>CM040395.1:74764681-74837181 GCA_022702515.1 Ilyophis sp. 1 JC-2022 | reverse complement strand
TACTGTCCCTGAGCTGACCACAGAAAAGTCAAAATAATTAATGAGTAAATCTGCCACCCACAGTCCCCCCCACCCCTCCGTGCCCCCACGGGCTTCACTGTCACCCCGCTGGCCAACATCACCGTGGCGGTAACTCTACCGCGGGGATCACGTTACACAGCCCCTCAAAACCACCCCGCCGCATGGCACTGACGGCAGCAAAACTTTCCCCCTGGATACAGACAGTGCATACACACATGCACACTCACTCACACACACACACACACACACACACACACACACACACACACGCACATACACACACACACAAGCACACTCACTCACACACACACACACACACACATGCACACTCACACACGCACACACACACACACACATGCACACTCACACACACACACACGCACACACACATGCACACTCACACACACACACACGCACACGCACATACACACACATGCACACGCACTCACACACACACGCACTCACACACACACGCACATACACACACACACACTCTCACACACACACACACACACTCACACACACACACACACCCACACACGCACACACACATCTACACACACACACCCACACACATACACACACTCAAACATGCACTCTCTCACACACACACACACACACTCTTCTCACAAACACACACAGACACTGCAACTGCTCTCTATACACCTAAAAGCTGCATAAACACGCACATACACACACACACACACACACACACACACACACACACACACACATGTACATTCACACATCACATGACCATGCATACTCACACACATGCACACACACACACAAACACAAATACATACTCAGACAACACATGAACATGCACACTCACATGCACACACAAACATGCACACTCACACACAAACACACACACACACTGCAACTGCACATAGCACTGCTCTCCACGCCCCTAAAAACAGCATAAACACACACACACACACACACTGTCACTCACAGACACAGGCACGCGCTTGTACACCCCTCTCACCTTCACAAACAGCTCGATGTCCGGGTCCTTGTCCTCTCCGTTTGCGGAGTCGGTCATGGTGGATTTACTCTAGAACTTTCTCTGAAGTCGCAATGAACAGCCCACACAGCCTTGTTAAAGTCCAGTCACAACCAAGGGTCAGGCTTCTGCCTCATCTCTCTCCCTCTCCCTCTCCCTCTCTCTCTCTCTCTCTCTCTCTCTCCCCCCTCTCTCTATCTCTCTCTCTCTCTCTCCCCTCTCTCTATCTCTGGAGTTCAGTGCAGATCTCTCTCACTCTCTCTCTCTCTCTCTCTCTCTCTGAGATAGGTATCTTACACTACCCTTCCTGTCCCTGGTGCCTGTGTGGGTAATTGCCCCCTGGGGTAACAGTGCTAGCTCTGCGGGGCACTTTGGCTGAAGCGCTCTGCCTCTCCCTGTCACACTGAGGCCAGGAGCTACTGGAGCTGGGATAGGTATCGCTGGGGGAGGAGCTATCCCCCCACCACTCTACTGTCACTGTCCTCTTCATTAAAATATTACAACACCCCCACCTTCCACCCACAGCCTACTGTCCTCTCCTAAATCAAAACACCCACTCAACCCCACTGATAACATCCAACACTATCCACTCAATACCCTTAACCCAACTGTCCCAATCCCCATCCACTCAACCCCACTGATAACATCCAACACTATCCACTCAATACCCTTAACCCAACTGTCCCAATCCCCATCCACTCAACCCACCCTGCCCAACTTCCACGCCCTGCCCAACTTCCACACCCTGCCCAACTTCCACACCCTGCCCAACTTCCACGCCCTGCCCAACTTCCACGCCATGCCCAACTTCCACACCCTGCCCAACTTCCACGCCCTGCCCAACTTCCACGCCCTGCCCAACTTCCACGCCCTACCCAACTTCAGCTCTGCCTCCTAATGAGACTGGAGTTTGAGATTCATCTGTCCATCCTCACATTGCTGTTATGAATATCATATATTACATTCATAAGCTCAGTATATGAATATAATATAAATATATTATCCACCTATATATACACACA
Source organism: Ilyophis sp. 1 JC-2022 (assembly GCA_022702515.1). Lineage (NCBI taxonomy): Eukaryota > Metazoa > Chordata > Actinopteri > Anguilliformes > Synaphobranchidae > Ilyophis > Ilyophis sp. 1 JC-2022. The sequence continues at coordinate 74,835,129 of CM040395.1, read as the reverse complement.
CTTACTAATTATTTAAAAAATGTACTAAAATAAAATAAAAAATGTATATTTTGTGGTTTGAATATTAATTATGTATGTGTTGTTACATTACATTACATTATAGGCATTTAGCAGACGCTCTTATCCAGAGCGACTTACATACTTCTTATTACATTTATCCATTCATACAGCTGGATATATACTGAAGCAATGCAGGTTAAGTACCTTGCTCAAGGGTACAACGGCAGTGTCCTACCTGGGAATCCTACCTGGGAATCGAACCTGCAACCTTTCAGTTACAAGTCCGGTTCCTTAACCATTACACTACATTATACTACACTGCCATTGTGGAGTAGTAGTAGTGTTTTTACCTGCCATATTTTTCTCTTTGATTTTCATATTAATAAATACAGATAATTTCCTTTACTCAATTACTCCAAAATCCACTGAAGCATTCTCAAACAGATTCACACACACACACACACACACACACACACACATCTCTGGGTCTGTTTTATCCTCTATGTGAATGTAGAGCCGAACACAGACTGCTGTGTGCACGCGAAGGCCGATGTGTGTGCTGATCACTGGCATGAATTCAGCGGCAAACAGTCTGGATCATTCAATTCAATTCAATTTTATTTATATAGCGCTTTTTATAGAGAGGAAAATAAAGCAAAAAACCAGGCCTTAGCCCCCAACCAGCAAAACGAGGTAAAAAAAACTCCCCGGTAGGAAAGAAACAACATGGGAATCATGCTTAAAAATTAATGACATGTTTGATTAGTTGGACTCCAACAATGAGCTCCAACAATTGAAATGGCTTCAAACGACAGCTGCAGTGAAACTGTGCATTCCTCCGTCAGTACAGCACGGCCAGCCTTATTCTGGGGACTAAACAGGCTTCTAGGTTGAAAGGAAAAATAATCTTTTAGTTTGTTTTAAACTTTGCCCAGACTGGGCAAATTCTGGGCAAAGTAAATTCTTACATGTGAAATGTTCACTGATCACTGTAATAACATGATTCTGAAGCATATCATTTCAATTATTATTGTTTTGTTTTTTTAAGCCAATGGAAAAATAAGGCAGCCATTTCACAGCACCCTTAAATGCCAGCTGATGTTTATCTGAGTTTTCCCTGCCTGTGCTACAAGGGGATATTCCTTTCATTGTTTTTTTTTAATTGACAGGTACAGCTAAAAGAATCATGAAGATTGAACACTGATTAAAAACACAGACAAGGCCTCTTTTACACTATTAATCTAATCTCAGGGGTTAATCTAATCAATGAACCTTTGTAAAGCACATAGCTCTGTGTCAGCCTGTTTGTTACTCTCTGATTTAATGACCCCTAGAAAGCTGGTTTACAGAACTGCGTAATATAAAGGCTTGATCACTTTAAAGTACAAAAAGTTATGAGGTTATGAGACCAGAGTTAAATCACTGCGATACTGACCTCATCATCGTCATCGTTATCACCGCCCCCATCTACTGCCTGTCCCAGCCTGTCCCAGGCTATAAGGGGTGTGAGTCACCGCTGGGGGGGGGGGGGTTAGGCTGGGGGGTGAGACACTCGGGGCACTGGGACATTCCAATGAGTCCAATTCTAAATTTAGAGTTTCTAGAATTATCTGCTGTAGGACGGTGAGTTTGTTGGTGTGTGTGTGTGGGGGGGTGACATCACATAATTTCCAGGTTGAGCGGGGGCTCAATATCTAGGGGGGGGGTTGCGTGTCAGGTTGCTGACTTCCCAAACTCAGGAACAGCTTTGCTAACGAGGAAATGCACTTCCTGGGACACACTTCACATGAAAATGTAACAGATGTTTCAAAACCTCCAACACATAATTAAACAAAAACACAAATGAATAACAGAAATATTTATTTATGTCAGTATGGTGTACAGTCGTCAGTGCAGTGTGTATTTTGTTTTATTTGTGTGAATGAGACTGTATGTGTACAATTTCTGAACTTAAATTAACTGGTCAAAAGAACAAGCAGTGATTTTGAAATCTAAAGCTGTCAAGAGCCATTCAGGGTCTATATCAAATATTACCAAACATTAAATTACATAAGCAAATGTTTGTGGTGTTAAATAAAACTAAATGTTTAATTGTCATTATACCTTAATTTGCATGTGTCTGATTGTCAATGTGTTGCTGGGGAGCAGTATTTTGCAGGGCAGTGTGTGAGGGGGCAGTATTTGGCCGAGTGGTAGTGGGGGAGTGGAGGAAAGGAGGAGAGGAGGAGAGGAGTGAAGATTATTGGGACGCACCCTGAGGGTGCAGTATTTGGCAGGATAGTGAGTGTGAGGGGGGCAGTATTTGGCAGGAAAGTTTGAGTGTGAAAGAACGATGCCAGCTGCATTATTAAAAACGTTTCACACACACAATGCATGGAACACGATGTCCCTTATATTTGATCGCCCATAGGAAACTCAGGAGGAGAGGAAGATTCCTTCCTTCCTGAATAATTTAAATGTGCCCCAATGGCTTTCACCCATCTCACAAATGTTTCCATCACACAACGTACCTACACCCCCCCCCCCCCCCCCCCCCCCCACACACACACACACACACACACACACACAGGTCAGTATTACTGATTTCCCTCAACTCAACCAGCTCCTGACCCTAAGCCCCCTCCACCACCACCCTCCAGATTCTCTTTCTCTGTCAGAATCAAAGCTGAGTTTCCAGGAACATTACAGGCTCTGAGAAGCAGCAATGTGCCGGTGGATCATTAACTTACTGGGGACCCGGCACCTGCACACAGTGTACAGCAGGGATTTGGCAATTATTAATCTGGGTGAGCCAATCACGGCATTCCTGTACATGGGTTACCTACTTTCTGAAACGAAAGACTAAATATGCTACATTTTTATTGGCAAAATTATACTACAAAGAGGAATATATGGAAAGGAGTATGTGCAAAGACAGGTGGTGTGTTTGTCACGGTGGTGCTACATACATTGCTTTCGTGAATCTGATGCCTTCTGCTTGTCTGACTGTAGGGTTTGCCATACAACTCCCCTTAAAACAGTTTTGCAGGCAACCGATTTCCTCTCAAATGTCCAAAAGCATATTTTCTGTACAAGGCTGCCATGGTTTGTTTTGTTTATGCCTGACGGTTGTATTTAAAAAGTCAAATCAGACGAGACGAGACGAGACGAGAAAAAGCCAATGAGTAAAAAAAAGAAAAAAAAAGAAAGAAAAAAAGCACGCGCTGCATTTAGAAAGAAAAAAAAATCCAGTTCACCTCGCGCTTGAGTTAGAGGAGCAAACAGCACGGAGAACACGGGAGCCCCCTTGTGGTGAAACATGCTCATTGCAAGTTAAATCCGTTTTCAGTCCTTGACCCAGCCTGTTCGGAAGGGAGATGACGTCTTTCCTGTACATAAAAAATAACTGTGACGATGATATTATATTTCAACATTATTACAGTTGTAATTAACATTGATTCATTCAGCGTTCCTCGGTTGGACTGCACGAGCAATTCTATGAGAAAGGCACTGAAGCTGGAATTTCTGTTCCTATCTACAGAAGTGAACCGAGTGATTTCATTTGTTTTAGAGAGAATGTAACAGCATAAAACAAATATTCTGTCGAATAAATATCCTTTGGGGTTGGATGTTAATGGATGCCTGGTTACTGGATAGACTACTGCAATTATTTCCCCCTGAAATGGGAATAAATTCAGATCCGCAAAGAATGATGGGAGGTGGAGATGCACGTTATTCAAATATTTGCCCCAGGCAACTATGGAAAATTTGAATATCCAGTTTGAATGATGATCAGTGTCTCTTCATGTGAGCATGAATACATTCTTAGCCAATTTTAAAAACACATTTCTGCATCTTTCTGAAATGTGGACAAGCTGACATAGACGTGGCAGAAGGATTTGTTCATACCGCAACGGGTCTGCGTTTTGAAATGACTCACCCAACAACCCCACGGCAACAGTTAACACACACCACTGGAACACACCTTTGAACCCTCCACAAAGGCACCCGCGAATAACCCAGTCAAGTTCCTTTCCTGACTCCCCCCCTCACTACACATAGTGGCTGACATCTCAGTTTTGCAAACCAATTTCTTGTCTTTTACTTAGGAAGAATACATTATTTCCAATCTGCCCGTTAGCTTACAAGTTCTGAAGTTGGTGTGTCCACTGGCACTGGCATAACCCTCAGTCGTCCAAAAATAATTGGGGTGCGTCCCAATACTCGAAAAATGCACCGTCCTTTCTTCCACTACCACCTCCTCTCCTCCTTGCCCCAGAAACAGATTTTTGTTTTAATCTAATATTGCTGATTTGGCTACATATTACTTACAAATAGTTACAAACTGATTAATGTCTCGATGCAAACTGTAATGTCAGGTACATTGTATACTGTACATGCAACTACTTGTACTCAAAACGTTCAGGCATACTTCCGGGTACGAGAGGAGTGGTAGTGGGGGAGTGGAGGAAAGGAGGTGGGAAGTGAAGAATATTGGGACGCAGCCTTGGCATCATTTCCCAAGATGCTCTCTGTTAAAGTGCCAGTGTCAGAGGTGGCTCGTGAAAAACATGATAAAATTTAAAAATAAAATAAAAATTTAAACATAGTACATTATACACCTTCCCCAACATTCACACAACTATCATATTTACATACTGCAGCAGCCGGTGAACATGCTTTTTAACATTTAACCCGTAACCCGTTAAGATGTAAGATCACATGTATGTGATTAGAGTGTTAACTGAACTAATTCTAATGCTGATGTAACAATGGAGTTCTAGAACACTTAGACTTAGAATTTACAAAGAAAAATTCCAAAAAATCTACTCTTCAAAGGGTCAAATTCAAAATCTGCATCCGTTCGATAATATTTCAATTGCGGGATGAGTCGCAGAAAGTGCTTCCACATGTTAATTCTAGTGACAAAGGATTATCTATCACCAGGGGTTTTATGGCCCCACCATCGCACTTCAAAAGATTATCTATCACCAGGGGTTTCATGGCCCCACCATCTCATTAATCGCTACATGGGATGTTGGTGATTTAGGAATCAAGGCCTTTTCTTCGTTTGCACACATTGTAAGTCGCCCTGGATAAGAGCGTCAGCTGAAAGCCTAAAATTTGAAAATGCAAATGTGAAGTGGTTTTGCTTAATAAGCGGGTTGGTGTTGTCATGTTGGAAAAGCCCTGGGGGCTGTTTTCCAAAGCGGGATTAAGGAGTTAGCCAGCTAACTTTTGTAAATATTTTGAAGTGCACTCGGATGTCATGAAATACAAAATAGTTACAAAAGTTAGCCGGCTAACTCCTTAATCCCTGCTGTGTGAGATAACCCCCTGGTTTAAGAGGTGATCCCACACCTGTTTAAACACAACCTGACGGAAAAACATTGAACTGAACATGGTGAAAAGAGCAGGTGAACAGCACCTAGTGAGTATGAGCAGCACATAGTGAGTATGAGCAGCACCTAGTGAGTATGAGCAGCACATAGTGAGTATGAGCAGCACCTAGTGAGTATGAGCAGCACATAGTGAGTATGAGCAGCACCTAGTGAGTATGAGCAGCACATAGTGAGTATGAGCAGCACATAGTGAGTATGAGCAGCACCTAGTGAGTATGAGCAGCACATAGTGAGTATGAGCAGCACCTAGTGAGTATGAGCAGCACATAGTGAGTATGAACAGCACATAGTGAGTATGAGCAGCACATAGTGAGTATGAGCAGCACATAGTGAGTATGAGCAGCACATAGTGAGTATGAACAGCACATAGTGAGTATGAGCAGCACATAGTGAGTATGAGCAGCACATAGTGAGTATGAGCAGCACATAGTGAGTATGAGCAGCACATAGTGAGTATGAGCAGCACATAGTGAGTATGAGCAGCACATAGTGAGTATGAGCAGCACATAGTGAGTATGAGCAGCACATAGTGAGTATGAGCAGCACATAGTGAGTATGAGCAGCACATAGTGAACAGCAAAACATGGGAACAGCAATGACAATAAGTAAACCAGAGCTTTCCAGAGATGAAGAGGTTTTCCCCTGTAGCTCTGGATGTAAATGACCTGTAGTCGCACATTCTGGGCCTAACGTTGCCTCCTTACAGAAACCTGGAAGAAAACCAGAAACTCCTCAGGAACAACCCTGGAGTCAGTCTGGAGAGAACGCTATTTCTAGGAATCGGAAAAGAGGTAGGGCTGTTTTACCAGCGGAATGCTGAGGAATTCAGAGAGGAGAGTATGGCCGATGTCACACAAACACACACACACAAACTAAAGTGATATTTATGGCAGAATTGTTTTATGATTCAGAGCTGCTGTACCCACCACACCCCGTCATAAAGACCCAGAATCCTCAGTAGAGCTTTGGCAAGAGTAAAGCCAGGCAGGCGTCCAGCCAACACTCCCTGCAAAACCACGACAGCCAGGAAGGCCACAGTGCAATAGCCAAGGAGACCGCAGCAGAATCCCCCGAGCACGGACCTTTCCAAAGTCCAGGAAAAGGCTGCTTCCATGTGCACATCAGCACCCTATTTAGAGTCCAAACATGATAACATACAACACGCCATCATGTATGATGATGCATGTCTGGCCTATGGTCCACACAGGACATACAGACTCTGGCTGGCAAACTGCAGGTCTCTGATCATCCAGAGGAGGCGCTAGTAGTGCACATAGCAGTCCTATGGTTCAGTTGTGGGTTCGATCCCAGAAAACTGCATATACTGAAAAAGTATGCATTCATACACTGTACATCGCTTTGGATAAAATTACCTGCCAAGAAGCATGTATTCTCCCTGGTATCGTGATATATTGTGTCGGGAGGCACATGCTGTCCCACTACTTTAATGAATGGATGTTTTTTTTTTATCATCACACAAAGTGAGCTGAAAAAAAAGATGTCAACATGAGATAAAACAAAATATCTCTTCCAAGATAGCCAATCAGCCTTTCATGTAAAACCCTACTTTTACAATCAGATCCTGGCTGTGTGGGTCGTAAATTTCTTCTCTTAGTAGGCTATAGATCTCATTGGGAGTCTATCAATGCACATAACATAGCCTACACACTGATAACAGTAAACATCTGTGTGTGCGTTTTTCTGTATGCGTCTCCACTGCGTCCATGCAATCTGATAACGGTTAATGATTACACGCCCCAACAGTTGATCAGGGCTTCTAAACAGCACCGCCATCAGTCAAGTCAGTGCCAAAGTCAAGGATGTGATGTACACAATAGGCCCGTGCGTCTCTTTCACACCTGCAACCCTCGCGTGCTGTCTCCATTAGCAACGCCGTATGACCGCTACTGTAAACGGCTGTCTCTGACAATGATTGTGGATTTTGACTTCACCTTTTGATTGGATGTAAAATTGATTACCCTCTTCATCTGGACTTAGAAATCATGTCTTTTTTGTTGGCGCCCCACACAGGGAACGTGTACACTCTATTCTGCACGGTATAGATAACCTTACGTTTCATTGACCTACAAACTCTCCAAACTATACTCATGTTTCTTTACTTAGCGTTGTACTTCGCCAGTGACTATTTGCCTTCTAGCACTTATCATCCATCTATGGTGTTTTCTCCCTCTCTCTCATTCCATTATGTAAAGGGTGCGCGTTCAGAGCGCAAAGGGCAGCGGCGCCCGGCCTTATGAACAGTCGTAATAACCGCTATCAACCACCATCTATGTGACCTTGATCGACAATGAAAAGTCCCCCAGCAAGCGCCTCACTTTTTAAACTGTGGTTTAATAATGCCAATAATTACTTATAAATGCAAAAACACGAGGTACGCTACTGCCCAACTGCGTGCGCAAATTGCATTGTCGTCGGGAGAAATAGCCTAACGTTTTAAAGTTTTAGGTATGCCTATGAGTGACAATAAACAAAATAAGCAAATAAATAAATAAACGAGAAGTTAGGCAATGCTATTAAAACATATTGAGGCGTAAGTGTTTTTCTTACCCGGGCAAAAAGAGAGATTTCTGGTTGGTTTGGATCAGCGTTGTCCTCCTCAGCGTCGTCGTCAGCAGCTTTGAGGCTGTAGTCCACGGTTTCCTCCGGTTCGCTAGATTTGCTGTCGGACATACTGTAAGCCATCAGCATGCCACTGTCCGCGTCATCGCCGTGCTCGGAAGACGAGGAAGAGGAAGATGATGATGAAGAGTCTCCAGGCTCTGCGGCATCTCCGTTCACCTCCTGCGGGACAGGGGCCACTACCTCTTCCTTCTCCGTCTCTTGCTCATTCTTCTGCTCCTTCTTCTCCTCCTTCTCCTCCTCGTCCTCCGACGAACTGGACGAACTGGACGAGCTGTCCTCCTTCACCGGCCCGGCCTCAGCCTTCTCCTCGTCGCTGTCGCTGGATGACGAATCGTCATCGGCCTTCTTGCTTTCTTCACCGGTCTCCCTCGTGTCCATGTAGTCTGGCGAGGTGCGGTGACCGTCGCCCGCGGCCGCATGGACCTGCACCTCGCTGTAGATCGCGTCACTCCCATCACTGGGGTTCTCGTATATAGCGCCTTGGTTCTCATATTTGGCTTCGGGGGGACTGGCGCCTTTTTCATACGGGGTCTCGTACACGTTCTCTTCCTTCCCACTCTCATAGACGTTGCCGTTTTTCTCCATGTTTCCTTTCTATAACTGCTTTAAATCCGGCGTTGGAAGAGGCGAACAGGTGCACAGAGTTGTTCACACTGGGGACTTTGGACGCTGGAGCGCTCGTGTCTCTCGCAGGAGCAGACGCTGCGCATGAGCGGTTTATAGCTCGAGGAGTGAAGGGACTTTGATCATTCTGCCCAGCCGCGCAGGTAAGGGCGTGCTTCAGAGAGAGAGGGGATCACCGCAATGTTAAAAAACAAGGTCATTTTTCCTCGTTCATTTATTTAAAAGAGAAAAAATAACCAGCGCTACAATATAATGTGGTTTCACAGGTAAAGCACAGTTTTTGCTCTGCATAAATTAATTTAATCTTTACCTTTATTTTCAATATATATTTTTAAATGGCTGTATTTAATATAGATATTCCATACTCCCACCCTCAGGTATCTGGCTTTATGGTACAGCAGCGATGTCCAAACAGGGATTTGAGCCTGCAACCTTCTAATTACAATCCCAGCAGGTGGGTATTTCACAAAGTGGGATTAAAGAGTTAGCCAGCTAACTTTTGTAAATATTTTGAATTCGATTACATCCGATTGGATGAGAGCCTGGGCTACTTCAAAATACCCCTGAGTTGACTTGCGAAATACCCCTGAAGTCTTTGGTCACACTGTTTACTCAATCCAGTTCCTCCTGGTCAACCTGCACCTAGGTTGTTAAAACTATAGACCACTAGAGGGCATAGAAGGGACAAGAGTGTCAGACGGTCCACTTCTGGTATGAAATGAAACTGAGGTGACGCAAGTCATCCCAAATAAACATGGAATATGTGGTAAGTGACATAATAATAGTAATACAATAATAATGAAAAGAATCTGGCCCCCTTGTAAAAGTACAAGACTGGTGTGTGCTGTATAAAAATGTGTTAAATGATGTATTGTTGCTGGAGGTCCACCTGCTTGTGCAAGAACACTTGATCACACTGCACACTGTGAAACTAGCCAGTAAATTATTTAAAGTTTATATCAGCCTGTCTGGTGATTACAGAGCTAATCACAGAGAGCAGATATCGCTCCCTCTCTCTCCTCTATTTCTCTCCCTCTAGTACATACAGGTGATTGAACCTGTGTATTTACCTGTATAGACTTTTCCCTCCCCAGGTGGGCATTCTCCAATGTTGACACCATGGTGAATAATTACACTATGGTCATGGGTCATGGTATGTGTACTCAAATAGATTTTTTTTAAGGTGAAACCCAAGCTTATCATTCTTATTTCAGCAGTGAAAATGATAGGTGAAATAAATAAATGACATTCAAGTATTTCATTTATGCAGAATGCTACACAATTGGCATGTCAATATCACAAATGTGGCACAAGATGGTAATATGTAGCGAAGAAGCAGCTTTTGTACTTTGTACTTTAATGTTAGAGGTGTACAAAGTAGGCTACAGAACAAATGATAACAACAAAAATTATGTTTATGAGCTTACGGGCGGCGTTGGAGGAGGTGGCGGTGAGCAGCCGCGCCACGTGTCATTGCGGCGAGGGTGGCGATCAGGGCGGAAAATTAGCACCCGCCACCCGCCAAATGCGGGTAGATTTCAGAATTGTTGGGTAAATGTATCAAACCTACTGGCCACAGTGGCGTGTAGCAATGTGGATACAAAAAAAATACAAAAAACTTCAGGGGCCGTATTCACAACACATTTTATCTTACCATTACGAGTTCTCCTATGTGGCACAAAAGTTCTTATTTAAGAGTTTCATCTTAAAATCTATTCACAAAGCTGCTGAGACCAACTTTTACTAAGAAATGGGGAGAACTCTTAAGCTAAGAGAAAGGGCAGGGTTGACCTCGCAATGGATGACGTCGTGTTTCATGAACATGCTTAGGGTGTGTCCCAATATTCTTCTCTCCCCACCTCCCTTCCTCCACTCCTCCACTATACTCTCCTACCCGGAAGTATGCAAAACTGTGAACGTTTCGAGTACAAGTATTTGCATGTACAATATACAATGTACCTGACATTGCGGTTGTGCATCGAGATATTAATTAATATGTAACCATTAATATGTAATTAAGATGTAATCAGCGACATTAGATTAAAACACAAAGATCCGTATCCGGGACACGGAGTAGAGGAGGTGCGTTCCAATACTTGAAAAATGCACCCTCCCTTCCTTCACTACCACCTCCTCTACTCCGTGCCCACACACACACACACACACACACACAAAGTGACAGCCTCCATATAAGGCCCATTAATGGGCGTAGATTTCTGCTAATCACAAAATAACGTGGACAAGCTTCATACGTGAATACGTAAAAATCTTCCTTTCCCACGCGGTTTGATGAATCCGGTGTACATTTTTCATACCAACTCGTTTCATACATAAATGTACGTACATATTTAGGAGCACTTCATGAATGAGGCCCAATATTTGACTGTTTGACCCATAATACATGATGTTGCCGAATAAATAGCCTATTTTATTACAGCTACTAAACATGAGTATGCATTTTCTGTAAGGTATCTGAAACGTCCTTTTAGCATAATGTAAAAAAATAAAATAAAAAAGACTGTAGTACAGACAGGTGGGGTGCCCCCCCAACCCAGCGGTGGCTCCAGGACGAGGTGACGGACAGGGGGTACATGCTGAGCGCCGCCCCCAGGTCAGCGACCGCCAGGTTCATGCTCAGCAGCTCTGGAGGCTTCCGCCATGACCCCCCCTCCCCCCCTGCTGGTCACCGCCAGTACTGCACCATTCCCCACCACCAACAGCACGGCTGCACCAAAAACACAAAACAGGCCACGGCTGGAAGCGGACGTCCTGCCACCTTTCACTCAGGGACTTCTGGGGTGTCAAACTCAAGCCCTGGGGATCCGCAGCGTCTGCAGGTATTTGTGGTTTCCTTTCATTCAGCAGCCAATTAAAGTCTTGAGAACAAGATGTGTGGATTCTTTAGCCAATCATTGCCTTTAATTAATCACTCATGCTGAAACACACCGAAAACCAGCGGACACTGCAGCCGTCCAGGACTGGAATTTGACACCACTGAACTAGAGGCATGTCAAGCACTGAAATTTATGTCTGTAATAATTTTACTCTTCCCGGATTCTTGTGTTGCATCCTGTGTCTTCTTGAGTTTCTATTTAACTTAGCAGCAGCAAATTTACAGGCACAAACAATGAAGGATTACAGCAATGAAAATAAATGAGGAACAATCTGATGAAAACTACTGCTGAAATATACTCCTCAAAAAAAGTTTGGAAACGTTATTTCGGTCGATTATTCCTCCCCTTTAATAATACCAATTGGTATTGTATTTTATATCGTTGGAAAGCCTGATTAGTCACCTTTACAACGAGGTACAACTTGTAAGGATCATGTATTCGTGGAATGAGCAACACAGCTAACCGTGTGGGTAGCGGCCCAAAAAAATGTGCCAAAATCCCCTGCAATATTCTTCTGTTGGTATTCACTCTCGTTTTGAGCTTCAAGTGCTGGCAGGTGTATGCCAGTCACAGGTGTGTGACTGGCACCTGATTGGCACCGAGGAATGGGATGCCATCCCACAGCAGTGTGTGACCAGGCTGGTGACCAGCATGAGGAGGAGGTGCCAAGCTGTTGTGGCTGCGTATGGATCTTCCACACGCTACTGAGGTCCCTGACAGTGTAAAATGAATAAAGTGTAAAAATGGCCAATATGTGTTGTTTTTTCCTTATTACTGTGGGAGAGTGCAATCATCCAGTCCACCAAGCAACTCAAAACGAGAGTGAATACCAACAGAAGAATATTGCAGGGGATTTTGGCACATTTTTTTGGGCCGCTACCCACACGGTTAGCTGTGTTGCTCATTCCACGAATGCACGATCCTTACAAGTTGTACCTCGTTGTAAAGGTGACTAATCAGGCTTTCCAACGATATAAAATACAATACCAATTGGTATTATTAAAGGGGAGGAATAATCGACCGAAATAACGTTTCCGAACTTTTTTTGAGGAGTGTAGTTGCTGGAAGAGGCCTGGTCGCCATGGTGATCAAGTATGCAGGATATGGTAGACTTTCTCCAATACATTTGAATTGAATACATTTGATTGCTGTTAAGAAACTGTATGCTATTAAGGGCTAAAAGAAGATGAGTGGTTTTTTTTAAAGTTGAAAAACTGTATTTAGTTCAGGGGGGGGGGGGGGGGGGGCGTGCATGATGCCAGCCCCTATTACAGCTGAATTTACAACAGAGACTCACATTTGATGGCGAGACTATAAATAGGCTTTCAGGGGTATCTTGGCGGCGTTGCCTGTAAGAGCATCGTCCACACATCCATTGTGTGCCGCGACGTTGGCGGTTTGAATCCTGCCGCGCGACCATTGTCGCACATCTCTCCCTCTCTCTCACTCCCATTCTTCCTGTCTCTCTTCACTGTTCTGTCCAATAAAGCTGAAAAGTATACGCTTTAAAAATACTGTCAGCTCTAGTGATGGGGGGGGGGGGGGGTTCCTTTCCCAGCATGCTTTGTTTAGAGAGCGTACACTTTAATTAGCAACATGGTAACATGTTAACGTCGTGTGCTCATTCAACATCATAATTTGTGATCATTTTGCTAATCTTGATAAGCGAGTTTCTAGTGTGTCACACCCAGAATGCCAGTGGGGATTTCGGCTGGCTGCCCTGCCGTGGTTTCCTCAGAAGAAGCAGGACCGACAGGTAATAGGCAGATGTGCCAAGTAGTACCAGAAAAGGCGGCTCTGCTGATATTTAAGACCTGCTTTTCCAGCTGAAGAGAGTGTGTCTTCACACCCTGAAGGGGATACACCCACACCCAGGCACGTACACACATAGACCTCAAAGGGGGCTTGAGCACCTGCCGCTTGGCCTGCTATAGAGAAGTACCCTTTTTCAGTAAAAATTTTCATTCTTAATTTTTATTTTTAAAATTTGCGCACAGCCTGCCCTGTGTTTTCCATTGCTTACTGTAGGCTACTGGCTACCTGATGCACCTTCGGACCTCATTTTTTTCTACAAAATCTCTCATAGCTATAAATATGTTAATAAAACCAAATATCTTACTTGTAGGCTATATGCAGCTACCACTGTGTTATGATTAACCCTGAAGAATTTATCTTGTTACGTTTCGCCAAAGTTCCGTACAGTCGACATTTCCACAGTGATCTATCGCATATAGGGCTGAAATAACTACATCAACGTAGACTATGTAAAAATCACACGGTGCTTTTGTAAGGTTTTTTTATTTTTTACTGATAGCTACACATAATTTATTTGTGTTTTAGAGTGTTCTTTATTTATTTTTATATTTGTGCGCTATCAATTTATCATAATTGGTATAATATTCAAATATTCAATTACCTTTGATTTCTAAAACCTAACTCCTAAACACAACCCTACTGGTACTTTACAACCATAGCCTACATATATACTCCAAAAACTGTATTTACGGTAACATTTATGGAACAGAAATTTGCTGCGTACGCTCGCATAGCCTACGTACCGCCAAAAACCATATTCTCTGCCAGGAAAAACCCTGAATACATACATTTTAATATCCCTTCATTCCAGGCATATATTTATTTAATTATTTGCAAAAATCCCCAGCGTGCCCTTTTATGAATTTGGGCCCCTGTCCCTCTAACAAAAAAACACACACAAATATACACACACAAACGCACACGCATACATGCATGCGTGCACAAACACACACACAAAGACACACACACAAACGCACACGCATGCATGAACGCACACACAGACACTAGAGCACTATGCATAGACATACCATATAGAAAACTACAACTAACACAACAAAAGGAAAAGCATTTGTAAGACCTGTTGGTTATGTTGTCGTTACGCCCCCAACCCTCCAAACGTATCCTCTCCTCAGCAACCATTCACAAAACGAGCTGTCAATCAGCTGTGCAGCGTCCAACAACAAGAATCTATTTTGAGTAAGTTGGGGGAATTTAGCAAGCGAAACTTTTCTGTATTACATCAGCTAACTACAAACAATAATTAATGTATTACATTATATTGGAGGACAATACGCGTGTAAGACCGTAGCATCGAAAGGTTAGTAATGGTATTTTTTAAACCAGTAGCGTACTACGCATTTACCTAGCTAGCAAGATAATATTATCGGCTTCCGTAATCTTGGGGTTCCCCGGTCCTTTTTAACTTGAAAGTGGGAAATTGGGCCAGTCGTTGGAAGATTATTCGGATATTGTGATACAGTGGTATTTGTTCATAGGGACATATCAGCTAGCCGTTTCCTCAACTAGCCACCCTGCTATATGAATGTTGGTCACGCTTACTATGCTTTTCAAGCGAGTGTAACGTAAGAATGAAACTAATTTACTTCCCCTTCAGATACTGACGAAATGAAAGCTTAGAGTGGTGTGTAACGTTAGCACTTGGCTTAAGTAATAAAATAACCCGTGTTTTGCTACGGAGTCTTCTATTTCCGTCACTTACAGCCTCTGGATGTTTCCTTTTTTTGGTCTGGCGCAATTTAATCTGTTAACGTTAGCTTGTCTATTTGGGAAAACCAAATGCTGTATGCTGCAGCTCTAACATGATTTCTGAGAAGGCTTCCTTGTAGTTCTTCACAATTGACTCTTTTGTGCGCTGCCGCTGGTCTTGTCTGTAGGCTACTCTAGCTCAGCGATAGTTTTATAGGATACATTTTTCCTCTTCTAATACATTTGAATAGATGCCACAAATCGAGCCAAAGCAAGCTTCAGCGATGGAGCGGAAGCCTCGTCCGTCCCTATAATAAAACAGGTCCTAGATTAGATCCACGTAATTATTGCCAAATATTGCTTCGGTGTAATGAAAAGCCTGCATTTCCCGTCTAACCTCTACGTTTGAGCTCACGCCGCGTGAGGCTCCCTTCATTTTCTGGGTGCGTTTCCCTTTGTTGATTTTCATTTCATAACTGGGTCATTCCTGGATATTGGTGACTTTTCTGTCCCCAGGAAATAAATGTTTATATTTTATTTAAAATAAATGAAATATTTATGATGAAAAGCTTTTATTATAGATTGAGGTCTTCTTTATAAGATGAACACAAAATAATGCATGCTAAATATATTTATTTTAATTTTAATTACCCTTTTTTTGGGACATACACTCCTTTTTACAGTGTCCCCAAAGCAAATTTTCTGTTTCAATAATTATAATTATAATTATAATTATAAATGAATAGAAATTTGCCTTTATTATTGTATAAATCAAGTTAAAATCTCTCTACTTATAAATATATATCAATGGAAACAATTGTTATTATTTATCATTTTTATCATTTACTTGTGTCCTCAAAATCGTGTTCCACCCTGTTAGTTTGTGGTTTTTCACCTTCTAAACAAAAAAAACTACAATTCCCATGAAGCCACATTCAGGAAGTGCGATCACTCTTTTGGCGGGAATTCAAAAGAACAAAGAGAGGTGAGTCCCAACTTTCTATCTGTCTTTTTTTACAAGTTTTATGATGTTGACCTGTATGTCCTACTCTCAACTTTCCACCCTGTCATGCTAAATTATGAAGAAAGTAAGCAACATTTTGAAATAATCACAAACATGTTTGATATATTTACTGAAGTACTGTTTGTGTGTAGAGTTAGCTAGCTAAAGATGGCTGCTTCACAGAGCTATAGCTATTTGGTTAACAAAATTCCACCCTGTTAGGTTCCACCCTGTTAGCCATACAAACCTAACAGGGTGGAACATGCACCTAACAGGGTGGAAAATCTATTACAAAATGTAAAGAAATGCATATAAATGCTGATACATATTCAAATGTCATTTAAACTGTTTTTGTAATTTACCAGTATGTATAAAAGGTTTACACTACACTTACACTTTACACAATAAGTTATTAAACATTTATTTGGCTTTACTCGTCATGCCGCAACACAGCCATGATCAATTATCAATTGATCACACCCTCTTGTGTGTAATCAGTATGCATTCAAACAGTAATTGATCATTATTGTGTGGTCTATACAATTTACATGATAATATAAAGTTACATTATGTATTTGTTAGGAAATGGCTCCAGCACTAAGTGCAGCAGAGATGCAGCGTCGCTGCAGAGCAAGGCGCGACTCTGATACAGACAGAAGAGAAGAGTATCTCAGGAAAGAGAGGGAGAAATGGCAGAAAGACAGGGAGACGGGGGAAAAAAAACAAATTATGGACCTCAGTAAGCGTGAGCAGCGTGCACAGAGGAAGAAATGGAGACAGAGGAAGAGGGAGGCAAAACTCAGGGAAAGGCTGAAGGCATCTCCACCTACAACACCCCAAGTTATGGATTGCCCATGCTTTGATATCAAAGAAGCAACTCTGCAAGATGTTGTGGCATCAGATGTCCCTACCACTGAACCCCTGTGGCGTCCAGAGGTTATTACCAGCGGCCATGTTGGGAGGTGGTGTGTGCTGAGGTATGATGATGATCCCTACCCTGGCATCATAATGGCTGTTGAAGATAACAACATCCAGGTGAACTGCATGCATAGAAATGGTGTCAACAAATTATTTTGGCCTGGCCCTCGCAAAGATGTCAGCTGGTATGCTGACAGTCAGGTACTGTGCCTGATTGAAGAGCCTCAAGCACTAAACAAAAGGTCAGTGCAACTGGACATGGCAACATGGAGATATGTTGAAGAACATATGGCACAGTAGGCAGGTTACCTCATATGTCAGAGAAAATATATACTGGACTTCTAAGTATAAATTGAGCATTCTGCCAACATGTTCTGCTTTATATGTTCAAATTTGGCTGTGGAACAGAGGAATTTTCACAAAGACGACACAACAGTTTTAAAGTTCCCATGACATGCTGTTTAGCAACAATTTTATATAGGTTGGTCACACAATAGACACACACACACACACAGACACACGCACGCACGCACACACACACACACAAACACACTGCTTTTATTGTAAAGAACTTTGTACTTAATTTTAAAAGTGCTATATTAATAAAATGTATTATTATTATTATTGTTATTATTATTATCATTTTTATGTCTCTAATGAATGAATTAATAATAAATGAATGAATTAATGTGTTTAATGTTAATGTTAATGTGTGTTTAATAAAATCATTGTTGAAACTCACTGAGTCATTGTGTTGATAATTCCACCCTGTTAGGATCCTTTCCACCCTGTTAGTGTCCTTTCCACCCTGTTAGTCACTTTTTTTTTAAAAATAACATAACAACTTTGTTAAATATTTTGCATGTTTTTATGTTAATTTGCAGAGCTGAAAGGGATTGACAGCATGCATATGTTTTTTGAGCAAATTTGCTATTATTTACCCATATGGGTAAATCGGGTACAAAATTGTGATGGTCCTAAACAACGAACACACATTCTACTTAACAATTCTTGTTTCATTATTATTCACAGAAGAAAACAAACTTATATGATGTAATAAGGGACACATAAGGTGTTATAAAAACTAAGTATTGTTAAATATTTACATGATTAACACTTTGCAGTACCTATGAATATGTCCCTAACAGGGTGGAACTCTCTCACAGTCCATGTCTGAACAATCCACCAATAATTATTATTATTTAAATGCTTAAGCTCTATCAATAAAAGCTCATGAAGGTTAAACATGTAATTTACCTGATATAATAATAAAAACACGAAAAATGTATTATTTTTTCCACAAAAGTTAGCACATTGATAAGTCACCAATAGCCAGGAATGACCCAACTAGCGTTGCACAGTTAATCTGGCATCACCGATTACCCATCAGATACTGTGAAGGTGTGGTGGAAAGCTCATTAGTAAAATTAGTTTTAATCCTGTTATAAAATTATATTTTGTGCGAGATCACTAATATTTCCCCCCCCTAACGATTGAGTTTTATAATCGTGCCGGGGTAAAATGTAACTGCAAAGCCAAACGTCGCTGTGGTTTTGTTTGGCCATTCGCACTGTGATTGGACTGTTTTTCAAAAATGTACCTGTGTTTCAGCGTCACAGGTGGAGAGGTGAGTCCTGGAGGAAGTCCCGCCCATTCGTTAGAGGATGTTACCTGGTAGCCTGCTGTTCCTATTGGCGGGCAGCTGGGGTCTGACCACTAGCGAGCACGCGGGAAACGCCACGGCAACCCCGCCCGCTACCGCCCCCTTGCTCCTCGTCTCCTTCGACGGTTTCCGGGCGGACTACCTGCAGAAGTACACCTTCCCCAACTTGGAGAAGTTCTTCTCAGAGGGGGTGCTGGTGGAGAAGCTCACCAACGTCTTCATCACCAAGACCTTCACCAATCACTACAGCCTGGTGACGGGGCTGTACGCCGAGAGCCACGGCTTGGTGGCCAATAGCATGTACGACACCGCCACCAAGAAGCACTTCTCCGTGCAAGACCACGACCCCTTCTGGTGGAACCAGGCCACGCCCATCTGGGTGACGGCACAGGAGGCGGGGCTCAAGACGGCAGCAGCCATGTGGCCCGGGACGGACATCGCCATCCAGAACCGCACTGCCACCCACTTCCTGCGCTACGACCCCACCGTGACCTTCCGGGAGCGCGTGGCCAACGTGACGGGCTGGCTGGAGCGGGACGACGCCGTCCGATTCGCCGCCATGTACTGGGAGGAGCCGGATCGCTCCGGACACCGATATGGGCCGGACAACGCCACGGAGATGGGGCGGGTCCTCCGGGAGGTGGACGAGCTCATTGGTCTGCTGGTGGAGCAGCTGAACAGCTCGGGACTGTGGGGGCGGATTAACGTCATCCTGGCCAGCGACCACGGCATGGCCCAGTGCTCCCAGGAGCGGCTCATCCGATTGGACGACTGTCTGGATCCCCGGAACTACACAGCGGTGGACCTCACGCCTGTGGCGGCTATTATCCCGCTCGCTAGTGAGTGGTATTGCAAATAGTATTGAGAATCTAACTACATCCGCAACACACGCTAAGAAAAGTAACCCAAGACCGTAACCTGAATTAGTGTGGGGGGGGTGGGCAAGGTTCAGTCTGCTTCTGAAGCTGAATGATTCTGCTGTGTCGACCACTTTGGGAAGTAATAACGACAATTTATACACGACCAAGTCCATACTATACTAAATCTGATATACATCCATAGTTTATGACAGGCTGATATGTTAAACCGTCCCTGCATCACAGCCAGTAGTGAGTTTTGGATGAAGGTCCCTGCAGTGAACCTGGCGTTTGGGTGGTGGGGGAGTCATTGTAGGGGGCCTTGGGATAAAGTTTTGGGGATCCTCGTCACAGGTTGCAGTTGTGGCTTAGGTCCGTGTGAAATGTGAGACTGTCTGTGGCGGTAAATAAGGCCGCTCTGTTCTCTCGGGGCCCGCTCTAGCGGAGCTCTGCCAGAGTTTAGCGGCACAGCGACAGGCCCGTGTTAAATACCACGCTCCCCCTCTCTCTGCAGAGTGACGTCATTTACATGTGTGTGTGTGTGTGTGTGTGTGTGTGTGTACAGACGCTACGCTGGTTTATGAGGCTCTGAGTAAATGCCACCCCCATATGAAGGCCTACCTGAAGGAGGAGATCCCTGATAGGCTCCATTACAAGCACAATGAGAGGATTCAGCCAATCATGCTGGTCGCAGATGAAGGGTGGACGATCGTGCAGCGCGGGAACCTCTCCCGACGTGAGAACCCACATCACCTGATGCACAGCGCCAACCTACACCACCCTACAACATATTACACCACCCTAACACCAACGTACACCACCCTAACTCCAACATACACCACCCTAACGCCATATTACACCACCCTAACGCCAAAATGCACTACCGCAACTTACCCCACCCTAACACCAACTTCCACCACCCAAACGCCAACTTCCTCCACCCAAACCCCAACTTTCACCACCCTAACGGTAGTTTACACCACCATAATGCTAATTTACTCCACCTAATGGTGCTGCTATCATACCATCAAAAATACAAATCAGCCGCCGCGGTGGTACAACGGTAAGAGCGCTGACTTTCAGTCAGTGCAGTTGTACTCAGAGGATCGGGGTTCGCGCCCCGGTCCTGCCAGATCCGAGCATGGCCGGTGCCCTGTGGGAGCAGCAATTGGCGGCTGCTTCCGGGTGGGGGGAGGGGCTCTGAGAGAATCGCTGCGCACAAAAAAGGCCTTGGGCGAGTTGGAATCACGGTCAGGAGCTCGAGGAGTCGCGCCCTGTAGAGGACGTGGTGCCCTCCTTCCTACTACCGGCTGACGGGGTTGTATAGCGGTGGTTCTCTAGCGGTTGCTACACAGGGGGAATTGAATTAGAATAGGGGTTCAATTGGCTACTAAATTGGGAGAAAAATGGGGAAAAAACGGAAAAAACTAAATAAAATAAAAAAATACAAATCACCAAATTGTAATAGTTGTTGGTAATAATAAATAATTTGTATTAGTATTCTTGAAATAATACTTCTAATACTAATAATTCTTCTTTATAATTGGTAGTTGGTGACCACGGATATGACAACTCCCTTCCCAGCATGCACCCCTTCCTGGCAGCACGGGGCCCGGCGTTCCAGCGAGGGCTTCGGCTCTCGGGCCTCAACAGCGTGGACGTGTACCCGCTCATGTGCCGGCTCCTGGGGCTGGAGGAGAGGCCGAACAACGGCAGCCTGGCCCGGGCGCGGTGCCTGCTGGCTGGGGAGAGCTGCGTGGGGCTGCCCCAGGCCGTGGGCATTGTGGTGGGTGTCCTGATAGTCCTAGGCACCCTCACCTGTCTCATAGTTTTCCTCAAGAGCAAGGTGTCGCCCAGGTCCCCCCCCTTCGTACGCCTGGAGCTGTAGGACGATGACGACGACAACGAGCCTCTGATTGGTTGAAAAGGGGTTGAGGGGGAGGAGCCTTGAGCCTGGCTTTGCCCCGCCCTCTCATTCAACAGCAGAGCATCTTGCCCAATACCCCTCTGCAGGAAGTGAGGTCACAAATTTGTGACCATTTACATCAGACTTGCACAGAACAGAATTTTTTTTGTGGGAACAGCTGAAAAAACTCTTTTACACACTGCTGTTTTTCGTCACTTTAGAAAAATATGTTCAAATATATATATATTTTTGTAAAAGGCCAGTTTTCCCTTGAATTTGTGATATAATGTTCTTCTCTAAGCAGATGATATTTTCTAACCGGCTGCAGTTTAGAGAAGTTCTTTCAATTCAAATTGGAAATTAATTCATGCTGACTTTGCAATTTATTTTCATAATTTGTCTGGTTTCAATTCCTAAATAAGAAATTACAAATATTGGGATTGTAATCTTGGTTTTTTGAGCTTGAGAGGCTTTGAACTTTATAACTTCTGATATCTTCTGAATTAAGCTGTTATTTGATTTACAGAAAATTTGACAATCAACATGAGGGATGGGTTATCATTAGCTTCTTTGCACATCAGCATTCTCCTGGTGAGTTACAGGAAATAAAGACCTTAACACAGGGCATTCATTTAACTTCTTCATCCACTGGCCAGAGTGGCTTGTGGATTCTAAAAATCACCAGTCATTTTCAACATTTTACCAGCCACGTTACTTTTTACAATACAATACAACACCTGGTTGGTTACTGGCCAAAGTGGCTGCTAGAGTAGAAAATCTTACCAGCCACAATCTAAATTTTACCAGCATTTGGCTGGTGGCGGGTGTTTGTTTCACACCCTGCCCAAGCATCATATTCACACTTCACTCCTTCACATCCGGTCCAATGAAACACAGGAAGTACCTGGGTTTACTTGAATTGATTGATATTGTCACCATGGCAACAATGAGCAAGACAGGAAGTGCAAATAAAATAACACGTCGTCTCTCTTCCCGCCTCAGGGAAAATAAATAATATCTTTTTTTTTAATTTTTTAATTTTTTAATTTTTTTTTTTTTAAAATTTGTTTCTGATTTTTTCCCTTTTTCTCCCAATTTAGTAGCCAATTGAACCCCTATTCTAATTAAATTCCCCCCCGTGTAGCAACCGCTAGAGAACCACCGCTGCACAACCCCGTCAATCGGTATTTTAGGGAGGGCGCTACGTCCTCTACAGGGCGCAGCTCCTGACCGTGACACGCCCTGGGTCCTACTGTGCGCAGCGGTTCTCTCCGAGCCCCTCCCCCCACCCGGAAGCGACCGCCAATTGTCGCTTCCACAGGGCACCGGCCACGCTCAGCTATGGCAGGACCGGGGCGCGAACAAAATAAATAATATCTGAAGCACAAGTGACACTTTATGGGGCTTGAGCCCTTCTCTATGTCTTTAGACAGAGTCACAGGTTAGCGGTAATATTTATTCCGTCCAGTTACTGAAGGAGCGCTGTGTTCTTGTGCAGATCTATTGCTGGTTAATGAGGTCTCTTACGGACGTCGCAGTGCTGATAGTGTTTTATTTAGGTGTAGCGTCACAAAGAATGTAGTCAAGCTGCTTTAAAGCAAAGCTGTACGATCCTAATAAGGGAAAGATACGGCGAGAGAGTGCACACTCGGTGGGGTTTCTCTTTTTCTAGCGTTTGTTGAAAAGTGAAAAAATTAATTGTCATTATAAGTTTGTCACTCTATTAACGTGGATTAAATTCCATAATTTACTTCTCACTTTCAACGATCTTATTTGTGGGTGTGTCATTTTGGTCAAAGTCAAATGTATGAGAAGAGTTTTATTTTGGGTTATGGTTGTCACATTTATAGAATTGTTTTAACTGTAAGGAAATGGCACAGAAGGGCTTGTCATGTTTTGGTTAGTGTGTCCAATTGGTTTGTTTGAATTATGACTCATCCTCACCTTAATCAGCTTACATAGTCATGGATTTTTTTATTTTCATGAGTTGCATCCCTACATTTCTTGCATGATTGTATAAATTAAAGCCTTTTTGGAGTGGGGGGGGGGGGTGGTGTTTAAATTCCACACAGCTGAATTAGAGTAATTTTTGTACATTATTAGACACAGAAATCCAGAGGCAGAGCTTCTCTTATCTAAATAATGATGTGGGAATGCAGTTGCCAATTTCACACTGTAAAATAAAGGAGTTTTTACCTTTTTATTTCAGAGTGAAAAGATGCTGTGTGAGAAATGTGTTCTAGCTCAGTCATTTACAGAAAACAACTTGTGCCCAAAACAGAAGTAAAGTACACGACATGGCCAAAAGTATAAGGACACCTGCTCATTCCGAAATCATAGGCATTAATATGGAGTTGGTCCCCATTTCGTGCTATAACAGCCTCCACTGTCCTGGGAAGGCTTTCCACTAGATGCTGGAACATTACTGTGTGGATTTGTTTCCATTCAGTCAGAAGAGCATTAGTGAGGTCGGGCACAGATGTGGGGCTATTAGGCTTGGCTCACATTCGGCTTTACAGTTGATCCCAAAGGTGTTTGATGGGGTTGAGGTCAGGGCTCTGTGCAGGCCAGTCAAGTTCTTCCATACCAATCTCGACACACCATTTCTGTATGGACCTCTATTTGTGCACGGGGGCATTGTCATTCTGAAACAGGGAAGAGCCTTCCCCAAACTGTTGCCACAAAGTTGGAAACCCAGAATCGTCTAGAATGTCATTGTAAACTGTAGTGTTAAGATTTGCCTTCACTGGAACTAAGGAGCCGAGCCTGAACCATGAAAAACAGCCCCAGACTAAGGGGTGTCCACATACTTTTGGTTCATAGTGTATGTACATGTTCATATTTCTGTACCAGTCTCAGTCCTACAGTCCCAATCCCCCGAGTCTGACCCACACCAGTCTCAGTCCTACAGTCCCAATCCCCCGAGTCTCTGACCCACACCAGTCTCAGTCCTACAGTCCCAATCCCCCGAGTCTGACCCACACCAGTCTCAGTCCTATAGTCCCAATCCCCGAGTCTCTGACCCACACCAGTCTCAGTCCTACAGTCCCAGTCCCCCGAGTCTCTGACCCACACCAGTCTCAGTCCTACAGTCCCAATCCCCCGAGTCTCTGACCCACACCAGTCTCAGTCCTATAGTCCCAATCTCCCGGGTCTCTGACCCACACCAGTCTCAGTCCTATAGTCCCAGTCCCCCGAGTCTCTGACCCACAGTCCCAATCCCCCGAGTCTCTGTCCTACAGACCCAATCCCCCGAGTCTGACCCACACCAGTCTCTGTCCAACAGTGGGGTGCAAAAGTTTGGGCACCCCGAGTCAAAATGCCTTTTACAATTAATATCTAAGTGGTACAAAGTTAAACATGACACATTTCTTCAAAATTTTAAACAAGATTACTTCTTATTTTAATTTTATATACATTTTCAAAAAATAAAAAAAAGGAAAATGGCCCTACTTAGTACTTTGGCTAGTTAGTACTTTCTATAACAGCATGCAAATGCTCCCTGTAGCCAGCTAAGAGTCAATTCTTGCTTTTGGAATTTTCTCCCATTCTTCCTGGCAGAACACCTCTAGCTCAGAAATATTCTTCGTCCTTTTTGCATGCACGACATGTTTGAGATCTCTCCACAGATTTTCAGTAATATACAAGTCTGGGGACTGTGGTGGCCTTTCCAAAACCTTCATCTGTTTTTCCTGGAGGTACTTCATGGTTGATTTTGAGGTATACTTTGGATCATTGTCTTGCTGGAATACCCAACCTTTCTTCAACTTTAATGTCTGGACTGATCTTCGAACATTAGCCTCTAGCACAGGGGTGTCAAACTCCGGTCCTGGAGGGCCGCAGTGTCTGCTGGTTTTTGGTGTGTTTCAGCACAAGTGATTAATTTAAGTCACTGATTGGCTAAGAAGTCCAAACACCTTGTTCTCAAAACTTTAACTGAGTGCTAATTAAAAGGAAACCACAAATACCTGTAGACACTGCGGCCCTCCAGGACTGGAGTTTGACACCCCTGCTCGAGAACATGGATATTCAAATCTGGACCTCAAATCCAAATCCAGGCCTGGTTTTTTTTTCTCCCGGGTAATTAACTGAACAATTAGTGCTACTGACTGGCCAGACTGTTCACACCTGACTCCCAGGTAAAGGGAGAGTGGAAAGCCAGCAGTTCTCTGACCTCGAGGACCGTGATTTGAATACCAGGGCTCTAGAATGTCTTGATATTTGGTGGAATCCATTCTTCCACCTGCACAATATTTCCTATGCCCCCCACTGGCACACAACCCCAAAGCATAATGGATCCACCTCCATGCTTAACAGTTAGCAAGGTGTTCTTCTCTATAAATGCGTCACCCTTTTTTCTACAAACATGCCTTCTTTGGTTGTGACCGAAAAGTTCCATTTTGGCTTTGTCTGTCCACAGCTCTTTGTTCCAAAATGCTTCAGGCGTCTAAAGGTTTTCTTTTGCATACTTCAGACGCTTAAAGGCTTCTTTCTGGCAACTCTGCCATGTAGGTCTTTGTTGTTTAAAGTATGTTGTGTTGTTGTCCTGTGAACAACTAGACCTGTGTCTGCTACTCTTTTTTGCAGTGATGTGTGGGTTATTCTGAGCATTTCTCACCAGGTCTCGGGCCATTTTATCTGAAATAGTTCTCAGTTTTCCAGATCTTGCTTTGACTTCAACTGTTCCATTTATCTTCCATTTTTTGATAATGCTTCTGACAGTGGAAATAGGTAGTTTGAAACTATTCCTTTTTTTAGCCTTCTCCTTGTTAGTTGAAGTGAACTATCTTGATTCTGACATCCTTGGACAACTGTTAAGAGGAACCCATGGTTGTGAACACCAGACAGAACAGCCACTGCAGTCGGATGCTTTAGAAGGCATGGAGTTACTTCAGAATAAATACACTGCGCAAAAAAATTAAGGGAACACTTAATCAACACAGTATAACACCAAGTCAATTAAACTACTGGGATATCAATCTGTCCAGTTAGGAAACGCAAACGATTGTGAATCAATTTCACCTGCTTTGGTGCAAATGAAAGTGACAACAGATGGACAGGAGAGGCAACAGTAAGACAACCCCCAAAAAGTAAATGGTTTTGCAGGTGGGGGCCACAGACCATTTCTCTCTCCTTATCCTTCCTGACTGATTTTTCTCTAGTTTTGCATTTTGCTAGTGCCCTTGTCACTACTGGTAGCATGTGGCGGTACCTGCAGCCCATTCAGGTTGCACAGGTAGTCCAGCTCCTCCAGGATGGCACATCGATACGTGCCGTCGCAAGAAGGTTTGCTGTGTCTCAAGAGCGTGGAAGAGATACCGGGAGACGGGCCATTACACGAGGTGAGCTCGACAGGGCTGTAGAAGGGCAACAACCTAGCGGCAGGACCGGTATTTGCTCCTTTGTGCGAGGATGAACAGGAGGAGCACTGCCAGAGCCCTACAAAATGACCTCCAGCAGGCTACTCGTGTGCATGTTTCTGACCAAACTGTCATAAACAGACTCCATGCGGGTGGCATGAGGGCCCAATGTCCTGTAGTGGGACCTGTGCTCACAGCCCAGCACCGTGCAGCTCGATTGGCATTTGCCAGAGAACACCAGAATTGGCAGGTTCACCATTGGCGCCATCGTTCTCTTCACAGACGAGAGCAGGTTCACACTGAGCACATGTGACAGACGTGAAAGAGTCTGGAGATGCCGTGGCGAATGTTATGCTGCCTGCAACATCATCCAGCATGACCGGTTTGGTTTAATTGACTTGGTGTTATACTGTGATGATTAAGTGTTCCCTTAATTTTTTTGAGCAGTATGTATTCAGCTCTGGAATTATATTCACCTGACCCATTGAAGCCCTAATGAGTAAATCACCTGGGCCTTGGCCTTAATAATCATCTTTTTAAAAAGCAACAAAAAATAATCCAAAAGGGTTCCCAAACTTTTCAACAGGGCCTTTTTCCCTGTTTTATTATTTTGAAACTACAAAATTAAAATTAAAAGTAATCTTGATTTAACATTTTAAGAAATGTGTCGTGTTTAACTTTGTACCATATAGAGGTCAGGTTAGCTTCTGTTCACTTAGATATTAATTGTAAAAGGCATTTAGACGAGGGGACGCTTTGTAGTCAAAGCCAAAGGTCTTCGGAGTCTGAAGATCAGAGTTGGGCTCAAAGGAGAAAACGTGACATAACCAGTAGCTACACAGGGGACTAGAGCGCTATGCATACCATAGAGAAAACTGCAATTAAAAATAAATGAATAATTAAAATGAATTACAACAAAAGGAAAAGCATTTGTCAGACATGTTGATTATGTTGTCGTTACGCCCCCAACCCTCCAAACTCCGCCCACATAACCTCTCCTCGCCAACCATTCACAAAACGAGCTGTCAATCAGCTGTGCAGCGTCCAACAAGAATCTATTTTGAAGAAGATGCGAAAGGTTGGGGGAATTTAGCAAGCGAAACTTTTATGTATTACATCAGCTAACTACAAACAATAATTAATCTATATTTAATGTATTACATTATATTGGAGGACAATACGCGTGTAAGACCGTAGCATCGAAAGGTTAGTAATGGTATTTTTTAAACCAGTAGCGTACTACGCATTTACCTAGCTAGCAAGATAATATTATCGGCTTCCGTAATCTTGGGGTTCCCCGGTCCTTTTTAACTTGAAAGTGGGAAATTGGGCCAGTCGTTGGAAGATTATTCGGATATTGTGATAAAATGGTATTTGTTCATAGGGACATATCAGCTAGCCGTTTCGTCAACTAGCCACCCTGCTATATGAATGTTGGTCACGCTTACTATGCTTTTCAAGCGAGTGTAACGTAAGAATGAAACTAATTTACTTCCCCTTCAGATACTGACGAAATGAAAGCTTAGAGTGGTGTGTAACGTTAGCACTTGGCTTAAGTAATAAAATAACCCGTGTTTTGCTACGGAGTCTTCTATTTCCGTCACTTACAGCCTCTGGATGTTTCCTTTTTTTGGTCTGGCGCAATTTAATCTGTTAACGTTAGCTTGTCTATTTGGGAAAACCAAATGCTGTATGCTGCAGCTCTAACATGATTTCTGAGAAGGCTTCCTTGTAGTTCTTCACAATTGACTCTTTTGTGCGCTGCCGATGGTCTTGTCTGTAGGCTACTCTAGCTCAGCGATAGTTTTATAGGATACATTTTTCCTCTTCTAATACATTTGAATAGATGCCACAAATCGAGCCAAATCAAGCACGCTTCAGCGATGGAGCGGAAGCCTCATCCGTCCCTATAATAAAACAGGTCCTAGATTAGATCCACGTAATTATTGCCAAACATTGCTTCGGTGTAATGAAAAGCCTGCATTTCCCATCTAACCTCTACGTTTGAGCTCACGCCGCGTGAGGCTCCCTTCATTTTCTGGGTGCGTTTCCCTTTGTTGATTTTCATTTCATAACTAGCGTTGCACAGTTAATCTGGCATCACCGATTAGTGATTACCCATCAGATACTGTGAAGGTGTGGTGGAAAGCTCATTAGTTAAATTAGTTTTAATCCTGTTATAAAATTATATTTTGTGCGAGTTCACTAATATCCCCCCCCTAACGATTGAGTTTTATAATCGTGCCGGGGTAAAATGTAACTGCAAAGCCAAACGTCGCTGTGGTTTTGTTTGGCCATTCGCACTGTGATTGGACTGTTTTTCAAAAATGTACCTGTGTTTCAGCGTCACAGGTGGAGAGGTGAGTCCTGGAGGAAGTCCCGCCCATTCGTTAGAGGATGCTACCTGGTAGCCTGCTGTTCCTATTGGCGGGCAGCTGGGGTCTGACCGCTAGCGAGCATGCGGGAAACGCCACGGCAACCCCGCCCGCGACTGCCCCCTTGCTCCTCGTCTCCTTCGACGGTTTCCGGGCAGACTACCTGCAGAAGTACACCTTCCCCAACTTGGAGAAGTTCTTCTCAGAGGGGGTGCTGGTGGAGAAGCTCACCAACGTCTTCACCACCAAGACCTTCACCAATCACTACAGCCTGGTGACGGGGCTGTACGCCGAGAGCCACGGCTTGGTGGCCAATAGCATGTACGACACCGCCACCAAGAAGCACTTCTCCGTGCAAGACCACGACCCCTTCTGGTGGAACCAGGCCACGCCCATCTGGGTGACAGCACAGGAGGCGGGGCTCAAGACGGCAGCAGCCATGTGGCCCGGGACGGACATCGCCATCCAGAACCGCACTGCCACCCACTTCCTGCGCTACGACCCCACCGTGACCTTCCGGGAGCGTGTGGCCAACGTGACGGGCTGGCTGGAGCGTGACGACGCCGTCCGATTCGCCGCCGTGTACTGGGAGGAGCCGGATCGCTCCGGACACCTATACGGGCCGGACAACGCCACGGAGATGGGGCGGGTCCTCCGGGAGGTGGACGAGCTCATTGGTCTGCTGGTGGAGCAGCTGAACAGCTCGGGACTGTGGGGGCGGATTAACGTCATCCTGGCCAGCGACCACGGCATGGCCCAGTGCTCCCAGGAGCGGCTCATCCGATTGGACGACTGTCTGGATCCCCGGAACTACACAGCGGTGGACCTCACGCCTGTGGCGGCTATTATCCCGCTCGCTAGTGAGTGGTATTGCAAATAGTATTGAGAATTTAACTACATCCGCAACACGCGCTAAGAAAAGTAACCCAAGACCGTAACCTGAATTAGTGTGGGGGGGGGGGGGCAAGGTGCTGTGTCGACCACTTTGGGAAGTAATAACGACAATTTATACACGACCAAGTCCATACTATACTAAATCTGAATATACATCCATAGTTTATGACAGGCTAATATGTTAAACCGTCCCTGCATCACAGCCAGTAGTGAGTTTTGGATGAGTTTTTGTGCCTGCAGTGAACCATTTTTTTTTGGGGGGGGGTGTCATTTTAGGAGGCCTTGGGATAAAGTTTTGGGGATCCTCGTCACAGGTTGCAGTTGTGGCTTAGGTCCGTGTGAAATGTGAGACTGTCTGTGGCGGTAAATAAGGCCGCTCTGTTCTCTCGGGGCCCGCTCTAGCGGAGCTCTGCCAGAGTTTAGCGGCACAGCGACAGGCCCGTGTTAAATACCACGCTCCCCCCCTCTCTGCAGTGTGACGTCATTTACGTGTGTACGTGTGTGTGTGTGTGTGTGTGTACAGACGCTACGCTGGTTTATGAGGCCCTGAGTAAATGCCACCCCCATATGAAGGCCTACCTGAAGGAGGAGATCCCTGATAGGCTGCATTACAAGCACAATGAGAGGATTCAGCCAATCATGCTGGTCGCAGACGAAGGGTGGACGATCGTGCAGCGCGGGAACCTCTCCCGACGTGAGAACCCACATCACCTGACGCACAGCGCCAACTTCCATCACCCAAACGCCAACTTTCACCACCCTAACGCTAGTTTACACCACCCTAATGCTAATCTACACCACCTGATGGTGCTGCTATCATACCATCAAAAATACAAATCACCAAATTGTAATAATTATTGGTAATAATAAATAATTGGTATTAGTATTCTTGAAATAACTTACTATAATAATTATTTTTTATAATTGGCAGTTGGTGACCACGGATATGACAACTCCCTTCCCAGCATGCACCCTTTTCTGGCAGCGCAGGGCCCAGCGTTCCAGCGAGGGCTTCGGCTCTCGGGCCTCAACAGCGTGGACGTGTACCCGCTCATGTGCCGGCTCCTGGGGCTGGAGGAGAGGCCGAACAACGGCAGCCTGGCCCGGGCGCGGTGCCTGCTGGCTGGGGAGAGCTGCGTGGGGCTGCCCCAGGCCGTGGGCATCGTGGTGGGCGTCCTGATAGTCCTAGGCACCCTCACCTGTCTCATAGTTTTCCTCAAGAGCAAGGTGTCGCCCAGGTCCCGCCCCTTCGCACGCCTGGAGCTGCAGGACGACGATGACGACGAGCCTCTGATTGGTTGAAAAGAGGGTGAGGGGGAGGAGCTTTGAGCCTGGCTTTGCCCCGCCCTCTCATTCAACAGCAGAGCATCTTGCCCAATACCCCTCTGCAGGAAGTGAGGTCACAAATTTGTTACCAAGAGAAAACACAGAAGAGAAAAAATGATATTTTTGTGGGAACAGCTGAAAAGACTCTTTTACACACTGCTGTTTTTAGTCACTTTAGAAAAATATATTTTAAAAATATACAGTGGGGACCAAAAGTTTGAGGGCAGTGACACAATTTTTGTTGTTTTGCCTCTGTATTCCAGAACATTGGATTGGAATTGGAACAGTGTTTTTAAGGGTTTTACATACATATCGGGTGAACCGTGTAGCAATTGTAGCTCTTTTTATACATAGTCCCTCACACTTTAATAAAG
This sequence comes from Ilyophis sp. 1 JC-2022, assembly GCA_022702515.1. NCBI lineage: Eukaryota > Metazoa > Chordata > Actinopteri > Anguilliformes > Synaphobranchidae > Ilyophis > Ilyophis sp. 1 JC-2022. Next base: position 74,803,389 of record CM040395.1, on the reverse strand, counting down.
TCCTCATATTTAATATTTGGTTACATATCCTTTGCATGCCACGACTTCCTGATGTCTGTGACACAACAACATCAAAGGACTCTCACAAGAGTTCCTATAACCTCTCTGCATTTGAATGGACCTCTATGGGAATTGGGGGGTGGGACTAGATTTAGCTGTAAATTACACTGGAACAGTATGGAAACACATGGTTGTCTAAATGGCTGTAAGTCTTCAAGGGTCTGAGGTATCAAACAAGCCCCAAACCATCACTCTGCTGCCAGAAATACAGTCAGGGGTGTCATAGTGGGGGGACAAGTGGACCTGATCACCCAGGGCCCCAAGGTGGGGAGGGGCCCCCAGAAGGCCCGTACTAAAGAGTTTGCATTGGGAAGGGGGCCCAGAATGTCATGCTACGCCCCTGCATGCAGTAGATATGGATGGATTACTTTAAGGGTTGTTTTTCCTCATTAATTTTCCTCTTGAACTCTATGGAAAAATAAGTCAGGAGAAGAAACCCTTCAAGTTATCCATCGATATCTACTGTATTTCTGGCAGCAGAGTGATGGTTTGAGGCTTGTTTGATACGTCAGACCCTTGAAGACTTACAGCCATTTAGACAACCATGTGTTTCCATACTGTTCCAGTGTAATTTGCAGCTTAATCTCGAACCCCCCCCCCCCGCCCTCCCAATTCACTATTCCATTTGCAATCCAATGTTCTGGAATACAGAGCCAAAACAACAAGAATTGTGTCACTGCCCTCAGAATTTTGGTCCCCACTGTATATATATTTCCAGTTTTTCCCTCCAATTTGCTATAATCACTCAGCAGATGATATTTTCTAACCGGCTGCAATTTAGAGAAGTTCTTTCAATTCAAATAGGAAATTAATTCATGCTGACTGCGATTTATTTTAATAATTTGTCTGGTTTCAATCCCTAAATAAGAAATGACAAATATTGGGATTGCAATCTTGTTTTTTTTTTAGCTTGAGAAGCTTAAGTTTATAAGTGCAAATAAAATGACCCGTCGTCTCTCTTCCCGCCTCAGGGAAAATAAATAATATCAGAAGCACAAGTGACACTTTATGGGGCTTGAGCCCTTCTCTATGTCTTTAGACAGAGTCACAGGTTAGCGGTAATATTTATTCCGTCCAGTTACTGAAGGAGCGCTGTGTTCTTGTGCAGATGTATTGCTGGTTAATGAGGTCTCTTACGGACGTCGCAGTGCTGATAGTGTTTTATTTAGGTGTAGCTTCACAAAGAATGTAGTCAAGCTGCTTTAAAGCAAAGCTGTACGATCCTAAGGGGAAAAATATGGCGAGATGTGTGGCACAGTCCATAGGGACAGCTCTATACATATCCCCCCTGTGAGGCTGCGGGTTCGATTCCCCCACCATGGCACCTTATTTACTGTGATCCGTCCTCTGTCCGTTACCCTCTCTGCTGTATAAATGTGACAGGAGTGCACAGTCGGTGGGATTTGTCCTTGTAAAGTTTTCTAGCGTTTATTTGTTGAAAAGTGGGGGGAAAAAAGGTCAATATAAGTTATATTCACTGTTTTAATGTGGATTAAATTCCATAATTTGATTCTCATTTTCAATTATATTATTTGTTAGTGTGTAATTTTGGTCAAAGTCAAATGTATGAAGAATTTTATTTTTCTAAGGGTTAAGGTTGTCACATTTATAGAATTGTTTTAACAGTAAGGAAATGGCACAGAAGGGCTTGTCATGTTTTGGTTGATGTGTCCAATTTGTTTGAATGATGACTGATCCGCACATTTGTCTATTTGAATAACCATCTTACTTAGTCGTGGATTTATTTATCTTTGTGAAAGTTGTGTCAGGGTACATTCTTGCACTATTGTATAAATTAAGGCTTTTTTTGGAGTGTGTGTGTGTTTGGGAGGGTGTTTAAATTCCACACAGCTGAATTAGAGTAATTTTTGTACATTATTAGACGCAGAAATGCAGAGGCAGAGCTTCTCTCGCACCGCAGTGCGAGAGAAAAGATGTTGTGTGAGAAATGTGTTCTAGCTCAGTCATTTACAGAAAACAACTTGTGCTGTGTGCACCTGTGTATTTCACCAAAACAATAAAAATAAAATAGGCTTTGTGAATATTCATATTTCTGTGCTTATGTTTGGAAAGCATAATGACGGTCACGCTGCACCGTTCCTTGCAGTCTTTTTTTGGGATTCAGACGAGCGACTACCCCCCCTCCCCCCAGGGGTACAGCTAGTCGGCCCCGACACAGTCCGGATTTTAACACCAGACCGTGGAGCCCATCCGTACACTAGAACTGGGGTTTTCAACCTTTTCTGATCCATGGACCCACCCCTAACTCTCACTCAGGCTCAAAGGCGTCCAGGAGACCCCCATAATAGGTTAAAAATGATTATACTTTTCCCAAATCTATAGTCCGGCCAGGGACCCCCCTACACAGTTTTAGCTTAACTGTCCTATGCTGTAAACGCCAGTTTTAGCTGAACTGTCTTATGCTGTAAACGCCAGTTTTAGCTGAACTGTCTTATGCTGTAAACGCCAGTTTTAGCTGAACTGTCTTATGCTGTAAACGCCAGTTTTAGCTGAACTGTCTTATGCTGTAAACGCCGCAGTTTTAGCTGAACTGTCTTATGCTGTAAACGCCGCAGTTTTAGCTGAACTGTCTTATGCTGTAAACGCCAGTTTTAGCTGAGCTGTCTTATGCTGTAAACACCAGTTTTAGCTGAACTGTCTTATGCTGTAAACACCAGTTTTAGCTGAGCTGTCTTATGCTGTAAACGCCAGTTTTAGCTGACTTATGCTGTAAACGCCAGTTTTAGCTGAACTGTCTTATGCTGTAAACGCCAGTTTTAGCTGAACTGTCTTATGCTGTAAACGCCAGTTTTAGCTGAACTGTCTTATGCTGTAAACGCCACAGTTTTAGCTGAACTGTCTTATGCTGTAAACACCAGTTTTAGCTGAACTGTCTTATGCTGTAAACGCCACAGTTTTAGCTGAACTGTCTTATGCTGTAAATGCCAGTTTTAGCTGAACTGTCTTATGCTGTAAACGCCGCAGTTTTAGCTGAACTGTCTTATGCTGTAAACGCCACAGTTTTAGCTGAACTGTCTTATGCTGTAAACGCCACAGTTTTAGCTGAACTGTCTTATTCTGTAAACGCCGCAGTTTTAGCTGAGCTGTCTTATGCTGTAAACACCACAGTTTTAGCTCAGCTGTCTTATGCTGTAAACACCAGTTTTAGCTGAACTGTCTTATGCTGTAAACGCCAGTTTTAGCTGAACTGTCTTATGCTGTAAACGCCAGTTTTAGCTGAACTGTCTTTTGCTGTAAACGCCAGTTTTAGCTGAACTGTCTTACGCTGAAGACATGAAATGATCTGTTGTAGAGGCCTGGGAGCAGAGGAGGCATTAAGGGCCTGATTTACTAAGACCTTCAGCACACGCAATACCAATAACATAACCAATGATTGGTGCAAAAGAAATACCATGACCAATCACTGGTCATGTTATTGGCCCTAAGTGCGGTTCTCTATATGTTTCTCTGTCCCCCAATACCTGGGACACCCAACATAATTATATTAAACATACAGACTAGGGATGTTAACAATTAATCGACTATCGATTAATTGCTAATAAGAATTTAATCGATAAGATTTCAAATGGAACAATTAACTGAACAATCTGCGGTCTTGTTTCAACGGGAGTTTTTGTGTGAAATGTAATCATGGTTTAAGGTCTCCACGCGAGGGAGCCAAATTCAGCCTAGTGTAAGCCGTGAAGTTGAGCCTACACAAGAAGAAGTATAACTACTTCGTTAATGTAGCCTACCACCTGAAAAGCGTACATCCAACCGTGCTGTCAGGGCAAAGTGGATCGCAACCTACCGTCACCTCAGTGTTGGCAAAGAGGGTATTACTCAGAGATTGATGGTTGAAAAGGACATGATGCCAATAAGCACCATTGACGGTGAGGGATTTCGAGAGCTAATAAACGGGCTGCGCACACGACTCGCTCCCGACCACGTAGCTTAAATGTTCTTGAATAAAAATACGTAGGTCTATCTAGTATGCATATGAGGAGCCTATTCAAAACATAATAGCCTATGATTTAAGTTGACTGTTCTAGGCTAGGTCTACTAGTTTAACTGTCGCCTTTCCATTTCAAGAGAGATTATGTTAATGCTGCTAGCGGCTAGCGGAGCAATGGTTTCGCTTGCAACAGATGAGACGGAGCGCAATTTCTTTTCTGTTAAAGTAGCCTATACACGCCTTCATATTCTATTTTTGTTACGCTACAATAATGCCTGTTTCTCAAATGTTACAATAAATCTTTGATTGAGGAATATAACATGCATTTTGTATTCTGTATATCATAAGCTATATTTAGCTTTTATGTTATCAATTAATCGACTATTGTTTGTTAAGGTTAACAACTATCGATTAAGGAAATTCCTTTAAATTTGCATCCCTAATACAGACCCTGCCTCTTTGCTCACAAATTGGCATTAAACATAGACTCCACCCCCTTTTATGCAAAATTGCATTAAACATGCAGGCCCCACCCCTTCACATTAAACATACAGACTCCACCCACTTTACTCACCAAGTAGGAGAAACAAATAAGACTCAAATTCAAAATAATGGCAAAAAAAGACAACTTTTAATGTATTTGTTCCACAGTGAATATAGGGAAACATTTGGCACTTGATGACAAGTCTTCCAGAGCTTCTGAAATATTCCCCTTACATGCTTTCCATTTAAAAATCTGTGATATTTAATGGATTTAAACAGAATCAGGACAACAGCAAATCATGAGTTATTAACAGTAAGGCAGCCACTGTCACACAATAATGCATAAAAATATATTATTTTAAATTCCAGGTACCTGTAGCTCATAAAACGATATCACAGTGCTAATGTCCCTTTGCCTGGGAGATTCCACTGCTGTGCACAAAGTACTCAGAATACTTCAGGCATTAAAGTGACAGAAATATACTATATTTAATCTACTCAAAATAAATCACCTAGCGCAGGTGTGTGCAGGTTTTTGATTTAGCCCAGCACTACGACACCTGATTCAACTGACTAACCATGGTCTTCAAGGTGTGAAATTAACACCGGCCACCAGACAAGAAAGCTGGTAAACTTTAGATTGTGGTTGGTAAGATCTTTACTCTAGCAGCCACTTTGGCAGGTAACCAACCAGGTTGTGTTCTATTGTAAAAGGTAATGTGAAAATGGCTGGTGGTTTATAGAACCCACAAGCCGCTCTGTCCAGTCGGTTAGTTTCATGCCCTGCTTTCTATTAATCATTTAATTTCACACAAAAAAGAATAATCGTAAAACAAAGAAGCAAAACTGATCACCTGGCCAGTATTACACCTGAGTATTACAGGTGATTTATTACCTGAGACATTATGAGAAACCTTGCACACAGCAGGGCAGGTAATTCCCATTCTAACATTTAGTGCAAAACAGAAATAGCTCTTACGCTTATTTTACAAAACATAACAAAGATAATTCAGGACACACATAACTAATGCCATCACCACATATAAAAGCAATAAAATGCTTCATTTTTAAAAGGTAAACACGGAAAAACGTTACGTAAAAGACGATCACTAAGGAGATTATACAGGGTTGTGCGCCACTGCAGCCATTACGGCTCTGCTTACGCCGCCATTACTGCTCTGTTTGCAACAAACCATGATTGCATGTAAACCTACACGAGAATCTCCAACAATGACCATTTCTTCTTGGAAACGGAAGCCATGTCTATTTTTAGTAAAACACTGTTTACTGGTTTCCTCCAACATATAAAAGAAATAAACAGATCTTAATGACATATTATTCTTTAGTAGTTACAGATCTTCCCCAGAATGTGTAATGTAATTAATGCAAGGCAACATAACATAGTTACCAATGAAATACTGTACTTCTGTGACATGGCGACAGACAACAACCAATCATAAAAGGCAAAAATGTTTTTTTGTTTTTTTTTACTGTTCAGTCTCACGCAAGCAAGGCCTCATCACTCCAATATCTATTCCCTGGTTATGCCTTGTATCACAGTGAGGAAAGTCCACATGGTAAAAAGTGTGCAAAGTTTTCTCCGGGTTTCTAGTAGCAGACATTTTGAATACTTGCTAAATAATTCACCAACAGCTCACATATAACATTTTCTACCACAGCTTATTAAAATGCCACTCAAGCCAGCAAAGAAACCTTAAATTCCAGCCCAGCCCTAATCTGAGTTGCATATCTCCCTCATGCTGAACCCATGGACCACAATTTACAATCCATTCTGAAAACTGGGGCCAAGTAGATTTGAGTAGCCTTGAGGCCGGTTCAGACCAAAAAGACAAGACGAGACGGGACAAAACGACCCAGTTTTTGAATTTTTGTTATAGAATGATCACGTTAAATCTAGACTGTCACACCGAAACAACGAGACGAGCTCTAAGACCGTTTCTATAGTAACATGACACATCGGGATTCCAATTACGTTATTATACGTTACTGCAAGCTGTGTAAGTTAAGTTTGTTGCCAATTTCCTAAATTGTAACGTTACACTTTCAAAGACAAAAGATAGTCTAACGTCTTAACGTTAGCTGCTTTACTTACCGGTGGGACCCATTATTCCTGCTCTCTCAATGATAGCGCTGTTTTTTGTTGTTTTATTTGAACACCCCGGTAATGAGACATTATACAGCACTGGCCTGTCCTCGAACAGATTTAGCTGATATTGATCGGATAACGTTAACGTAACAGATGAAACAACATCTGCGTTGCGGTAAGTTTGTACCGTCTGCGCGCACTTTCACTTTCGTGTCGCATGTGTTTACTAAGTTTGACAGCTGTCAATCATCAATTATTCCGCACTGGACGCTGATCGGCTGAGAGAGACAGATTTGATATGTTGAATCTTGGAGACGACTTGAGACTACTGGAGACTGCAGTTTTAAGTCCTGTCTCGTCTTTTTGGTGTGAACCGGCCTTTACACAATAAGGCAGAGAAACAGATATACTGAAATTATGGCTAAACTGTTTTAATGGTTATGACATTAAACCTATTCAAAGTATCATGTTCACAACACACACGCGCTCGCTCTCTCTCTCTCTCTCTCTCTCTCTCTCACACACACACACACACATATATATGCACTCTCACACATTCACATGTACACACACACACATGCGCTGACACATTCACATACGCATGTACACACACACACACACACACGCTCTCTCTCTCACACACACACACACACACACACACACACACACACACGCTCTCTCTCTCACACACACACACACACACACGCTCTCTCTCTCACACACACACACACACACACACACACACACACACACACACACACACACACACGCTCTCTCTCTCACACACACACACACACACACACACACACACACACACACACACCTGCAGGTGACCGGGGCCTGAGGGTTATATCTCCAGATGGCCCTGCAGGAGGGGTTGAGCGATCTCCAGGTTGCCGGCGGGCGTGGCAGGAAGCTGACGGAAGGTCACCAGTCTCAGGAACACCAGCAGGAAGCCCACCACCAAGGCCACGCCCAGCAGGGAACCCACCACGCGGGCGTAGGCCGGCTCGGTGACCCGGGGGGCCGGAGCTGGCGTAGAGGGCAGGGCTTCACACAGCAGGTCCCGCACGTTGGCCAATGAGCCGTTGTTGGGGGCGGGCGGCAGATCCAGGATGTGGCACATGAGGGGGTAAAGGTCCACCGCGCGCGCCGACGCCTTGCTGTAACCCCGACAGAAGGCGGGGCCTCGGGCCACAAACACAGGGTGCATGCTGGGTAAGGCGTTGTCGTAACCATGGTTACCCACTGGGCCAAGGGAGGGGGGGGGGGGGGTATACAGGAGATATTACACCACAACTGCATCAGACCGCAAAGTCCATATGTATTTTACAGTATAATCAAGTCATTAACAAATGCGATTATCACACATCTTGGTCTTTAACGCAACACAATAACAATAAAGCTATAAGAGAAAGACTGATGGGATTCCCGTGTGACTGATACTTTATGGCATACATAGGTCTGCAGTGACATAAAACTGACATTGACTAAAGTAGTTTTGCTGGCTGTTTCAGCACTTAATGAACAGAAGCAGGTTTGCTGGCTGTTTCAGCACTTAATGAACAGAAGCAGGTTTGCTGGCTGTTTCAGGACTTAATGAACAGAAGCAGGTTTGCTGGCTGTTTCAGCACTTAATGAACAGAAGCAGGTTTGCTGGCTGTTTCAGCACTTAATGAACAGAAGCAGGTTTGCTGGCTGTTTCAGGACTTAATGAACAGAAGCAGGTTTGCTGGCTGTTTCAGCACTTAATGAACAGAAGCAGGTTTGCTGGCTGTTTCAGCACTTAATGAACAGAAGCAGGTTTGCTGGCTGTTTCAGCACTTAATGAACAGAAGCAGGTTTGCTGGCTGTTTCAGCACTTAATGAACAGAAGCAGGTTTGCTGGCTGTTTCAGCACTTAATGAACAGAAGCAGGTTTGCTGGCTGTTTCAGCACTTAATGAACAGAAGCAGGTTTGCTGGCTGTTTCAGCACTTAATGAACAGAAGCAGGTTTGCTGGCTGTTTCAGCACTTAATGAATTGAACCAGATTTAATGGCTGTTTCAGCACTTAATGAACAGAAGCAGGTTTGCTGGCTGTTTCAGCACTTAATGAACAGAAGCAGGTTTGCTGGCTGTTTCAGCACTTAATGAACAGAAGCAGGTTTAATGGCTGTTTCAGAACTTACGCATGAGGCCGTCACTCCTGTTCTGCACGACGGTCCAGCCTTCCTCTGCGGCGATGATGATGGGCATGATTCGGTCGTTGTGCTGGTAGTGGAAGCGTTCAGGAATGTCCTCCTTCTTGTACACGTGTAGGCTGGGGTGAGCATTGGCCAGAGAGCTGTACACCTCCTCCAATTTACCTGGGAGCAAAAACAAAGAAGCCAGCATTACAGAAAATGCAACAGCAAAACCAGCAGAGGTCGCCAGTACGACACGGCTGCTTTTCTTACCTTTAACTGCTTTTCTATTTTGTTTTTAACTTTACATTAATATACCATTTTTATTCTTATTGTACATTAGATTTATTCACTTTTTATTGGTCCTTATTTATGGAGGGGGGGTATGGCTCAATTTGGACCTTTGCTGAGCAATCACTAAAAATGTGTACAGAGGCACTGGCGCGCTCACCTTCTTTGGGTAGGATGCCTACCACAGGGCTCTTGTCGATCCAGGTGTACGTGTCCCTGCTCAGGTACTCATCCAGCTCCACCACCCGCTCGGGCGACATCTGAGCCATGCCATGGTCGCTCGTGACGACCAGGTTCAGCCGGTCATACAGCCCCGCCCTCCGGAGCTCCTGCCGCAGGAAGCCCAGCTTGGCGTCGACGTCTGCGATGACCGCTTCCATGCGCGGGCTGTCGGGCCCCAAGGCGTGCCCGCTGGTGTCCGGCTCCTCCCAGTACAGGAGCCCCAGACTGGCGGGTGGATCCTGCGAGAACCAGCCTACCAGACTCCGAACCCGGTCCTCAAACCCCACCGACGCGTTGTACGGCAGGAAGTGGGTGGGGTAGGTGCCGCGGATCTCCACGTCCGTGCCGGGCCACATGGCTGCCCCGCTGCTGTGTCCCGCCCGCTGATTGGTCGCCCACAAAGGCTCCGCCCTGTCCCACCAGTGCGGGTCGTGGGCACTGGGCGCATCCATGGAGAAGGTCAGATTGAGGTCCGGGTCGTACATCTCGTTGGCGACGATGCCGTGGCTCTCTGCGAACAGCCCAGTCACCAGGGTATAGTGGTCCGGAAAGGTCTTAGTGATGTAGGCGCTCTCCATCTGCTTCACCAAAACGCCCTCCTCCATCAGCGCATGGAAATTTGGTGTGGCCACGCGCTGGATGTAGTCCCAGCGGAACCCGTCGAAGGAGACCAGCAGGAGGCGCCGGAGATCCTGAGACCTGCAGCTGGGAAGCATCACCACGGCGACCACACCAAGAAGGCAGCAGGCCTTCAGAAGACCCTCTGACATCATGAACAGGGAAACAGGCCAGGCTGGAAAACAAACATCACAGAGTACTCAAACACAAACTACACGCAGAGTACTCAAACACAAACTACACGCAGAGTACTCAAACACAAACTACACGCAGAGTACTCAAACACAAACTACACGCAGAGTACTCAATCAGCTGGCTGAGTCTATAGATTTCCACCTCTGACCACTAAGTACAGACCACAAGCTTACGTGTTTTGAGTTTCTGAAAAGCTCAAATCTATGTGACTCATTTACTAGACAAAATCAGCACATAAGGGTGCCCACTAAATAAATTCCTTAAATTAATACATTAATTAGCATTATATTATTCTTGTCATCGTTCCATTATTCTTGCTGTTTTGTCAAGGCACACAAGAAAACACAAGATTATTTAAAACAAAACCAGCTATTAATTAAACGTGTTAAACAAATATACCTTTTCATAAAATGAAAATGTTGAAATGAAATGTTTGCTCACAATATAACAAATAATGCATTCAATATATTTTCAATAAACAAAATCCAGTAAAAATAAAGACGTTGCACACCAAAAGATGCCTTATTTAATCATTTAATCACAACAAACGTTTCAGCGTTCAAGCTTTCTTCAGTGTCACAAGAAATGAGACAAAGGGAGGCTTCTTTGTAGAGATCAAGCCATCATCAGCTGATATCAATTAAGCAATCAATGCTTCAATTTACTAGTCTTAAAGGAACACTTACAAAAGGCCTAGTACCAAACAGAATTCCATTAATTTATATAGATATAATATAAAGTAACCATTTCACATTCGCTTTTATACAATTAATTTCAAGAGATATAACCGTATAATAACCAAAACAGAAGAAACCGTTTATACTTAAAAAAATTATTAAAAATATAAAATTAATTATAAATTTGGTTAGACATTGCTCAGCTAATGACAATTAATTAATTATATTAATGTCTTACAGAAAACAAACAAAACATTTAAAGATTCATATGAAAACAAGCATTATAAAAAGGGGTGAAGGAGTAATTATTTTAATCCATTTGGGGTTACACTTACAAGGTTCAACTCATAAATCCATCTGGCTTCTCATTTCAAAAGCTCTTTTTCCATATTACACCCTCCATCACTTATTTTTCATTTATCAATGCCAATACATCGCAAATCTTCCATCTTATGCCCTTTTTCAGTGAAATTACGTGCTAAGTTACATCATATTAGCCTACATCACATATCCTGATAGCACTTCTATGTTCTGCTAATCGTACTTTCAGTTTCCCTGAAGTCTTTCCGACATAATAGGTACAAGCTACAAGAGCATGATATGAACTCGAAAGAGGAACGAACCCCTTAGGCTACATATATTTAAAATTGAGATGATATTTTTAATGTAAAATGTCATACGTGAATGCGAAATCCACCATATAGTTAAAAACAGAAATTACTCGCCAAAAATGATTGAACTATTCACATTGATTGTCATGTTATTTCATTGTTTTGACCATTTTAACTTTCACTCGGAATTACTAGAACCTAAGCACGACTTCCATGACAAAACAGCAGAAGACACGTCTAGCTACATTTCCAAAATTGCCATTATGAGATTTTTTAAATAAAATGACTATTCATAGTTTCCCATGGTATAATAAACTTCAGGCTTATGTAGCTTGCGTTAGCTGTGTAAACAGATACCACAGATAGATAAGCAAGTTTGGCTATTTGGATGACAAATACAATGCAAGATAATTATTGAATATTGACTCCTTACGTCAATTGCAAATACAATTTAATTAGACAGATGGGTAGGTAAACAGCAAACATGTATTTTTTGCTGTGTATCAAGCTATGCGGTTGGTCAAATCCGTGCGAAATTAGTTGGCTAGTTCTTTAAAGCCGTCTTTCAAGTGTACAGCGAATATTTGCAGGTTATTTAGCAACGCGTAGCCTCTCTATATGATCTAGCCCAGAACAGAGGTTCATACGAGGTAAGCCTGTGTCACTGCCGCCCTGCATTGGACGAAGCTACACAAACCATCCAACGTTAGCGAACTTGCTAACGTGAGCTATCGAGCTAGCCAGCTATCCTGTTATGAGCAATATGCTATTTCATGCAGTTTACGTAAGTTGCAAAATACTTAAACGGGAAATTGTAGGCTATTTTATTGGTTACATAAGTCACAACATTGCAACAGATGAAAGGACATGAACGTTAAATGCTATTTGACATGCCTACCTTGTTATTGCAGTCCTGCACTTGCTGACAAACAGACGTTTTGCAAACCGGAAGTCCCACCCACACCATATTATACAGGAAACTTCAGTATGGCCCCGTTCCAAGTGACTTCAAAACAGTGTGAATGATTAGACTGTAGAATTTACCTACATTTGCCTTTGACCCGACAAAGGACATACTGTATGTCAAAGGTAATTGTTATGTTAGCAATGGAGACAGAGCGACCATCCATTGCAAGAGCAGATGCGTTAAAATATAACTTTCAAAACACCCACGTGCATTCAAAACTGGAACAAAAGAAACAACTGTTCTCAGTTAAGCACGGTCTCTGGAAATGGTAAAAAAAAATAATTATGGGGGTATTATTGTCTCAAAAATAAATAAATGTAACTGATCCACAAATAAATTAACCTGATTCACAAATGAATTCAACTGATTGACAAATAAATGAAACGGATCCACAAATAAATAGAACTGATTCACAAATAATTGAAGGTGATCCACAAATAAATTAAGTCGCATTTATTTGTGAATCAGTTTAATTTATTTGGGAATCAGTTTATTTATTAATTTAATTTTGAGACAATAATACCCCCATAAAACCTGACCTTGTTTCTGTGACACTTATGTGGGACACTTTGTTGGGGATTTCCTCGTTCTGAACTGAGCAGCCTTTCATCCAAGTTTGATAACATGTAATTTTTCTATTTTTTTGCATTGTGGCCACAAGGGGTCAGGCTAGTATAATTTGATTCTGGACTCATCAAACAGTCCTTCGCTACATGGTTAACGCAAGGCACGTGGAATTATTTATGTGGCATGCATACAAATCAACCGTTCCTTCATAGCTAAACATTTCCGAGAACACATAACTAAAACATTCCAAATTCTGTAACTATCTCTACAAGTAGGCTACAACTACAACAATAATAGGCTAGCCTAGCCTACAACAACAATAATATGTTTATTATAATCACCAAAAATAATGAGTCGATATGAATTATTAATAGTAGGCTATATGCCTGCTATTAGCATTTGAGTATGATTGTTTAATTAGAGCATTTATTGTTTAATTTGACTGATTACCTTGGACTACATCTAAATCCCATTTGACAGTTCCTCAAATTGAGATTAATAATCTTACATAGGCTACAACAGTTTTCATTTATTTAATTTGCCGTTGTTAATTAATGTCCGCACAGCGAGTAGGTCGCATTGATAGATCAATCGAGGTAAGTTTGACGAGAGTTTATGGCCTTTTCCATGGTCTGCTAATGCCCTGGCTTTCGCAATATAATCATCCAGATGCACATCTAACTGACCGCGTGGACAAGTATTTTCTCATCTCAAATTTAGGCTAAGTGATGCCGATTGTGCAAAGCGAGAAAAAAAAAATTGCGTAGCCTAGTCTACTTGTACGTGTACATTAAAACTTAAATTAAATGTCGAGATGCGTAACCTGCCATTAGCCTACATTAAACGGTATTTTTTAATGTTTTTGTTTCTTATTTATAACTTCACACCAGTGTTCTCTAATCTCGAGCGAGCGTCCTACCATAATTTTCTTTAGGCTATGCTCCTGTCGTGCGTAGCTCCATCTTAGTAATAGTCTACGATAGCTTTCATTGATTTAACAGTTTTCCTCTCATTAATGAATACCGATGCATTAAAATGGACGGCTTTAGGACTTGACTTGCAATGCCGCACGAGGTTTCTGTCCCGTTGTCTATTTCTAAGTTGGACCGACGCGTCCGGACGTTGGCAGCGCGTTGCGCCTCCAGTAGACACAGAGCACGAACCTGTCCCGGAATACAAAACCGTATCCAGGCAACCAAAACCTGACACAACCCCCACCCACCCCCTCTTTCGAATAGTCCTCAAAATAAAAAAAGAAATCCCAAACCAGTGTGGGGACAGGGGAAGCGGACTGGTCTTTTGTCGACTGAACCAACTCAACGGTGCCCACATCTTCAAAAGTAACCAAGAGCTGGATCGGAGGCGAAAAGGACCACATGTTTGAGACAGGTGAGTGCTGTTATAAAATGATGGAGTCTATTAATTAGGCTACACAGGAGATTTTTAAATTTATTTTTATCCCTCCTCCCAAAAAAAGCTACGAAGTTTTCACAACTTGCATGCCAACAGCTCGAAGGTAGGTTGCGCATTACAGCCAATTAGTAGGCTATGTTGCTAACCTCGCCCCTGTTTTTATGGTCTACGGTGCTGCGTCAGCACTAATGTTTATGAAACATAAAAAAAATATCTATTTAGTCGCCTTTCGTGTACCTTGATAATGAATATGGAGTCAATTAGGGCAGTATATTGGGCTAGCTGGCTAATTAGTTCCGGGAGTGCGCCACACTGTATTTAATGTTAGATGTGGATACTGAGTTAGAACGGTAGTATTTATCACTTTGGTTGTTCCCTGCGATAGTATTATGGATGGCTAATTGGGCTACATACCTCTATAGTTGTTCTGGAGGGGATGGGGTGGAGCGAGACGCACGGATATATGCACAAAGCGACTGGCAGATGGCTAATTAACCTTTACCAACAGTTTTCGAGTAACGAAATGCATCTTCCTCTTCCAAATAGTACTGTTCTACTTGGCGCCTTGTCTTTGAAAATTTGTGAAATTGTTATTGATAGCCCACCTACTGCGCTAAAACGGTATCGCAACGGTATGAGGGCTTACGACAATAATCACAATAATAATAAAACTCTGCAGCCGAGTCCATGGCATGTAGTTAGGTAGGTAAAGTAAAGGAACTTTAGTCCGGTTCCAGCGCTTGGCATCATGCGTTTCAGAGAAGAGCACGCGCCCATCTGTTTTTTCCTGCAAAGCATGCAGCATTTAACCCTGAATATAGGCTACTGTTGGACATTTGAGTTCCCTGAATATTTGTATCATGTTACTTGCCACAATACTCAAGTAGGCCTATACTGGTTCCATGCAATGTAAAGCAGGTAAGTGCAGATGCAATGTAAAGCAGGTAAGTGCAGATGCAATGTAAAGCAGGTAAGTGCAGATGCAATGTAAAACAGGTAAGTGCACATTCAATGTAAAGCAGGTAAGTGCAGATGCAATGTAAAGCAGGTAAGTGCAGATGCAATGTAAAGCAGGTAAGTGCAGATTCAATGTAAAGCAGGTAAGTGCAGATGCAATGTAAAGCAGGTAAGTGCAGATGCAATGTAAAGCAGGTAAGTGCAGATGCAATGTAAAGCAGGTAAGTGCAGATGCAATGTAAAGCAGGGAAGTGCAGATGTCATGTAAAGCAGGTAAGTGCAGACGCAATGTAAAGCAGGTAAGTGCAGATGCAATGTAAAGCAGGGAAGTGCAGATGCAATGTAAAGCAGGTAAGTGCAGATGCAATGTAAAGCAGGGAAGTGCAGATGCAATGTAAAGCAGGGAAGTGCAGATGCAATGTAAAGCAGGTAAGTGCAGATGCAATGTAAAGCAGGGAAGTGCAGATGCAATGTAAAGCAGGTAAGTGCAGACACAATGTAAAGCAGGTAAGTGCAGATGCAATGTAAAGCAGGGAAGTGCAGATGCAATGTAAAGCAGGTAAGTGCAGATGCAATGTAAAGCAGGGAAGTGCAGATGCAATGTAAAGCAGGTAAGTGCAGATGCAATGTAAAGCAGGGAAGTGCAGATGTCATGTAAAGCAGGTAAGTGCAGACGCAATGTAAAGCAGGTAAGTGCAGATGTCATGTAAAGCAGGGAAGTGCAGATGCAATGTAAAGCAGGTAAGTGCATATGCAATGTAAAGCAGGGAAGTGCAGATGTCATGTAAAGCAGGTAAGTGCAGACGCAATGTAAAGCAGGTAAGTGCAGATGCAATGTAAAGCAGGTAAGTGCAGATGCAATGTAAAGCAGGTAAGTGCAGATGCAATGTAAAGCAGGTAAGTGCAGATGTCATGTAAAGCAGGGAAGTGCAGATGCAATGTAAAGCAGGTAAGTGCATATGCAATGTAAAGCAGGGAAGTGCAGATGTCATGTAAAGCAGGTAAGTGCAGACGCAATGTAAAGCAGGTAAGTGCAGATGTCATGTAAAGCAGGGAAGTGCATATGCAATGTAAAGCAGGGAAGTGCAGATGCAATGTAAAGCAGGTAAGTGCAGACACAATGTAAAGCAGGTAAGTGCAGATGCAATGTAAAGCAGGGAAGTGCAGATGCAATGTAAAGCAGGTAAGTGCAGATGCAATGTAAAGCAGGGAAGTGCAGATGCAATGTAAAGCAGGTAAGTGCAGATGTCATGTAAAGCAGGGAAGTGCAGATGTCATGTAAAGCAGGTAAGTGCAGTTGTAAAGTATGTAATGTAAAATAATGGGCTGTACCATGCTCCTTTATACAGGGAGGTGCAGTCCTCACATATTCCAAGACCTCTTTGTTATGTTGAGCCCCATTCCCAGGTTTAGAGTGGGTCTAAATAGCAGGTCTAATAAATAATTAATGAAGGAGATACAGAGGGGGACGGGGGGATAAAGGAATGCTTTGCTACAACAGGAATAAAATAATCAATTAGATCACATTACAAAAAGAGAAGGTAAGAACACAAAGGCTGCCTGGAGCAGAGGTGTGCCATTACTGACGTATATGCACATAATTCAACAAAAAAATAATACTTATTTCAAAAGAAGTTTCACTTACAAGTTTTTCGTGCATACTGTTGATATTGGGGGAAATGCGTTTCTGTACATGCTATATCAGGGGTGGCCAATTCCAGGCCTCGCGGGCCGGTGTGTATGCAGGTTTAACTCCAGGCCTCGCGGGCCGGTGTGTATGCAGGTTTTTGCTGCCGCCAGTTAACAATTATTTAATTAGCCCAATCGTTTACACGATCTGATATTTTAATCTACATATCCGCAATATGAAAAGCAGCTGATGAATGTTCTTGTGCCGGTATGCGTCAATGCGTGTATTGTAGCATTTTATCGTTCTGTAATTTACAAGTGAATCGGTGATTGTGTGTATGACTAATTAGCTGATTGAACCGTGGTAACTGGTGGCAGTAAAAACCTGCATACACACCGGCCCGCGAGGCCTGGAATTGGCCACCCCTGTGCTATGGCATTCCGCAAAAGTAGGCACATCCTGCCAGGAGCTGAAAACTGACAGATTCCGTTCTGATTTACTGCCAGTTACACTGACTGGGCTGTCCAGTGCCATTCATTTCAGAGCCTGTGATTGGATCACCGGTGCCTTCACATCCTATCGCTATGGTAGCACCTCCTGTAGTTAATTGGAGCTCCAGGTGCTACCATAGCGATAGAATGTGAAGGCACAGGTGATCCGATTACAGGCTCTGAAATGATATTCGGCACCAAATGCCGGATCGCTTGCACGCTTTGGACCTGGGCTGTGTCCGAATCAGCGCACTTGCCTACTATTGAGTATGCCAGTTGAGGATACTTTTTTAAAAAGCTGTTAAGTATGTGACAATTTAGAAAATTGAGTGTTATCTAGATAATAGTATGGCGGATATTTTTTTGCATACTGCATGTCACTAAACAGTATGCAGTAAGCAGTGTACAGTATGCTAGTGCAGAGTACACAGAACACAGTAGACAGGGCTCTGATTCTGACTTAATCTTTTCAGTAGAGGAACTCTTTTCATTAAAGAGTAGTGTTGAGAGACATAAAGACTGACAGACAGACAGCATGAACATCCTGGCCCACTCCTGGCAAGGTTTCGATTACTCTGAAATAGCCTGCCACCTGTCACCAAAGAGCTGCAATTCCACAGCCTCCAGTAGGGGGAGCAGCTGGCTCTGAGCCATCTTCTGTCTTCCCTCTGTCTGAAAATGGGTTTAAAGACAATGGCGTTAATGCTAATAGCGCTGTAAAGCAATAAAATGGCTGGGATAGACTCCTCATTGGTATACGGTGTGGTTTCTCTCATTGAGCCAAATGAGAAATACAGACTAGAGCTGAAATCCCAGAGTTTTCCAACTCTGCCCTTGGACGGATGGAGACGGTGACTTTTCCGCCATCCGGAACGCTGTGTTCCCACTGCACTGCTGTGATGCGAGCAGCTTAACGGGAATTTTGGGCTGGATGCTACGCATTAAACGCTGAACCGACAGTTTGTCTCACTTGACAACTACAATCATATGTAAGGAGGGAATGCAATTTTATTCCAAAACGAACAGCCCCAAAACTGCCATATCGTTTCAGTATATATCCAGCTGTATAAATGGATAATATGTAAAATAAATGCTAAAAAGTTGTGTCAGTCGCTCTGGATAAGAATGTCTGCTAAATTCTTAATGTTAATGACACATCCTTGAACGGTCTAACAGGAGGGGCTTGAGCTCCTGTTTTTCTGAAACATTAGTAATACCCTCTGTAGATTTATGATTTATTCACTTTTTTTAATCCTTCCTTTGGAAATATGAGCTAAATTTGAATGAGTCTTTGAATGGACAAGATACTGACAGAGCGTTTATTCCTAAGGTTGAATGTAAGGTTAATTAAGGTGATTTAAGGCTAACAGCGCTTTGATCCAGAGCTGTGAATGTGGCATTGGCATGGCCAGTAAAGGCCGGTCCAGCCCCAGGCCCAAAGCTGGCACCAGACTACACTTTTCTTTCAGAAGAGACTGCTTTTGGGAGGCTCGGTTCTTGGCAGTGCATGAAAGCTTAAGCTGTGTTATTGAGTTTTGTCAGAATGTTTTCAGAGTGTGACAGTAAGGAACATCGCTAATGAGTTCACATGCACACAACACGAGTCTCAAGTGCTTTTTCATTACTGAAAACAGACCGTCCAGCAACGGCCAGATCAGCCTTCCAAACCAGATCAGCCACACAGAAAAGATCAGCCTTACAGACCAGATCAGCCACACAGACCAGATCAGCCACACAGAAAAGATCTGCTTTACAGACCAGATCAGCCACACATTATATTTGCTTTGACCCACGCATGTGCCATAGTAACAAGAGAAAGGCTTAATATCTGTATTTAATGTGGAATGATTTCAGCTGGGTGTCCTGTAAGCCTTTCACCTCAGTGTAAGTCATAAGCACTGTACATAGTAATGATGAGTAAGTAATCTCAGGAGAGAATCGAGTTTCCCTCATGAATGTAGCAGCACTCCAACAAAGTCCTCCATTACACCAGCGCCAGTCTTATAGATCTGCTGTGTGTGTGTGTGTGTGTGTGTGTGTGTGAGTGTGTGTGTGAGAGAGAGATTGAGTGTGTGTGTGTGGGAGAGAGATTGAGTGTGTGTGTGTGGGAGAGAGAGTGTGAGAGATAGAGATTGTGTGTGTGTGTGTGTGTGTGCGCGAATACTTTCCTGCTGTTTCTTTGGTTGGGGGGGTGGAGGTGATGTGAGCAGAAACTGGCAGGCTGTTTGGCTGTTGGTGGGGAGAGAGAGGACAGTAGTTTGGTGCCATGCCAGGGCTGTGTGGTGGTGGGTGGGGGGTTTTGGGGGGGTCTATATTCACAGCCAGCTGGAACTCAAAGGGTTTCAGAAATAAAAAGGCGGATGAAGCGACTGGAAAAGACCGCAGTCTGTCACGATGGAAACTGTTTGCCTGTATCTGAGGATCGCCATGGTGACATGGGCTCACTCTGGACCGCAGATTCTTGGACTAGATGGGATTTTAGTCACCTGACATCAGATGAGGTCAAAGATCAAGGGTTTCATTTCCAACTGCTAAACAGGGGCTGTTCTCACGGTTCCAGTAAAAAGACAGTTTAAGGTTTACAGTCTGCTAAAATATAAATACATAACCCGACACAGAGTGATGTAAGCATCTATAGCCCAGCATACAGTGAGAGAGGGGAAACAGACACATCTGCGCTGTGTGATTCTGTCTCTCATTTCAGCTGCTGGCTGCTGTGCACCTTACTTCCTCCCTTACTTCCTGTGTGTTTGTTTGTGTTTTTGGGCTCTCTACCTGGGCCGTTTCCCCCGTCTATCTCACCGGGCCGCCTCACGGGACCGAACGGGTCCGTCTCATCGATGTGACTGCCTCACGTTTCGGGCGGAGAACAACGGGCTTCCGGAGCACCAGTAACGTTAAAACAACCAACGTTCTCCGGACAAGAGTTCTAAGTGAGTTCGCAGAACACACACTTAATGGAAACTAAAATATCGAAAGAAAACAGAAATTATAATCGCTGTAGATTTCCTTTGTGAAGCCAGATTTTTAACAAGAGTCCTGCAGTTTTACAGGTTTCTTACTAGTGGATTTTTGGTCATGGACACCATGTCCCCGCCCCTCATCACGGTTGAGGACGTCAGCAGCTCGGAACAGCAGGGGATTCTGGGGGTTGCCCATGACGACCACCTGGGCAGCCTCAAGGCCCTGACGGAGAAACTGCGGCTGGAGACTCGTAGGCCGTCTTACCTGGCCTGGAAGGCGCACCTGGAGGCCCGGGGTTTGAGGGGCCTCAGGGCTGCGGATACACCGCTGGGACCCATCCAGCAGGAGGCGCCGTGCTCCCTGAGGAGGCCGGATCCCGGCCCCCACGCCCCCGACCCCGTTCAGCCTGCCACCAGACTCAAAGGGTTCGGGAACATCGACGAGGCCCTCCCCTGGCTCAGGAAGGAACTGGTAAGCCCCCCCCCCAAAAAAGAAAAGAAAACACCCAATAAGGCAAGAGCTAGGCAACCCTGGTGCTGGAGTGCCGGTGACGTTTCTGGTTTTTGTTCCATCTGAGCTTGATCACAAGAGTTTGATGGATGATTAAAAGTCTGAGCCTGAATTTTCTGAATGGTGAAATGCTGAGTGCCTCCAGCACGTGGTCACCTGCATTCATTAAACCTGATTAATTAAAATAAATCAGATTATGTAGTTATAGGTTTGGATACAGCAGAAAATCAGGACCATCTCTGGCACTCCAGGACTGGGGTTGCCTACCCCTGCCATGAGAGGTTCTCAAACCGGGGCCCTAAAATGGCCACCTGTGGCTGGTTTGGGGACCCCCATCTCTATAAAATGCTGGGTTCATTCCCAGGTTCTGCTCCCTCGCTAATAAGCTTGTTAGCCTGAGACAATGCCCTGAACCCCCAATGCCCTGTACCCCAATAACTGAGCTGCTTTATATTCCTGTTAAAGTGGGCAGAAGGAATGTGGGCAGTAGAGTGTGAATGATGAGCTGTTTCTACAAGTGTGCTCGCTCTCAATTACACCATCTATTAGCATGGACCGCCCAGTCAGTGCACGCACACACAGAGACACACACACGGACACACAAACACGTACATGCACACAGACACACACACGGACACACAAACACGTACATGCACACAGAGACACACACACGGACACACGGACACACAAACACGTACATGCACACAGAGACACACACACGGACACACAAACACGTACATGCACACAGAGACACACACACGGACGCTCAAACGCATACATGCACACAGAGACACATACACGGACACACAAACGCGTACATGCACACAGAGACACATACACGGACACACAAACGCGTACATGCACACAGAGACGGACACACAAACGCGTACATGCACACACACACACGGACACACAAACGTGTACATGCACACACACACGGACACACAAACACGTACATGCACACACACACACAAACATGCACACACACACACACACACGGACACACAAACACGTACATGCACACACAAACACGTACATGCACACACACACACACACACAGGCACACAAACGCGAACATGCACACACACACACGGACACACAAACACGTACATGCACACACACACAGACACACAAACACATACATGCACATACACACACACAAACATGTACATGCACACACACACACACACGGACACACAAACGCGTACATGCACACACACACACACGGACACACAAACACGTACATGCACACACACACACACACACAAACACGTACATGCACGCACACACACACACACACACGGACACACAAACACGTACATGCACACACACACAGACACACAAACGCGAACATGCACACACACACAGACACACAAACGCGTACATGCACACACACACACACGCAGACACACACACACACACAAACGCGAACATGCACACACACTCACACACGGACACACAAACGCGTACATGCACACACTCACACACACACACAGACACACAAACACATACATGCACATACACACAAACATGTACATGCACACACACAGACACACAAACGCGAACATGCACACACACACACACGCATTCAAATCAGGCCCGGCGTTAGGGGGTTAATTAGGGGGGCTTTGCCCCCCCGCCTCTGCCTCCTTGCCCCCCCATTGGCTGTTAGCCCAAATCAGAAAAACTGAGACTGCGAGAGTATTGAGTGTGGGACGAAAAGTGCGTGTGAAGAAATACTCTTTAGCTAACTTACTAGTGTGATAACTAACAAAACAACTTACAATAATGGACATAAGGAAATTCTTCCGACCACCGCCACCTGATAAAACTACCCCCAGTAGGCCTACGTCAGAGCAAGCTAGCACAGACGAACAAGCTAGCAGCACAGCGGCAGAGCAGGCAGGGAAACGCCGACTGCAGCTCTACTAAGTGAGTAGGGTAGGCCTAAGCTATATAGCTAGCTACAGTGTTTATTGTGCTGTAGCGGACTCCTTTTTGCGACTTATTCAGAGACAGAATGCGCCACTAGGGCTATAAAAAGGGCTGCGCCCCTTCTTTCTCTTTGGTCTTTGTTGGGCTAATAAATGCAACGCAATTGCGTGTGCAACGAGAGAAGTTGTTTTGCCTCATCCTTGCAGAATCTACGTACGGCACTAAAATGCTATTATAATCTGCCACCATTGCTGATGTTTTTGTCATGTATGACAACTGGTTTTCATGCGCAGTTTAAGTGAAATTTGCGCTAGTAGGTTAATAATAGGTCTGTATGTATGTATGTATGTATGTATGTATGCGAGATTGCGAGACCAGTGGGAAATGCAATGCTGCCCCCCTGTGGTCATCACATGCCCCCCTTACAATAAGGTTCTAGAGCCGGGGCTGATTCAAATGCACACACAGGCCCTGAAATATTCAATGATACATTAACAGACTCCTGGTAAAATTGTGCTACACCTCTCCATCTGACTCCCCATAGTCCCCTGCATTAGAGGCCACACCCCTGACTGCTGATTGGCTGGTTGCTCCCTATGCGTTGCAGACAGAGATGCGGCTGCAGGATCAACAGCTGGCCCAGCAGCTTCTGCGTGTGCGCAGTGACATCATCAAGCTGAAGATCGAGCAGACGTGCCACCTGCACCGCTCCATGCTGAATGAGGCCACCTACGGGCTGGAGGAGAGAGACGAGCTGTCCGACCTGCTGTGCGATTTCCCGCTGACGCCCGGCTTCGGCCTGTCCACCCCGCTCAGGCTCATCGGCGTCACCAAGATGAACATCAACTCCCGTCGATTCTCCCTCTGCTAGTGCAACAGTGCGCGCTAACACAACACCACACTGCTAACACACCACAACGCTAACACAACTCCACACTACTACAACGCTAACACAACCCCACAATGCTAAAACAACCCCACACTGCTAACACACCACAACGCTAACACAACACCACACTGCTAACACACCACAACGCTAACACAACACCACACTGCTAACACAACCCCACACTACTACAACACCACACTGCTAACACAACCCCACACTACTACAACACCACAACGCTAACACAACCCCACACTACTACAACACCACAACGCTAACACAACCCCACACTACTACAACACCACAACGCTAACACAACCCCACACTACTACAACACCACAACGCTAACACAACCCCACACTACTACAACACCACAACGCTAACACAACCCCACACTACAACAACACCACAACGCTAACACAACCCCACACTACTACAACACCACAACGCTAACACAACCCCACACTACTACAACACCACAACGCTAACACAACCCCACACTACTACAACACCACAACGCTAACACAACCCCACACTACTACAACACCACAACGCTAACACAACCCCACACTACTACAACACCACAACGCTAACACAACCCCACAGCATTACTGTACAATATACAATGGGGGAAATAAGTATTGGACACGTCAACAATTTTATTATCAAACATATTTCCAATGTAGCTATTCACATGAGATTTTGACCAGACATTGGTATTAACTCAATAAAACTACACAGCTAAAGAAATTGTAACATTACAATTCTTTAAAAAAGTTATGTGCAATAAAGTGAAATGACACAGGAAAAAAGTATTGAACACGTAAAATTAAATGTGGTAGAAAAGCCATATTTTTTATATTTGGTTGCATATCCTTTGCATGCCATGACTTTATGATGTCTGTGACCCAACAACATCAAAAGGCTCTTGATATCTTATTTGCTGGTACTCTTACAAGCGATACTATAACAGCTCTGCATTTGAATGGATCTCTATGGGAATTGGGGGGTGAGACAAGATTTAGCTGTAAATTACACTGGAACAGTATAGAACACATGGTTGGCTAAGTGGCTCTAAATCATCAAGGGTCTGATGTATTAAACAAGCCTTTAACCATCACTCTGCTGCCAGAAATACAGTAGATATGGATGGATAACTTGAAGGGTTTCTTCTCCTGACTTATTTTTCCATAGAGTTCAATATGAAAATCTGTCAGGGTCACAGACATCATAAAGTCATGGCATGCAAAGGATATGCAACCAAATATAAAAAATATGGCTTTTCTACCACATTTAATTTAGCGTGTTCAATACTTTTTTCCTGTGTCATTTCACTTTATTGCACATAACTTTTTTAAAGAATTGGAACGTTACAATTTCTTTAGCTGTGTAGTTTTATTGAGTTAATACCAATGTCTGGTCAAAATCTCATGTGAATAGCTACTTTGGAAATATGTTTGATAATAAAATTGTTGACGTGTCCAATACTTATTTCCCCCATTGTAAGTGCCAGACTTTTTGAAAAGCTGGGAAAAGTGCCCAAGTCCCTGTGCATGTTCTGGGATCTCTGTGGGTGTCAGAAACACCCCCGCCCCCACAAGCGAAAACCCCTGTCCTCTCCCACACTGCTGAGCTTGTTCTTAAACAATTCAACTCCTTGAAGTCTCATTTTACTGCTGGGAAGTCTGCGGTGCCTCGTCTCTGCATCATGTGAGATATCAGGTCACATGACATGATTGCGCTTTGTGACTCAGACTGGTGATTGGCTGTAGAAGAAGCACAGTGGCTCCCTCCCCACCATGCTGTTCTCACTGCTGTCTCTACCCGTTTGTTTAGGCGCTGTTTTTAAACCACTGCTTGGTCGGGCCTTGATACAGCGCCACTGTAAAAGAGAACAGCTGAGCCCTCACACTCAGGGGCTTATCAGACTGGACACCATTTTGGTTCAAATGAAACACAACTGATTTCATTCTTCAGTCCAGCTTCTTTCTGACCCGGTTGGCAGCGCTACCAGCTGCACACAAAGTGTCTTTCTCTGCCGAGTGACTGCGCAGCTCAGCTGGGGGACTGCAGAGTGAAAAGCAGCCAGACTTCCAGGACAGGACACAGCAACGGCGCCTATGAACATCATTAAGCATTCTCGGCTTGGATGAAATAAATATGTTTAAAATTGTGGGGTGAGTGTTTAAGGCATCTATGGACAGCTGGGGGTCACGATTCACCTGTGAGTAAAACAACTGGACAAATGGTAGAGAGACAATGTTACGGACAGAGACGAGAGACTGCAGGTACACTCCATCAGCAAGGCTTTTTTTACTGCACTTTCATGTCGTGGACTACAGTTCCCACAGTTCTTTGGGAACTCTATCACTGACACAGGAAGTATGTTACAATGCTGGTGTGACACTGCCAACAGTTCAGCCAATCAGGTATAGAATCCCTGGCAAATTACTGCAGTATATGTTTATAAGACAATCTGCTAATGAGACAACGCTGATAAACAAGTACTTTTCCTGTAACTAAGCAATCTAGACAGAAACAAACAGAGTTAGAGCAGTCTCATGCTTGTGATAGTCCTCCACAGTACAATAAACTACAGATAATATTGTTGAATGGGTTCATTGATATTTCATGTCATCATATAAGAAGTGGGCCCTGCAGTTGGATCTCTAATGTTATCCCCTGTTCCGCCCTTGTAAACAGATGGGTCATTTATAAGGGGAATATTGTTACGAATCTGCTGCTGTTTTACTGTGGGTATATATTGTTTGGCTGTTTTTTAAATGCAATTCCGTTCATAAGCTTCTGGGGAAATGGAGCTGTGGTTTTGAAGGGCTTTGAGTAGCATTTGGTAATAATAATGTTCTTTTCTGGAAATAATAGATAATTTCCAGAAAATAAAACAGCCCATATTGTTTGAAGCCGTTCAGCATGGCAACGGTCCAAATGAGTGATATTGTACAGTGCCAGTCATAAAACACTGTCTGTTCTGCATCTGAAGACAGTTTAATGTCTCTTTATAAGAATCAGCTGGTTATTACTGCTGTGCCCCAGAGAAATTAGGAGAGTAGAGCTGGCAGACGATGCACGCTGTCTGCGGGCTGGGGTTCAAGTTCAGCCAATTATATTGGTTTCATTATTATCTCTTCCTCCGTAAACCCTTCATAAACAGTGCTGTGGAGCAGAGATAATCACACACACACACACACACACACACAAAAACATGCAGACAAACAAACCCACGCACACAAATACACACAAAAACATGCACACACATACACACAAAAACATGCACAGACACAAACACACACAAATATGCACAAACACACATGCCTTAGATGCCTATACCCCTATACAATGAGAGAAACTGACTGCAGGAGCCAATCAGAGGAGCTGACCACAGGGACCAATGAGAGGGCAGAGTTTGCATTCCTAATGTTCTGTGATTGGGATTAATTATTTCGGCGTTTAAAGTGCACGGTCCCAGGACAGGAAGGAGAAGCGACTGGGGAAACGGCGGCGGTAACACTGTGCTGAGATTCCGGAATTTTCCCCCGCCCGTTCCCTAAGTGCACCTGGGCCACTGCAGGCCCCTGGCCTTATGGAGAACCTTTTATTAGGAGTGATCCATCATCCCATCGATCGCCCAATATCTCCATTAGCCCCACGGCTGGAGAGGGACACAGTGCCGAAGGAGGATGCTGCACCGCCGGCCGTCTGGCTCCGTGGTTATGGGCACCGTGGGAACGCCTACAGGAGCCAGTGGGGCCGGCTCTTATTTCACCATCATAAAGATGCAGGAAGTGATACGTAATCCATACGTTTCAATTCTCCTACAGACCCACGCTTACTGCGCCTCCTCTCTGCACCTCCTGTCTGCGCCTTCTCTGCCCACGGGTATAACGGCTTACGAGCTCTGCACAGCTGTGTTCGACCGTGCTCCTCTTAACGGTAGAAAGACAAATAGATGTGAATTTAACGGCCCCCAGGCTTGATGAGGTTACGGGTCCCGCCCAACGTGTGAAAGTAAGGGCAGGTGAAGTTTCAGCGCAGACTGGGGAGGGAGTGAGGGAGGGATTAGGCGCAGAGAGAAAAGGACAATGGCAGGGCTGAGCTTTTATAATTTCAATGAGAAAAATACCCTCAGGCGTGAGTCCTTTATAATTCCACCTCCTTTGTCTCACCCCCCTCCCCCCTCCCCTGTGTGCGTGGTTATGTATTTCTGTGTGTATGCTAAGTGTGTGTGCATGTGGAGGCAACATGTGTAGAACTGTATGTGCACGTGTCTGTGTGTGTAGTGTATTAATTCAGGTTTGTGAGCATGGAATGTGTGAGTATCTGAGTTTTTTTGTGTGAGATTATGCTGTGTATGAACATACATTTGTGAGCATTGCGTGTATGGGCATCTCTAGCTCCCCTTCTCTGTAGGACCATGAATTACAGACCGTCTTTGCTGAGGCGGCATTTTCATGCTTCAGCGAAAGCTTTATGCGAGTTAATCGCTGCTGAAATCTCTTCTGGTCACTGACTGGGTGAAATGGCCACAGCCGTTTCTGAAGACGCAGTGACACAACAGCAGTAGCCTACGGAATCACACAAAACAAACCACACATACAGCAGCAGTACAGAAACACACAACATTCAGACGTCCATATACGCGCACACGTAGTTACACCCGACTGAGGTTTGCAGCAGTGCACTAGGCCTGGCTATGCTGGTAACTGAATTCCTATCTTTTTATTAATGCTTTTTTTCCATATATCCCTAATATACAGTGCCTGTATATTAAACATACTGTATCAGACTTACAGATCTAATAACTAATTTTCCATTTCTGGGTGAAATCATAACGCTAATTTAACTGTTCAGTCATAATAATCACTTTTTAAAAATTATTTCTTAACTGAATCACCATGTTACGTAATAACTTTGAATCAGTGTTAAGATACTAAGTATCTACTTAGCTAGCTGGCTATCTGGCGCTCACTCATAGTGATTACTGTGACACTGATTCTGAATGTGCATTTCGTTTTGTAGGCTAAATGATGAATATTTAGCGAATGATCACTATACATCACTGCATAATACACCACAAAGCCAATCTGAACAGTGGTGTGTGACGGCGTTACCAGGGAAACAGGATTAAGCAGGGTTTCACGGGTGGTTCATTAAACACATTTAAGAACAGCGCACATAATTAAATTGTGCATTTTATTCAGGTGATAAAACCTGAGAAAAGTTTTTTTTTTAATTTTTTTTTTACATTTTTATTTTTATTTTTTTTACTTAAAAGTCAAATGGTTATGTTTGGATAATGATATTATCGCGATACCGATACAAAAATGTGTAGGCTATTCCACCAATCGTTATTAGCCACAATAGCCAGTTTAACAATGTTCATGATGCCGGCCAAATAATAGCCTACATGTGACTGGAGCGCCATCTAGAGACCACACAAGAGCATAGTTTAGGCTACGTATTTTCGTATTTATCTATGACCTATTTTGAACCAAATTCGAAATTGTTGTTCAAACGTCAGAACAATCCACAAAATTCTATTTTTGCCAGCAGGATAGAGATACATGACACTATGACACCACACAAAGGCTAGGATCGTCATAGAGGAAAATAACAAAGTGCCTATAATTTATTTGTACACATTTTATGTTTTTTTTGCCATTTGACCGTGTGAATATTCTTCATTAGTTATAAGGTAATAGTCATGTAGATGCGCTCGTTAATTTAGTGTATATGGTGCTCACCGTCAAGACAGCGGTTAGGGCCACAATGTAAGTTGCCAAAATGGCAACGATCCTTCCGCGGTGTTTGTATTTCTTGATCTTGTTAAGTCATTTAAAGATACCTCATGTCGCCGTGGATAACGCATTACTGGAGGTAAAACCATTCTTCAGACAGCAATTGACAGGTAAATCACGGAGGGATGTTAGCGACTGTAAGCTCAATCGTAAATGTTTTTATATGGAGTACCATGTATGTTAGGGAACTATTTAATTTGTATTGTCTTAAATGTATATGCTAATTCTATACCACATATTTATTTGATAAGTTTTGCATATGCAAAAGGTTTGTAAAAATCCTCTAAAAATCACATTTGCCATATGCAAAACTTATCAAATAAAAATGTGGTATAGAAGAAGCATATACATTTCAGACTAAAATTAAATAGTTTCCTAACATACATGGTACTCCCTGTAAAAAACATTGAGATTGCATACGTATTGTATGTATCATACAAATTTATTTAATACAACAAAAAAAACGTGATTTTTATAAGACTTTGCAAGTATGATGATTTTTACAGACCTTTTGCATATGGAACGATTGGCCTTTTCCTCACAGAACTGATCTGAGATCAGAGCGCGCAGCATAAGATATCACTGTCAGCGATTGTATTTTAGCACTGAAAGTTATCCCAGGGACTGGACATCAACTGTAACTTAACATAGACTAGACACACACAGCAAAATCTAACTGTGTAAATCTAACACTGCTGGTGTACATTTAACACCATAGGGTGTTAAATGTTTTTGCTGTGCAGTGTCGCTGTTGTCCAAATGAACATACTGTCAGAATTAAATAGGTTTAGCTAGTTATGTTTTTTGAAGTGTGCTTTTAGGAGCGTCATATCTAAAGCATGTGACTCTCTCTCGCCTACCCTAGTGTCACAGGATTGGAGGAGCAGAAATGTTTCGGTAAGTGTGAGTGTACAGCTGACTACCACTGTGGCCCTGTGGAAAAACCACTAGATCATCGTTTAAATAAGACTCCTACATCAGTGCATTTCAATAGGCCCCATAGCTACGTCAATGGATGTTTAAATAGGCCCCTACATCACAGCGTGTGTTTAAATAGGCCTCTACATCACAGCGGGTGTTTAAATAGGCCCCATACATCACAGCGGGTATTTAAATAGGCCCCTACATCACAGTGGGTGTTTAAATAGGCCCCTACATCACAGCGGGTGTTTAAATAGGCCCCATACATCACGGCGGGTATTTAAATAGGCCCCTACATCACGGCGGGTGTTTAAATAGGCCCCTACATCACGGCGGGTGTTTAAATAGGCCCCTACATCACGGCGGGTGTTTAAATAGGCCCCTACATCACAGCGGGTGTTTAAATAGGCCCCTACATCACAGCGGGTGTTTAAATAGGCCCCATACATCACGGCGGGTGTTTAAATAGGCCCCTACATCACAGCGGGTGTTTAAATAGGCCCCATACATCACAGCGGGTGTTTAAATAGGCCCCATACATCACAGCGGGTGTTTAAATAGGCCCCTACATCACAGCGGGTGTTTAAATAGGCCTCTACATCACAGCGGGTGTTTAAATAGGCCCCTACATCACAGCAGGTGTTTAAATAGGCCCCTACATCACAGCGGGTGTTTAAATAGGCCCCATACATCACAGCGGGTGTTTAAATAGCCCCCTACATCACGGCGGGTGTTTAAATAGCCCCCTACATCACAGCGGGTGTTTAAATAGGCCCCTACATCACAGCGGGTGTTTAAATAGGCCCCTACATCACAGCGGGTGTTTAAATAGGCCCCTACATCACAACGGGTGTTTAAATAGGCCCCTACATCACAGCGGGTGTTTAAATAGGCCCCTACATCACAGCGGGTGTTTAAATAGGCCCCTACATCACAGCGGGTGTTTAAATAGGCCCCTACATCACAGCGGGTGTTTAAATAGGCCCCTACATCACAGCGGGTGCGTGTCTCTGCAGGAATGTGCATTAGCGGTTGAGAACAGAGAACCCATCACCCTGCTGTCTCTCCCCCCTCAAACTCTGGAGCAGCACAAAATCGCAGGGGAGGCGGGCCTAAACGGGAGCTTCAGTTGTGAAGCAGAACGACCAGCGGCAGGTACTCTACCTGCTCTATGGTCTTCTTTTTTCTGTGGTTCTGTTGCAGCGGTCATTTTCTCATTAGGGTGTAAGATCACAACTGTGATTAGAATGTTCCTAACAGAACATTCTAATGCTGACGTAACAATCACAACTGGTCAGAGAAAGCAATGGAGTTCTAGAACACAACGTAGAATGTTGAAAAAAACATTACTCTTCAAAGGGTTAAAGTGTAGGTCACATATTCTGAACTGAACATTCTGATATAACAATCACTACTGGTAATAGAAAGAAATGGGGGTTCTATAGAACACTGACTTAGAATATGCAAGTTAAGGCGTACTTGGGGCGCGTATATAAGGCTGCTGTTTGACTCTTCTGGCAGGTGGCCACCCCTCCCAATTCCACAGGGTTCTCCTCCTGGTTCAAAAGCGTTTGAGGACATTCTCTGACTTGGTAACTACATCTTTTTGCTCTCTCTCTCTCTTAAACCAAATTGGAATGTGGTTTCAGTCTCCAGACAAATTTGTAGGTGGGATGAAATTTGTTGCGACAGCTCCAGGTGTTTTCAATGTGGGTTCTGATTGGTGCAGTGCAGCTCCAGGTGTTGTCAAAGTGGGTTCTGATTGGTGCAGTGTGACTCCAGGCAACAAATGCTTTAACCCTTGAATTTTCAGATCATTGGCAGCCTGCCGGAGGCATGGCAACCAGGCTCCACCCCTTTAGGGGTGCCCCTGGGAGCTGTCGTCTTCACCACCGCCCTGGAGATCCTGTTTTTGGTGTTTACCTGGAGAACAGTCCGCACTGTGAGCCACGTTATAACCATGTGCACACAGCCGCTTACGGCCCCTCATTAAACTTAATTATGAATATCTTTGTACTGCAGCTGAGCTCACAGATGTGTGTTTGTGACAGGTGAAGACGCCCGTGTCGGAAGTGGAGAAGGAGAGAAGCCGGTACCTGTGGAAGCTTCAGGCAGAGGAGAAAAAGAGCCGGGAGCTGGAGGGTAAATCACTCATCACTCATAATCACCATTACATGATAATTATCCGCATATGAAATATAAAACATATTTCCATTCCTGCATGCTGACGAACACATACAGTAACTGCGGGTGATTATTAATGTGTCTGTACCCCAGAGCGGGTGATTATTAATGTGTCTGTACCCCAGAGCGGTTGGAGGCTCTGGTGCGCGATAGGGCCACTCTGGAGAAGGAGGACCAGCTGAAGGCTCAGACTGAGGCTCTGGAGCAGCTGTGCCAGGAGGACTCCATACTGCAGCAGTGAGAGCCACACCCACAGATATAGAACCATAGATGTGACTTATGTCATAGTTTAGTGGCAGTTTTGAGACCATACCCAGGTAAAATGGTGGCCACTGGCCAGTAACCATGGTTTTATATCTATTAGCCAATCATCAACTATCTGGCTTCTGAGACCCGATTATGACATCACAGTGGGTTAGAAAAAAGAACAAAAAACACAGTACATGGCACTTTTTTCACAAGTTCCTATTATAGCTGGCTAGGAACTGTACCCAGGTAAGATGGCTGCCACATTGTTCCATTTCAGAATTCCAAATGACTATGACATCACATGATATGTCACATCTATGGTGTATCTATGGCCACACCAGCCCTGGGGAGAGAGAGGGAGGGATAGATGGATGGATGGATAAAACAATGAAGGGGGGGGGGGGGGGGGGGGGTGCAGTTATATTTGGGGAATTACTGGGGAACCAGGATGTGGGGGTTTGAGTTACACCCGTGTTTGTATCTCTCCGTTGCAGGAAGCTGATCCAGGAGCAGGTTGATCGGCAGGAGATGGAGATGGTTCTGAACACCTACAAACTCCGGGTCCAGGAACTCAGACTGGAAAAGCAGAGAGCGGAGTACTCCTACAGGAGCTTAGTGAGCGAGTCGCACCTGTACCTTTACCTGTGTGGATATGAACATCAGTACCAAAGCTAATTCTCTCTCTCTCTCTCTCTCTCTCTCTCTAGATTGAGTACCATCAGCAGAGGGCGTATGAGAATTTGGTAAGAGCAGTGTTCGTAGTTGTGTGCGAGCGAAGTAGTTATCAGACCTGAGGGTTATACTACGAAGCAGGATTAGTGTTAGCTGGAGAACTGTACTTAGTAAAACCTGGAACAGCATTTTTTGCTTCAGGCCATGTTCCATATTTGTGAGGGTTCCAGGTCAATAGAGCACAGAAAAGTATTTGAACCCAGGTCTGGCAGTTACCATTACCCTGTCCTTCTCCCCATCAGATGAAGGCATGCGCTCTGGAGCAGGTTCTGGAGCAAGAGAGGAGAGAGACGGGGAGACTGCGCCAGTGAGTACCCACATCGCTGCACCCCTTAAACGGGTTACACCCACAGAGAGGGGCATAGGACACCCCTTAAACGGGTCACAAACACAGATTGAGGTTTTAAGTGCAGGTAACCTTACACTGGGGTCCAGTTGTTAATATTTCAGTAAAACAGGGGGATGGTGGGGACACAGGGAACAGCTGTGATAGGACGGCTCATATTTCCACGCCCTCTGTGATTGGTGGGTTTACAGGTTGCTTGTGGTCAGTGTGAAAATTGCTGAATTCCAGCTCTCCGTAGACACCTCTGCTGGCTCAGACCACCTTAGCCTCACACCTGAGACAGGTGAGTCTCCGCCCACTGTGGCTGTACCTGTCCTGCCTGTCACATGGTCACATGGTCACATGATCACTGGTGCGAGCCCCACCCTCCTGCATGTTCTGGTGGTGGGGGCTGACTGTTCCCTTAAATTATTTAAGCCATGTAAACAGGAGATCTGTGAGAGCTAAAGAAGGGGGGTGGAGGTGGGTAGGTCAAGGGTCGTGTGCTGGTGACCACTGTACTGCCCTGTGATTGACAGGTTTCTCTGTACTGCCCTGTGATTGACAGGTCTCTCTGTACTGCCCTGTGATTGACAGGTCTCTCTGTGCCACCCTGTGATTGACAGGTCTCTCTGCATGTTTCTGTCCCCTCATTCTCAGCCTTCTCCAATAAACGGTCTGCTTCCTGACCTGGCCAGGCCCCTCTCCAGACCAGCTGTTAGCTAGCACATCCCTCATTGGGCCGACTCCTGCCGTGACCACGCCTACCAACGGATCCCTCCCACCCAACCTGGGACTGTACGTCGGAGTACCCAGAACTCCCTGCGGCTGTTTTTACCCGTTTGCACACCTGTCCCTTGCTTGAGTGCACCATGCATCTGCATTTACACTGCAAAGCACTGCATTAAGCCAACACCCTGATGTGTTTACATCCGCTTTAAGAATAAATCGCAAGCAAAGCATTCTGGTCAGTGTAGTCTCTTGAGTGTAAAAAACTGATGTTTGTAAATGAGTCGTGTCTGACTCCTACCCATGGATCTCTTAACTGCTACCTGATGGTGGGCGGGGCATTTATGGCCAAGCCCTGATTTCCACATTTTACAGAAATTTGCTTTGCATAAATGCATAAAAAACGTGTCTGAACAACACCGCACATCCTTACAAATGTGGTGCGAAACAAATACACACGTGACCAAGGTGAGCCAATCACGTTTCTATAAGCTGTGAGGAGATTATAAAAATAATCATGTGTGTACTTACTGGGGAAATACAGGAGTCACAAATGCAGAAAATAAAATCATCAAGTCATCTGTAACGGAGAAAAGGTGGTATATGAGAATCACATAAATGGCTCAGAAATTCTCCAAATAAGAGAGGACACAGACATCACTCATGTATCATAATATATTTATCACACTGAACAAAAAGAGAAAAGAAAACTAAAAATATATGAAAGTGTGGTTATATACAGGATCATATAAATCAGTGGACAAAAGGACAATTAGAAATGCTCAAGACTGTCAGGGGCTTGTGTTCTATCTGTAGACACTGTCCCCT
The DNA here is from genome assembly GCA_022702515.1 of Ilyophis sp. 1 JC-2022. Lineage (NCBI taxonomy): Eukaryota > Metazoa > Chordata > Actinopteri > Anguilliformes > Synaphobranchidae > Ilyophis > Ilyophis sp. 1 JC-2022. The sequence goes on along the minus strand of CM040395.1, from coordinate 74,767,902 downwards.
GGCGGTGATGCATGGTACTGCACTCAATGCAGCACAGCAGACTAAACTCTACACTCCACAGCACCATCCTGTCTGCCTGCTCAAAATCACAATATAAATAAAAAATAAAATGCACGTTTTGCGTGTGATTTTGTGAATACTATATTGGGAAAAGATATTCTAACTAAAATAACATTATTGCTTCCCCCACTCCCCCTCCACACAGGCACTCTTGGTATCCCGCCGACCCCCAAGGGTTTGTCACTGCACCTCCTAAAGCAGGCGTGTCAAACTCCAGTCCTGGAGGGCCGCAGTGTCTGCTGGTTTTCGATGTGTTTCAACATGAGTGATTCGTTTAAATCATTGATTGGCTAAGAATCCACACACCTTTTCCCAAGGCTTTAATTGGCTGCTGATTGAAAGGAAACCACAAATACCTGCAGACACCGCGGCCCTCCAGGACTGGAGTTTGACACCCCTGTCCGAAAGCATTCCTTGTGACATTCTGCATAAAATTACAAATAATAGGCCAGCTCCACCCATACAAACCCCAAGTACTGCTACCACCAGACCCACAGGGACAAGAAAGTAATGGTCCACAGGATAGGACACTAGACTAGGAAGCCAAGATGTATGATAGGACACAAAAATGTAGGATAGGACACTACACTAGGACGCTAAAATGTATGATAGAACACTAGGAAATAGGATAGGACACTAGGACATCTGATAGGACACAAAGATGCAGGATAGGACACTACACTAGGACGCTAAAATGTATTATAGAACACTAGGAAGTAGGATAGGACACTAGGACATCTGATAGGACACAAAGATGTAGGATAGGACACTAGGACATAATCGAATGCTGCTTTTCTCCTCGCAGTCTGTAACAGCAGACGAGGGAAACGCCACTCAGGCACGTTTAGCCCACTCCTGCATATCTGATTGGTCCACACACCCAAGAATCTTCGGGGGTGTCATCGTTTCAGGACTGTTCGTGAGGCAGGGGCAGGGCTAAGGCAAACCGCTAACTGGGTTGTTCAGTAACCAATCTAAAATACTAATACTAATAGTACTAATAACAAATAACAATACAGAAACACCTCCCTAAAGCTGCCCTTCCTTCACGGAAAAACAAGTTCCATCACTTAACCTGTCTCTCTGATCTAGGCTCCTGAGTCAGGACTCCTGCTCTGCGGTGGAATTATGACCATTTCACCAGCCATTCTGTAAGAGATCCTAAACCGGTCACATGGTAAAAACAGGTGTGTTAAAGATCCAAAGTCAGTCATGAAAAAGGACAAATCATCCTTATCTAAAGAGAAGGTGATTATTTTACATACACCTGTAGTTTTAGAACAACGGCCTGCACAATGCTATTTTACATACACCTGTAGTTTTAGAACAACGGCCTGCACAATGCTATTTTACAGAAATGCACTTCGTAATCATGAAACGTGATCAGAGGAGCCAGACACAAAGAGGTCGGGGTGAAATGTGACACGCGTGGGCCATCTGTGATCATGTGACACGCGTGGGCCATCTGTGATCGATAACCATGTAAAATAACACCTCTGAGCCATGATAACTGTGAGTTGTCATGTTCACAGCTGTAAACTAGTGTCCTCTGTGAGCTGTCAAAACGTACGCATGCTCCATTGTCCTGATATTGCCCGTCATCCTTACAATAGCATGAAAGCAGCAGTGAGCCATCATTAACCATTTACTATACAATCTATGTTCTACCACACATTAACAGTATTACCTGCGATCCGTCACTATTTATAAAGACATCCATGAGCTATCATAACCGCAGTGAAAGTGGAACAGACGGTAATCCAGTCATGGGGTAGTGTCAGGTCTAATGGCCATATTTAACCCTTTGAAGAGCAGATATTTTTTTAAATGTTTTCTCAAAATTCTAGGTCAGTGTTCTAAAACTCCATTGCTTTCAATTACCAGTAGCGATTGTTATATCAGCATTAGAATGTTCAATTAAGAACATTCTAATCACGTTTCTAATCAGCATTCAATGTGTGGGATGACCTTGCACAATGACAGCCACAGAAACAGGTTCAGTAACAACAGCAAACCCGCCTTATAGGTACAGTATATTTACGTCACACAGTAATCCTTTTTTTACGAGCACACGGCCGGAAACTAACACAGCGCCCCCTGCAGTACCAAGAGAAAAAAGCTTCAGCACTGAAATGCAGGGTTAACCCGCCACTCAACGGCTGGCTTTGGGAAATCTCAGCTCTGTGCCAAAGCAGAGAAAACACAAGTGAGTCTAACTATCTGCAATTCAACCAATCGGCACAGCCGGCTGGGGACGCGCCCACACAAGCGGAAACGGCCTTCTGAACCCCTCGCACCTGCGAATATTACCTGGCAAAAACAAATATTACCTGGCTCATATCCAGAGCCAGCAGGGAAGAGCCCGTTAAAGCGTACGACTGTGTGGGATGGACAAAGAGTGAGCGATCTGGCAACTCATTCACAGGGACTGCTCAGGGAGGAGAGATTTCAACTATAAACAGGAGAGGACCAATAAAGAACTTGATACATAAAACAGTACACAGCGTGAGGCTAATAGGATAATGGGCTAATACCAGAGTTTGCTACTGAAGGCGTCCCTACATTTGTCAGTTTCCTGGGGTTGCCAGAGGCGTCGTAACTTAGGCACACTTCCTGGAAGGGCATGCCAGGAGTAGACAGATGAGCTAATTGGCTCAAGGCATTTCAGATCGTGTTGAGCCAATCACGCCACCAACTTTGTAAATGGCAACAAGAGATTGGGACAAAACGGTGGCCAAAGTTTCGGCCTAATTCCCCCCCTAAGGGAGGAGTCCAGGTCCAGCAATCTCCCCTTGAGGAGGCGCTATAACCTGTAAATCCCCCCTCAGGAGGAGTCCTGGTCCATGCTGCAGCCCAAGGCCTCGATGTCGTTGCTGATGTCAGAGATCATACGGTCCCACTCGTCGCCCTCGGAGGGGGGCGGCTGCTCCTCGCCGTCCTCCTCCCCGGGCTGGTTGCCGTTGGCGGTGGAGCTGGAGGCGGAGTTGGAGGCGGAGCTCATGGCCCGGCGGTACCGCCCAAAGCTGTCTGTTATGATGCCCCGCCCATCCTTCACGCCGATCGTCTCCAGGAAGTTCTCAAAGTGCTGGCTGTCCTTCTCTGGGATGAAGGGCCTCAGGCCTGGAGAGAGAGCGAGAGAGAGAGAGAGAGAGAGAGAGAGA
>CM040395.1:74699681-74762181 GCA_022702515.1 Ilyophis sp. 1 JC-2022 | reverse complement strand
TGCATGCGTAAGTGTGTGTGTAAGTGTGTGCGTAAGTGTGTGTGCGTGGATGCGTAAATGTGTGTGCATGTGTGTGCGTGCATGCGTAAGTGTGTGTGTAAGTGTGTGTGCGTGGATGCGTAAATGTGTGTGCATGTGTGTGCGTGCATGCGTGCGTAAGTGTGTGTGTAAGTGTGCACAAGTGTGTGTGTGTGTGTGTGTGTGTGTGTACCTTGTTCTCCACAGAGAGCACCAACAGACTGCAGAGCTCCAGCAGCACAGCTCCAGTCTCAGTCAGAGAGCTCAGAGTTTGGGACTTGGAAGCCTCTGCACAGGCACTGGGGCTCGGCGACGCCCCCGGCTCCTGGGCTGCACACAGGTCAAAGGTCACAGGTCACCTGGCCAGTCTTCCAACACAAATGAGTTCATACAAAAACTATATGGAGCAGGGGGGTGAGGCAGGATTGGGGGCGGGGCAGAGGGAGGCGGGGTATGGGCTGAGGGGGGCGGGGCTGAGCCTCATACCTGTCTTCAGCACCACCAGGTGCAGCGAGTCGTCGCGGATGTAGGACACGGCGGCGATGTCGTGGATTGGCACACGTAGGATGATGTCCTCCCCGTCCCTCCACACCAGTTTCACGTTATACGCCGACAGACTGACCAGCGCATCCAACTCTGGGGTCAGCTGCCCCGGGATCTGGTGCGATTTCTGCGGGGGAATTTCCTGTCAGATGACCCCTCTCGGAGCAGAGCGCGGGTTCGAGGGGGTTAAAGCACACCCCTCTCAGGCGTTTCGGAGAGGGAGAGACACAAAAGCTCAGATATACTGCCGTTTACTGTGCAGTACCAGCCCGGGAATAAAGCTCTCTCCAGAACAGCCAGAGCTGGTATGAATAACTCATAGAGGAAGAGGAGCTTAGAGCAACTGAAGATGAGGAAGAGTGGTTTGGGGTAACTGACAATGAGGAGGGGGAGCATGTTAGAGTAACTGAAGAGGTGGAGGTCGAGAGGAGCAGGTTACAGTAACTGAAGATGAGGAGCAGGTTAGAGTAGCTGACGATGAGGAGCAGCAGTTTGGGGTAACTGAAGATGAGGAGCAGTTTGGGGTAACTGAAGATGAGGAGCAGGTTGGGGTAACTGAAGATGAGGAGCAGGTTAGAGTAACTGAAGATGAGGAGCAGCAGTTTGGGGTAACTGAAGATGAGGAGCAGGTTAGAGTAGCTGAAGATGAGAGCAGCAGTTTGGGGTAACTGAAGATGAGGAGCAGGTTAGAGTAACTGAAGATGAGGAGCAGGTTAGAGTAACTGAAGATGAGGAGCAGGTTAGAGTAACTGAAGATGAGGAGCAGGTTAGAGTAACTGAAGATGAGGAGCAGGTTAGAGTAACTGAAGATGAGGAGCAGGTTAGAGTAACTGAAGATGAGGAGCAGGTTAGAGTAACTGAAGATGAGGAGCAGCAGTTTGGGGTAACTGAAGATGAGGAGCAGGTTAAAGTAACTGAAGATGAGGAGCAGGTTAAAGTAACTGAAGATGAGGAGCAGGTTAAAGTAACTGAAGATGAGGAGCAGGTTAGAGTAACTGAAGATGAGGAGCAGGTTAGAGTAACTGAAGATGAGGAGCAGGTTAGAGTAACTGAAGATGAGGAGCAGCAGTTTGGGGCAACTGAAGATGAGGAGCAGGTTAAAGTAACTGAAGATGAGGAGCAGGTTAAAGTAACTGAAGATGAGGAGCAGGTTAGAGTAACTGAAGATGAGGAGCAGGTTAGAGTAACTGAAGATGAGGAGCAGGTTAGAGTAACTGAAGATGAGGAGCAGCAGTTTGGGGTAACTGAAGATGAGGAGCAGGTTAGAGTAACTGAAGATGAGGAGCAGGTTAAAGTAACTGAAGATGAGGAGCAGGTTAGAGTAACTGAAGATGAGGAGCAGGTTAGAGTAACTGAAGATGAGGAGCAGGTTAGAGTAACTGAAGATGAGGAGCAGCAGTTTGGGGTAACTGAAGATGAGGAGCAGGTTAGAGTAACTGAAGATGAGGAACAGGTTAGAGTAACTGAAGATGAGGAGCAGGTTAGAGTAACTGAAGATGAGGAGCAGGTTAGAGTAACTGAAGATGAGGAGCAGGTTAGAGTAGCTGAAGATGAGGAGCAGCAGTTTGGGGTAACTGAAGCCAATATAGCACGAAAAAGATACGGCCCACAAAAGCTATAGCTAATTCTAGCCATAATAAACTACATAAAGAAAAACACGGACCAAAATCTACACGAGATTATATAGCCGGGTAGCGCACAAAAATGCAAAAAAAGGTCACTACTCAATATGTTTGCGCAATCCAGCAGAATACCTTACCAAAAAGCCTATTTCTTTTAAAAAAGAAAAAAAGGAAAATAGCTCACACCAAAACAGCACCAGAAAAAGCCAATTACAATCACAAATAACTACAATTGCTCATAAACCGCCAACTCAAAGGCAAACAGTACCACAAACGTGAGAGACAGCTCCGACCTCAGCCAGAAGCAAAACGGTAATCGCAAAACAAAGCGAATACAATTAAACATCCCTACAGGGATCAATCGCTACTTTTGAACAGGTAAGGAATTCAATTCGAATAGTCCGTATTCAAATAGTACTGAGTACAACGAGGCAAGATCTAAAACCAGGACAAAACGACCGCCTCTAAAACGCGCAACCTGACCCAACCGCAACATAAATGGAGACACAAAAATGGTTGCAAAAATAAATATTTATTAAATAAATAACAAAAAAACCTTGCGTAGGAATGGATGCGTGCCTGCATGAGATGTGTATGGTAGGTGTATGGATGCGTGTAACGAGGATATAAGAATTGACCGACAACACCATGAAAAAGAGAGACGCCAGTGAAGCAAACCCCGGTCTCAACCTCCTTTTAAATAAAACCGGTGATTGCCGTGGGACCCAATTAAGCCCCGGGAGGCGGAGCTAAAAAGGAAAGGAGAAAACAATATAATGGAAAAGAAAACAGGGGTGACAAACAATAAGCGAGCGTAACACTGAAGATGAGGACGGAGAGAGGAGCAGGTTAGAGTAACTGAAGAGGTGAAGGTGGAGAGGAGTAGGTCTCACCCTGGCGCTGTCGATCAGCTGGAGCACCTCTGTGCGACTTGACGGGTTCAGGTATCCCGGGACTGAGCTCAGCTGCCCTAAATACTGCAACCAAAACACCCACAATATTAAAACCACACAACAAAACACACAATATTAAAACCACACAGAACAAAACACAAACACACAATACTAAACCACACAGAACAAAACACACACAATACATCATACTAACCAACACAACAAAACACACACAATAGACACTAAACCACATACTGCAACAAACATTACTCACACAATACTCAAAAACACAACACTCACACATACTATAAGAGTACTCTCCCATACTAAAACACAATACTCACACATACTATAACAGTACTAACACATACTATAACAGTACTCTCACATACTAAAACACAATACTCACACATACTAAAGAAAACAACAAGCAAACACTGAAGTATGGCCACACAACACTCAGCTAGGGAAGGCACACGTACCTTGACTTCCTTCTCGATGTAGTCATTGAGTAGGATATCGGGGTCGACGCGGTGGTCCGGCAGGGACAGAGGGACCGTGTGCAGAGCACGACGTTCCGTTAGCTTTTCCTGAGACTTTTTATCCCTTCCCTTCTCCCCTTTCAGGAACACGCGCTTGAACGGAGACACTATTCCAGGCTGTAGGGGGCGACAGAGAGACAGAGAGAGTCACTGCAGGGGGAAGAACTCATTCATGAGATACCATTTAAATATTACAGTAATGAGCATTCAATTATTTTTTCTTCACATATCATTTCAATACTATAGCATACATTCAATATTAATTAACCTACTATTTAAATATTACAGCATTCATTCAATATTAACATGCCATTTAAATATTACAGCTTTCGATCACATTGGTTATCAGTTCAATATTATATTCCAGTTTCCCATAATTCCAACATTAAATTTGAATACTTCATGATTCCCCAACAAAAGGTTTATATTACTGTAATACTTCCTTTTGGAATCCAAAGAACATCCAAATGAATCAAAACACCAAAATAGCATTGGTTTAGATCAGCGAGTGATTGACAGCTCAAGACAACCCTTTCTTACATCATCACTAACCACAGACACAAAATGCTGTCATAACGTTCAGACACACAGACAAACCTGACACACACACACACACCTGAAACAGTACTCACAGCACTCACACCCCACACAGCACTCACACACCTGAAACAGTACTCACACCCCACACACACACCTGAAACAGTACTCACACCCCACACAGCACACCCACGCACTGCCTTAGACCTCAGCAGAACCCCAGAGCAGGAGCTCTATAACAGAAAACCCTGCGGCACACAGACGTGGACCAGGAGGCGGCGCACAGTTAGCCGGGGATAGCGCTGAAGCGTAGAGGGGAAGCGGCTCCCTGCAGCCAAACACCCTACCTCAGCCTCCATGAAACCTCATACAGGGCCTGAAATATGCAGGAGCAGGTGAGAGTCAGAGCCGCGGTCGGGCAGAGAGAGGGTCCGTGTGCGCAACATCCACTCCGGCTGTACGCTAAGCACAGACTCCTCCCTCCTCCCCATCTCTCATGAACAGGAAGTGCAGCCGCCACCACTTCCTGTAACGACGCTCACCGCCAGCACCTACTCACAGAGCAGAGCTGCTGCAGAGGGACACTCCCCTCAGCGTCAGTCACACACTTCCTGTTTCACACGCCTGGAGCGCCCTCTAAAACACTGACGCCCAACTCAATTAAAAACATCAGATGACCGTGAAGTACCAGGCAGTACAATGTATGTGTGTGAAACAGAAAGATACTCAGAAAAACCTTGTGGGTTCAAAGCAGACAAGAGCTAGATAGTTCTTCAAGTGTAAACTGAAACTGCACGTAAAAGTGTTTTTTTTATGGTACAAAAGTGGGGCGCACTGTTAGAACAGCAAAATTAAACTAAACTATCAGAAACATACTCCCCTAAAAACCAGAAATTACGAAATTATAAATGTGAAATTCTCCGCCCACGTTCCATTGCAGAACAAACGTGTTTGGTCTTCCACCCAATCCCAGGTGAGATGGTTTTTAACCCTGTATAGTGTGACCATGACACACCTGAGAGCATGCGACAGCAAGAGCCGACTGTACGGTGAGGAGCGCCCGTCAGCGGTGTAACAGCGCCCGGTGGACACATTGGTGTACTACACCTACAGCACAGGAGCGATTTTTGAAGAAACACAGAAACATTGCATTATATCATAAATGCTCCGGTGGAAAAGCCTGTTCCTGAAGACAGATTTGCAACGTTTGCAAAAAAAAATACAAAGGTCAGCACAACTGAAGCTTGTCTTTTGAGCCGAGGTAACTGGATATAGAAAATCTCAGTTCCACAGGGACGACTCCGAGCCCAGCACGGTGGTATTAATGTACGTCAGCCTAAGCTTCATTTATTACATGTAACAATGCACGTCTTATGATAAAATATTAGTTGGGTCATTAGCCTCCCGCTGGACTGTTTTCTCGTATTTACACTACCGCTCACTAAAGACAATATCATTTTTTATAGTCAGTATTAGCTTTTTCTTGTTAAAAAATAAGGAAACTGGGAAGCCATAAATTGGGGGAGATCTATGCATTACCAATTTGCTTTAATAATGGCTTGTTTCAATTGCACTAACTGGGTCATGGGGTAAATTCAGGCCTACGGCAGTGCAGACGGGTCTAGCAATGCACAGAAATAGCTATATTCCAGATTTATGATGCCCTGTGCGTCATTGTGAATGTGTACTTTCTGTAAATGGTTTGCAATAAGACAAGAGTAAGCACCAAGCTGGTATAATATGCTAGGCTTCACAGCAACCCATGATAAACCCCGTGACACAGTGATTTAGTGGAGGCGATACATTTAAAAAGCCAAACGTGTATGAGGATGAATGATTAAAGCTAGCACACGTTTCAGCTCGGAAAATCACACATTATTCTGGGTAATGTCCTGTACGGTCATGAGAAAAATACATAAAAGCACCTCATTAAACGCAGGCGAATACTAAGATCTTCTACCCAAAATACATTTTATGAACGCAAAGCTCAAGAATACTTATGTTTTTACCAGATGATAAAAGTTCCTATACTCATTTTCCAATAAAACTCTATGGGAAAAAAGTCAGGAGAAGAAACCCTTAAAGTAATCCATCCATATCTACTCCATATCTGGTCGTAGAGTGATGGTTTTGGGCTCGTTTGATACCTGGTTAGACCCTTGATGACTTACAGCCATTTAGCCAGCCATGTGTTCCATACTGTACCAGCATAATTTACAACTGAATCTAGTCTCACCCCCAAATTTCCATAGAGATCCATTCAAATGCGGAGAGGTTATAGTATCACTTGTAACAGTACCTGAAAATAAGATATCAAGAGTCTTTTGATGTTGATGGGTCACAGATTTCAGGAAGTAACAGCATGCAAAGGATATGCGACCAAATATGAAATATGATACTTTAAAAATACATTAAAGCAAAAGATTTGAATACTTAAGAGATGCAAAAATTTCTAAAAACATGTTTTCACTTTGTCATTATGGGTTATTGTGTAGATTGACGGTATCCATTTAAAATTCAATCGACAAGTACAACACAATAAAGTGTGTAAAAAGTGAAGGGGGTGGAATAATTTTGAGTGAAATTGTGTATATATATATATATATATATATACACATATATATATATATTATATTATATAACTTCTGAATAAAAAGCCAGGATCAACAGAAAACTGATCCGATTAAAAATAATAAAAATTACTAAAAAACCACAAACGTACAAAACCTTGACAAGCTACTTAACTTACTGAAGTGGCACCACTTCAGTTTAACGTTAAACAGCCGGTTTCTCTCTGAAGTGTCACTCGTTGGGTATTTACCTTCCTATATTCAGCATCTCCTAAACCAAAACTTCTTGCCAGCCAAGTTTAAGTTAGGCCTTTAACGTTACTGTCCATTTAGTTTACCGGCGGGTTTAAACACTAACGGGCCAGCAAGTCATTGGATATTCAGAAAACGACATTATGAAAGATATTAAAGACATCATGCAGCTGCGTTAGTGAACAGCGGCTCGCTGCTAAGACCCGGGGAAAGCAAAGCGCGATGACACTAGTTGAATCAGTCCACATGCTTATAAGTTAGTAATGCGACTACAAATATTATTTAAAATACGCTGCACATAAAACTAGCGTTAGCTTGCTAGGTAGCAGAACATTTGCCAGTTGGAGGATAGCTCGAATTAGCGGTATCTGCCCAGCTACCAAGCTAACGGTAGCTATCTTTAATGCTAGCTCCTAATGATGTAAATCAATGCGTCCCCGCTAGCCAGCTAACAACACGCTATTCAATCCCTACGATGGTCGATGAAATCACCTTTTTTGCTTTTTTGACATCATCCTCCATGTCTATCCGCAGATGCTCGTCATTGTGGATTCAGCGGATGTGTTGTTGAGCTCCCGGCGTTACTGGCATCGCTACGCCCGCCGCCGAGACACAATTCAGCCCCACTTTCCCCGAGAGCAAAACACCGGACCCGGGCTGGCAGAGCGCAGCTTACTGACGAACTTCAACTTCCGTCAGTATTCATCACCAGCTCTGTTGTAAATCTTTAATATTCCGCAATAATCTGGACCTTTTTTTACATTTAGAAAACGCACGAATTCAAACACGAGGAGTTTTAAAAGTGGGGTAAAAACATCACCAACTTTTCAATCGTGCCGCCATTTTGGGCGTAGGGCGGAATCCCAGCATGCATCGCGCGGGGAACACTTTTTTTTTCTGTCGCGTGCTGCCCTCCCAGGTGAAAGGACATGGGAGGTTCCAACAGGTGTCCCATCAAACTAATAAATCTAAAGAAATCGCATAATAAAATTGCAATTTTGCAAAAGCACGTTTAAAATTTCCGTTAAAAAAGATGCAAGCACTAGGAGTTAATGGTCTGACATTGCCCTCTAAAGAAACGCAGCAGAACCAAATAAAGTTATTTTGGGATTTGCGGTGGTGGAAAATCCAAGGGTCAGAAAGTAAAAGTCCTGCCATGTGTTTCTCCCACACATGAACTCAGTCAGTTGATTTCAATAATTTGTTCTACATCCTGGCTGAAGAATTGTGCTAATTAGCAAATCCAGGTGATTGGAAGAAAGTACTGGGGAGGACTTTTACTTTCTGAACCTGGATTTTACAACTCTGGATAAATCAGCATAAATGCATTGCATGTTTGTTTATTTAAGAACATTCATTAATTCCTCTTTAGATGACACATTACTGACATTTGTGCTTGTGTTTTAGGTGACTTGCATTTATCTGCCATATTTTTTAAAGTTGAACTTTATTTTTTGTATGCATGGTTAAGACCAAAAATACAGAACAATAGTGACTTTGCAGGATCACTTTGTGTTGTAAAATCAGTAGAAAATGGTGTGGAATCAAAATTTTAAATTTTAAATTTGTATCAGCCAAATTGTAAATTATTGCACATGTGAATCTGGCATTCAAATAAACCTTTCCCCATTCAAAGTCAGACATAGCCTAGTAATTAAACTTTTGATATTCAAATTCAAAACCTGCACACCCCAGGTATCTCTATTGCAGAAAGAATATATTTAAAATGAAACACCACACAGTATGTAATAAAATGAATTGTTTATATTTTTCATTTCAGTCACAACATTATAATGTATTAAAATGGAAAGATACAAAATTGAAATAAATACTGTCTGATTCATGTATAAATCGTATCTCTTTGACCAGGTGAGCTGAGTAGGTACATGTTTTTTGTTATTGTTTTCATTACCAAAACCTCTGACATTTTCATCATTGCAGTTCTTGCAGAAAAAAAATATAACAAAAGAAACATAATCATGTTATCAGTTTTGTTATGAAAATTATGCTAGGTTCAATAAAAGTACATGAACTGGCAGGTAATATATGTTCTGTAACTCAGGTGATTAATATTCCAGTAGGTCATTCTGTGTAATTTGTTGTGCAGTAGATACATTCATTATTGTCCCAAAGGAAGACAGTCTCAGATGGTTTAAATTATTGAAAATTCTCAGATGAAACTCTAGTAAAATGGAGAGTGATGCACAGCTGACAGACAATGTTACATGACAGGAAACAGGAAGTTACAATCAGGCAAAAAAAAAAAAAGAAAGAAAACAAACAAAAAAGATATTGATTGATGGGAATTTAAATACAATAATTATTTGACCCATTTTTCTTTAGTATGTCTGTATTGTCAGTTAAGTATAGCTATACAAACAGCACATTGTTATATCACCTAAAAATGGCACTCTAGTTGGCTGGCAATGTACAACCTGCTTTAAAGCAAATTATGTCTCTGCTGTTCATTCAGGCTATATGACTGGAAAGGCTTGCACTTAACGGATCAGTGTATTTGCGTATTTTATGTGTAAATGATAGGACCAAGCTAGCTCACTTGGGTTGTGAATGGGGAATAACTATTGTAACTGCCTAAGAACATCGCAATAATGTTATACATTCTTTACATTAATAAGGATTTAGTTCGTTTTTACCTTTAAGCAGTGAGTCATGTGCTGGTCCTATGCAGTGTGAGGCACTTTTAGATCACACGCTATTTTATTTGTGTTTATATGTGTTTTGGCCACAGATAATTGGAATAAATTGAGGCTTTTGACAATCAAGGAAGGAGTCCCACTATCAGAAATACATTTTAAAGCTGAATTACTTAAGATGAATCCAAACTGCAAAAATGGATGCAGTGCTAATGAACAGAAGAGGAAAAAAAGGCTGCATTTGTATTGCTCCTCTCTTTTCAGCCTTTTCAGCGTCCACAACATCCGACAGATGCTTGGTTTGATGCCCTTACAGTGCCCTTAAGATGCCCTTAAGATACCCTTATGATTCCCTTACAGTGCCCTTAAGATGTCTTGAGGTCAAATAATAGGTCAGGTAGGTTCTTTATAATCAAACATAAGATTTTGTAAAATCATGTTTGTTTTTCAAAGTTTGCTCCTTTTTTATAAAACTTTTGCTTATTAACTTAATTGTCAGTGTTACAGAGAAATATGGGCCCCCTAGATGTCCCATGTGACATGTCTGGGCCAATCACAGGTGTGCGTTCTTTGAGTACAAAGAGAAAAATGGCATGTCCTGATTTAAGTGTATTTAGCACCAAGCTAAAGCGTTTGATGTGATTTTATCAGTCTTTCAAAAGAGCTGCTAACAGTGCTATATTTTAAAAAAAAAAGATAAATAATGATGTTATGTCATCATCTTAATCATCAATGATCATACTTTAGCTGATGAAGTATATTACATGAATTTCTGAAATTCACAGGCTAATGAGAGCAACACAAAAAAAAGATACACACAAAACATTGTAAATGTAATGTTTTTGTACGTGTAAATGCTTTTCTTAAAGGGTAAAGTAATGAACCAGCCACAAACGTTTTTATCGCTTTTTTTTCATACAAACAGACTCCTAGTTTTACCATAAAATAAGGTAAATGTTTTTTTTAATTAATGGATTGAAGATGATCAATGGGTCAATGAAGTAAGTTACTTTACAATGCAATGCAGTGATAGGGAGGGTATTGAACTTGCTGTGGGCCCAGAGGACTAAACACTAAAAAAAGTAAGAATTGGGTGATGAAGGCCTGAAGAATGGGAGGATATGAAGGAGAGATTCTCATCTTAACCATGCAAGATTACACAAACATCTTAACTAGAGTCTTTAATGTTTTAAAAAAAAAGATATTTAAAATGTGTTTTAAAACACTGACATTATGCATTTTTGTTAATTACATCAGTTAAAGACACAGCCATCATTCGACTGGCAGATACGCGATACATCATTTATATTTTAGATTTTATACAGAATCTGGACAACACAACATTACACAATCCGAGAAAAACGTTTTCATCATTATTCTTCATTTGTTTTGAATATAACTATGAATTTAAGAAACAAATAAACAATAGAACACACTGATCAGTGCAAATTAAATCAAACATGGCCTGAAAGTAAATGACTATGACCTAAAATACTCCAAAATAAATGACTATGACCGAAAATACTTCAAAATAACTGACCAATAAAAGATTTCCAGACACAGTGCTCATCATTAAAAATGGGAGAAGAAAAAAAACCTGAAGAACACCAAGACAGCAAACACAGCAAGTTATAGATATAAAAACACAAAATAGAAATCTTGCTGTCACATATTTTCAAATTAATTTGTTTTATCTCTCTTAAATAATATATATTTTTGGGAAAAGTAATTTAACATAATAATATTCAGTAATAAGGTAATAAGTATCACTTCATAACCCCAAATCGTCTCCATGAGGACAAGCACTGAAGTTTACTACTGGAAATGCTTCTAAAATAATTGGGTGTTTTTATGTTCTTTTCATAATTATGTTTTAATTATGTTTATGTACCTTTATAGCCAAATGTTAATTTTCATAAGACAAAAACACACAAAGCACTCAAGTTTGGTGTAAAAAAAACAAAACAAAAACAGATAGATTTTTATGAATATTAAATTCTTACTGAATTCATAAACTGAGCATAATGTTTTGGATGAGACTTGTAAAACCTTGAGAATATACTGGGCAGAGTCAATGGGGGAATGACTGCAACAGGAAAATCTTCATTTACAATTTATTATTCACAAAACGTCAGTCTATCTCACCAAAATGTAAACGCATGCATTTAGTGGTGACTCAAGTTAACAAAAATTATGTGTATCTAATTTAAAAATACAATACTTGCTCAAATCAAAACTGACGGAAAAGCCCACATTATGGTCAGATTGAATTTGGCCTGAGAAAGTATTTGAATGATGCATAACTGTTTCTCTTTAGATGTGATGTGCATGTGAGACTAAATATAACCTTTCCATGAACAGGGTATTGGGGATACGTTACATTTAATTTCGTCATAATTTCTAATTATGTTCTATTATTCCCAATATCAGTACAAAAATAGACAACAAAAGCTACAACATTGTTAATAATGACAATTGTTTTGGATTCCTGGATTTCAAGGTGTAGTACCACACTGATTAATGTATCAATGACTGCACCAGCTCATAATGCAATTCAATTCAGCCAAAAATAAACAAACCTGAAACATTTCACCAGTGTTTGCCGTCTTATGTAAAGGCATATTGAACTTTGTTAGAACATAATGTTGTATGGCTACCTGGCCCCGGTATGAGTCGTAATGTTCAAGCTCACCTTTATGACTTGCTCCAGTGGTCAGCAACTGGCCAATGAGGAATGATGTTTTTTCTCCCTCCATTCACTCCCATTGCATGGCGAAACAGATCTCAAAAGCACACTTTTAGCACATAAACGAATGCAAACAACGCGGATTATGCCGATATACAAAATCACGACATCCAGAACCAAACGTTTGAAAAGATAAAAAGCTCCATTCATGATATTTTACACTTTTTTCAAACAAAGGTTTGGAAGAAGATTCGGTCGTTAGTTTATTATCTTCCTTGTTTCGTTCTTGCGCCCGTAACGGTCCCACTCACTTCTTGAAGCGTGAGTAAGTAAACAAACCGAGCAGCAAACAAGCTAGCTACAGTTACTAGTTCTCAGAAAATAGTTCTTCAAAATCAATTCAATCAAAAATTGGTTCAAACGTACGGTTCCGCATGTCATGATGTATACCGGCATAATCCGCGTTGTTTGCATTCGTTTATGTGCTAAAAGTGTGCTTTTGAAACCTATTTCGCCATGCAATGGGAGTGAATGGAGGGAGAAAAAACTGAATTCTTCATTGGCCAGTTGTTGACCACTGGAGTAAATCATGAAGGTGAGCTTGAATATTACGACTCATATCGGGGCCAAGTAGCTATACAACATTATGTTAAAAAAAAGTTCAATATGCCTTTAATGTAATATAATGTTAAATAAAAAGAATGATCTTTGCACGCATCTTTAGTTGATGGTTTCCCATTTCAAAGTTTTATTTAGACAAGAAACAGAAAGACAGAATCGCAAGAATAAGCGTTCAAATAAGACTACTGAGTTTTGTCAAAGGGTAACAAACATTATTTGGGAAATATCACTTTGCTGTAATTGATTTTTTATAGGTGTGGTCGGCGTGTGTACAACCAGGCTTCTGAGAAATTAGGAATCCAGGATAAATGATGAGCCTATATAGGCCTTCTTAATTTAGTGCCTAATGGTGCTAAAGACGGCGTGACCTAGCAACCGCCCTCAGCAAATTCCTGCGCGTTTAATCTCAGTCAGAAAACCACAGCACGATTCTGCACAACCTGTGTTATGTTTGTTAATCTGCGCTATGAACGATTACGACCATAGACATATAGCCTACCCCTTCTTCGACAGCAAAACAGGAAAGCCCACTGACTTCAGAAATCACATTAAAACATGACATCCACTTGAAAGAATTGCGCCTCATACACTGTGTAGTGTGGTACAGGATGCTCTGAGACACAGATTTGGAAACAGGACAGACGGAGACGATCAAAGCTGCTTGTAAAGACACATTTTTTGTAAACTTCCGCCCACATGTACTTTTTGTGCTTGTGGTCCTGAATAAGGTTATTTAAATTATATGTCAAATGTAGGGTCTGAAAAGAGAGAGAGTTGAATCCTGAGCCACAGATGGTGGTGTTATCAGGTTGCGACACTGTTATTGGGAAACTATTCAGTGCAGAGTCATATTACCCTTCCCAGCTGTGAAATCAAACGACAAAATGACTGACACACTGTTACAATTTGAACATGTTTACGCTTTCATTCACTGAGGGATTTTACTGTTTAAATCTTAGAAGGGGAAAAACAACATAAAAAGGAAAAGAGTAAAACAGGCAGAACAGATTAATGGAAGGATCTGACGGAGAATAATTTGTGGTGTGTCTGTGAAGGATGGAGGTGGAGATATTGAAAAAGTTTTCTATCCGCTTGGCACATTCAGACCAGCTAACAGCATCAGACACAAGCTAACAGCATCAGACACCAGCTAACAGTGTCAGACACCAACTAACAGTGTCAGACACCAGCTAACAGTGTCAGACACCAGCTAACACCATCAGACACCAGCTAACACCATCAGACACCAGCTAACAGTGTCAGACACCAGCTAACACCATCAGACACCAGCTAACAGTGTCAGACACCAGCTAACACCATCAGACACCAGCTAACAGTGTCAGACACCAGCTAACAGCATCAGACACCAGCTAACAGTGTCAGACACCAGCTAACAGTGTCAGACACCAGCTAACAGTGTCAGACACCAGCTAACAGTGTCAGACACCAGCTAACAGCATCAGACACCAGCTAACAGTGTCAGACACCAGCTAACAGCATCAGACACCAGCTAACAGTGTCAGACACCAGCTAACAGCATCAGACACCAGCTAACAGTGTCAGACACCAGCTAACACCATCAGACACCAGCTAACAGTGTCAGACACCAGCTAACACCATCAGACACCAGCTAACAGTGTCAGACACCAGCTAACACCATCAGACACCAGCTAACAGTGTCAGACACCAGCTAACAGCATCAGACCAGCTAATAGCATCCCACCAGTTTATCATGCTCACAAAAAACTCACGCCACCGCCGTGGTGCCTAAAAATGTGCTATGTTAATGCTCTATATATTTTGTAGTGATCCAACTGTGCATCAGTAGTGTGTGTTGTTTTTTTATGAAAGGAATAATTTTTTTCTGAATTTGGCCTTTATCTGCAAGCATTTAGAGCTCACCTTTTAAACATCCTGCAGAATTAGTTAGAACTGCAAACTCCACATGAGCACCAGCTTCAAAAAGAGCCAACCCCAAGTGCTATTACAATATCAATAACGTGCCACATCGATAACTGTTCCCAAGAGCTCTGAAGTCTGGCTCTGCTGCCACCTGCAGGGCATTCTCAGAACTACAGCCAGGCATTAGAAAGGAGAGGCCTGTGGAACACTTCATCTGCCAAGAGGCCGAGTGACACTGCTACATGGAGTTGAAGGGGGTGGTGTAGCCTTATTAGTACAAGTGGGTGGGGCCTGATTTGGGTAAAGGGGTGGAGCCTTATTTGTAAAAGGGGGGTGGGGGTGGAGCCTCATTTGTGAATGTAACTCACAAATCAAGATCCATCCTCTGGTTTTTGTTGCTCATGAGAGTGACACACTGTGAATTTTAAAGAGGAATTACATTTCTCCACAGGTAAATAAAAAATTTGCCGGACAGCTGCCTGGTACAGCGTCTCAGGGAAAAACGCAGACTCGTCTCAAATAAGGGCTGACTCCGCAAAAAGGGTTTACGTAGCCTACATACAGACTGATGTGCTTCCCTGTGCTGCCATGAGTTTTCTCCAAGTGATGGATGCACAGCTGAAGGTGTATGTGTGTGAAAGCCAGAGAAACAAAGGTGGACTGCCCCGCCCCTCCCAATACAAATAAAATACGTGCAGAATGTTGGGGTGTTGAACGATTCCCATTAGAATCCCATTTGTTGGTGTGACAGTGTTACAATGAGAATGTTCCTCAGTCTTAGAAAATTTTATTGGGTGAGATGTGTGTATTCACAGCCCGTAGGGTAGTCAGCTCTTAAGCCATATACAAATCCCCAGCATAGCACTGTCTCTCAGTGTAACTCTCTCTCTCTGCTCTGCCGTTTGAATAAAGCAAAACATATAAAAGGAGTCTTGGCTGTCGCACTCTGCACGTCCAACACTGACATCAGCGTTGTGTTACAACAGTAAAATAGCCTAGCACGTCCAACACTGACATCAGCGTTGTGTTACAACAGTAAAATAGCCTAGAACGTCCAACACTGACATCAGCGTTGTGTTACAACAGTAAAATAGCCTAGCACGTCCAACACTGACATCAGCGTTGTGTTACAACAGTAAAATAGCCTAGAACGTCCAACACTGACATCAGCGTTGTGTTACAACAGTAAAATAGCCTAGAACGTCCAACACTGACATCAGCGTTGTGTTACAACAGTAAAATAGCCTAGAACGTCCAACACTGACATCAGCGTTGTGTTACAACAGTAAAACCTAGAACCTAGAATAGCTTTCCTCTCCCTGGTCAGGTTTGGATGAAGAAAAGATATTTGCCACAGACATCACCGAATGTAAATGATACTGGATATCATTTTGATATTGGAAAACTGCTGTTGATTTAGTTAAATATTGGAAAATTGTTGTTGATTTAGTTAAAATTTTAAGCAGAAAACTTGAATTCTCATACTGGAAACACAAACACACACTCATTCTCTCTTTCTCTCTGAGGCACAATACAAAACAATAAGAAGAAAATACGAGAGCCATGCTATCAGACAGTACGAGCTAAACACATAAGGAAGATATACAATACTTTTACAGATTAGCAGATGAAGTATAATTCTCCTGGTAAAAACATTTTTAGATTAGCAGATTAACTATAATTCTTCTGTTAAAAATGTTTTTAGAAAGACCTGCTGTCGTGTGACTGATTTGTTATTGATTTGACTGATTTGTTGACTGATTTTGTTGTCTGAAAATTATTAATCTGAGAATTCTCACCTTGAACCTGTTATTGAAATAAGTTGGCATACACATTTCTGAACAGTGGAAAAGTAGTGTCAGAATTTCAGGAATAATAATAATAACAATAATAATAAAAGTCATTGCATAGTAGAGTGGCGGCTTTGCATCAAGGTGAGAAAGTGCATTTTCTTTCCTCTTTAAATTAAATTAATACATTTAATGTTGAACATTTTTCCTTTCTTTTTTAAGCTCTAGGCTGCATTACCTTCTAGGTAATAGGCTAACACAAAATGTACATTATGCACGCACACACACACGCACATGCACGCACACGCACACACACGCACACACTTGGATCAGACTCCCTGTTTATGCTTTTCAGTCCAGCCATTGTCTTCATGCACTTATAATTTTTATTTAACAACTAATACATTTATCGCACTTCTGTTGTATTTCTTTTTAACGCGCAATATGATTGAGTTTTTTTCTCTTTGTCACAAAGGGGTGAAAGAACCTACTGCAGTAACACACACACACACACACACACACACACACACAGACCAGCCACCGTCCGTCTGCTGTCACAGTCTGTGTGTGTGTGTGTTTTTTAAAATATGTGTATTTCCATACCTTCCATTGCGTACTTTAAGCGTTCATTTATCTTTTGAGGTAAGAGACATTCATTGACACGTCCCAATGACACAGGAGAAACAATTAAAAACAGTTCACAGTCAAAGTTGAACGTTACAAGCAAATGTACAGCCTGCAGTGTCCTTTTTATGGATGGTCTTGTGGTACTCATTTCTCATCTAGGAAAAGGAAACAAACATAACAAAGTGGAAAAACAGAAAAGAAACACTTCCTGTCCCAGTGAGAGGGATGTTTTCAATCTGAGCTGAGAGACATCCGCACATCCGCTCGGAAATAAACGCCAGGCAGAGATGACTCTGCCAGGCCTCACCCAAAATGGCGCCCAGCCCAGTTCTGCAGATTGGTGCTTTTGATTTGACTTGAGATTCTCAATGAAGTTGCTACTTTGGCTACTACAGTAGGCATGTTTCTCTGTGAATGTTGCCTGGCAGCTTGGCCAATAAGCACCAGATTCTCAAATGCTCCATACTTTACTCAAACTCCCAGAATCCCCCAGCCTTTATGTGCACACTGTCAGGGCAACCAATCAGAGCAAAGCAAAACTGGTTAAATAACCACTGCCCTCATGTTACTACAAATCAAACAAACAGCATTTTTTTATGACTGGGAACACTGTCAATTTTTTATATATTTTTTACAAGCTATATTCACGTACATACGTATTCATACATATGTACGTAAACACTGAATGTGCCAAAAAAGGCAAAATAAATATATGTATAGAAAACAATAACAAAAACAAAAAAATAAAAGAACAGGTTTTTAATGTACAGTGTACAATTACTGCTATATAAGAAAATTATTTTACTTTCATACACTATATACATCTGTCTTTATGATTTTCACTTTTTTGTTTTGGGGATCAACAGTCTTATATAATATATCCATCTAGAGTAAGGCTTCACATAAATCTTTTAAATGTAATATTTCTCTTTACATCTGAAAACCAAAGTATATAAAAAGAATTTCAGCTTTAGCACCTTATGTTATTAACATTGTTCTAGTGGACAGTGAGCAATACTGGACATCAGATGATTGAAGATATTTTACATATTTCATAACTTATATATCTGACATCAAAATGGTATATTATCCCAGTACTTAAATGCAACATAACACCAGTGTAACAGTTGAACACAAATGCAACACAGGTCAGAACTTAACAAAAGGGTTTACTGTGTTTGGGGTTTACTGGCTGACCTCTGAATTATGCCAGTCATGCTGAGTGCCCCTTTTATGAAACATTTTAATTTACAGTTTCAAAAATGCACAGACATTCCACACATATAAATTCACCCCCAAGATAATAAATTAATCTGTAAACGGTAATAAGAAAACGTACAAAAAAAAAACAACAGCAATCATTTTGACAACTGTTGGACTTTGATTGATGATTCTACTTTTGAAAAGTTTTCATACGTAACATTGCTGCCAACTCTACAGCAATTGAGATTTGAGGAGTTACATGCAGCACAAGTGTCTTATAGACGACAGCACTCTACGAACACAACGAGAACATCCTGCACCTTTTAGGTTTCAAAAATAAAAACCATCAATGCATTTTTTGACTCCAAACTAAAGAATGAATTGAGAGATTTGCTCTCCAAAAAAACAAATTTCAAATAATTGACGGTAAGTAAATGAACAGGCAAATGTAAAAAAGATTAAATAAAATAAACGTATGGATACATGTGCAAAAGCTTGTTGTTACATACGAGCAGGTTTGGAAACGTGGCACCGTTGTCACAGAGCAGCTCAACACTGCTGTAAACTGTGTTTTTTTTTTTTTGGGGGGGGGGGGGGGGTTCTTCAAGAGTGAGAGCAGGATTTTGAGGCAGGTCATGGCATGGGGCTCTGGGCAACATTGCAATGGCGCCCCCTGCAGTTCACACCATGGTAGCACCTTTAGGGAGTTTTCGTCAGCACCAGGTTTAGAAACATTGAATTGCACCATTATGCCAAAACAGATAGCACACACACACACAAAAAAACAAAACACATCACTTAAAGTTGCAGAGATCTAGTACCTCTTCACCTTTCCATGTTTATGGAACCCTCAGGTCAAAGGTCACTAAGGAACTTAAAATCATACCATAGATATGACTATCAATCAACCAGATGGTCAATGGTCAATGCCAGTGTTATTGACATTGAAAGTACTGTCTCCCTTCTGTTAAAGCTGAAGCAATACACATTTTATCATAGCACTGGAAACTCCGAAATCAAGCCACCTGTTGTGAAGAAAAGGTGGATGTGGATGAGGACCATCTGGTTCGTCTGGTGTAATGTTGTTGAATCTTGGCACTAAAAATGATTCACCTAACAAGGCAGAAGTCATAAACTTTAGTTTGTTTGACAACAATCAAAATAAATTTCTCAAATTCACTACAGAACAAAAATAATGTGATCCATAACATCAAAACCCAGTAGGAATTTACTACAGATAATTACAACATCTTGGAAACCGTGTGTGTTCATCCAATCTTCCCAAAGAAATCTGCAAGCTGAATTAACAGGTTTTTTTTTCTTTTAAATCCAGGTGAAATCTTCTTACAAAAGGTGGCATGGAACAAGACATTGAGATTCACCACCAGGTGTCCAGTATTGCATTTTTTTCCCACGACAATAACAGAAACATTAACATAAATGATGTGCTGCTACAGCAATCACACGTATATTTTGGAATATCGTAATCACAACGTGGAGAACACGTTCCATATGTGACTATGTCACACTTATGAACTGTGATTTCCATCAGTGCATTGGCAGAACACGGACGGAAAGACACTAGTATTGTTGTTTGCTGAATTGGCTGCCTTTAGCATGGAGAAGCACCAATAGGATAGTACAAGGCACCGCAAAGTGTCAGAACCCAGATTTAGCTGTTTATTGTTTTAGCATTTTGTGTGTGTGCGTGTGTGCGAGCATGTGTGTATGTGTATGTGTGTGTGTGTGTGTGTGTGTGTGTGTGTGGGCATGCATGCTTGCATCTGTGTGTGTGCCTGTTTGTGTGCATGTATGTGCGTGTGTGTGTACATCCGTGTGTATGTGTGTTTGGTTTGTGTGCATGTATGTGCACGTGTGTATACATCTGTGTGTGTGTGTGTGTGTGTGTGTGTGTGTGCGCAAGTATGTGTGTTTGTGTGTATGTATGTGCACATGTGTGTGTGCGTGCATGCATGCATGCATCCGTGTGTGTGTGTGTGCTGGACAGGAACAATGAGTGTTACCCACAGTCACGTGTGTTGGTGCCTCTCTGATGTTTTTTGCAAACAGTAAAATAAATGACCAGGCTGATGCAGACACAAATAGCCATACATTATAATTTGGGGGGGTACAATGTTCCCCTCAGATATTATATATATAAATAAATTATGAAGGCAGGCCATGAATTTTTGACCATCGGCAGAAATGTGAAGAAATTAATTAAATTAAGATCAGATTGTGTATTTTACTCAAATTAGCTTGATAAAACTTCCTGGGGGGAAAACAGAATATCTAGATCACAGACGCGGATAATAAAATTCTGACCAATCAGCTCAGAGGAAAAGTCATTTGGGGGAGAAAGACCTGGATGCAAACCGCTTTTTGACTTGTCCTTAACTTTGAGAAAGGACATTTCAGCAACTTGGCAAAACCGCCACGATGTTGTGTTGGCTCATTTTCGCTCAAATCAAAGATAAGAACAGAGAACGATGCAGCCGGTCCCAAATAAGCACTTACTTTCTATCAGTAAATATCCCTCACACAACAGATAAAAATTTTGACACTTTTTAACTGCCAATTTTTTCCAAATTAGCATTTGGGTCAGATCTGCGGCGGTACAACGGAAGCAACAGACCCTTGGTTTAGAGTTTAAAGTAAGGGTTTGTAACGGCCCTCGTTGTGACCGACGCGGCCGCACCCTGTGAGTTTGGCGCATGTCTCCTGGCATGAAGCAGGCGTATCAGAGCTCTGCGTCTAGATGCAGAGTCACAGTGTGCCCCCCCCTCATGAATACAGGAGTACAGACTAAACCATGAAGCACCACGCGGCGCCAAAAGACACATTTGTGCACCAATATTTTTTTCTTTTCTTTTTTTCTCGTCTTTGTTTTTTTTTTGGCGGTCAGCGTTTTTCTCTCAAACGAAATGGAAATGAATTACTGATTGGAAAACATGGACGGTCAGCGATTTCCCAGCAAACAACAGTGAACCAGAGAACCGTGCTGTAACCGCAACAGAAACTGAACCCTCCCCCGGAGGGAGAACAAAAACCAGCAGGGGGAGCTAGAGAGAGGGAGAGAGAGAGAGAGAGAGAGAACCGCAGCACTGCAAATGAAAGCGCTGTGAGTCAGCTGGTGTGGACGGCAGAATGCACTGAATGAGTTTATATTCACAGACCTGGATGTTTCAGGGTTTTTTTCTTTCTCTCACTCTCTCTCTCTCTCCCTCTCTCTCTCTCTCGAGCGGTTTTATTGGGTTCTCAGAGGAGGGCTTCTGTTTCCGCTACACGACTGCGACAGCACTTTTAACTCCTGAAAAAGAGAATTTCTGCACCAGAATACACCTGAGTCACACACGGAGTAGGGTGAAGGGCGAGCAGCAACCAAGGGGTGGAGCCGCTCTGGCGGGGCCGCTCTAGCCGAGCCAGGAGAGCAGCCTGTGAGGTAGCACCAGTGTGACTGTGAGCTCCCGACTGCACGCACGAACGCTCACAGAAAACGCTAAAGGCGTGGCGCTGAGAGGGGGAGCCTATCGGAAGGCCGTTATGTTTTGAGCCCACCCCCCTCCTCCCCAGTCCCATGCGTCTCAGCAAGCGTTGGGGCGGGGCGGGAATGGAGAAGAGGGTCACGTGAGCACCTCCCATTCCGCATGAAGCCCCTCAGCCTGCAGAGTGGCGCACGAAGCCCGCCGACGTGAAAGTGGCGAAACCGTTGTTCTGGCGGGAGTTTGTGTCTGACAGCAAACACAGACAGTGGATATAGCAAAAAAATAAAAAGGGTGGCAAATGGCATAGCGACCGTCAGACGATTGGTTAACAACCATGAAGCCACCCGCCGCCCAATTGGTTAGTGACTATGAAGCTGTAATGCGATTGGCTGCACGCACAGTTCTCCCCACAGACTGCCCTGTGGTTCCACCCATGGCAAGAACCCTTTACCCCACTGGGCCCACAAGCACGAGATCTGCCTGCAAAGATCTTAGCAGCACAAAAGGGTCAAGGAGATCCTCCTTAAGATGGCCTCCTCTTAGTGGTGCACCTAAGCCCCTCCGAGGCAGCCGATGTGCGCTAACCTTTACCACCATGGCGCTAACGCTAACAGCGGCGGCGCTAGCGCTCATAGCCATGGCTGTAATGCTTACAACTGCAGCGCTAATCCGCTGCAGCTATCGCGCTAACGCCTACAGTCACTTTGCTAAGAGTTAGCGCACTATCGCGCTAACGCCTACAGCCACTGTGCTAAGAGTTAGCGCACTATCGAGCTGGCGACTACTCACAGGTCAAACAAAACAATGGCAAAAATAAATAAGTAATTAGGCAAATAAAACAGATAAATTAAACACTGAAACAGATTCACCAACAAATCAATATTTACACCACCAGTTGGTGCTTTAAAGTAATAATTCAAATGGCAATAAAAAGGCATTTTCATTTTTCAACAAAAACTCAAACACACACAGAGGAATAAACAAAAATAAAATGTTGGCCAGCCATACACCAACCCATGGTTCCCTTGATTTACTTGCTAAATTGGGTGTGGGAGAGGGTCTAGGTGCACCAGGAACAGGTGGAGGGTTACAGTAAAAGGTGTGATTTGGCTTAATCGTTGCTGTCTGGCAGGAGCCAATGGCAGCAAGCCCTGTTTTCCGAGGGAAAAACCTCTTTTGTAGCAGACTGTGTCTATAAAAGCATTCAGTGAGGGACACCGCAACGTGTCCTTAATCTGTGTAAAAATTCAGGTATATTCAGGTAAAGATAGCCCCTGGCTTGATTAGCTTTACAATGTTGTTTTTTTTCTGATATTATTACATCTAAGAAATTGACCAAAAAAATACACGTAGTAAGAATAAATAAGATTTAAAAAAAATAAAAATATCTGCATGTCAGGATTCTCTCAGGAACCACTGACATGCATCTGCACCGTTTTAAGTTCATTATTAATATAATTATGTTTATTACTCCAATTTCATTCATTTGGGGATAAAAGACCTCTGACCAGAGAGGAGGAGGAAGAGGAGGAAGAGGAAGAGGAGAGAGAAAAAAGATGAAAATAAAAAAAAGACAAAAAAATTAACACTTAAAAACGCAACGTTCGGTGGCAGCAGGAGGATGGGGAGCAGGACATAAACCCCCCACGCACTCACTCACGCACGCACGCACGCACGAACGCACGCATGCACACATTTGAGTTTTCCTGTGCTTTACCCCCCCCCCCCCTCCCGCCTACACTCACACACATCTGCACTGTACACACACACACACACACACATACACATACCATCTCATCATTACACTGGCTGTTTGCACGCAGCAGTTAACGGCTCCAGGCCACCAGGCCTTTAGAACAGAACGATCTTCTTTTCTTTCTCTTGTCTACTGTAGCCTAACTTCATAACCTGGACCCTGTGGGGCAAAAACAAAACATTGTGCTCTTTCTAAAAAAACCTCTTCTACTGCCGTACAAAAATAAACATTCTATTGTACATAATGAAAAAAAGGAACGCAAGCATTTTATTCTTTCTGTCAGTGGATGACTGTGAAGTTCTCTTCCAGGCCTCAGTAATACGGCTCGCGCTGGTCTTTCTCACTAAAAATGTGATCTTCCACATGTTCGCCATTTGCTATGCGGTAAACTTTAATGCTCAGATTTTACGGCACAATTACAATAGCATGCCGATATCAGAATCCATAGTTATAACCCCCAATAAAAAAAACCTACTGTCGTGAGGGTCTCATATTTTAAAAAGCACAGTGCACGGAGCAGGCGTGCTGCTACCAACTAACTTTATCGCTTTGCCCACTCCTGCAAGAATTTAACAAATGAGACCCATCCTTCCTCACGTTCTCCGTAACTCTGCATAAAGGATTTACACAGAAATACCGTTTTTCAGTCAAAGACCAAATTTAAACTACTATGTCAGGAAATGGTAAATAAAACAAACAAACAAACAAACAACCAACCAACCAAAAAACTGAAACAATACCGGGTTCATTTGCATAATTTTTTTCATTCGCAGTTAAGGCCAAATTGCTCAGTGGTTGGATTGAATGAGACCATAAAGCCCAGTTTTAGCACCATGGGCTTGCACCAGTGTCCAAAGATTGTAGCTCTATCCAGTCTAGTAGCACCAAAAAAACGAAACACGTCACTTAACCATGGAACCGCCTGTGAGCCCTGTAAATATCACGACTAATACACGTTGTGCTTTGGAAGGTCAAGAGAATTTCCCCATGTTCCATGCTTGACATTTCCTTTAAAAACATTTTTAAAAAGCACAATGTCACTGCATCTTGCCTCTGGAACTTAGTCCGGTTATATTCATAGCAGGGACATCCAATTCTACTTTTTTTGAGAGGAAATGTGACAGAAACTGCTTCCTGGTTCTGAAGCCTCTGTAATTAAGCGGCTTTGCTGTAGTGATCATTGTGTTTGGTTAGGTCTGTATTACACCACCTAACGCTGGCTGCTTTTTCAAAGCCACAGACATCGATTAAGGCAAGACGCCGTTGTCCTGCTTTTAGCACCAGTCACTTGAGCTTCGGTGGAATGTCACTGCGGACTCCAGCCAGCAGGGGGCACTGTGAGATCCAGGCATGCTCACCATGACCAATCACAGATAAGCAGGCTTGGCAAATCTCCTCAGGGTAAGGCAGAGACAGAGGAACCAGCACTACCGATGGAGAAGGGGGCCACTCGCAGCTTCACAAAATTAACACGACATATCGGTTTGAGAACCAGGGGGGAAAAAAACGTTTTTTTGACTGATGTGTGATCAGAAGCAATCTGTCTCCCTGCTCTCACTGAATGCCTGCCGTAACTCTACGAAGGAAGTCTCTCATTAGAAGCGTTTTCGGGAATGAGACTGTGCTGAGGGGGGTGTCTGTTTCCTGCCCCTCCCACCCCCATCACTCCCGCGTGCCAGCGGTACGTCCCAAACACCCACCAAAATCAAACCTCAAACGAATTCAAAACAAAACAAAAAAAGGACATAATGATCGATTTTTTTCCTGTACATAAAAAATATATACACTGCAGTACCAAAAAAAATTTAAATTAAAAAAACAATAGGGCGACTGCAACTGTCTGTAATATCATATCAATATAGTTTACATTAATGTTTTTTTTCTCTGTCTACATAAATTTTTTTTTTTTGTAATGTAGACCAATTTTTGTTGATGCGGTGTAAGAACCACGTATTTTAGTGTTCTTCTTTTTTCTTTTTTTTTTTAAAAGAAAGACCTTCCTCTCATATCCCTGGGGGGGGGGTAACAAAAGTGAAGGATCAGAAAGTAAAAAAAACCCATTGAGGGAAGAGAGAGAAAGAGAGAGAGAGGTGGGGAGGTAAACTAAAAAGAGAAAGAGAGAGGGGGGGGGGGGGGGGAGAGGGGGAGGAGGTCTCATAGGGATGACTCGTACTGGAGCAGTTCGTAAAGCAGCGGTCCGTCACGGTAATGGATCCCCACGGCGCTCGGCGTGATGTACTGCAGGACGTTTATGGTTCTGCGTAATCGCCGGTCCACAAAGTGGGCATCCCACGCCGGGTAGCACTTCCTGGGCATGTCGATCCTAATCAGGGGTCCCTCCGGGCGGTAGGCTCGGCCCCTCGGCGTGGTGGGCGTGGTCGACCTCACCTGGAACACGGGCAAGCAGGTGTCCGTCGCTAGGTCCTCCTCCTCCTGCTGGTCGCCCAGGGAGCCACGGGAGGGCGTGGCCTGCGAGCCGCGGGGCCCCCCGCCCGGCGTGGGGGCCATGGGCTCGGCCTCGGGGGGCAGCGGGAGGCCCCACAGCAGCTCGGCGCAGCAGGAGCTGGTGAGCAGCTGGATTCGGGGTCCCATGGGGTGCAGCGCCCCATAATACAGAAACATGAAGACCAGGCCCGAGGCGAAGCTCAGATAGACGCCGCAAAGCGCAGACACCGCGTAGCCATCAGTGGTGGTGGGGTCGCGGTACAGGTACCACAGACAGGTGAGCGCCGTGTTCTCAGCCAGCACCACCGAGTAGTACGCCAGCATGCGCCATCGCGTGCGGCCCTCCTTCACGTTGAACCAGCAGAAGATGTAAACGATTCCCACCACCATGTTGAACAGGACCTCCTCCCACTTGGACATGCAGAAGTCGGTGCCGCCGTGGACTACCCAGAAGGCCATAGCGCACCAGTGTACCGCCACGAAGATGCCGAAGTACAGGTGGAAGACGGAGGCGAAGAGGGCGAAGGACAGCACCCGCGAGGAGATGGTGAAGAGGCGCCAGAAGATGTGGATCAGCGCCCCGCGGTAACTCATGCTCTTCTTGTCATCGCGGGAGTCGCGCAGGAGCTTGTGGTATGAGGCCAGGACCCACGCCAGGGACAGCAAAGACCCTACTGACGACACACCTGCATAGCGGGGACCGAGACGAGGGAAGGAGGGATGGGGAGAGGAGGCATGGAGGGAAGGAGGAGAGAGATTAAGAGAGAGGGAGAAAGTGCAGTGGATACAGCATAAAGATAGAGAGAGAGGGAAATGGAGAGAGAAAGAGAGGAGGAGATTGGAGAGGAGAGAGGAGAGAGGAAGAGAGGGGGGAGAAAAAAAGGAGGAGAGATGAGAGAGGAGAGGGAGGAGAGAAGGAGACAGGAGAGTGTGTCAGTGATAGTGTACAGTACTAGAAGCTCATTATCCAACAGGAACCTAAAGCGCTCATCACAGACATGCTCCTCCAATTGGCTCTCCTGACTCACGGCGTCATCTATAGTCTATAAAAGTGTATAAAGAGTGTATAAAAAGTGTATAGTTTTGTCCCGTAGTACGCCGGAGAGCCAGGAGTGAAGGCAGAACAGCAGAAGCCCTGGGGGGGACTCAGAAGCTTCAAAGAGAAGATCAAACGCTCTGCTTTGCCAAAAACAAAAAAAAAGCCAACATTTGTACACCGACGGTATTAACAGTGAGTCACCGCTAGAGGGCGCTCTTTAGCTAAGGCGCAGTGAGCGGAGATGCAGGCATTTCGGCTGCATTCGGAGCACGTCTTTCGGCTCCCTCTCCCAAATCGTTCGGCACAGCACGCTCTCTCTTTTAAATCACGATTTTACTGTACTCTTTACCTGCCCTGATAAAGATACTGACTCTAATGAATATGAATCTCTCGTTCTCACTCCTTCCTTTCTCTCTCTATCTCTTCCCATCTCTCTCTCCTCTCTTTGTCACACACACCTCTCTCTTCGCTATCACACACACACACACACTTATTTTCTCTCACACACACACACACGCTCTCTCTCTTTCGCTCTCTCTCTCACACACACACACACACACACACACACACACTCTCTTTCTCACACACACACACACACACACACACACACACACACTCTCTTTCGCTCTCTCTCACACACACACACACACACACCCTTACACTGCAGCGTCTCAGCACGGTTCTTCTGGATCATGATGCAGAGCTTACCTGCAATCTCCCCTGTCTCCCTACTTACTGCATCTTGACTGTCTCCCTACTTACCTGTCTCATCCCTTAGAACCCTGTCTTGTCTTTGAGTCATTGCACATCTTGAAAATGAGTCATACACAGAAATACCCTACAAATACCCACACACAAATACCATACACACAAATACCCAAGCTTCAAAGAGAAGATCAAACGCTCTGCTTTGCCAAAAACAAAAAAAAAGCCAACATTTGTACACCGACGGTATTAACAGTGAGTCACCGCTAGAGGGCGCTCTTTAGCTAAGGCGCAGTGAGCGGAGATGCAGGCATTTCGGCTGCATTCGGAGCACGTCTTTCGGCTCCCTCTGCCCAAATCGTTCGGCAGAGCGCGGCTGCCTCTGTTTTAAATAACGATTTTACTGTACTCTTTACCTGCCCTGATAAAGATACTGACTGTAATGAATATGAATCTCTCGTTCTCCCTCCTTCCTTTCTCTCTCTATCTCTTCCCATCTCTCTCTCCTCTCCCTCCTCCCCCTCTCTCTTCGCTATCCCCCCAGCTCATAAAGCCAGATCCCTCAGTCTTCTCAGTCCTTTCTCCTCAGATGCCCTCATCCCTCTGTTTCACTCATTCACTCTCATCACATATTCTCTCTCCTCCCTGGTTCCTGCTGACTGCCTGCGTTTCAGTAAATCTATAATCTGGGTTCTGTAACAAAAACACCCCTCATTTTGCTCATTGACACCTATTCTCTGCCTTCTCACTGTCTCTCTCATCCCTGACCCGCGTCTCCCCTGTCTCCCTACTTACCTGCATCTCCCCTGTCTCCCTACTTACCTGCATCTCCCCTGTCTCCCTACTTACCTGTCTCATCCCTTACCTGTCTTGTCTTTGAGTCATTGCACATCTTGTGTTAAAAATGAAAGGGCTTGCTCACTCACACACACCAAGCCAAAGAAACCAAAATGAGCTAAAGTTACTATCTAACTATCACACATAAATACCACACACACAAAAATGTCACACATATGTAATACCCTACTCACAAATACCCCACACACAAATACCCCACACACAAATACCCCACACACAAATACCATACACACAAATACCCTACACACAAATACCCCACACACAAATACCCTACACACAAATACCATACTCACAAATACCCCACACACAAATACCCCACACACAAATACCCTACACACAAATACCCGACTCACAAATACCCCACACACAAATACCATACTCAGAAATACCCTACACACAAATACCCGACTCACAAATACCCCACACACAAATACCATACTCACAAATACCCTACACACAAATACCCTACAAACAAATACCATACTCACAAATACCCCACACACAAATACCCTACTCACAAATACCCCACACACAAATACCATACTCACAAATACCCCACACACAAATACCCTACACACAAATACCCAACTCACAAATACCCCACACACAAATACCCTACACACAAATACCCGACTCACAAATACCCCACACACAAATACCATACTCACAAATACCCCACACACAAATACCCTACTCACAAATACCCGACTCACAAATACCCTACAAACAAATACCATACTCACAAATACCCCACACACAAATACCCAACTCACAAATACCCCACACACAAATACCATCCTCACAAATACCCTACACACAAATACCATCCTCACAAATACCATACTCACAAATACCCCACACACAAATACCCCACAAACAAATACCCAACACACAAATACCCGACTCACAAATACCCCACACACAAATACCATACTCAGAAATACCCTACACACAAATACCCGACTCACAAATACCCCACACACAAATACCATACTCACAAATACCCTACACACAAATACCCTACAAACAAATACCATACTCACAAATACCCCACACACAAATACCCTACTCACAAATACCCCACACACAAATACCATACTCACAAATACCCCACACACAAATACCCTACACACAAATACCCAACTCACAAATACCCCACACACAAATACCCTACACACAAATACCCGACTCACAAATACCCCACACACAAATACCATACTCACAAATACCCCACACACAAATACCCTACTCACAAATACCCGACTCACAAATACCCCACACACAAATACCATACTCACAAATACCCTACACACAAATACCCTACAAACAAATACCATACTCACAAATACCATACTCACAAATACCCCACACACAAATACCCTACTCACAAATACCCCACACACAAATACCATACTCACAAATACCCTACACACAAATACCCTACACACAAATACCATCCTCACAAATACCATACTCACAAATACCCCACACACAAATATGTCACACATATGTAAATACCCCACAAAAAATTCCCCCACACACAATCTCCCCACAGAAATACTCCACACATAAATTCCCCCACACACAATCTCCCCACAGAAATACTCCACACATAAATTACCACACACACAATGTCCCCACACAAATACTCCACACATAAATTCCACACACACAATCGCCCCGCACAAATACTCCACACAAAAATGTTTTTGTGAAACTGGTGAGATAGATGCTTGTCTGGATGGTTGGTTCGTTTGAGACCCCAGCAGAGGGAAAATGTGTGTGAACAGGCCCATCTCCTTGTACTCCAATCAGCCGCTCAATTAGCTAACCCATTGAGGCAGGGAAGAACCTCTGGCCCAGTAACTCAGCCGGGAGATAACCCGTCATGCTAACTCCCGTTACGCTAACGCCTGCCCTGTTAATGCCTGCCCTGCTAATGCCTGCCCTGCTAACGCCTGTCCTGCTAACGCCTGTTCTGCTAACACCTGTCCTGCTAACGCCTGTCCTGCTAACTCCCGTCACGCTAATGCCTGCCTGCTAATGGCTGCCCTGCTAACACCTGCCCTGCTAATGCCTGTCCCACTAACGCCTGCCCTGCTAACACCTGTCCTTCTAACGCCTGCTCTGCTAACACCTGCCCTGCTAACGCCTGTCCTGCTACCGCCTGCCCTGCTAACGCCTGTCCTACTAACGCCTGCCCTGCTAACGTCCGTCACGCTAACGCCTATCCCGCTAATGCCTGTCCCACTAACGACTGCCTTGCTAACGTCCGTCACGCTAATGCCTATCCCGCTAATGCCTATCACGCTAATGCCTGTCCCACTAACGACTGCCCTGCTAATGTCCGTCGCGCTAACGCTTATCCCGCTAACGCCTACCCCGCTAATGCCTGTCCCACTAACGACTGCCTTGCTAACGTCCGTCACGCTAACGCCTATCCCGCTAACGCCTACCCCGCTAACGCCTGTCCCACTAACGACTGCCCAGCTAATGTCCGTCACGCTAACACCTATCCCGCTAACGCCTACCCCGCTAATGCCTGTCCCACTAACGACTGCCCCACTAACGGTTGCCTGCTAATATCCATCACACTAATGACTGTCCCGTTAACGCCTGCCCTGCTAACGCCCGTCACGCTAATGCCAATCCCGCTAATACCTGCCCCGCTAACTGCTGCCCTACTAATGCCAATAATGCTAGCACCTGCCCCGCTAACAGCCATCATGCTAACAATTGCCCTGCTAACGCCCATCATGCTAACTTCCATCACCCTAACGCCTGACTGAGCACACCAATAACTCCCACAGTCTCTGAGGAAAAGAGTGAACCACTGATCCTCTCGGCCGACAGAAAAAAACACGCAGCAGCTCTCAGTGGCCATCAATGCACAGACATCTTTCTAATGCAACAATTGATACCCCGAGTTGCATGTGTTTTTGGAATTCATAATAAATTATTAATGTTTTCAGTACCCAGAGACAATCGTCTAAAAGCCTTTAGCAGAGTCTGTGTGAAATTATCCAAAATAGTGTCCTACACACACATACACACACACACACACACACACACACACACACACACACTCTCTCTCTCTTTCTCACACACACATACTCTCTTTCTCACACACACACACAAACACTATCTCTCTCTCTCACACACACACACACACACACATAGTGTCTGACCCAAACCAACTGAAGAGAGACACACACACACACACACACACATAGTGTCCGACCCAAACCAACTGAAGAGAGACACACACACACACACACATAGTGTCCGACCCAAACCAACTGAAGAGAGACACACACACACACACACACACACACACACACACACACACACACACACACACAGTGTCCGACCCAAAGCAACTGAAGAGAGAGAGACACACACACACACACACACACACACACACATAGTGTCCGACCCAAACCAACTGAAGAGAGACACACACACACACACACACACACACACACACATAGTGTCCGACCCAAAGCAACTGAAGAGAGAGACACACACACACACACACACACACACACACACACATAGTGTCCGACCCAAACCAACTGAAGAGAGACACACACACACACACACATAGTGTCCGATCCAAAGCAACTGAAGAGAGAGACACACACACACACATAGTGTCCGATCCAAAGCAACTGAAGAGAGACACACACACACACACACACACACACACACACACACATAGTGTCCGACCCAAAGCAACTGAAGAGAGAGACACACACACACACACACACACACACACACACACACATAGTGTCCGACCCAAACCAACTGAAGAGAGACACACACACACACACACATAGTGTCCGACCCAAACCAACTGAAGAGAGACACACACACACACACACACACATAGTGTCCGACCCAAACCAACTGAAGAGAGACACACACACACACACACACACACACACACACACACACACACACACACACACACACACACACACACACACACACACACATAGTGGCGGCAGTGTGGTATAATGGTTAAGGAACTGGGTTTGTAACCGAAAGGTTGCAGGTTCGATTCCCAGGTCGGACACTGCCGTTGTACCCTTGAGCAAGGTACTTCACCTGCATTGCTTCAGTATATATCCAGCTGTATCAATGGATACTATGTATAAATGCAAAAGAAATGATGTGTAAGTCGATCTGGATAAGAGCGTCTGCTAAATGCCTATAATGTAATGTAATGTAGTGTCCGACCCAAACCAACTGAAGAGAAAAACACACACACACACACACACACACACACACACATAGTGTCCGACCCAAACCAACTGAAGAGAAAAACACACACACACACACACACACACACACACATGGTGTCCGACCCAAACCAACTGAAGAGAGACACACACACACACACACATAGTGTCCGACCCAAAGCAACTGATCTTGCTTGTTTGGATCTTGACGCTTGGTCTAAGCATATGGCGTAAAGTCAATTTAGGGCGTGTCCAAGTGCATTTTTGCTAATTTACCGCCGTGTATTTTGGGCGCTAAGCACGGCGCAACGCGAAATGGGCTGAACCTAGTCTCTTCAATAATTATAGGTGTGTCTTGGGTGTGACATGCAATAAGCCAATCAAAATGTCCTATCCCATTCCCTTTAAAAGCCGGCTTTTTCACCTTGGCGAATTGCTTGATGGCGAAACAGACATGCTTGTGTGTTTAGTGCAATCAAAGAATAGGCTAAATGGATCAATGGTATGATCCATATTATTCGGACTAACCATTAGCCGATGAGTTCCCGATAATTCTTGACTTGGCTGTTATTTTACAAAATATATGCGGTTACATTTTGTTAAAAGGACCTGCAACAGCTGAGAATAAGCTATCAATGGCTTCAGTCTCACCTTAAAAAACATCAAATTAGTCTGCTTGTTCAATGAATTTCGTTTGATTATGCAATGAAAGTGTCAAACATCAATTCCATGATGCTGATCTCATGGAGTTCTCAAAGTTCAAGCTTCATCCAAAGTTCATTAGGCTACCTGCATAGTAATGTTGATTAATAACATAAATACCATTATTTTGCCTTATTGATTAAACTAAATACAATAAAGCTGTGAGGTTGGCAACCCATATGTTCATGCATATTTCCCCTTGTTTTATAATGTCCTGTTTATGGAAATGTGACCAACCTGTTTTACTCGTAGCGTAATGCTTTAAAACAATCCACTTTAAGACCGTGAAACGTGCGACTTACAGCAGGGGAAACAGAGAACATGCAGTGCACATGCAGAGAATGGCATTCAAATTCATTGTGAATTAATTGTGCAACGCGCTGCAAATTTGTTTTCATTTCTAATTAGAGGCTTAGTTCTCTTTTCTACCGTGTATGTGTGTGAGAGAGACATGCTCTCCCGCTTTCACACACACACACAAGCTCTCCCACACACGCTCTCTCTCACACACACACATACACAAGCTCTCTCTCACACATGTTCTCTCTCACACACACACTCTCTCTTTCTCACACACACAAGCTTTCTCTCTCTCTCACACACACACACACACACACACACACACACACACACATGCTCTCTCTCTTTCTCTCTCTCTCACACACACACACACACGCACACAGCCCACCAAGGCTACTCATTTATCCACAGGCTAAAGACATCACAGCTGGTAGGACATTCTACAGCATATAGTAGACTATTAGTTACATAAGTTCCAGTGCTGTAACACGCGCGAGTGAAGACTGCGTTTAATCGGGATATTAATTAGCGCAGGTGAGTTGTAAAGGTCTAATGTAGCTCCGTCCCCGGAGAGATGTGTCGTTTGTACTAATTATTCCATTGGGTATTCGCGAGCTTGAGTGTTCACGTGGCGCCTCAATCACGTGTTTAGAGATTAATTAAGTTTGAGGTGGCTGGCTGGCACCAGAAGTTCCAGAAAGCACACGGGCAATATCAATATTACGATCTTCATCGCGGTTAATCATTCAGCCCTATGGCAGCTGCTGAAGCAAACGTTCTCATATGATGGGATTGTACGGACACATCTAATCTGCAACCTGTGGGGAAATCCGTAAAAGAAAAAAAAGACACATGAACGACGTTTTCAAAATAGTTTGAAATGAGAGCGAAGCAGCCAGCAATGAAACGGGGGTAGCCGACTGCAAATCGCGCTGAGGAGGCGCGCGCATATAAAAAGTGACATCATCGGGGGGACGTCCTTAAATTAACAGTCACGCCCGTTCCCCACCAGACGCGCAAGCGCAAGCGCACGCACACGCGCACTGGTGCGCTTCACTTCCGCTCCCATGTTAACGAATTGCCGTGGTTCTCACCGGCCGCGCGCGCACGGCTGGCGGGTGGACGGCTCGCGGACGTGGAGCTGATTTTTCCGCTCGGGGCGGAACTTTCTGGGCGTTCGCATGCGCAATCTCATAGAAATACATTGTATATGCACAATATCTGCATCATATCACCACATATTAATGTTTTTCAACCTACTAATAGTTTTACTATTGTTATTAATTATTTTAATACATATTATATAGGGGTGGGACGATTCAATCCCATAACGATTCGATTCGATTACGATTCTTTAGGCAAAGGTTCGATGCATCATAATATCTTACGTTTGACCACGATTCGATTCGATAAGATTCGGTTCGGTTAATTTAGATACTTAAAAAAAATGTAATAGGTATGCTAATGTGATTTGATACCGATACATTCAGCAGTAATTAAATATTCAATTAGAACCTTACACCAAGTTCACAGCATTATGTTTATTGTTAAGGCATGCCATACATTTTGCAGCTGTCTGCAGCAAATAATGCAGCAATAAACATGACTAACAGTGTATTTTCTAAAGTTGCCCTATTTAGGTTATTGTTTTTCAAACAGTGTCAGACATGGTACCCTAATACATTTCCTTTATTTACAAAATGAAAATGGCAAAATGTATAACAATTACTAAACTTGGCCAAGATAAATGAAATAGCCTATAGGTTAGTGTCATATAGTACTTTCCTAAATCTTAGTACGATCTAGAACTTCGGTGGAGCAAGATGCCCATCCATCCGTAGTTAAAGCTACTCTCGTAGCGTTTTGCAAGGACAGTCGAACAGTTTTCTTCACCTCTTCATACAGAGCAGGTATAAATTTTTCACTAAAATGTTTTCTGCATGGTATGGTGTATCTAGATTCCACGACATTCATTTTGTGAATCGGACAGTTAACGTAGTAATAATCAATTGAACGTAAGACATTGGAAATAGTCTTACTATTTTTGTTTTTTGTCTCTAACGTCTGCTTGATTTTGAATAGAAAATGGTTTAATTTAAATATCAGAAAGCAATTTACAAGTAACTGTCTGGACACGGTATGTGTATAAAAACTAATAAAAACAATTATACAAAAAAATAGAACCGTTTGGCCATTTCTCCAGGAAACTCAGGGGAAGTGTCAATGACTCCCGAGTTTAGCTTGCTAACCAGCTTGCTAACGCGCTTGCTGTCCTTCACGTCAATTGTGTATCGTCGGCTCAAATGGTTTATCATGTTTGTGGTGTTGCCTGTGTATCTGATTTCTACTTGGCAGATCTTGCATATTGCAGCGGTTTTGTCAAGTACACCCTCCTTCTTTCTAAACCCGAAATGCTTCCATACCACTGATTTTCTGTTCGGAACATCGCAAATTCAGTAAGTTTCTGTCTCTTTTGTCGCACTCAGCGAGCACGCAGCTAGCCATTTCGCTCAGATCTGTCCGTCTAATTGTCGCTTTATTCCCGCCTGTCCCTACTTTCAACTCACGCTTACGTGGGGGTTGGAGCAGAAACATGGATTGAAGCTGGTTAAAACAGTTTTAAAAGTAGTCGTGTCTCAGAAATATATATTTTAAATAATTTTTGAATAAATGAATACATGTGCACATTCATTTAAAATGCGATATTAATCGATGCTTATCGATTCGAATCTTACAGATCGATGCAGTTGTATTTACACATTCGGATCGGTGCATCGCGATGCATCGGTGCATTGTCCCACCCCTAATATTATATTTTAATATAGGCTCGAATGAAAAAGGGAACAGAGACAATGACCATTGTGGGATGAATGAAGTTATATCAAGTCATACATTTTACATGTAACCAGTTATTACCGTTTTTATAATGCTTTTTCTTTATTATAGGATACATATTTGTTCAATTAATGAAGACTATGCTTACTTCCCGAAAGGGAAATAAACGTTATTCTATTCTATATTCTATTCTGTTTTTATTGTACTGATATCACTGTATCGATTTAAGGTACTACAGAATAGCTGCTAATTCTGATATAATTAAATGTTTAGAACATGTTGATTACTGTCCCAAATAAATAAAAGCGAACTTTATAAAGGAGGCATTGTCTTGTTTGCTACATTTAGCTTTACATTGCTAAATTTAGCTTTTAAGCAGTAAGACATATGTAATAGTGTCATGGATCTTGCCTTCCTTCCCTTATCTCCACGTTCTCGTTATTCTTTTTTGTCGTTACCGGTAATCTATCGGATTTTCCTTTGTTCTGCGACGGGGTTTTGCTTTCGCCTCGTCATTAGTAAGTTCACCTGTGATTAATTTCCGTTGACTATTTATACTCCGCTTCCTGCCTCTCTCGTTGCTTCCATGTTATTCCTCGTAACATTCGAGCCGGTAAAAGAAGGTATAGGTTTAGGTAGTAAGCTAGTTTAAAAAAAGAAAGGGTTTAGAAGAAAGGGTTTATTAAGAAAGCTAGTCTCTTTTCACTCATTTCAGAGCAGAGACTTTCTCGTTTTCTTTCGTTTTACACGAAACGGTTTCCTTTCCTTTCGCTCCACAAACGGGAGTAAGATAAGCGTGTCTGCTTATTTCCTTTGTTTTACTACGCTTATCTGCGAGCGCTTTAACTGCTTAGTCCCAGTGAAAGGGATCTTGTTAGTTTTATTTTCTCTGTTCGTTCGCTCCACAGACGTGGTTGGATAAGCGTGTCCGCTTATTTCCTTTGTTCTTTTACGAGCGCTCTAACTGCTCTGTCCCAGTTAAAGGGATATTATAGTTTTTATTTTCTTTGTTCGTTCGCTCCACTAACGTTGTTAGATAAGCGTGTCCGCTTATTTCCTTTGTTCTTTTACGAGCGCTCTAACTGCTCTGTCCCAGTTAAAGGGATATTATAGTTTTTATTTTCTTTGTTCGTTCGCTCCACTAACGTTGTTAGATAAGCGTGTCCGCTTATTTCCTTTGTTCTTTTACGAGCGCTCTAACTGCTCTGTCCCAGTTAAAGGGATATTATAGTTTTTATTTTCTTTGTTCGTTCGCTCCACTAACGTTGTTAGATAAGCGTGTCCGCTTATTTCCTTTGTTCTTTTACGAGCGCTCTAACTGCTCTGTCCCAGTTAAAGGGATATTATAGTTTTTATTTTCTTTGTTCGTTCGCTCCACAAACGGAGTTAGATAAGCGTGTCCGCTTATTTCCTTTGTTCTTTTACGAGCGCTCTAACTGCTCTGTCCCAGTTAAAGGGATATTATAGTTTTTATTTTCTTTGTTCGTTCGCTCCATATACGGAGTTCGATAAGCGTGTCTGCTTATTTCGGTTGTGTTGCTCGCATATCGAGTTCCTCACCTTTTTCGTGAGGTTATTAGTGTTCTCATTATTATCCCTTTCCACTACGGATTATTGTCCGTTTTTTTGTGGTGTTCATTAGAACACTTTAAGACGCCTGTCGATCTGTCGCATCTGGACCTCCAAACATTCTCCTCCGTGTTTCTGGCACAGAGAACCACTACAAATAGCAGTATTTACTTAACCATTATTTAGCGAAGCTCACAAATCCGGAATGTAGATTGTTTGTTTGTACAGAGCGTCTCTGTCGTTCACGGAATGCGCTCCGAAAAAGCAAAAAGCGTCTGTGCTCTTGCGCGTCTGGTGGGTACAGTTCTGCTCAAATCTGCACGCGCAATAAGCGTCTGTGCGCTTGCGCGTCTGGTGGGGAACGGGCGTCAGACGTCTGTCTGTTCGCGCAGACGTCACTCCGATTTTACCCCATCGCTTCACTGCGAGGCTACAACCCAACCGCTGTCGTCTGTTGCTCCTTTCGGCTCACGAGCACCGAACATGGCTCCTCGTGCTTTATTTGTGCCCGAGATCATAGCGATCGCTTATGCCTCGTTTACCAGCTCTTTCTAGACTGTAACAGCAGCCACGCGGGTTCATGTTTATAGCGCTGTGCTGACTCGACCGTTCATACAACGCTCACTTACATACATACATACGACTCGTGCTGTTTTGAGTAAGGGAAAGGAACTCCCGCAATTAAAAAAAAGACACAAGGCAACGTTATGTGACTGCAGGGTTAGGCAGTGTTACGTTACTGCAACGTTACGCACCATTGCGTTACAGACAGGAAATTAAAGTGTCCGCCAACTGAAATATACGCAGTCACTCTGCAGCCCCCCAGCTGAGCTGCGCAGGATAGTGTCTATAAGAGAGAGTCTATGAGAGAGAGTCTATGAGAGAGTCTATAAGAGAGTGTCTATAAGAGTGTCT
The DNA here is from genome assembly GCA_022702515.1 of Ilyophis sp. 1 JC-2022. Taxonomy (NCBI): domain Eukaryota; kingdom Metazoa; phylum Chordata; class Actinopteri; order Anguilliformes; family Synaphobranchidae; genus Ilyophis; species Ilyophis sp. 1 JC-2022. Next base: position 74,722,868 of record CM040395.1, on the reverse strand, counting down.
ATGAGCGAGAGTCTATGAGAGAGTGTCTATAAGAGTGTCTATGAGCGAGAGTCTATAAGAGAGTGTCTATAAGAGTGTCTATGAGCGAGAGTCTATAAGAGAGTGTCTATAAGAGTGTCTATGAGCGAGAGTCTATAAGAGACAGTCTATGAGAGAGAGTCTATGAGAGAGTCTATAAGAGTGTCTATGAGAGAGAGAGTCTATGAGAGAGAGTATAAGAAAGTGTCTATAAGAGTGTCTATGAGCGAGAGTCTATAAGAGAGTGTCTATAAGAGTGTCTATGAGCGAGAGTCTATAAGAGAGTGTCTATAAGAGTGTCTATGAGCGAGAGTCTATAAGAGAGAGTCTATGAGAGAGAGTCTATGAGAGAGTCTATAAGAGTGTCTATGAGAGAGAGAGTCTATGAGAGAGAGTCTATGAGAGAGAGTATAAGAAAGTGTCTATAAGAGTGTCTATGAGCGAGAGTCTATAAGAGAGAGTCTATAAGAGTGTCTATGAGAGAGAGTCTGAGAGAGTCTATAAGAGTGTCTATGAGCGAGAGTCTATAAGAGAGAGTCTATGAGAGTCTATAAGAGAGTGTATAAGAAAGTGTCTATAAGAGAGTGTCTATAAGAGTGTCTATGAGCGAGAGTCTATAAGAGAGAGTCTATGAGTGTCTATGAGAGAGAGTCTATGAGAGAGTCGATGAGAGAGTCGATGAGTCTATAAGAGTGTCTATGAGAGAGAGAGAGAGAATATAAAAGAGTATAAGAGTGTCTATAAGAAAGTATATAAGTGTCTATAAGAGAGTGTCTATAAGAGTCTATAAGAGAGTGTATAAGTGAGAGTCTATAAGAGAGAGTCTATAAGAGTGTCTATAAGAGAGTGTCTATAATAGTGTATATAAGAAAGAGTCTATAAGAGAGTCTATGAGAGAGTGTCTATAAGAGAGAGTCTATAAGTGAGTGTCTATAAGAGAGTGTCTATAAGAGAGAGTCTATAAGAAAGAATCTATAAGAGACGGTCTATGTAATGTCCCAGACTCAGACCCAAATGCAGACAAGGATAAGGTAGAAACGTAGTTTAATTCCAGTCCTGTGTCAAAAGCCAGGTAATCCAGATATCCAAAATCAAAGGCAGAAAAACAAGCAAAGGTCAAAACCAGAAATCAAAGGCTAAGGTACAAAAAGGGCTAGGCTAATCAACGTAGGTAAATGCAAAAGAAAGTCGAAACCAGGAAATCAAAAGGCTAAGGTACAGATAAGGGCTAGGCTAACTCGGAGTCAAAAACAAAGGGTGTCTCAAATATCTCAACAAATCTCTGTCTTTACAACAACAGGCTCAGGAAAAGTGATCAACGTTCTGACGGGGAAGGAACAGAATAGTGGGTCTTATATACACGTAGGAAAGGGAGGAGTAACAAACGACGTGAGGTTAACACATTAGGTAAACAATGATTCAATCACGAGAACATAACGAAAACATGGAAGGGACTCGGAAACATGCATAACAAACCACAGGCTCGAAGAGGAGCGGAGTGTGCTCAGTAATCACGAGAGGTGAAGTCTACGTACAAACAGCTGGAGCGAATTACAGAGATTGCTCAGGAACAGTTAGAAATGCGAGTACAAAGAGAAAGCGGAGAAGCTGGTTAAATGTTAGTATCTAACTATAAGACAGACAGTTTAGTTGTTAGTATACATCCATGTTAATTGGTTTAGTAAAGTGCACGTAACTAATAAAGCACCCGAGTGATTGTTAGCGCGAGTTAGTAATATATACAATTATACACGGAAAGGAAATCAGGAAGTAGCAGAAAACGAAACTTCGGAAATACAGCGTTAACCCACGAAAACTCCCGAAGTCACCCGAATAGTGCATGCACGAGACTGGGTAAACAAACACACAGATGAGACTCGGACAACCCACGGACAGAGGGGAATGCAATGATGATATGAAATGAACAATAATAATACACACAGACAGACATATGTACAGAACATAACAGTCTATAAGAGAGTGTCTATAAGAAAGAGTCTATAAGAGAGAGTGTATAAGAAAGTGTCTATAAGAGAGTGTCTATAAGAGTGTATATGAGAGAGTGTCTATAAGAAAGATTCTATGAGAGAGTGTCTATAAGAAAGAGTCTCTAATAGTGTATATAAGAGAGAGTCTATAAGAGAGTGTCTATAAGAGAGAGTCTATAAGAGAGAGAGTCTATAAGAGAGTTTCTATAAGAGAGAGTCTATAAGAGAGTCTATAATAGAGTGTCTATAAGAGTGTCTATAATAGAGTGTCTATAAGAGTGTCTATGAGAGAGTGTCTATAAGAAAGAGTCGATGAGAGAGTGTCTATAAGAAAGAGTCTATAATAGAGTGTCTATAAGAGAGAGTCTATAAGAGAGTGTCTATAATAGAGTGTCTATAAGAGATTGTCTATAAGAAAGAGTCTATAAGAGAGTGTCTATAATAGTGTCTATAAGAGATTGTCTATAAGAAAGAGTCTATAAGAGAGTGTCTATAAGAGTGTCTATAAGAGAGAGTCTATAAGAGAGAGTGTATAAGAAAGTGTCTATAAGAGAGTGTCTATAAGAGTGTATATGAGAGAGTGTCTATAAGAAAGATTCTATGAGAGAGTGTCTATAAGAAAGAGTCTCTAATAGTGTATATAAGAGAGAGTCTATAAGAGAGTGTCTATAAGAAAGAGTGTCTATAAGAGAGAGTCTATAAGAGAGAGAGTCTATAAGAGAGTTTCTATAAGAGAGAGTCTATAAGAGAGTCTATAATAGAGTGTCTATAAGAGTGTCTATAATAGAGTGTCTATAAGAGTGTCTATGAGAGAGTGTCTATAAGAAAGAGTCGATGAGAGAGTGTCTATAAGAAAGAGTCTATAATAGAGTGTCTATAAGAGAGAGTCTATAAGAGAGTGTCTATAATAGAGTGTCTATAAGAGATTGTCTATAAGAAAGAGTCTATAAGAGAGTGTCTATAATAGTGTCTATAAGAGATTGTCTATAAGAAAGAGTCTATAAGAGAGTGTCTATGAGAGTGTCTATAGGAGAGAGTCTATAAGAGAGAGTCTATAAGTGAGAGTCTATAAGAGAGTGTCTATAAGAGAGAGTCTATAAGAAAGAGTCGATGAGAGAGTGTCTATAAGAAAGAGTCTATAATAGAGTGTCTATAAGAGAGAGTCTATAAGAGAGTGTCTATAATAGAGTGTCTATAAGAGATTGTCTATAAGAAAGAGTCTATAAGAGAGTGTCTATAAGAGTGTCTATGAGAGAGTGTCTATAGGAGAGAGTCTATAAGAGAGAGTCTATAAGAGAGTGTCTATAAGAGTGTCTATGAGAGAGTGTCTATAGGAGAGAGTCTATAAGAGAGAGTCTATAAGTGAGAGTCTATAAGAGAGTGTCTATAAGAGAGAGTCTATAAGAAAGAGTCTATAAGAGAGTGTCTATAAGAGTGTCTATGAGAGAGTGTCTATAGGAGAGAGTCTATAAGAGAGAGTCTATAAGAGAGTGTCTATAAGAGTGTCTATGAGAGAGTGTCTATAGGAGAGAGTCTATAAGAGAGAGTCTATAAGAGAGAGTCTATAAGTGAGAGTCTATAAGAGAGTGTCTATAAGAGAGAGTCTATAATGGGGGCATGGGGGTCCGATGGTATGAGTCATCCCCAGTTTTAAAAAAATGCTGAAAGGCACTATATAATTGCAGGTTATATTCCTAACAGCAGTCACTGTGAAGAATGTGAACTCATACATATTCACATAAACTGAAGAACATACACAAAAACACACTCGCACACACACACACACACACACACACACACACACACACACTCAGGACTTTCAGCTGCCAGCTAAGTGTACTAAAATCCAGACAATAGGAGTAGGCAGCGCAAAAATCCCAACAGAGCAGGCGATTAATGCAGTAGAAAGTGCGCACACACACATGCACACACACATGCACACGCGCGCACGTCACTTCAAATAACACATCAATTACCGAGTCACTCATTATGTTGAAATTTTCCAAGCCAAGCTCTGCGGAATTTATTCAAAAAGCTTCACATCAATGAAATAACTGATTGTAGTCCTGCATTTTAACTGTCTGCCTGGACCGTTTGGCTTGATATAGGCCTATACTCATTGCTCTCGGCTCTGAGTAGGCCTGGGTGTTTGCGTATTGCGTTTGAAGTGTTTAAAACAGATTCTTATCATAATATTAATTTATGATATACATTTTTTCCCATTAATAAATACTACAGCAGTTATATTTGGGCTTTTAACATGATGAAAGACACTGATTTACAGTTATCACGACCCCCTTCAGATCGCGTATAAACGTTCACAATGAGGCCGATATAATTCCCAGGGCAAACCACGTGGGCAATGCTGAATCCGATGCTCCAAAGCAACCTACAAAGTTTAACGCAGAATATGATTTGTGAATCTCCAAACATTTTTTTACATTTTTTCGATTACAACGACACAAGTGCAGCGACAGCCGCAGTTTATACGTCAAAGCACGCACCAGATCATTCTGAGCGTCCCGGTCGAGAATTAGCTTTTCGAGCCCAATCATTTTGAGAAGAGATGCGCATGAATTTTTAGCTGGCGGAACGTACCTCGCGTCTCCTGCTTCCCCGGAAGTTGTAGACTATTGCAATTTTCAACTGAAATCCATTTTTATTAGCGTGCTGCCAGGGGCTTGGACAGACGGACTGCACAGCGGATCCGTCACTTGTGTTTGTGCAAGTTTAATGACTCTGCAGTTTATGACCCACAGTCCAGACTTACTGCATCTGGGGAAAAAATCAAGCTCAAATGGCATTTAAAGCAATCTCGAATGTAATATATTACAACATATGGCAAAATATGAAATAGAAAATCATATGTTAAGATATAGGCCTAGGCTATACAGTACAAACTGTATAGACTATTACCACAGTTATTAAAGAAAAAACCAACATAACATGTCTTAGTAAGGTGTTGGGCCACCACGAGCTGCCAGAACAGCTTCAATGCTCCTTGGCGTAGATTCTAGTCTCTGGAACTCTACTGGAAGGATGGAACACTATTTCTCCAAAAGATATTTTCTCATGATGATGGTGGTGGTGGAGAGCACTGTCTAACTGTGGGGGATCTCTGTGTCAGAGACACGGAGGAAATATTGGAAGTCCAGATGCGATAGCTGTGCAATCTGAAAGTGTTCGAAAGAACACCACTGAGATGGACAATAATCCGTAGTGGAATAGAGGAAAATAACAGAACACAAATAATCTCGCGATAAGAACGAGGAACTCGATCTCCGAGCAAAAAAACGAAGAAATAAGCTATATGCTTATCTAACTCCTGTTAGTGGAGCGAAACAAAAAGGAAAACACAGAGAACTCAACAGAACCCCAAACATTTTGGGTAAGAGCACTCTTAGATAAGAAAGGAAAACCAAAAGAAACGAGAAAGCCTCTGCTCTGAACTCAGAGCGAAAAAGAGACTTGCTTACTTTCTAAACTTCCTAACCCCATAAATAGTCAACGGAAATGAATAACAGGCGAACTTACTAATGACGAGGCGAAAGCAAAACCCTGTCGCAGAACAAAGGAAAATCCGATAGATTACCGGTAACGACAAAAAAGAATAAAGAGAACGCGGAGATAAGAGAAGGAAGGCAAGATCCATGACACTAACACGTGGTCCAAAATCTCCCATAGGGGTTCAATTGGGTTGAGATCTGGTGACTGCGAAGGCCATGGATGGGGGCATTGTGATCCTGAAAGAGACCACTCCCATCAGGATAGAAATGTTTCATCATAGCATAAATGTGATCAATCAGACTAACTTTGTATTGATTTGCAGTGACCCTTCCCTCTAAGGGGACAAGTGGACCCAAACCATTCCAGGAAAATGCCCCCCACAGCATAACAGAGCCACCGGACCCCCTTGCTGTAGGGGTTTGTGCTTCAATTTGTCACCCATCTGTATATATATATAGTAGAATACAGCTACATGCCCAAATGTAAAATGTACATTAAAAAATGTATGTCGTGTAGATTACATACGTAGCTATACGTAAGTATCCTTGAAATAAACTCTATTAACCATGTGCATGAAATCGAGAGGGACAAATCTAAACTTAAAGACAAACTAGTTGTTTTTCCAAGAGGAAACTTGCCACCTAGTGCACCACTTCAGTTTATGGGAGAGGTATAGGCTTGTAGGCTGTGAGATTGATTCAAATTGATGCGGCGGATGGGACACAGCACGTGCACAGAAACGCACCAGGAGACACGGCCCGTCGCGAGAAATGGACCAAAAGTCAAAACAGAGAGATCAATCGAACTTCACGAAACATATTGTGTTTGCCTACTATGTTAGCAGACACACCAGAACACGGAATCATAAACCGCGTACAGCCTGAGCATCACAGCAACAACAAAAAACTGGATAGAATTACGGTGGATAATGAATAAATTTTTGAGCGATTCACTGAAATGGGTTCGGTTTTAGAAATGATGCCAGGATAGTGTTATGGTTCTAACCGTTCCACGCCATGTTTTATGTTTATTGTTATGTCACGCCCTTATTTGTATTCACGTTCTGTCATAGTTTATTAGTTTCATACATTTCTATGTGTTTCCGCGAACTCGCGTTCATGCTTTCTCTCTCTCCCGCTTTTGCTTACGTGTTTTCCATTGTATCTGCCATTCCCTGTCTAACTAACAGATTACTAACAATTAGCTAGATCATTGCTTACTAACCATCTAATCTCTTGTAGTTAATTGTTACCTTATGTTTCTAGTGCATGTCCTTACTAATTAACTAATTTACTAACGCTAGGATGGGATAATTACTAACAGACTAATTGACTAATGATCTTCGTCTCGTTTTCCCAAGCTGTTCCTAATTTCTCTCTGTTCTCAAGCGAAGCGTTTGCACCTGTCTACACACACATATAAGCCCTCAGTTTTCACCTGTTCAGTGCGAAATTGTTGCCTCACTAGCACTCTTAAGCATTTGTCAAGTATACGTATTCTGATTTCCTGTTTTGATCCAAGCCTGTTTTTTTGACCACTGTTTACTGCCAGCCTTTTGTTTTCACTGCCTGTCCTGACCACGATTCCTGCTTGTTGATTTTGTACTTTTGCCACGCGGCGAGGACTCCGGTCTGACCCTGCTTGTTTTTTCGACTATTCTTTTGCCTTCTCCCGTTTGTACCTCTGCCACGCTGATTGCCTTCCTGGTTCCAAACTACTGCCTGGCTTACCGACGACGAGACTGCCTTCTCCCTCGGTACTTTTGTTTATTGGCTGGATCTTTTTGTGTATGACCTTTGCTTGTGCTAAGACAACGATTACGGAACTTTCCTTAATAAAGCCCTTGCGGGTATTTATTACATCCATTGTTCTGAGTCGTGCTTCTCGGGTCCAACCCTCCACGCACTTCGTCTCAGATAGCAGGCCAAGGCCATATGATGTTCCGTGTAGCTGGACTAGCTGGCTTAATGGACTAGCATCTCTGTCATCATAAGCTATACGTGGAATATATTTATTGGAATTATTCATTTCTATGTTATAATCAAACAAAGTGGACCGTCTAGTCTCCTGTTTCAGATTTGCATCGTTCGCCCGTCCGCGGCATCACATTCAACTTAATGGTCATTATCAATGCAAGCATCAAATGAAAATACTATCGCCTAAGAACGCACATCATTATGTTATTATATTATATTTTACTTCGACGATCATTTATCGGTTAAAAATAGCATTTCTGCCATTACCCAAGCAAAACAGGCCCTTGAAAGTTTTTGTGCTTTAAAAACGTCTGGGTGGAAGACAAGACCAATATATATGTGCAGCCAGCTGTGACTCTTGTGAAAACTCTCCCCACACAAAGACAGTAGGCTAATTTGTCACAATTAGCGAAGGTTCACTGATGCTGACTGCCTGCACGCTCCTCCTCGTTTTGATGTAATTCGTCGTTCCACAGCCCTGATCACGTGACCAAGGCTTTGGCCACAAACAACCAAACGTGCACCTTTCCCTCAGTTGTTCGGAAATCGACAGTTAGAAATATTCACGTAGTCTCAATTGGCACGTCAGCAGAGGCCACCAATGCAAGATCATGTAAATGTATATATGGGTCAACATCCACATCATGCAAATCTATAGGACAAGTCTTTTCAGGGACTGGTATGCTCAATTTTGGCATCTAGTACAAAGATAATGGAGTATATGGGGAGTAACCTAGCAACTAATCTATCAAAATGCCTTATGTATCAATTCCCTGCGCCACAGAAAATCCAACTAGATGCAAAAGGCTGGTTTTCTCTCTCATTGTGAATTCCTCGAGGCCACAAATTAATCATTTGCATAATTGTAATCAGTTGAAATGACGGCTGTTGTTTGTGTGTTTTGTGTTCATACTAGTTTCTGCATATTGACACGTGCGGTAAGCAGATGTGTAATTGGACAGAGCGGAGGACAGGGAAGCGTCTGGCCAATCACATTCTTTAATATTTATGCAGTTCAACACTTAATTTCAAATTTAAAGAAAACACATTTAAAGTATTAAAAATGTTGAGGTTTTTTTTCTGGAAATATAAAAACAGCAGGCTTCACTCACATAAACTGCTATACAGTGGTGCCAAATTCCCACTAAACGGCAAACTCAATATTAGAAATGGACAGCACTGCAAAATATGAAATATTATTCAGATTTAATACACAAACCTTTCAGCACTCAACCTATAGCCTATTGGTGTGCTGGCCGTCCATTCAACTGATTTTTAGCCCAATCATTCCATCAAAGACACACAATGGCAGAACTTCACATGCAGCTTCAGTGTAATATATACAGACGGGTGACAAATTGAAAGACAAACCCCTACAGTGAGGGGGTCCGGTGCCTCTGTTATGCTGTAGGGGGCATTTTTCTGGCATGGTTTGGGTCCACTTGTCCCCTTAGAGGGAATGGTCACTGTCAATCAAGTTATTGAGTGATCACCTTTATGCGATGAGGAAACATTTCTATCCTGATGGTCTCTTCCAGGATGACAATGCCCCCATCCACAGGGCATGAGGGGTCACTGAACGGTTTGATGAGTATGAAAATGATGAGAATCATATGATATGGCCTTCAGTCACCAGATCTGAACCCAACTGAACAGCTATGGGAACTTTTGAACATGTTAGACAGCGCTTTCTGCCACCATCATCAAAACACCAAATGAGGGAATATCTTTTGGAAGAATGGTGTTCCATCCCTCCAGTAGAGTTCCAGAGACTTGTAGAATCTATGCCAAGGCGCATTGAAGCTGTTCTGGCGGATCGTAGTGGCCCAACACTTTACTAAGACACTTTATGTTGGTTTTTCCCTTAATTTGTCACCCGCCTGCATGTCCATGTTATTCACAGCAGAGAAATATAAATAGTGTTGAGGGTGTCAAGAACCTACCCTTAGCACCCTACCTGTGAGCTGAGTTCCTGACCTGATCTGGCACCGTGACGTTAACGCGAGGCTACCTGCTTGTAGCCACGCCCCTCCCTGACCAACTGAAGCAGGGCCCCACCCTCTGACCAATGGTAAGCTTCAGCCTGACGACTTCTCCCCTCTCTGTTTGGAATCCCCCGCTGTATTTCTGATATGGCTCCTGCACCGTGCCCTCCCCCCATAAAGCGTGTGCACGAAAACCAGGGCCCCTCCCACACAAGCAAGGCCTAAACCCTCTCTGCTCCACTGAAGCTGTCCGTGCTGGACGGACCATGTGCCTTACCTGACCGCTGCCATTTCTCCTGAAAAAAATAAAAATGGGTGACTGCTAAAAGGACCGCTGTGCCGTTTGTAGCGAGTACGTAAATAATACCTTTTATTTATGTGTATAAATAACCTCCCCACTGACACTGGAAGGAAAGAGAAATGAAAACCGCAAGAGCGAGATGAGTTTAGAGAAGAAGAGAGGGAGAGAGGGAATGTGTGAGAAAGAACGAGTGGGACAGAGAACAAGGGAAGAAGGGAAAGAGCGAGAGAGAGAGAGAGAAAGAGGAGGGGGGCAGGAGGTAAACTAATCACCAGCACGCAATGCAATTATCTGGCTCTGTGCCCTCTCCCCCCAGGCTCTCTCTCTCTCACTCTCCCTCTCTCTCTCTCTCTCTCCCCCCCAGGCTCTTTCTCTCTCTCTCCCTCTCTCTCCCCCCGAGGCTTTTTCTCTCTCTCTCCCTCTCTCTCTCTCTCTCTCTCTCTCTCACACACACACACACACACACACACAGTCTCTCTCTACTCTAACAGAACATACCATTCAGCACCCCACCAGTGGACAGCTCCATATAGCTCCATGCAGGGGGAGGGGTGGACATACACACACACACACGCACACACACAGTCTCTCTCTACTCTAACAGAACATACCATTCAGCACCCCACCAGTGGACAGCTCCATATAGCTCCATGCAGGGGGAGGGGTGGACACATACACACACACACACACACACACACACACACACACACACAGTCTCTCTCCACCCTAACAGAACCAAACATTTCAGCACCCCACCAGTAGACAGGGAGGGGTGGACACACACACACAACTATCCTATATGTGGTAATGTTATAAATGTATTTCTTGTCTATTTAGCATTTTGGTAATAGGGAGGCCCTTACCCATCTTTGTCAGGTACAGACAGACAGACAGACTGACAGACACTGATCTGACTCATCTCTTACTGAGGTGAGATTAGCAGGAAGAGGGCTGTGCACATGGGCTTCAATCCAAGTTGATGTTCATTCACAAAAACACACACACACATACCCACACAAACAGACACACAGAAACACAGACCATATACATGTTCACCCACACACACATCACATACGTACACACACACAGACCCATGTGCACACACACACACACTCCCTCCTTCTCTTTCTCACACACACACACACACACACACACACACACTCCCTCCTTCTCTCTCTCTCACACACACACACACACACACACACACACACACACAGACAGACATAAAGCAACCTCAGCCTGAGCATTAAAAATTTATCAGCAACAGGAAATAGAGAATCCCCTACCAATCTGCACTGATCACTGAGAGAGAGAGAGGGTAGTGAGTAGTGAGTGTTGAGACGAGCTTGTGAATAATAGGATAAGAGTGGAGTAGAGAGTGTTGAGATGGGCTGGTGAATAATAGGATAAGAGTGGAGTAGAGAGTGTTGAGATGGGCTGGTGAATAATAGGATAAGAGTGGAGTAGAGAGTGTTGAGATGGGCTGGTGAATAATAGGATAAGAGTGGAGTAGAGAGTGTTGAGATGGGCTTGTGAATAATAGGATAAGAGTGGAGTAGAGAGTGTTGAGATGGGCTGGTGAATAATAGGATAAGAGTGGAGTAGAGAGTGTTGAGATGGGCTTGTGAATAATAGGATAAGAGTGGAGTAGAGAGTGTTGAGATGGGCTGGTGAATAATAGGATAAGAGTGGAGTAGAGAGTGTTGAGATGGGCTGGTGAATAATAGGATAAGAGTGGAGTAGAGAGTGTTGAGATGGGCTTGTGAATAATAGGATAAGAGTGGAGTAGAGAGTGTTGAGATGGGCTGGTGAATAATAGGATAAGAGTGGAGTAGAGTGTTGAGATGGGCTGGTGAATAATAGGATAAGAGTGGAGTAGAGAGTGTTGAGATGGGCTGGTGAATAATAGGATAAGAGTGGAGTAGAGTGTTGAGATGGGCTGGTGAATAATAGGATAAGAGTGGAGTAGAGAGTGTTGAGATGGGCTGGTGAATAATAGGATAAGAGTGGAGTAGAGTGTTGAGATGGGCTGTGAATAATAGGATAAGAGTGGAGTAGAGAGTGTTGAGATGGGCTGGTGAATAATAGGATAAGAGTGGAGTAGAGAGTGTTGAGATGGGCTGGTGAATAATAGGATAAGAGTGGAGTAGAGTGTTGAGATGGGCTGGTGAATAATAGGATAAGAGTGGAGTAGAGAGTGTTGAGATGGGCTGGTGAATAATAGGATAAGAGTGGAGTAGAGAGTGTTGAGATGGGCTGGTGAATAATAGGATAAGAGTGGAGTAGAGAGTGTTGAGGCGTGCTGGTAAATAATAGGATAAGAGTGGAGTAGAGAGTGTTGAGATGGGCTGGTAAATAATAGGATAAGAGTGGAGTAGAGAGTGTTAAGACGGGCTGGTAAATAATCGGCAGTGTCTCTGTACTGCAGAGATAAAGTAGCACTGCTCCCACTCTAATGGCTGCAGCTTTCAGCTGCGCAGTGAACTTCCTCAAACCCAGTTACAGCTGTGCAGATAATATCATCAATATGATATTCTGAGCACACTCTGAGAAAGTGAGAGAGAGAGAGAGAAGGAGAAAGAGATATTTATGCAGCTCACAACAACTTTATTAATAATGAATGCAGGGCTGCTATTACCTGTCTGTACAACAGAATGGGCACCACCTCACCCTCACCTGCCCACAGCCTGGAGAACCACACCCACAACCACTAAACTATGCCCACAACCACTAAACCACACCCACAACCACTAAACCACGCCCACAACCACTAAACCGCACCCACAACCACTAAACCACGCCCACAACCAATAAACCACGCCCACAACCACTAAACCACACCCACAACCACTAAACCACGCCCACAACCACTAAACTATGCCCACGACCACTAAACTATGCCCACAACCACTAAACCACGCCCACAACCACGAAACCACGCCCACAACCACTAAGCTATGCCCACAACCACTAAACCACGCCCACAACCACTAAGCTATGCCCACAACCACTAAATCATACCCACAACCACACCCACTAAACCACACCCACTAAACCATACCCACAACCACTAAACCACGCCCACAACCACAAAACCACGCCCACAACCACTAAACCACGCCCACAACCACTAAGCCACACCCACAGCCACTAAACCATGCCCACAACCACTAAACCATGCCCACAACAGCACTAAGCTAGCTAAACCACGAAACCACACCCACAACCACTAAACCATGCCCACAACAGCACTAAGCTAGCAAAACCACTAAACCACGCCCACAACCACTAAACCACACCCACAACCACTAAACCACACCCACAACCACTAAACCACGCCCACAACCACTAAACTATGCCCACAACCACTAAACTATGCCCACAACCACTAAACTATGCCCACAACCACTAAACCACGCCCACAACCACGCCTACAACCACTAAACCACACCCACAACCACTAAACCACGCCCACAACCACTAAACCACGCCCACAACCACTAAACCACGCCCACAACCACACCCACAACCACTAAACCACGCCCACAACCACTAAACTATGCCCACAACCACTAAACCACGCCCACAACCACTAAACCACGCCCACAACCACTAAGCTATGCCCACAACCACTAAATCATACCCACAACCACACCCACTAAACCACACCCACTAAACCATACCCACAACCACTAAACCACGCCCACAACCACGAAACCACGCCCATGACCACTAAACCACGTCCACAACCACTAAACCACGCCCACAACCACTGAGCTATGCCCACAACCACTAAATCATACCCACAACCACACCCACTAAACCATGCCCCTAACATCACCAAGCCAGCTAAACCACACCCACAACAGCACTAAGCTAGCTAAACCACACCCACAACCACTAAACCATGCCCAAAACAGCACTAAGCTAGCTAAACCATGCCCACAACAGCTAAACCATGCCCCTAACATCACCAAGCCAGCTAAACCACACCCACAACAGCACTAAGCTAGCTAAACCATGCCCACAACAGCTAAACCATGCCCATAACAGCACTAAGCTAGCTAAACCATGCCCACAATCACTAAACCATGCCCACAACATCACCAAGCCAGCTAAACCACGCCCATAACAGCACTGAGCTAGCTAAACCACACCCACAATAGCACTGAACAAGCTAAACCACGCCCATAACAGCACTGAGCTAGCTAAACCATGCCCATAACAGCACCAAGCCAGCTAAACCACGCCCATAACAGCACCAAGGCAGCTAAACCATGCCCACAATAGTTAAGCCATGCCCACAACATCATTGCGCCAAGTATGTCACACCCACAATGGCATAGAATGTTTCCTCACTGGGCAGCCTCCAGCCTCATGGGGGCACTGCAGCAGAGCAGGATGATGAAAGGTTAAAGCCCTAACAGCAGCATGCACTCCTGGCCTAATCCTCCAGCTCACTGCAGAGAAACAGTCTCCTGTGTGAGGGACTTCCAGACCCCCCATCTCCAGCTCCCCCGAGGGGGGAAGAACCAGGAACTGTCAGACTGAAACATTAAACAGGAAATGGAAGCAGACAGACGGGAATTCTGCATGCTGGGAAATCTGCTGACGCCAGACGCCAGAGCTGCAGTCAATCAGCCGTTTTCTCTCCGCTCATTTCCCCAGGGAGAGTGTGTGTTCCTGTGTTCCAGTGTTTCAGAGGGTACGTGCTTTTTTTTGCAACTGACCTGTGTTTATGTGTTTAAGCTTAAGAGTTGATCAAGTTTGAGGTGCAACTGACCTGCGTTTATGTGTTTAAGCTTAAGAGTTGGTCAAGTTTGAGGTGCAACTGACCTGCGTTTATGTGTTTAAGCTTAAGAGTTGGTCAAGTTTGAGGTGCAACTGACCTGCGTTTATGTGTTTAAGCTTAAGAGTTGGTCAAGTTTGAGGTGCAACTGACCTGCGTTTATGTGTTTAAGCTTAAGAGTTGGTCAAGTTTGAGGTGCAAGTGTCGTGCATAAATACCTTTAGTGTGTGCAAAACCTTTTAGAACACGCAAAACAAATAACACGACCAATGATTGGTCATGGTATTTGTTTCGCACCAATCATTGGTTGCATTGTTGGTTTTGTGTGTGCTGAAAGGTTATGGACATGTTTAAGGTCTTAGTAAATCAGGCCCTAAGAGTTCTAATAGTCATGTAATTGTGTGTAAGAGTTTTAAATGCTGTGCGTTTAAGTTTAAGAATGGAAAGCGTTCAGTGTTTGTGCGTTTAAGTTTAAGAATGGAAAGCGTTCAGTGTTTGTGCGTTTAAGCTTAAGAATGGAAAGCGTTCAGTGTTTGTGCGTTTAAGTTTAAGAATGGAAAGCGTTCAGTGTTTGTGCGTTTAAGCTTAAGAATGGAAAGCGTTCAGTGTTTGTGCGTTTAAGCTTAAGAATGGAAAGCGTTCAGTGTTTGTGCGTTTAAGCTTAAGAATGGAAAGCGTTCAGTGTTTGTGTGTTTAAGCTTAAGAATGGAAAGCGTTCAGTGTTTGTGTGTTTAAGCTTAAGAATGGAAAGCGTTCAGTGTTTGTGCGTTTAAGCTTAAGAATGGAAAGCGTTCAGTGTTTGTGCGTTTAAGTTTAAGAATGGAAAGCGTTCAGTGTTTGTGTGTTTAAGCTTAAGAATGGAAAGCGTTCAGTGTTTGTGCGTTTAAGCTTAAGAATGGAAAGCGTTCAGTGTTTGTGTGTTTAAGCTTAAGAATGGAAAGCGTTCAGTGTTTGTGCGTTTAAGCTTAAGAATGGAAAGCATTCAGTGTTTGTGCGTTTAAGTTTAAGAATGGAAAGCGTTCAGTGTTTGTGTGTTTAAGCTTAAGAATGGAAAGCGTTTAGTGTTTGTGCGTTTAAGCTTCAGAATGGAAAGCGTTCAGTGTTTGTGCGTTTAAGCTTCAGAATGGAAAGCGTTCAGTGTTTGTGCGTTTAATTGTAAGAATGGAAAGCGTTCAGTGTTTGTGCATTTAAGTGTAAGAATGGAAAGCGTTCAGTGTTTGTGCGTTTAAGCGTAATAGTGTAAGTACCGTGTGGCCTGACTCCACATTGGCTCCATTTTCTCAGTCAGGCAGCGAACACCAGTGCTGACCTGTGGGCTAACTGCTGCTATTTACCCAGAATCCCCCTCTGAGGGCGACTCACCTCTCTGCCGATCAAAGCGGCCAGATTAACAGGGACAAAAATGAATCACTTAAAAGATAACAGCGCGCCGGGCAGGGAGTAGGACACTACACCGTTAAAACCCGGTTTCCATGGAAACCAGCATCCTGATCGTAGCGGGGACTGTCAGAAGGTCTTGCAACAAAGCCAGCTGGCTGTAGATACCTGCTTTTTTTAGTTGGACTGAACTCTTTGGTTTGAAGACGGTCCTGAGGTGTGTGGTTTGGACCCGGGTCCTCCCAACGCAGCTGACAGCCAAACAAGAGGGGCCTTACTTATCTGCTTAACATATTACCCAGCATTCTCTACTAAGACTCTGAAACGCTTTTCAACCGTGAGCCAGTTTTTTTACACAGTACCATCCCTATCAGCTTGTCCCAGAGAATGAGGCTGGAGCAGAAGCAGGATGTGAGAAAAAATTAGCCATATGTGCCCCCCCCGAGATCAAACAGCCCTGCCTGCCTGCAGCCAAGCCCGGATAGCTGCCATCAAACACCTGCTGGGGGCCAAATCCACTCTGAGGAACATCATTTACACAGCAGCTGATGAGCTTCACCTAATTGGCCAATGCTCTGTGAGGCCCTGGTGTGATTGGTTAATAATCTGTGAGGCCCTGGTGTGATTGGTTAATACTCTGTAAAGCCCTGGTGTGATTGGTTAATACTCTGTAAGGCCCTGGTGTGATTGGTTAATACACTGTGAGGCCCTGGTGTGATTGGTTAATACACTGTGAGGCCCTGGTGTGACTGCTTAATACTCTGTAAGGCCCTGGTGTGATTGGTTAACACTCTGTGAGGCCCTGGTGTGATTGGTTAATACACTGTGAGGCCCTGTTGTGATTGGTTAATACACTGTGAGGCCCTGGTGTGACTGCTTAATACTCTGTAAAGCCCTGGTGTGATTGGTTAATACTCTGTAAGGCCCTGGTGTGATTGGTTAATACACTGTGAGGCCCTGGTGTGATTGGTTAATACACTGTGAGGCCCTGGTGTCTGCTTAATACTCTGTAAGGCCCTGGTGTGATTGGTTAACACTCTGTGAGGCCCTGGTGTGATTGGGTAATACACTGTGAGGCCCTGGTGTGACTGCTTAATACTCTGTAAGGCCCTGGTGTGATTGGTTAATACTCTGTAAGGCCCTGGTGTGATTGGTTAATACTCTGTGAGGCCCTGGTGTGATTGGTTAATACACTGTGAGGCCCTGGTGTGACTGCTTAATATGGGCGGGGCAGTGTAAAACAGTGTGCGGAGCAGCACAACAGGTGGCGGGGTAATGGGAGAGAGGGTGAGGCACACTGTTGAATGCCGCCCATCTCTACATCTTAGCAGAAAACCA
The DNA here is from genome assembly GCA_022702515.1 of Ilyophis sp. 1 JC-2022. Classification (NCBI taxonomy): domain Eukaryota; kingdom Metazoa; phylum Chordata; class Actinopteri; order Anguilliformes; family Synaphobranchidae; genus Ilyophis; species Ilyophis sp. 1 JC-2022. The sequence goes on along the minus strand of CM040395.1, from coordinate 74,705,589 downwards.
GCTGAGGCATTTTGAGTTAGGGCCACATCGGCCTCTGTATAAGGTCCATTTAACATCTGTGTAAGGTTTCAGTAAGGTTTGTGTTAGGTTTTACGCAAACTCTGTGCAAATCAACACAAACTACTTCAGTGAACTTCCTGGGCAAGAGAGAAGCTTATTTTCCATCCTTCAGATCTCCATTCAGAGAGTTTGAGCATCACTGCAAATAATGCCCAGTGGATAATCGCATAAAGCTGTCATTTCATGCGAAAAACTAAAATAGACAATCAGATTTAAAAAAATTATAATCAGATTATATGTGACTGTAAGGACTAGGGAGCAGATTAAAACGTTGTAGATGCACTTTAATAAATAGCCTACATATTAATCCGTTTGTGAGATACCATAGTTGATTATTATGGGTGGGATACACGTGGTACCCTCGGAAATATTTTCCTTTGATGTAACTAAAGCGTTTTACCTCCACGTTCCCGGTAATGAGATTTTCCTGAGATAATGTAAAAACAGACTACCATTCCCCTCCATATAGAATAGGTACCCTAAGGGCGGGAGGCGGAACCTACCGATTGAGCAGAAAAACCTAAACACTATTTGACTGTAACTGGCTTCCCTTTCATCTAGTCTCGCCGAAGTCCGATAAACCAGGAAACTGTAGGCTAGATGAAAAAAACATTTTGCGCAAAATGGAGCGATTTCTCATTAAAATCTTCAGAGGACAGATTATCAAACGGGATTTCCCCTTCCCCCCTCTCTTCTTCTCCGACACATCAGACAACAAAAACCGTCTTTTAATCGGGACGATGCAGAGTAGGCTATTGACATATCTGTGTGACTGTGAGTGCTAACGTGGAAATGGCTTCTGCGTCTAATTATCGGCGCCACGGATGCTTATGAATTCGGGATTAAGGCGTTTGCAAGTGTACACCCGCGCTCCCGGTCCGCGTGCTCGCGCGCGTGTCTTGAAAGCATGCAGGATACCGCTATGCGCGCGACGGCGCCCGCGCGCTGATAGGTGCCGCTATCTACTCACTCACTCGAACCAATGAAATGTTCTTGCTCTCCACCGCACTCACACTGTGACTGGTTCAGCCCAGTGATCAGTTGAAAAAGGTGTTATAACCCCGCGCATGTTTGGGCTGACAGTCTCACAGCACAGTTTGTGCAGATTTATGTGGCACCTTTGTAAAGAAAAAAACACAATTCTACAGATCGCTTCAGGTTTTTGTACTAGAACCTGGACTAGAGTGTGTATCTACGGCAACACAGTCTGAGACATTTATATCCAGAAATACTAATTAGGCTAAATAGGATAGCAGAGAGAAGCGATTGCGAATTCGTAAAGATCTTTGATATTTCCGCCTCCAGTTGGGGTCGGATTTGGGGCGCAGCTCTTCTGTTTTTTTCGGCCTGCATTTCAGAAACACCGTGCAGCACTGGAGCCTCCGACGTCCTTCACTTTCCTGAGATTAAACGAGCGAATTAGTACCATGCAGAGCCAGGCCGAGCAGGGAGCGATTCTGCTGTCCTGAGTTATGCATAAACACAGTCAGTGTGTACAAGAGCACAGAAGCCCATTCACTGCATCTCTCTCTGGAGCCTAAAACACATTCAAAGTGTTCTGTAAAGTGTCAGTAGGAAGGTGTTTGAAAGAAACCACAGAAGAAGTGTTCTGTAAAGTGTCAGTAGGAAGGTGTTTGAGAGTAACCACAGAAGAAGTGTTCTGTAAAGTGTCAGTAGGAAGGTGTTTGAAAGTAACCACAGAAGAAGTGTTCTTAAAGTGTCAGTAGGAAGGTGTTTGAAAGAAACGACAGAAGAAGTGTTCTGTAAAGTGTCAGTAGGAAGGTGTTTGAAAGAAACGACAGAAAAAGTGTTCTGTAAAGTGTCAGTAGGAAGGTGTTTGAAAGTAACCACAGAAGAAGTGTTCTGTAAAGTGTCAGTAGGAAGGTGTTTGAAAGTAACCACAGGTGACACAAAAAAAAGAAAACAACTAAAATAGAAAGAACAGCAAGATGTAACGTTGCGTGCACAGCAGGACCCGCGTCAATCCAGAGGGCAGCTCCTTCCCACTTCAGTCCGTCTGGCGCCCTTTTTCTGCTCCACACGCTGCTCCTGGCCAGGCCCTTGCCTCGGTCAGACCGGCCCTTGGCCCCTGGGGACTCTCTGTGTTAATGCTCAGATCTGGGCCCCTGGAGGGCCACACAGGCAGCACCGCCCCCACCCCTGTTCTCCTTTAAAGGCTATAGATGCAGCATTTCACCCCCCTAGGAGATTGCATTTCATAACACAGCCGGAGTTTATAATCCTCGTACTACAATCCATTATCGTTTTCATTTTAACTGGAAAAAATACGTTTAAAAAAAGCATGAGGCGTTAATAGCATATCGCGTAGCTTAGCTAGCGCGTTTATAGTGAAAGAGGGAGAGAGATCTGCAGGGGAGACGAAAAACGAACCACACAACACTGGGAACTAAACTCTGCCGTCTTAGACAGAGATACTGCACTCTTTTACGGCCCGTAAAACTATTTTTATTTTTATTTTTTACCTTTAAGAATGCAAAAACCACAGGGATATCGTGCTCTTCACATTACACCAAACCGCTCGGGGTTCTGCGTTGCTTTACAAAGAGGAACAAAGATACAAACCATACAATAAAAAGTACACACGCCATAAGCCTACATACACACGCCATAAGCATACATACACACTTCATATTCTTACATACACAGTCCACACGCCTACATACACAAGCCATAAGCCTACATACACACGCCATATGTCTAAATACACACTCCGTATGCCTACATACACACACCATATGCCTACATACAAATTCCACACCACTGAGATGCAATGTTTAAAAACACAACACAATTCACAAGACCTAACTTTGAGTTAAGGGGAGTAATCCCATTCATGGCTCACTAGGTTATGAGTTTTTCCGTAACGGCTCACTTGTGAAATGGTGATGGGCCCATGGTTCTGCTGGAATGCCATCCTGGGGAGGGGCGGGGGGCAGGACAGAAAGGGGGAGAGGCAGGGGGCACTTACACTCCTCTCACCCTTCTGTCCCAAGTGGGGGCTCTTTTCTCAAAATCAGGCCTTTTCTTTTTAGGAAAGGGTCCAGCGGAAGTGCCAGCTACAACAAACAACACAAAATAATGAGCGTGGGTGGAAACAAACAAAATTTTTTACTAAATCATCAGAGAGAAGCAGACATCAACTTATTAATGAAGAAACAAAACAGGAAACTCAACCTCAAACATAAACACAAACTCAAATTCAAATTCAAATTCAAATTCAACCTCAAACTTAAGCATTAACTCAAACTGAAAATCAAACACAAACACAAACACAAACTCAAACTCAAAAGCTCAAAGGCGTGGGGTTCTGGCGACGGTGATTTTTGGGCCAGCAGGGACTCTGACTCATTCTGACACACGCCGATGATGTCATGCTGGTCGAAGGGTGTGATTGGTCCAGCAGGAGAGAATGCATGAGTCACTAGGTTGGGCTGACAGCCTGTGAGGCTCAACAGCGTTTTTAAGAGCCCGGAGATTTATATTAATGCAAAGCATCATGGGTCCACCCACCTCTATTAAACGGGCCACTGCTGACACCTTTATCTAACGCCCACTACTGGCTGCAAGGCAAGCTACTGTATTTACTGTAGTGTGGTGGTTAGAGAACTGGGCTTTTAACGCAAGGGTTGCAAGTTTGATTCTCAGCAGGGGTGCTGCTGTTGTACCCTTGAGCATATCTACTTAAAACGAACAGCAATCGCTTTAGCAAGCATCCAGCTGTATAAATAGATTGTATGTTTAAAAAGAAAAAAAGAAGCAATCTGTGTAAGTTGCTCTGGGTGAGAGGATCTGTAGAATGTTGAAATGTAAATTTCTGCTGGATAGTTCATCCTGTTAATACACAGACCCTATGTGTGTGTGTGTGTGTGTGTGTGTGTGTGTGTGTATGTGTGTGTGTGTGTGTGTGTGTGTGTGTCTGTGTGTGTCTGTGTGTGTGTGAGCTTCAGTGGTCACGGTTGCTAGGGTACCAGTTGAGGTTTTGGGGGATGCCAAACACTGAAATTACACAATTTAATGTATTATTCATTTTCACAGTGCACTTCCAGCAGTGATCTGGAAAATGTAAAAAATGCAAGACTGACCTTGATAAGAAACACGCCACCCAGCCCTGTTCAAACATGACCAATCACAAAACATCAAACCAGCCAAATTAAATATGCAACACTCACAGATATACAAAACCATAATCATATCATAGACTCACAGACATATTAGTAGTAGTAATAATAACAATTATAATAATAATCAATAACCATCATCATATTGTACACTCATAGACATATTAGTAGCAGTAATAATAATGACAATAATAATCAATAACCATAATCATATTGTGCACTGAAACAACCCTTCAAGGGCCTATATCTACTGAATATCTGGCAGCAGAGTGATGGTTTGAGGCTCGATTGGTACCTCCTACCCTTGATGATTTACAGCCATTTTACCAACCATGTCTTCCATACTGTTCCAGCATAATTTACAGCTAAATCTAGTCCCACCCCACAATTTCTATAGAGATCTATTCAAATGCAGAGACGTTATAGTATTGCTTGTAAGAGTACCAGAAAATAACATATCAAGAGTTTTTTGATGTTGTTGGGTCACAGACATCAGAAAGTCATGGCATGCAAAGGATATGTGACCAAATATTAAAAATGATTACTTTATTCTATATATAAATGCAGGTCTGCCAATAATTGTGGCACACGTGGTTTTGTTAAAAATAATTGTTTGTTGATGTGGGATTTTTTTTTTCTCATAATAAATTTACTTCAATTAAAAGTAGTTTTTTCTCATTTTTCTCAGTGTGAGATTAAGCTAATTCACCAAACGGTGAATTTTTTATAACCCTTTTTACTTATCTTTACCAGGGGTGCCAATAATAGTGGCCGGCACTGTAAAAATGGCTCATAAGGTATTAATGCAAAGCAGGTACATATTCTGTAACTCGCTAAACATTTGTTCCTGCTGGCAGATGTTAACTCCCCACACATCCGTAACACCCTGTCTGTATGAACAACAGGAAACTGAGCTGTTACGCTATCTGCCTGGCTCTATCATTACCCAGAACACACTGCGACTCTGTGTACCTCATTACCCAGAACACACTGCAGCTCTGTGCACCTCATTACCCAGAACACACTGCAGTTCTGTGCACCTCATTACCCAGAACACTCTGTGATGCTGTGCACCTCATTACCCAGAATACACTGTAGCTCTGTGCACCTCATTACCCAGAACACACTGCAGTTCTGTGCACCTCATTACCCAGAACACTCTGTGATGCTGTGCACCTCATTACCCAGAATACACTGTAGCTCTCTGTGCACCTCATTACTCAGAACACACTGCAGCTATGTGCACCTCATTACCCAGAACACACAGCAACTTTGTGTACCTCATTACCTCTGTGAACATCATTACCCAGAACACACTGCAACTCTGTGCATCTCATTACCCAGAACACACTGCAACTCTGCGCATCTCATTACCCAGTACACACTGCAACTTTTTGCATCTCGTTACCCAGAACACACTGGCTTTGTGTGTGAGTGGCAGTGTGTGAGTGAGAATGTGTGAGTGACAGTGTGTGTGTGAGAGTGGTGATTTAAGAGGCAGCGGGAGCAGGCGCGTGTGTCCCAGTCCACGCAATGCCTGACTGAATCAGCTCTTTACAGCATTTTTACTTGCTTGCCTTGTGGATGGCGTTCTTTGATTAATGATGAGAGAAGATGAATATAATTAACGATATGGCCTTTGTTGCCTTGGAGATTCTCCATTGCAAATTTACAGGCACAATATTTGGGGTGAACGCGAGACGTTCATT
>CM040395.1:74489681-74694681 GCA_022702515.1 Ilyophis sp. 1 JC-2022 | reverse complement strand
GACAGCTCCATGTTCACAGCCCAGAGAGGAGTGCGTATGCGTTCGCTTTTTCACTGTGTAGCGATTCTAACCCAGTCTAATGCGTTCCATTCCACCGTCCGTCTCATCTTCAGATTCAGCACAAAGGACAACACATCCTTTTCCTCTACTTTCTGTTATAAAAGCACACACACATATACCCATACACATGCACACACAAACACGCACGCACACACACATACACACACGTGTACACACACACAGATACAAACACACACAGCAATATTACACTTGCTTTAACACATAACACACAGAAATATACACAATATTATAAGCAACCAAACAAGGGGCCCCTTTCTATATCTCACTAATATACCCAGCAACACAACTACATCTCACGAATACACCCAACAGTACCACTACATCTCACTAAAATACCCAACATCACAGTCGCTCAGTCAGCCCAGCGTCAGACACACACAGACAGTGATACACACTGCAGTCGCTCACTCAGCCCAGCATCAGACACACACAGACAATGATACACACTGCAGTCGCTAACTCAGCCCAGCGTCAGACACACACAGACAGTGATACACACTGCAGTCGCTCACTCAGCCCAGCGTCAGACACACACAGACAGTGATACACACTGCAGTCGCTAACTCAGCCCAGCGTCAGACACACACAGACAGTGATACACACTGCAGTCGCTCACTCAGCCCAGCGTCAGACACACACAGACAGTGATACACACTGCAGTCGCTAACTCAGCCCAGCGTCAGACACACACAGACAGTGATACACACTGCAGTCGCTCACTCAGCCCAGCGTCAGACACACACAGACAGTGATACACACTGCAGTCGCTAACTCAGCCCAGCGTCAGACACACACAGACAGTGATACACACTGCAGTCACTCACTCAGCTTCAGACACACACAGACAGTGATACACACTGCAGTCGCTCACTCACGCTAACTCAGCCCAGCGTCAGACACACACAGACAGTGATACACACTGCAGTCTCTCACTCAGCCCAGCTTCAGACACACACACAGTGATACACACTGCAGTCGCTAACTCAGCCCAGCGTCAGACACACACAGACAGTGATACACACTGCAGTCTCTCACTCAGCCCAGCTCACACACACACAGACAGTGATACACACTGCAGTCGCTAACTCAGCCCAGCGTCAGACACACACAGACAGTGATACACACTGCAGTCACTCACTCAGCTTCAGACACACACAGACAGTGATACACACTGCAGTCACTCAGCCCAGCTTCAGACACACACAGACAGTGATACACACTGCAGTCGCTCACTCAGCCCAGCGTCAGACACACACAGACAGTGATACACACTGCAGTCACTCACTCAGCCCAGCGTCAGACACACACAGACAGTGATACACACTGCAGTCGCTCACTCAGCCCAGCGTCAGACACACACAGACAGTGATACACACTGCAGTCGCTCACTCAGCCCAGCGTCAGACACACACAGACAGTGATACACACTGCAGTCGCTAACTCAGCCCAGCGTCAGACACACACAGACAGTGATACACACTGCAGTCGCTCACTCAGCCCAGCGTCAGACACACACAGACAGTGATACACACTGCAGTCGCTAACTCAGCCCAGCGTCAGACACACACAGACAGTGATACACACTGCAGTCGCTCACTCAGCCCAGCGTCAGACACACACAGACAGTGATACACACTGCAGTCGCTAACTCAGCCCAGCGTCAGACACACACAGACAGTGATACACACTGCAGTCGCTAACTCAGCCCAGCGTCAGACACACACAGACAGTGATACACACTGCAGTCGCTCACTCAGCCCAGCGTCAGACACACACAGACAGTGATACACACTGCAGTCGCTAACTCAGCCCAGCGTCAGACACACACAGACAGTGATACACACTGCAGTCGCTCACTCAGCCCAGCTTCAGACACACACAGACAGTGATACACACTGCAGTCGCTAACTCAGCCCAGCGTCAGACACACACAGACAGTGATACACACTGCAGTCGCTCACTCAGCCCAGCGTCAGACACACACAGACAGTGATACACACTGCAGTCGCTAACTCAGCCCAGCGTCAGACACACACAGACAGTGATACACACTGCAGTCACTCAGCCCAGCGTCAGACACACACAGACAGTGATACACACTGCAGTCACTCACTCAGCCCAGCGTCAGACACACACAGACAGTGATACACACTGCAGTCGCTCACTCAGCCCAGCGTCAGACACACACAGACAGTGATACACACTGCAGTCGCTCACTCAGCCCAGCGTCAGACACACACAGACAGTGATACACACTGCAGTCGCTCACTCAGCCCAGCGTCAGACACACACAGACAGTGATACACACTGCAGTCGCTCACTCAGCCCAGCGTCAGACACACACAGACAGTGATACACACTGCAGTCGCTCACTCAGCCCAGCTTCAGACACACACAGACAGTGATACACACTGCAGTCGCTCACTCAGCCCAGCGTCAGACACACACAGACAGTGATACACACTGCAGTCACTCAGCCCAGCGTCAGACACACACAGACAGTGATACACACTGCAGTCGCTAACTCAGCCCAGCGTCAGACACACACAGACAGTGATACACACTGCAGTCGCTCACTCAGCCCAGCGTCAGACACACACAGACAGTGATACACACTGCAGTCGCTCACTCAGCCCAGCGTCAGACACACACAGACAGTGATACACACTGCAGTCGCTCACTCAGCCCAGCGTCAGACACACACAGACAGTGATACACACTGCAGTCGCTAACTCAGCCCAGCGTCAGACACACACAGACAGTGATACACACTGCAGTCGCTAACTCAGCCCAGCGTCAGACACACACAGACAGTGACACACACTGCAGTCGCTCACTCAGCCCAGCGTCAGACACACACAGACAGTGATACACACTGCAGTCGCTAACTCAGCCCAGCGTCAGACACACACAGACAGTGATACACACTGCAGTCGCTCACTCAGCCCAGCGTCAGACACACACAGACAGTGATACACACTGCAGTCGCTCACTCAGCCCAGCGTCAGACACACACAGACAGTGATACACACTGCAGTCGCTCACTCAGCCCAGCGTCAGACACACACAGACAGTGATACACACTGCAGTCGCTCACTCAGCCCAGCGTCAGACACACACAGACAGTGATACACACTGCAGTCGCTCACTCAGCCCAGCGTCAGACACACACAGACAGTGATACACACTGCAGTCGCTCACTCAGCCCAGCGTCAGACACACACAGACAGTGATACACACTGCAGTCGCTCACTCAGCCCAGCGTCAGACACACACAGACAGTGATACACACTGCAGTCGCTCACTCAGCCCAGCGTCAGACACACACAGACAGTGATACACACTGCAGTCGCTAACTCAGCCCAGCTTCAGACACACACAGACAGTGATACACACTGCAGTCGCTCACTCAGCCCAGCGTCAGACACACACAGACAGTGATACACACTGCAGTCGCTCACTCAGCCCAGCTTCAGACACACACAGACAGTGATACACACTGCAGTCGCTAACTCAGCCCAGCTTCAGACACACACAGACAGTGATACACACTGCAGTCGCTCACTCAGCCCAGCGTCAGACACACACAGACAGTGATACACACTGCAGTCGCTAACTCAGCCCAGCGTCAGACACACACAGACAGTGATACACACTGCAGTCGCTCACTCAGCCCAGCGTCAGACACACACAGACAGTGACACACACTGCAGTCGCTCACTCAGCCCAGCATCATACACACACAGACAGTGATACACACTGCAGTCACTCAGCTCAGCTTCAGGCGAAACACAGACTCCTCTTAAATCCCACTTCCTTCCTGCTAGTGAGGGAGGGAGTAAGAGAGAAAGGGAGGGAGGGAGAGAGGGAGGGAGAGAGGGAGGGACAGGCTATATCTGTACATGGGTACAGCACATTTTCACACTTTCATTCTCATTCTTTTCAGGCCAACAGACAGGCATCCCTGGAACACTGATCTAGTGATGGGCTCTGAATTAATCTCAAGTGCATTATAATGTCTAAGAAAATCAAAACGAAACCATCCATGACAGCAGGCAGAGAGACCAAGCTGCTGAACGCACAAATGGATTAGGAATGCAGCCGATTCACACACATACACACACGCACATGCACACACACACACACACGCACATGCACACACGCACATGTACACAAACACACATACACACACGCACATGTACACAAACACATACACATCCGCACATGTACACAAACACACACACAAACACACACATGTGCACACACACCTACACACACACACACATAAGCACATGAACACACACAAACATGGAAACACACATGCACACACGCACATGTAGACACACAAACAAACACACATGCACACACATATACACACACACATAAGCACATGAACACACACAAATCTACACACATATGTGCACACACACGCGCACACACACACACACACGCACACACACACACATACACACATGTACACACACAAACGTGGACACACACACATGTGCACACACACATAAGCACATGAACACACACAAATGTACACACATATGTGCACACACATGCGCACACACACACCCACACACACATACACACATGTACACACACAAACGTGGACACACACACACATGTGCACACACACGTGCACACAGATATACACACATGCACACACACAGACAAACATGCAAACACACATGCACATGTGCGCACACATATACACATACATACACACACACGCACATGCACACACACACACACACAACTTGCCCACACACAAATACACACACACACACACATGTACACACACACACACACACTGCAGACATATTTTGGCAGAGTACTACTGATTATTGTCAGGTATTCTGACGCAGACAAACGAAAAAGAAAGGTCATCGAGCTGAAAGACATTGATAGTACAGCCAAAAAATAAACGGCAAGGGTTAATGTTCTAACCATAAATCGACAATTGTACAAGATGTACCCACTAGGAAATCCGCATTATACCAGTTAGCAGCGATACCCCCGTTTGCCAGAATGTAGGACTAATGTACACATTTCACGCGCGAGCAGACATCGAGTAGACATGTACTTCGACACTTTATAAATATATTAAAGCCTCAAAAACGACCCCCCATCCCCCTCCCCACTATATGTCAATCTCGTACGGCTCTGCCTGAACCAAAACAAAACACAACACAACAAAGCCCCGTCTGCTCGCTCTGAATCAGTCATGTCATGCAGGAAGAGCGCTAGCCGCCGAGTCCTTACATGCACCGCATAAGCAGCGCGCGGCACTCGAGCACCGTTATGGCCCCTTCCCTTGCCCCCCCCCCCCGCCCCCAAACCGCTATCCGCTATTTTTAGTCTAATAGTACAGCGGGAGTTTTGGATAACTTTATCGTCAATGTACACGGTGAATGAAAAGGAACCGCGCTGGAATTCATCAAATTTTCGCTGAGATTGGTCTCAGCTCACGGTAGCCAGATGTTACCCCCAGCACAGACACCACACAAAAAACACCCCCCTTGCGAGCAGCTGCGGGTGCACAGAGTAAAAAAAATCTCGGGGGAGGGGGGGGGGGCTTGGGGGCCACTGACCCCCCCCCCCCCCCCATCCTCCCCCAAGAAGACACTCAGACACACGCGCCGGTTTGCGGTGTGTGCTCGTGCATGCGCCAGGTTACTTCAGGTGACAGAAAGAGACAGGCGTGGAGGGGGGTGGTGGTGGTAGGATGGGGGTTTAGAAGAGAGGGAGGGGGCGCAGGTCTGCAGTCCAAAATTGTGAAGAATTATCAGCGATACCTACCTCCATACTTGTCCCATCTGCAGAATGTGGATAACTGACTGCCAGATCCACACCGATATCCGACAGCACCTGTCTTTCCTGTGGACGCTGGTGCCCAACCCGGCAGCGGCTCTCCGGCTGCTTAGCCCCTCCACCGCCCCCAGCCCTCCCTCGGTGTAATCCTGCACGAACCACCTGAAGCTCAGGATCTGAACCAGTACCGACGGCACGAGCACAAAGAACAGCGTCAGCCCGAACCAAAGGTAGTCGCGCTTGGAATAGTAGTCAACGGCCAGCCACAGGTCCGTGCCAACGTCCCAGAAAAAAACCAGCAGCGCGATGATGATCCACAGGCAGTCCAGCCACAGGCGCTCCTCCTGCGGCGGCCGCCTGGCGTCCTTCCCCTTACACAGGAGGTATCGCAGACAGGCGCTCCGACAGCCCCAGTAGCACGACGAGGTGTTGCAGCAGTGACAGATGTGAAAAGAGCTGCTCTCCGCGGAGTCGTCCTCGCCGTTCCCCGCCGTTTCGTCCAGGTTGTGCAGTTGGGCGAAACCGGTGACGACCCCCAGACCATCAGATTTTGCTGCCATCTTGCTCTCTGAAGCTCCCACCTCCGGCTTCCGGGGTTAGTGACGTCACTTCCTAGACACCTGTCCTCTGACTCTACCCCAAATATGGTTGCCATCTAGCGTCTGGGTAATTTGGACTGGGGACTAGCGCACTCGTACCCGAAACTGCTCCCTGCACTCCGGCGCAACCCATCCTCTTCGTCCGCGGAGACGGAGCCTCGACCAGGCGCCGGAGTTCACGCGCATCTGGCAAAACAGCCGCGACGGTTGAGATGGAATGAAAATGAGTGTTTGGAGACGCGGTTGAGTTCGCCCCGCGCGCAGAATGACTCCTCCTGCTCCTCTGCGCGACACTGCGGCTGTAACAGCCTCCGCTCCTCTCACCGAGGTCCACAAAATGCCATGAATGATCACCCGCACTATCCCTTGACGTAATTTATTTCCCTCTCCCGCGGTTCATCAGTGTTGCCACCTAGTGTTTCCTTTAATACATCAGGCATAGAACTCAGAAGGTGATGTAATGTGGTAGCGTTCGCTGAACTCGAGGCTTTAAATTTATGGGGAATCACGATGCGATTTTTTTTGGATTTTTTGCATCCGTTTGTAATTATTTTAAATAAAGGGCAACGTATAGGGGAGCGTTAAGTTAGTAAAGCTTCTTGACTGGTCATTCTTATGGTGAATGGGAATGTTCGTGAAGTGCCCCCCTGCATCTGCAATGGAATGAGAAATAAACTCTGTGTCATTTCATTACCCACCGCCCCTTTCTAAAATGTATTTTACTTCGTATAGATAACACGATTTTCAATCTCGTGCCGTCGCATCTCCGCACATCGTATGAGTTCATTTTCATTCGCGAGGACAGGCGTTATCACCCGCAAGTAATCCGTGACATAATCGAATAACTACATACTAGTGTTGTAGTAGCCTCTGTACAGTGACATTTTGAGGAAAAAGAAACGGAGGTGAAGTTTGCATCCTTGCTAGTGTTAACAAACAAAGTGGCAATTATGAAAGCAGTTTTCTGCCATTTTATTTAATTTCCCAAGTCATTCAGCAATGATAGGTGGAAGACAAAACATAGATAAGAAATGACTGCTTAAAAGTGTAAGCATTAAAAATGCACCCACGAACGCCCCTGGTAATAAGGGATCTGTGGATCATACGTGTATATTTTGCCCCTAAATGTTTGACTTAAATTATGCATATCCAAGCTGTTTTGAGCATTGATCATGACTTTGGAATCGTGAGCTGCGGGTGAGAAACCAATGATCAATTTAGAAATATAAGTATGTCTGTGGTATTTTCTGGTTAGGTTTAGAAGTTCCGGTTAGTATGTATGTACGTTATGTACGTTGTTCGCCTATGGAGTTGTGGGGATGGACCTTTTAGTTCAAAATGCAAGTACAGAACTTTCAACAAAAAACACAGAAAGTACGGTTTCTTCATTACCGTTGGTTCCGTGTGTTTAGTGAGATTCGCGAATGGCCGTTAAAGCCTGTTTTTTATCAAGATGTTTCGTTTGAATTTTTAGAATGCAAAACCAGCTGCACGAGAAAGGGGTTGTTCCAGAAAGAAATAAGAAGCAGAAAATGGCAAGAAATTGAATATGAGCGCTATAGAGTAAAATGTTAAATATGTGTTATATGTTTTTTTTTTGGGCGAGTGGAAACAGAATTGATGAAATTCACGTACTGGTGAAAATACAGTTCCTGGTGTTTCAGGACTGCTGTGTTTATATTTCATAATGTCTGATTATTGTGAATTTTACTATTCACTATTAAAGGGTATGCTCTGTAAGTGATGTTCCGGTGACATTTAGTTTTCCATTAATAGATTTGGTCCGAAAATAAACCGGTTTCTGAGTGTTCGTTCAGTTCTCAGTTGCTTCTTCTCGCTGCAGTCATTCACTGATCCACCACGGAGTGTCACACCGCCCGCACACGGCACACACGCGCACACGCTCACACAAATACACACATAAACATACAGGCAGGTTTTTAAACACATAAATCATTTAATTATATGTAATGGATGTACAGGTATTGTGTTGTTTTCTATGTTAAAATACTGTCACATCGTTGTACGTGCACGAGGACTGGCCTCGCTCTTTCCGCCTCGAGCGGGGGAGCTGTCCGGTGCTGAAATGCTACGAAACGCCGAATACGTTTCAAAATATCAGAACGTTTGTGTTGAAATTGTCCACAACACGTACGGTTTAAAAATGCACAATCAAGTGCAAATGCATTTTATTATTCTATAAAATGAAACGCGTAGTTCTCCGAGTAAAAAAAAAAGAAGAGAGTGACAGAGAGAGTAGGTTTGGTTACCTGGGTAACAGAAACACGCGCACTCACGCACGCCCGCACATGCATACCCACACGCAAACGCGTTTCTGCTTGCTCAGCCTGTAAATCCTTAGCACTTGCTAAGGAATTAGCAGGATTAGAGCCGTGCAAGTGTAACCACTGTCACCAGAATGTTACAAAGGCTCACCATCGCTTCCCTAAAGTCTGCAGTCCGGCCTAAATCCTTGCATAGCCTATAGGAGGGAACGTGCCATTTGAAAGCGATGCCACGAGCTTTCCTGTACCTACAGCTAATTGCAACTCCTGCAAATTGTCTGTGTATGACACATGTCATTTTCATTTTCATTACGAGGTATATTAGATGCAAATAGCGTTTTAATAAACACAAGGCGGCCAGCTTTGATGCGCATTATTTTTGCATTAATGTGCAATTTTGCCGGCAGACGAACATAAATTATGCGGATTTTGTAAGGATTTCGTGAAGGCGTTTTTTTCACGCAATAATAGTGTTTTTTTCTGAATTTATCTTCAAAGCGATAGGCTATTGATGAATATAGCTTCATGTATGCATCACGTGACTGATGGAATCAGCTCTGAACTGTAGGTGTGTGGATTTCATTGTCTCATCTAAAGTGAACTTTCACCCATTTTGTTTGGCCCGCTCAGTTGGTGTTCATTGAAAAACGTCAAGACGGAGCCGGTATTTCCGGGGGCCTTATTACCACATATAGCCTACAGCCTCTCACAACGACCGTTGAGTGCCAAATCTATTAACAGCCGGACATAGGGAGCCGGCGGCGCCTCTCAGCACGCCGGGATTCAACAAGTGGAAGGGCCAATTGGATTCGTTACCACGACGTCGTCTAGCACGAAAATCCACTCAGAGCAAAAAGCTTTTTATTTATTTAATAGAGCATTCAAATTTTATGGTGGCAAATGCCGAGCACGTATTCTTCGAGGGCTAGGGGTTAAACACAGCAAAAAGTACCGTGTTCTGAATAATAGGCTACAAAGGACGTAATTGGCGACAATTCCCAACAGAGTCCACGTGCTTTCATCTCCACAACCTGAGCGCTGGGGGTTCCCTAAGCTGAAGCGGATCCCCACGGAGTCTCAACGATCACAACTTCTCCCGCTCTAATGTATGTGAAATGGCGGGTAAGACCGGTGTTCATTTAATTTCCAGACGTTTCCGCCAGTTTTATTTTACAAACACATTTGGAGCTGGAGTTATCCGATTTATTTATTTACTTACATAGGCTACTTGGTTGCTTATGTTCTAAGTGATTTAATTATCATGCTGGTTAGAACTACAGCAATGCGGAAAATTTTGAGTCCGACCTGCTTGGCAGTAATAGCTACAGCAGTGGTCCCCAATCCTGTTTCTGGAGATCTACCGTCTTCTATAGGTTTTCATTTCAACCCTAATTTAAGCACACGATCTGATTCTACTAATTAGCAGCTCAACAAGATCTCTAGCTGTTGAATGACGTGCGCTTTGTTAGGGTTGGAGTGAAGGTACAGGACGATAGATCTCCAGAGACATGGTTGGGGACCACCAATCTACAGCCTTACTCTGCTCTGATGCAACAGTTCTTTACTAATAAAGATTGATATTTTTCGAAGTTTCAGCGACTTGTATTAGTAGCACAGTCATAATGTGACCATTTACTTCAAAAGGCCACATGGAAACCTGATTTGACTCATATTAGATCTTGGCAGAAGATTAGACACTATACTACCGCAAATCTAGCCTGTTTAACTTTTGTAACGGTTCATTGATCACTTCTATACTGCTGGTGTTCTACATAATTAGCAATATTTCTTTTCCACTATGGAATTTATTAATACAATTCATGCTATTCATGACATTTAGCAATCTGCTTCCTACACCCAGCTGGCTGTAAAGATGTCATCCCTTAGAATCACACAGTTTATCTTGCATCAGTGGAAATTGTAACACAAACACATTTTCTCCAGCCTCCCTCTCCCACCCTCATAAATAAAACATGCTTGTCCGGCCCACATAGAAGGATTTGCTTTTGTAGCCATTTTCTTCAGAGTGTGTCTGCACAGCGAAGCAGTTTTTCCCCCCGAGACCATGAGCAGGTATTTGATTCGCTAAACAGGGTACTGTGTCATAACCAGCTGAAAGATAATGGGTGCGTCTCAATACTCAAAAAATGCACCCTCTTTTCATCCTATACCACCTCCTCTCCTCCGTGCCCCGGAAACCGATCTTTGTGTCATAATCTAATGTTGCTGATTTGGCTACATATTACTTTCAAATAGTTACAAATTGATTAATGTCTCACAAACCGCAATGTCAGGTACATTGTATACTGTACATGCAAATACTTGTACGTTCAGGCAGTTTTGCATACTTCCGGGAGAGGAGTGGTAGTGGGTGAGTGGAGGAAAAGAGGTGGGGAATGAGGAATATTGGGACACAGCCAATGCTTCTGCTGCAGCCATTGCCAGATTGCCTTGTACAATGTGACCCAGGCAAGGTGGGTTTGTGGGGGAAACACACACTGACTCAGGGCATCTGTTTGAAACTCATTGAAAGTGTTTAATGATCATGTAGGAATCTCAGAAAATAAGTTTCTCTCTTTTTGGGGAAAAAATAAAAATAAATGGTAAAAATGTCTAACTGAGCATCACCTGAAAGGCTAAATTCTGGCCCTAAATTTTGGCCCTAGATTTTACCTTGTGCCCATTTTTAAATGTAATTTTATGATCTGGCAAGTTTCGATCATGTGTTTTGCATCATATTCACACACACACACATGTTTGCACACACACACACACACACACACACACACACACACATGCAAACACACAGACACACATACATTGTGCCAGAAATTATTTGTGATTCTGTAAGTAGTATGATGTAATCTTTGCTGTGTGCAGCTAAATGACCTGCTAACACTTTTGTGTGGTGATGCACCCCATAGCCAAAAACCAAAGCAGAAACTGTGCCTGAATGACTGAGCCAGTTAAACGTGCCCGAATGACTGAGCCAGTTTAACAGTCCCGAATGACTGAGCCAGTTTAACAGTCCCGAATGACTGAGCCAGTTTAACAGTCCCGAATGACTGAGCCAGTTTAACGTGCCCGAATGACTGAACCAGTTTAACGTGCCCGAATGACTGAGCCAGTTTAACTGTGCCCAAATGACTGAGCCAGTTCAACTGTGCCCAAATGACTGAGCCAGTTCAACTGTGCCAATGTTGCTGTGCCATTGAGACCGAGCCAGAATGACTGAGCCAGTGTAACTGTGTCTGTGTTTGTAGACTAAAACACTAATGATTTGCAGTGAACAAGACGCCCTTTAAATACAATTTTTGTCCCTTTAGTTGAAACAATATTTCATCCCATATGTTGAAACCTTCCATTTTATTTCACTAGTGGCATTTCTGCCAGCAGTGGCAAGCAAGAGGCTTTCTCTATCTGTGCCCCTTATTGAATGTGTTTGGTATTGTTGTTTTTGCTGACACGAAGCACTGAAGTGGATAATTACAACTGAGAGACACCCAGCATGGATCTATTCAGCTAACAAAGGAGAAATTGATGATCTCTCACAAACAAAACACCCCATATTTATGCTGAGAGGTCCAACAGCGCTCTCTAATGGTGAGTGGTGAAGATGACGCCAGCATGCCCAGAGTTAAACTGTATGACCAGCGATCAGGAATGGGAAACCTTTCACTCCCAGGACTTTCAAGGACATTATTATTCGAGCGGTTTGCAGTGTTCATGTTTAAGCTTTGAAATACACAAATAATGATATGTGTGTATTTACCTTGAAATAATTGTTTTAAATGTTTATTTTCTGGAAAACAGACACAACACACAAATGCACGCATGCACACGCCCGCACACACACACACACACACATACATAATATCAAACTAAATACCAAACTTGCATGATAGCAACTTCTGCACCAGTATCAGTATCGTAACACAGAGCTCTGAGACAGTCTATTAGAATTAATTATGGTTAAAATACGACTGTTGCGTTGTAAGCAACATAAATTTGTATTAGTAATGTATTGGAGCTCAACTATCAGTGAAGTGCATAATCACCTCTAATAAAGATGACTTTTCCCCTATTAACACAATTTTATTTTATGCCACAGCATGCAAAATTATTGTTCATATTAATATTAGGGAAAGTTTTTTTTTTTAACCACATTCTTGACATATTTTCAATTACGTGTCATATTACAGATTAGGGCCCCGTTTCTCAAAAGCATCTTAGAGTTAAGAACGTCGTAGAGTGTTCTGTGTTTGTGTTTTATTCATTTTATACAATTATTAAAAATTTACTGACATTACATTAGAAATATAATAGAAATAGAGAGACAAAGACAAATGGTGAAAAACAAACAAACAATGAAAGTAATATGAAAACAAAATAGCGTAAGATTATCTTTATCTAAGATCCTTTTGGGAAACGGGCCCCAGTTTATTTTAAGAATCTGGATCACAACGTATCCGGAACCCATATTTCTACGTTTCCCTGGTTCCCATCGAGGTATTATTGCAGTTGCAAATTACTTCCGCATTTCCGTAGTCTTGAGTGAAAATTTACAAGCATTCGAGATACTAAAGGTATGTTTTTTCGTATCATTCTTTGACAGCAGTTGTGAGGACACTATTTGGCTATGTTCTTAGCTGATCTACTGTATATTACTAACTTTGTTTAAGTATGTTATGTATGTAGGGTGTTTTACTGACAGCCACAACGTTAGCTAGGTAGCAATGCTAGCTAGTTATTTTCATTTGTAGCTAATGATGTAGCTAAATAACTACCAAGCATTGTGTGATAACAAGCCATTTGTATTGTAGCAGCGGTAGCTATGGATGACTATATTAACGCTTCTTCACGCCACTCTTAAAATTAGCTAAATGTGTGTTAGCTTGGTCGCTAAGTAGCTAGCTGTAACTAGGGTGTTTTCTGCAGTTGTCACAAGGTCCATCACATAACGTTACACTGTAATGTGTTTTCCAGTTGGCTGCCGTAGTCAGTGCGGCCTACTGTCTGTGTGTTATCATGTGCTGTAGTAACGCTAGCTCACCCGTAGTACAGAGTTTTTTTTAGAAACAATATCGAGCTTTCTAGCTTAGATAGTTGTATATCCTCAGAACTTAGCCAGCTAGTAAGCTATGTTGAGAATGGAGGTGCTTGCTTCATTATTTACGAGTATTAATGAATGCAGTGGTTTAGCAGTCTACGTTCAGTCACCTGGTGTAGCAGCAGAGGGTACAGCTGTTGTAGGAAGATTGTGTAATTTTCACCAGCCTTTGTTAACTCTGCACCTCTATGTAAAAGCGTTTACTGAAACTATATCTGATCACTAATTCCCCGGTTAGCAGAACTGATACTAATAATAGCTATTAATATTTTTATTACATTTTTAAAATCTTGATTGGACAAGGAATCCGTTCTCTGGTAATTGGTTGAAAGAGCAGTCTTGGTTGATCATAAA
The DNA here is from genome assembly GCA_022702515.1 of Ilyophis sp. 1 JC-2022. Classification (NCBI taxonomy): domain Eukaryota; kingdom Metazoa; phylum Chordata; class Actinopteri; order Anguilliformes; family Synaphobranchidae; genus Ilyophis; species Ilyophis sp. 1 JC-2022. The sequence continues at coordinate 74,680,435 of CM040395.1, read as the reverse complement.
ATCATGCAATCTGTAACAAGACTTCCCAGTCAAAATCCCAAAAGCCAAAATGACTGAAGCACTGACTCCTCTCTGATCAGAATGTCTGGCTGAAAAGCCAAAATCACATCTCGCTTCCAAAATAAAAATCACACAATTCAAAGGGTGTGTTTGACAGTCAGCTTTCAATCTCTCTACGTCAGTGTGACGTCACGGACCGTGATAAAGACAAACCCTGGTAGCTCTGGCGGGAGTGACTGGGCTGAGAACTGCCTTTCCCCCTCCACTCCTACAGGGGGCGCTGTGGTTCTCTGCGTGAGGATGGAGTTTGCGGAGCTCATAAAGACGCCACGCGTGGACGGCGTGGTGCTGCATCGGCCCTTTCTGCCCACCGTGGAGGGGACGCTTTGTCTGACGGGCCACCACCTCATCCTCTCATCCCGCCAGGACAACACCGAAGAGCTCTGGCTCCTCCACTCCAACATCGACTCCATTGAGAAAAGGTCAGAGGTCACGCCACTCAAACCACACCTCCCTGGGGTGCGTCGCATTATTCTTTAGTCCTCTCCTCCTCTCCTCCACTCGTCTCCTACCCGGAAATATGCAAAACTGCCTGTACGTTTCGAGTACAAATAGTTGCATGTACAGTATACAATGTACCTGACATTGCATTTTGCATTGAGACATTAATTAAATGTAACAATTAATATGTAATTAATATGTATGAATAAGAAACATTAGAGTATGACACGATGATCGGTTTCTGGGGCACGGAGGAGAGGAGGTTGTAGTGGAGGGAAGGAGGATGCATTTTTCGAGTATTGGGACGCACCCCTGGAATGTCCAGCTTTGCACTTACTGCCTTGTTTAGCCCATGCTGTGAATGGCTCAGTAAGGGTTTCGCAGGACGAGATGAGTGACGCCGCAGGGCAGGGATTGCACGCTTACTGCATGCTACGGCTAGTTAGCAGCACCAGTTAAGACTGAAGAATTAGCTCTTTTTATTCTGATGTGAAGGTCATTCTTAGCTTTTATATTATTTAGCTTAAAAACCCTGTAAAATTGGCAAACTGTCCACAGTAGCCACAGAACAGGAGAGGATTTCAGGAGCTAAACTTGCTGAGTAATCTGACATGTGAAACTAAATTGCTGAAACGGCACAGGATGTTCTTGACGTGGAGCAGGAAGTAGCGGTGTTTGTGCCAGATTGGGCAAACGGCCTAATATGTCACACAATACAGCATTTCCCCTAGGTTTGGAGGTCACCTATGGTGGCTTGCTGTGACGTGTTTAATATATTTTACAGGGGGATTGCAATCATGAACCAGGAGGGAGGGGTGGGGATTATCATTCCGTTGCCTTGTGGTTGTGTGGCGTATTTCTGAGGTGGTTCGTATGTGGAGACTATGTCTCCAAGCAAGCTGGTGCAGTAAAACCTGTGTGTGCAGCACACCTCTCCTAAATAAACGCCGTTATTGACTTTATTTTGTGGCGGCCAAGCTGATATTGTGGTGCTGAGGCACAGATAAGTCTGTAGGGGAAATACTGCAGTAACGGTTCGGGCTCAGGGCACTGCAGTGTGGTTTGGGGGTGACACTGCGCAGTGTGGTTTGAGGGTGACCCTGCGCAGTGTGGTTTGGGGGTGACCCTGCGCAGTGTGGTTTGGGGGTGACCCTGCGCAGTGTGGTTTGGGGTTGACCCTGCGCAGTGTGGTTTGGGGGTGACCCTGCGCAGTGTGGTTTGGGGGTGACCCTGCGCAGTGTGGTTTGGGGTTGAGCCTGCGCAGTGTGGTTTGGGGGTGACCCTGCGCAGTGTGGTTTGGGGGTGACCCTGCGCAGTGTGGTTTGAGGGTGACCCTGCGCAGTGTGGTTTGGGGGTGACCCTGCGCAGTGTGGTTTGGGGGTGACCCTGTGCAGTGTGGTTTGGGGGTGACCTTGCGCTGGGGGTGGTGGGTGGTTTTTGGGTCCATGGGTGTGATCGGGTGACCTGCGCAAGTGTAAAGACCTGAGAGTGATCCAGCTGGACATCCCAGGAATGGAGGAGAGCATGAATATCGGGAGCTCCATCGAGGTGAGCAGAGCTGGGTCCCCTTCCCCAGTCAGACTGAGAGCTGGGTCCCCTTCCCCAGTCAGACTGAGAGCTGGGTCCCCTTCACCAGTCAGACTGAGAGCTGGGTCCCCTTCCCCAGTCAGACTGAGAGCTGGGTCCCCTTCCCCAGTCAGACTGAGAGCTGGGACCCCTTCCCCAGTCAGACTGAGAGCTGGGACCCCTTCCCCAGTCAGACTGAGAGCTGGGACCCCTTCCCCAGTCAGACTGAGAGCTGGGACCCCTTCCCCAGTCAGACTGAGAGCTGGGTCCCCTTCCCCAGTCAGACTGAGAGCTGGGACCCCTTCCCCAGTCTGACTGAGAGCTGGGACCCCTTCCCCAGTCTGACTGAGAGCTGGGTCCCCTTCCCCAGTCAGACTGTTTGAATTTTTCCTGAACTATGGAGGACAAGCTTTGACATGATGGTGAATAACCTTTATATCTAAAATCATTATTGAGGAATAGTCAATTGAAGTCAATTTGCAAGCATTTTGGTCAGGGTCATTATATTTATTTTTTAATCTATACGTGCCCCCCCCCCCCCCCCCCTCCCCCCTCAAGGCCTTATCAACTCTGGAATCTCTGTCGCTGATGTACCCCTTTTTCTACCGGCCCATGTTCGAGGTCATCGAGGATGGATGGAACTCCTTCCTGCCAGAGGAGGCCTTCAAAGACATTGAGTCTGCGGTAGGATTACTCTTCCCACCATGCCACACTCCAGCTGGGATTCATTGAGGTTTGGTCCAGGGCCGTGTCTAGGGGGGTGGCACGGAGGGGGGCAATGCATAAGAGTGTAAGAGACTGAAATGATGAATGAATATAGCTCATCTTTAATATACTTGTTTTCATATAAAGATTATATCATGATTTGGTATTATTGGGCATAAATAAAGTTGTCCTCCTATAAGATGGGGGGAATGGAGGTGGGTTTAAAATGTACTCCACTTATCCACTAATATATTGATTAGCCTATACTTTAGCTTTATACGAAAGCATTTCAAATTTCATCTAGGGCTTTGAAAAAAAAAAAATAATAAATCTTCAAAATGTTCATAAATTAAACATTTTATTTTAGAAAATGCCCTGTGTGAGGTTGTGTAGAAATGCAAGAAATTCGTTTTAAAAGGCTCAAATTTTTCTGGGGGAGGACCACTAGACCCCCCGCTACTTCAGCCCCCCCCCCCATGTGCCCCACCAACATCTCTTCATCCCCCCCAATCAAAGCAGTCTCGAAACGGCCCTGGTTTAGTCTCACTTTGGTTTTTAAGACTACATTTCCCATGAGACGCTTTGTCCACCTTTACACTGTCTCACACACCCAGCACTCAATTATGAATTCTTTCTCTCTGTGTCAGACGGACGAGTGGCGGCTGAGCGGTCTGAATAAAGATTTTGCGGTGTGCCCCTCATATCCTGCTCTGCTAATGGTGCCCAGGGGTGTGGATGACGACACCCTCCGTAAGGCGGCCGCGTTCCGGCACAGCGGCCGCTTCCCTGTACTCAGCTACTACCACAAGAAGAATAGCATGGTGAGCAAGGCATTGTGGGAGTTGAAGTTCCGGGGGGGGGGGGGGCCTTCTGTCTTTCATTCAGGCAGCATGTTTGTTTTACACAGCAAAATGGAGGCTCAAGATTTGTGCGCTCATCAATTAAAGGTATGCAATGTAGTTTCAGAACACTAGATGGCGATATAGAGCACGCAGGAGCAAATGGTTTGACGAAAGTTGTGTATCACGTATTCTTCTCAGACACGCACAACGACGCACGAGCATTGTGGTGACGTTTCACACATATTTTCCCTGACCGGCGGATGGAGTGTCGGAGTCTGTCTACTCTATCACGGTCACTCTGATCAAGCTGTTCTCTTCCCCTGGCCCTGCCACGCCCACCAAAAACACGACTGCCCCTCGCCCACCACGAACACGACTGCCCCTCGCCCACCACGAACACGACTGCCCCTCGCCCACCACGAACACGACTGCCCCTCGCCCACCACGAACACGACTGCCCCTCGCCCACCACGAACACGACTGCCCCTCACACCACGAACACGACTGCCCCTCGCCCACCACGAACACGACTGCCCCTCACACCACGAACACGACTGCCCCTCGCCCACCACGAACACGACTGCCCCTCGCCCACCACGAACACGACTGCCCCTCGCCCACCACGAACACGACTGCCCCTCGCCCACCACGAACACGACTGCCCCTCACACCACGAACACGACTGCCCCTCGCCCACCACGAACACGACTGCCCCTCACACCACGAACACGACTGCCCCTCGCCCACCACGAAAACGACTGCCCCTCGCCCACCACAAACACGACTGCCCCTCGCACCACGAACACGACTGCCCCTCGCCCACCACAAACACGACTGCCCCTCGCCCACCACAAACACGACTGCCCCTCACACCACGAACACGACTGCCCCTCACACCACAAACACGACTGCCCCTCACACCACAAACACGACTGCCCCTCACCCACCACAAACACGACTGCCCCTCACACCACGAACACGACTGCCCCTCGCACCACGAACACGACTGCCCCTCACTCTTACTCTGGGGCTGCGACCACTGGATGTTGATGGCGACAGAAGGAACCGAGCAGAATTACAAAATGATGATTTTAAAATTATTTTATGAAAATGAACAGTGGTCAAATTTACAGAGCAATAGCTAAGATTACTAACTTATATGCTTTGAGCATGTAATGTAGTCTCCATTTACATGATCAAGGTTTGGTCAAACAACATGATAAATAGACTCTTGTCAACAATAAACAAACATCACGACACTGGATAGCCTTAGCTAGGTGTATGGTCGCTATTTTTATTATGATATTGTTACCTCCTCGGCTGAACACATTTTGCTAATGAGTAAATGTGTAAAGTGTACTGACGACGCGTACGTAATGATAAGTAGCCTAAGCTAAAATAAGAGTTTACCTGGAAGCCTGCCCACATGGCCTGGCCATGTCAATCAAATGGGCAGGAACCGCCCATTCATGACATTTACACAATTTTAGCTGTCTCTGGCTTTAACAATGGCGGCGGGATGTCAACAGTGTAGCATTCAAAACATTAACAAAAAAACAGGAAATACATTCAACATGTTTATTAGACCACAAGGATACATACAATGTTTTATGGGGAGAAAATTTGAATAAACAAAGAATGAGTTGTCTATAATGAAACTACATTGCATACCTTTAACCAATTGCAGTAATTTGATTGACACAGAGTGATGAGCCTATCAGAGTGTATCAACATGACCCCTTTCATTCTGAGATTGGTAGCAGGTGAATTTTGCCGTGTTTCTGCTTTTATCACGCACACACGTATTTATGCACAGTTATTAACTATGTGTAAGAAATGCACATTCACACACGTATTTAAGCACAGTTATTAACTATGTGTAAGAAATGCACATTCACACACGTATTTAAGCACAGTTATTAACTATGTGTAAGAAATGCACATTCACACACGTATTTATGCACAGTTATTAACTATGTGTAAGAAATGCACATTCACACACGTATTTATGCACAGTTATTAACTATGTGTAAGAAATGCACATTCACACACGTATTTAAGCACAGTTATTAACTATGTGTAAGAAATGCACATTCACACACGTATTTAAGCACAGTTATTAACTATGTGTAAGAAATGCACATTCACACACGTATTTATGCACAGTTATTAACTATGTGTAAGAAATGCACATTCACACACGTATTTATGCACAGTTATTAACTATGTGGAAGAAATGCACATTCACACACGTATTTATGCACAGTTATTAACTCTGTGTAAGAAATGCACATTCACACACGTATTTATGCACAGTTATTAACTATGTGTAAGAAATGCACATTCACACACGTATTTATGCACAGTTATTAACTATGTGTAAGAAATGCACATTCACACACGTATTTATGCACAGTTATTAACTCTGTGTAAGAAATGCACATTCACACACGTATTTATGCACAGTTATTAACTATGTGTAAGAAATGCACATTCACACACGTATTTATGCACAGTTATTAACTATGTGTAAGAAATGCACATTCACACACGTATTTATGCACAGTTATTAACTATGTGTAAGAAATGCACATTCACACACGTATTTATGCACAGTTATTAACTATGTGTAAGAAATGCACATTCACACACGTATTTATGCACAGTTATTAACTATGTGTAAGAAATGCACATTCACACACGTATTTAAGCACAGTTATTAACTATGTGTAAGAAATGCACATTCACACACGTATTTATGCACAGTTATTAACTATGTGTAAGAAATGCACATTCACACACGTATTTATGCACAGTTATTAACTATGTGTAAGAAATGCACATTCACACACGTATTTATGCACAGTTATTAACTCTGTGTAAGAAATGCACATTCACACACGTATTTATGCACAGTTATTAACTATGTGTAAGAAATGCACATTCACACACGTATTTATGCACAGTTATTAACTATGTGTAAGAAATGCACATTCACACACGTATTTATGCACAGTTATTAACTCTGTGTAAGAAATGCACATTCACACACGTATTTATGCACAGTTATTAACTATGTGTAAGAAATGCACATTCACACACGTATTTATGCACAGTTATTAACTATGTGTAAGAAATGCACATTCACACACGTATTTATGCACAGTTATTAACTATGTGTAAGAAATGCACATTCACACACGTATTTATGCACAGTTATTAACTCTGTGTAAGAAATGCACATTCACACACGTATTTATGCACAGTTATTAACTCTGTGTAAGAAATGCACATTCACACACGTATTTATGCACAGTTATTAACTATGTGTAAGAAATGCACATTCACACACGTATTTATGCACAGTTATTAACTTTGTAAGAAATGCACATTCACACGTATTTATGCACAGTTATTAACTATGTGTAAGAAATGCACATTCACACACGTATTTATGCACAGTTATTAACTCTGTGTAAGAAATGCACATTCACACACGTATTTATGCACAGTTATTAACTATGTGTAAGAAATGCACATTCACACACGTATTTAAGCACAGTTATTAACTATGTGTAAGAAATGCACATTCACACACGTATTTATGCACAGTTATTAACTATGTGTAAGAAATGCACATTCACACACGTATTTATGCACAGTTATTAACTATGTGGAAGAAATGCACATTCACACACGTATTTATGCACAGTTATTAACTCTGTGTAAGAAATGCACATTCACACACGTATTTATGCACAGTTATTAACTATGTGTAAGAAATGCACATTCACACACGTATTTATGCACAGTTATTAACTATGTGTAAGAAATGCACATTCACACACGTATTTATGCACAGTTATTAACTCTGTGTAAGAAATGCACATTCACACACGTATTTATGCACAGTTATTAACTATGTGTAAGAAATGCACATTCACACACGTATTTATGCACAGTTATTAACTATGTGTAAGAAATGCACATTCACACACGTATTTATGCACAGTTATTAACTATGTGTAAGAAATGCACATTCACACACGTATTTATGCACAGTTATTAACTCTGTGTAAGAAATGCACATTCACACACGTATTTATGCACAGTTATTAACTCTGTGTAAGAAATGCACATTCACACACGTATTTATGCACAGTTATTAACTGTGTAAGAAATGCACATTCACACACGTATTTATGCACAGTTATTAACTATGTGTAAGAAATGCACATTCACACACGTATTTATGCACAGTTATTAACTATGTGTAAGAAATGCACATTCACACACGTATTTATGCACAGTTATTAACTCTGTGTAAGAAATGCACATTCACACACGTATTTATGCACAGTTATTAACTATGTGTAAGAAATGCACATTCACACACGTATTTATGCACAGTTATTAACTATGTGTAAGAAATGCACATTCACACACGTATTTATGCACAGTTATTAACTATGTGTAAGAAATGCACATTCACACACGTATTTATGCACAGTTATTAACTATGTGTAAGAAATGCACATTCACACACGTATTTATGCACAGTTATTAACTATGTGTAAGAAATGCACATTCACACACGTATTTATGCACAGTTATTAACTGTGTAAGAAATGCACATTCACACACGTATTTATGCACAGTTATTAACTATGTGTAAGAAATGCACATTCACACACGTATTTAAGCACAGTTATTAACTCTGTGTAAGAAATGCACATTCACACACGTATTTATGCACAGTTATTAACTGTGTAAGAAATGCACATTCACACACGTATTTATGCACAGTTATTAACTATGTGTAAGAAATGCACATTCACACACGTATTTATGCACAGTTATTAACTATGTGTAAGAAATGCACATTCACACACGTATTTATGCACAGTTATTAACTATGTGTAAGAAATGCACATTCACACACGTATTTATGCACAGTTATTAACTATGTGTAAGAAATGCACATTCACACACGTATTTAAGCACAGTTATTAACTATGTGTAAGAAATGCACATTCACACACGTATTTATGCACAGTTATTAACTATGTGTAAGAAATGCACATTCACACACGTATTTATGCACAGTTATTAACTGTGTAAGAAATGCACATTCACACACGTATTTATGCACAGTTATTAACCCTGTGTAAGAAATGCACATTCACACACGTATTTATGCACAGTTATTAACCCTGTGTAAGAAATGCACATTCACACACGTATTTATGCACAGTTATTAACTCTGTGTAAGAAATGCACATTCACACGTATTTAAGCACAGTTATTAACTCTGTGTAAGAAATGCACATTCACACACGTATTTATGCACAGTTATTAACTATGTGTAAGAAATGCACATTCACACACGTATTTATGCACAGTTATTAACTATGTGTAAGAAATGCACATTCACACACGTATTTATGCACAGTTATTAACTATGTGTAAGAAATGCACATTCACACACGTATTTATGCACAGTTATTAACTATGTGTAAGAAATGCACATTCACACACGTATTTTATGCACAGTTATTAACTATGTGTAAGAAATGCACATTCACACACGTATTTATGCACAGTTATTAACTATGTGTAAGAAATGCACATTCACACACGTATTTATGCACAGTTATTAACTGTGTAAGAAATGCACATTCACACACGTATTTATGCACAGTTATTAACTCTGTAAGAAATGCACATTCACACACGTATTTAAGCACAGTTATTAACCCTGTGTAAGAAATGCACATTCACACACGTATTTATGCACAGTTATTAACTATGTGTAAGAAATGCACATTCACACACGTATTTAAGCACAGTTATTAACTATGTGTAAGAAATGCACATTCACACACGTATTTATGCACAGTTATTAACCCTGTGTAAGAAATGCACATTCACACACGTATTTATGCACAGTTATTAACTATGTGTAAGAAATGCACATTCACACACGTATTTATGCACAGTTATTAACTATGTGTAAGAAATGCACATTCACACACGTATTTATGCACAGTTATTAACTATGTGTAAGAAATGCACATTCACACACGTATTTATGCACAGTTATTAACTATGTGTAAGAAATGCACATTCACACACGTATTTATGCACAGTTATTAACTGTGTAAGAAATGCACATTCACACACGTATTTATGCACAGTTATTAACTATGTAAGAAATGCACATTCACACACGTATTTATGCACAGTTATTAACTGTGTAAGAAATGCACATTCACACACGTATTTATGCACAGTTATTAACTATGTGTAAGAAATGCACATTCACACACGTATTTATGCACAGTTATTAACTATGTGTAAGAAATGCACATTCACACACGTATTTATGCACAGTTATTAACTATGTGTAAGAAATGCACATTCACACACGTATTTAAGCACAGTTATTAACCCTGTGTAAGAAATGCACATTCACACACGTATTTATGCACAGTTATTAACTATGTGTAAGAAATGCACATTCACACACGTATTTATGCACAGTTATTAACTATGTGTAAGAAATGCACATTCACACACGTATTTATGCACAGTTATTAACTATGTGTAAGAAATGCACATTCACACACGTATTTATGCACAGTTATTAACTATGTGTAAGAAATGCACATTCACACACGTATTTATGCACAGTTATTAACTCTGTGTAAGAAATGCACATTCACACACGTATTTATGCACAGTTATTAACTATGTGTAAGAAATGCACATTCACACACGTATTTATGCACAGTTATTAACTATGTGTAAGAAATGCACATTCACACACGTATTTATGCACAGTTATTAACTCTGTGTAAGAAATGCACATTCACACACGTATTTATGCACAGTTATTAACTATGTGTAAGAAATGCACATTCACACGTATTTATGCACAGTTATTAACTATGTGTAAGAAATGCACATTCACACACGTATTTATGCACAGTTATTAACTATGTGTAAGAAATGCACATTCACACACGTATTTATGCACAGTTATTAACTCTGTGTAAGAAATGCACATTCACACACGTATTTATGCACAGTTATTAACTATGTGTAAGAAATGCACATTCACACACGTATTTATGCACAGTTATTAACTATGTGTAAGAAATGCACATTCACACACGTATTTATGCACAGTTATTAACTATGTGTAAGAAATGCACATTCACACACGTATTTATGCACAGTTATTAACTATGTGTAAGAAATGCACATTCACACACGTATTTATGCACAGTTATTAACTATGTGTAAGAAATGCACATTCACACACGTATTTATGCACAGTTATTAACTATGTGTAAGAAATGCACATTCACACACGTATTTAAGCACAGTTATTAACTATGTGTAAGAAATGCACATTCACACACGTATTTATGCACAGTTATTAACTATGTGTAAGAAATGCACATTCACACGTATTTAAGCACAGTTATTAACTATGTGTAAGAAATGCACATTCACACACGTATTTATGCACAGTTATTAACCCTGTGTAAGAAATGCACATTCACACACGTATTTATGCACAGTTATTAACTATGTGTAAGAAATGCACATTCACACACGTATTTATGCACAGTTATTAACTATGTGTAAGAAATGCACATTCACACACGTATTTAAGCACAGTTATTAACTCTGTGTAAGAAATGCACATTCACACACGTATTTATGCACAGTTATTAACCCTGTGTAAGAAATGCACATTCACACACGTATTTATGCACAGTTATTAACTATGTGTAAGAAATGCACATTCACACACGTATTTAAGCAGTTATTAACTATGTGTAAGAAATGCACATTCACACACGTATTTATGCACAGTTATTAACCCTGTGTAAGAAATGCACATTCACACACGTATTTATGCACAGTTATTAACTATGTGTAAGAAATGCACATTCACACACGTATTTATGCACAGTTATTAACTATGTGTAAGAAATGCACATTCACACACGTATTTATGCTCAGTTATTAATTATGCGTAAGAAATGCACATTCACACACGTATTTATGCACAGTTATTAACTATGTGTAAGAAATGCACATTCACACACGTATTTATGCACAGTTATTAACTATGTGTAAGAAATGCACATTCACACACGTATTTATGCACAGTTATTAACCCTGTGTAAGAAATGCATATTCACACACGTATTTATGCACAGTTATTAACCCTGTGTAAGAAATGCACATTCACACGTATTTATGCACAGTTATTAACCCTGTGTAAGAAATGCATATTCACACACGTATTTATGCACAGTTATTAACTCTGTGTAAGAAATGCACATTCACACACGTATTTATGCACAGTTATTAACTATGTGTAAGAAATGCACATTCACACACGTATTTAAGCACAGTTATTAACTATGTGTAAGAAATGCACATTCACACACGTATTTATGCACAGTTATTAACTATGTGTAAGAAATGCACATTCACACACGTATTTAAGCACAGTTATTAACTATGTGTAAGAAATGCACATTCACACACGTATTTATGCACAGTTATTAACTATGTGTAAGAAATGCACATTCACACACGTATTTAAGCACAGTTATTAACTATGTGTAAGAAATGCACATTCACACACGTATTTATGCACAGTTATTAACTATGTGTAAGAAATGCACATTCACACACGTATTTATGCACAGTTATTAACTATGTGTAAGAAATGCACATTCACACACGTATTTATGCACAGTTATTAACTCTGTGTAAGAAATGCACATTCACACACGTATTTATGCACAGTTATTAACTATGTGTAAGAAATGCACATTCACACACGTATTTATGCACAGTTATTAACTATGTGTAAGAAATGCACATTCACACACGTATTTATGCACAGTTATTAACTCTGTGTAAGAAATGCACATTCACACACGTATTTATGCACAGTTATTAACTATGTGTAAGAAATGCACATTCACACACGTATTTATGCACAGTTATTAACTATGTGTAAGAAATGCACATTCACACACGTATTTATGCACAGTTATTAACTATGTGTAAGAAATGCACATTCACACACGTATTTATGCACAGTTATTAACTCTGTGTAAGAAATGCACATTCACACACGTATTTATGCACAGTTATTAACTCTGTGTAAGAAATGCACATTCACACACGTATTTATGCACAGTTATTAACTATGTGTAAGAAATGCACATTCACACACGTATTTATGCACAGTTATTAACTGTGTAAGAAATGCACATTCACACACGTATTTATGCACAGTTATTAACCCTGTGTAAGAAATGCACATTCACACACGTATTTATGCACAGTTATTAACTCTGTGTAAGAAATGCACATTCACACACGTATTTATGCACAGTTATTAACTATGTGTAAGAAATGCACATTCACACACGTATTTAAGCACAGTTATTAACTATGTGTAAGAAATGCACATTCACACACGTATTTATGCACAGTTATTAACTATGTGTAAGAAATGCACATTCACACACGTATTTATGCACAGTTATTAACTGTGTAAGAAATGCACATTCACACACGTATTTATGCACAGTTATTAACTGTGTAAGAAATGCACATTCACACACGTATTTATGCACAGTTATTAACTGTGTAAGAAATGCACATTCACACACGTATTTATGCACAGTTATTAACTATGTGTAAGAAATGCACATTCACACACGTATTTAAGCACAGTTATTAACTATGTGTAAGAAATGCACATTCACACACGTATTTATGCACAGTTATTAACTGTGTAAGAAATGCACATTCACACACGTATTTATGCACAGTTATTAACTATGTGTAAGAAATGCACATTCACACACGTATTTATGCACAGTTATTAACTATGTGTAAGAAATGCACATTCACACACGTATTTATGCACAGTTATTAACTATGTGTAAGAAATGCACATTCACACACGTATTTATGCACAGTTATTAACTATGTGTAAGAAATGCACATTCACACACGTATTTATGCACAGTTATTAACTATGTGTAAGAAATGCACATTCACACACGTATTTATGCACAGTTATTAACTATGTGTAAGAAATGCACATTCACACACGTATTTAAGCACAGTTATTAACTCTGTGTAAGAAATGCACATTCACACACGTATTTATGCACAGTTATTAACTATGTGTAAGAAATGCACATTCACACACGTATTTATGCACAGTTATTAACTATGTGTAAGAAATGCACATTCACACACGTATTTATGCACAGTTATTAACTATGTGTAAGAAATGCACATTCACACACGTATTTATGCACAGTTATTAACTATGTGTAAGAAATGCACATTCACACACGTATTTATGCACAGTTATTAACTATGTGTAAGAAATGCACATTCACACACGTATTTATGCACAGTTATTAACTCTGTGTAAGAAATGCACATTCACACACGTATTTATGCACAGTTATTAACTATGTGTAAGAAATGCACATTCACACACGTATTTATGCACAGTTATTAACTATGTGTAAGAAATGCACATTCACACACGTATTTATGCACAGTTATTAACTCTGTGTAAGAAATGCACATTCACACACGTATTTATGCACAGTTATTAACTCTGTGTAAGAAATGCACATTCACACACGTATTTATGCACAGTTATTAACCCTGTGTAAGAAATGCACATTCACACACGTATTTATGCACAGTTATTAACTATGTGTAAGAAATGCACATTCACACACGTATTTATGCACAGTTATTAACTGTGTAAGAAATGCACATTCACACACGTATTTAAGCACAGTTATTAACTCTGTGTAAGAAATGCACATTCACACACGTATTTATGCACAGTTATTAACTATGTGTAAGAAATGCACATTCACACACGTATTTAAGCACAGTTATTAACTATGTGTAAGAAATGCACATTCACACACGTATTTATGCACAGTTATTAACTATGTGTAAGAAATGCACATTCACACACGTATTTATGCACAGTTATTAACTGTGTAAGAAATGCACATTCACACACGTATTTATGCACAGTTATTAACTATGTGTAAGAAATGCACATTCACACACGTATTTAAGCACAGTTATTAACTATGTGTAAGAAATGCACATTCACACACGTATTTATGCACAGTTATTAACTATGTGTAAGAAATGCACATTCACACACGTATTTATGCACAGTTATTAACTATGTGGAAGAAATGCACATTCACACACGTATTTATGCACAGTTATTAACTCTGTGTAAGAAATGCACATTCACACACGTATTTATGCACAGTTATTAACTATGTGTAAGAAATGCACATTCACACACGTATTTATGCACAGTTATTAACTATGTGTAAGAAATGCACATTCACACACGTATTTATGCACAGTTATTAACTCTGTGTAAGAAATGCACATTCACACACGTATTTATGCACAGTTATTAACTATGTGTAAGAAATGCACATTCACACACGTATTTATGCACAGTTATTAACTATGTGTAAGAAATGCACATTCACACACGTATTTATGCACAGTTATTAACTATGTGTAAGAAATGCACATTCACACACGTATTTATGCACAGTTATTAACTCTGTGTAAGAAATGCACATTCACACACGTATTTATGCACAGTTATTAACTCTGTGTAAGAAATGCACATTCACACACGTATTTATGCACAGTTATTAACTCTGTGTAAGAAATGCACATTCACACACGTATTTATGCACAGTTATTAACTATGTGTAAGAAATGCACATTCACACGTATTTAAGCACAGTTATTAACTCTGTGTAAGAAATGCACATTCACACACGTATTTATGCACAGTTATTAACTCTGTGTAAGAAATGCACATTCACACACGTATTTATGCACAGTTATTAACTATGTAAGAAATGCACATTCACACACGTATTTAAGCACAGTTATTAACTATGTGTAAGAAATGCACATTCACACACGTATTTATGCACAGTTATTAACTATGTGTAAGAAATGCACATTCACACACGTATTTAAGCACAGTTATTAACTCTGTGTAAGAAATGCACATTCACACACGTATTTATGCACAGTTATTAACTCTGTGTAAGAAATGCACATTCACACACGTATTTATGCACAGTTATTAACCCTGTGTAAGAAATGCACATTCACACACGTATTTATGCACAGTTATTAACTATGTGTAAGAAATGCACATTCACACACGTATTTAAGCACAGTTATTAACTCTGTGTAAGAAATGCACATTCACACACGTATTTATGCACAGTTATTAACCCTGTGTAAGAAATGCACATTCACACACGTATTTATGCACAGTTATTAACTATGTGTAAGAAATGCACATTCACACACGTATTTATGCACAGTTATTAACTATGTGTAAGAAATGCACATTCACACACGTATTTATGCACAGTTATTAACTATGTGTAAGAAATGCACATTCACACACGTATTTATGCACAGTTATTAACTCTGTGTAAGAAATGCACATTCACACACGTATTTAAGCACAGTTATTAATTATGTGTAAGAAATGCACATTCACACACGTATTTATGCACAGTTATTAACTCTGTGTAAGAAATGCACATTCACACACGTATTTATGCACAGTTATTAACCCTGTGTAAGAAATGCATATTCACACACGTATTTATGCACAGTTATTAACCCTGTGTAAGAAATGCACATTCACACACGTATTTATGCACAGTTATTAACCCTGTGTAAGAAATGCATATTCACACACGTATTTATGCACAGTTATTAACTCTGTGTAAGAAATGCACATTCACACACGTATTTAAGCACAGTTATTAACTCTGTGTAAGAAATGCACATTCACACACGTATTTATGCACAGTTATTAACTATGTGTAAGAAATGCACATTCACACACGTATTTATGCACAGTTATTAACTATGTGTAAGAAATGCACATTCACACACGTATTTATGCACAGTTATTAACTCCGTGTAAGAAATGCACATTCACACACGTATTTATGCACAGTTATTAACTATGTGTAAGAAATGCACATTCACACACGTATTTAAGCACAGTTATTAACTATGTGTAAGAAATGCACATTCACACACGTATTTATGCACAGTTATTAACTGTGTAAGAAATGCACATTCACACACGTATTTATGCACAGTTATTAACCCTGTGTAAGAAATGCACATTCACACACGTATTTATGCACAGTTATTAACCCTGTGTAAGAAATGCACATTCACACACGTATTTATGCACAGTTATTAACTATGTGTAAGAAATGCACATTCACACACGTATTTAAGCACAGTTATTAACTATGTGTAAGAAATGCACATTCACACACGTATTTATGCACAGTTATTAACCCTGTGTAAGAAATGCACATTCACACACGTATTTATGCACAGTTATTAACTATGTGTAAGAAATGCACATTCACACACGTATTTATGCACAGTTATTAACTATGTGTAAGAAATGCACATTCACACACGTATTTATGCACAGTTATTAACTATGTGTAAGAAATGCACATTCACACACGTATTTATGCACAGTTATTAACTATGTGTAAGAAATGCACATTCACACACGTATTTATGCACAGTTATTAACTATGTGTAAGAAATGCACATTCACACACGTATTTATGCACAGTTATTAACTCTGTAAGAAATGCACATTCACACACGTATTTAAGCACAGTTATTAACTCTGTGTAAGAAATGCACATTCACACACGTATTTATGCACAGTTATTAACTATGTGTAAGAAATGCACATTCACACACGTATTTATGCACAGTTATTAACTATGTGTAAGAAATGCACATTCACACACGTATTTATGCACAGTTATTAACTATGTGTAAGAAATGCACATTCACACACGTATTTATGCACAGTTATTAACTATGTGTAAGAAATGCACATTCACACACGTATTTATGCACAGTTATTAACTATGTGTAAGAAATGCACATTCACACACGTATTTATGCACAGTTATTAACTATGTGTAAGAAATGCACATTCACACACGTATTTATGCACAGTTATTAACTATGTGTAAGAAATGCACATTCACACACGTATTTATGCACAGTTATTAACTATGTGTAAGAAATGCACATTCACACACGTATTTATGCACAGTTATTAACTATGTGTAAGAAATGCACATTCACCCGCCGCGGTGGTACAGCGGTAAAGACCGCTGACTTTCAGTCAGCGAGTTGTACTCCGAGGATCGGGGTTCGCGCCCCGGTCCTGCCACAGCCGAGCGTGGCCGGTGGCCTGTGGAAGCGACAATTGGCAGTCGCTTCCGGGTGGGGGGAGGGGCTCGGAGAGAACCGCTGCGCACAGGGGGACCCAGGGCGTGTCACGGTCAGGAGCTGCGCCCTGTAGAGGACGTAGCATCCTTCCTATAAAGTACCGATAGACGGGGTGTGCAGCGGTGGTTCTCTAGCGGTTGCTACACGGGGGGAATTGAAATAGAATAGGGGTTCAATTGGCTACTAAATTGGGAGAAAAAGGGAAAAATCAGAAACAAAATTTTAAAAATAAATAAATAAATAAATAAAAAAATAAAAAAAATAAAATGCACATTCACACACGTATTTATGCACAGTTATTAACTATGTGTAAGAAATGCACATTCACACACGTATTTATGCACAGTTATTAACTATGTGTAAGAAATGCACATTCACACACGTATTTAAGCAGTTATTAACTCTGTGTAAGAAATGCACATTCACACACGTATTTAAGCAGTTATTAACTCTGTGTAAGAAATGCACATTCACACACGTATTTATGCACAGTTATTAACTCTGTGGAAGAAATGCACATTCACACACGTATTTATGCACAGTTATTAACTATGTGTAAGAAATGCACATTCACACACGTATTTATGCACAGTTATTAACTGTGTAAGAAATGCACATTCACACACGTATTTATGCACAGTTATTAACTATGTGTAAGAAATGCACATTCACACACGTATTTATGCACAGTTATTAACTCTGTGTAAGAAATGCACATTCACACACATATTTAAGCACAGCTATTAACTCTGTGTAAGAAATGCACATTCACACACGTATTTATGCACAGTTATTAACTCTGTGTAAGAAATGCACATTCACACACGTATTTAAGCACAGTTATTAACTATGTGTAAGAAATACACATTCACACACGTATTTATGCACAGTTATTAACTATGTGTAAGAAATGCACATTCACACACGTATTTATGCACAGTTATTAACTATGTGTAAGAAATGCACATTCACACACGTATTTAAGCACAGTTATTAACTATGTGTAAGAAATGCACATTCACACACGTATTTATGCACAGTTATTAACTATGTGTAAGAAATGCACATTCACACACGTATTTAAGCACAGTTATTAACTCTGTGTAAGAAATGCACATTCACACGTATTTAAGCACAGTTTTTAACTATGTGTAAGAAATGCACATTCACACACGTATTTATGCACAGTTATTAACTATGTGTAAGAAATGCACATTCACACACGTATTTATGCACAGTTATTAACTGTGTAAGAAATGCACATTCACACACGTATTTATGCACAGTTATTAACCCTGTGTAAGAAATGCACATTCACACACGTATTTATGCACAGTTATTAACCCTGTGTAAGAAATGCACATTCACACACGTATTTATGCACAGTTATTAACTATGTGTAAGAAATGCACATTCACACACGTATTTAAGCAGTTATTAACTATGTGTAAGAAATGCACATTCACACACGTATTTATGCACAGTTATTAACCCTGTGTAAGAAATGCACATTCACACACGTATTTATGCACAGTTATTAACTATGTGTAAGAAATGCACATTCACACACGTATTTATGCACAGTTATTAACTATGTAAGAAATGCACATTCACACACGTATTTAAGCAGTTATTAACTCTGTGTAAGAAATGCACATTCACACACGTATTTATGCACAGTTATTAACTATGTGTAAGAAATGCACATTCACACACGTATTTATGCACAGTTATTAACTCTGTGTAAGAAATGCACATTCACACACGTATTTATGCACAGTTATTAACTCTGTGGAAGAAATGCACATTCACACACGTATTTAAGCACAGTTATTAACTATGTGTAAGAAATGCACATTCACACACGTATTTATGCACAGTTATTAACTATGTGTAAGAAATGCACATTCACACACGTATTTATGCACAGTTATTAACTATGTGTAAGAAATGCACATTCACACGTATTTAAGCACAGTTATTAACTATGTGTAAGAAATGCACATTCACACACGTATTTATGCACAGTTATTAACTATGTGTAAGAAATGCACATTCACACACGTATTTATGCACAGTTATTAACTATGTGTAAGAAATGCACATTCACACACGTATTTATGCACAGTTATTAACTATGTGTAAGAAATGCACATTCACACACGTATTTATGCACAGTTATTAACTATGTGTAAGAAATGCACATTCACACGTATTTAAGCACAGTTATTAACTATGTGTAAGAAATGCACATTCACACACGTATTTATGCACAGTTATTAACTATGTGTAAGAAATGCACATTCACACACGTATTTATGCACAGTTATTAACTATGTGTAAGAAATGCACATTCACACACGTATTTATGCACAGTTATTAACTATGTGGAAGAAATGCACATTCACACACGTATTTATGCACAGTTATTAACTATGTGTAAGAAATGCACATTTAGCATTTTGAGCTCAAAAAGGACATTCCAGCATGGGATAGGAAATTGATTAATAAATAAAAATTTTCATGGCTGCCTGCTGGGGGGGGGGAAAGTGGTGTAAAAAATAAAATAAATAAATGAGAATAAAAGAATAAATGATCACCTCCCCCGTCCCCTCTGTGGCCGTCCCCAGGTGATGATGCGAGCAGGGCAGCCCCTGACCGGTACAAACGGCCGGCGCTGTAAGGAGGATGAGAAGCTGATTAACGCCACGTTGCGCGCGGGGAAGCGCGGTTACATCATCGACACGCGCACCGTCAACCAGGCTCAGCAAGCCAAGGCCAGGGGCGGCGGATTCGAGCAGGAAGCCAACTACCCTCAGTGGAGGAGGATTCACAAGGCTATTGAAAGGTCAGATCACCCTAACTACCCCTTTAAACCCTAATCCCTAACTCCTAACTGCCCCCTTAACCCCTAATCTCTAATCCCTTAAAGTTATGGGTGACATAAATTTTGGGCCCAAAATTCCAGGGTTCGCACAGTCCACAAATTATTTGTTGGGAAAGTGAGAATTTGTTGAAAACTGAATCCAGCAGTTTTAACAGTTAACTGTTAAATGTCTGTGCTACCTGTGCAGGTGGAATATTCTACAGGAGAGTCTGATTAAACTGGTCGAGGCCTGTAATGACCAGTCTCCCAGTATGGACCGCTGGCTCAGCAAGCTCGAGGCTTCCAATTGGCTGACCCATGTGAAGGAGATTCTGACCACCGCCTGCCTGGCTGCGCAGTGCATCGACAGGTGAGCGTCGCCACGGAAACGCCTGTCCATCAAACACGGCCGTTCCAGTGGACTCGTTGTTCGAGTTCAGGCCGGGTCAGTTAGGCGGGTGCTGTCGGTATTTTGTTGGTGTTGCTGTGCAGATATTTCTACAGTCCAGGTGTGTAATGACTTGTAGCTTAATGTAGATACCAGCCTCCTTCACGCTGCTTTTGATATAGCGGATTGTACAGAGACGGTAAAGCCGTGCTCTAACAACTTAAAAAGAGGGGCAACCTTAAATCAGAAAGTCTAGCATTGGAAGAGGATCGTCTGCTGAAACATTGTTTTTTAAAATTAATTAGCTACTTTTCTGCCTAAAAAGAGTGTCGGGTCTCTTATCTTCCAGATATAGTGGACTGTAAAATTTCCCAGCATCCTCCATCCGCCAACCCCGAGGGTGTGAATATTCACAATGGCGAAAGGCCATGGAGTGTCTGTCAATACGCCTGCTGGAACGTTGTGTGAGAGAGGTTTCCACAGCGATTATACCTGTGTTATGGTCTGTTTCACAGGGAGGGCGCGTCCGTGCTGGTCCACGGTACAGAGGGCACTGACTCCACCCTGCAGGTCACCTCTCTGGCCCAGATCATCCTAGACCCGGCTTCCAGAACCATCCGCGGGTTTCAGTCCCTGGTGGAACGCGAGTGGCTGCAGGTGAGTATGTGGCGACTGACACGCTGTAACCACTAATGCTACCGCGAATCACTTAGCATTAGCATTATGTGTGTGAGTGATGTGCAGTATTAGCAGTAGCATTAGCATTATGTGTGTGAGTGATGCGCAGTATTAGCAGTATGTGTATGAGTGATGTGCAGTATTAGCATGATGTGTATGAGTGATGTCCAGTATTAGCAGTAGCATTAGCATTATGTGTATGAGTGATGTGCAGTATTAGCAGTAGCATTAGCATTATGTGTATGAGTGATGTGCAGTATTAGCATGATGTGTATGAGTGATGTCCAGTATTAGCAGTAGCATTAGCATTATGTGTATGAGTGATGTGCAGTATTAGCAGTAGCATTAGCAGTATGTGTATGAGTGATGTGCAGTATTAGCAGTAGCATTATGTGTATGAGTGATGTGCAGTATTAGCAGTAGCATTAGCAGTATGTGTATGAGTGATGTGCAGTATTAGCAGTAGCATTAGCAGTATGTGTATGAGTGATGTGCAGTATTATCAGTAGCATTAGCATTATGTGTTTGAGTGATGTGCAGTATTAGCAGTAGCATTAGCAGTATGTGTATGAGTGATGTGCAGTATTAGCAGTAGCATTAGCAGTATGTGTATGAGTGATGTGCAGTATTAGCAGTAGCATTAGCAGTATGTGTATGAGTGATGTGCAGTATTAGCAGTAGCAGTAGCAGTATGTGTATGAGTGATGTGCAGTATTAGCATTATGTGTATGAGTGATGTGCAGTATTAGCAGTAGCATTAGCAGTATGTGTATGAGTGATGCGCAGTATTAGCAGTATGTGTATGAGTGATGTGCAGTATTAGCATTATGTGTATGAGTGATGTGCAGTATTAGCATGATGTGTATGAGTGATGTCCAGTATTAGCAGTAGCATTAGCATTATGTGTATGAGTGATGTGCAGTATTAGCAGTAGCATTAGCAGTATGTGTATGAGTGATGTGCAGTATTAGCAGTAGCATTATGTGTATGAGTGATGTGCAGTATTAGCAGTAGCATTAGCAGTATGTGTATGAGTGATGTGCAGTATTAGCAGTAGCATTAGCAGTATGTGTATGAGTGATGTGCAGTATTATCAGTAGCATTAGCATTATGTGTTTGAGTGATGTGCAGTATTAGCAGTAGCATTAGCAGTATGTGTATGAGTGATGTGCAGTATTAGCAGTAGCATTAGCAGTATGTGTATGAGTGATGTGCAGTATTAGCAGTAGCATTAGCAGTATGTGTATGAGTGATGTGCTGTATTAGCAGTAGCAGTATGTGTATGAGTGATGTGCAGTATTAGCATTATGTGTATGAGTGATGTGCAGTATTAGCAGTAGCATTAGCATTATGTGTGTGAGTGATGCGCAGTATTAGCAGTATGTGTATGAGTGATGTGCAGTATTAGCATGATGTGTATGAGTGATGTCCAGTATTAGCAGTAGCATTAGCATTATGTGTATGAGTGATGTGCAGTATTAGCAGTAGCATTAGCATTATGTGTATGAGTGATGTGCAGTATTAGCATGATGTGTATGAGTGATGTCCAGTATTAGCAGTAGCATTAGCATTATGTGTATGAGTGATGTGCAGTATTAGCAGTAGCATTAGCAGTATGTGTTTGACTGATGTGCAGTATTAGCAGTAGCATTATGTGTATGAGTGATGTGCAGTATTAGCAGTAGCATTAGCAGTATGTGTATGAGTGATGTGCAGTATTAGCAGTAGCATTAGCAGTATGTGTATGAGTGATGTGCAGTATTATCAGTAGCATTAGCATTATGTGTTTGAGTGATGTGCAGTATTAGCAGTAGCATTAGCAGTATGTGTATGAGTGATGTGCAGTATTAGCAGTAGCATTAGCAGTATGTGTATGAGTGATGTGCAGTATTAGCAGTAGCATTAGCAGTATGTGTATGAGTGATGTGCAGTATTAGCATTATGTGTATGAGTGATGTGCAGTATTAGCAGTAGCATTAGCAGTATGTGTATGAGTGATGTGCAGTATTAGCAGTAGCATTAGCAGTATGTGTATGAGTGATGTGCAGTATTAGCAGTAGCATTAGCAGTATGTGTATGAGTGATGTGCAGTATTAGCAGTAGCATTAGCATTATGTGTGTGAGTGATGTGCAGTATTAGCAGTAGCAGTATGTGTATGAGTGATGTGCAGTATTAGCAGTAGCATTATGTGTATGAGTGATGTGCAGTATTAGCAGTAGCATTAGCAGTATGTGTATGAGTGATGTGCAGTATTAGCAGTAGCATTATGTGTATGAGTGATGTGCAGTATTAGCAGTAGCATTAGCAGTATGTGTATGAGTGATGTGCAGTATTAGCAGTAGCATTAGCAGTATGTGTATGAGTGATGTGCAGTATTAGCAGTAGCATTATGTGTATGAGTGATGTGCAGTATTAGCAGTAGCATTAGCAGTATGTGTATGAGTGATGTGCAGTATTAGCAGTAGCATTAGCAGTATGTGTATGAGTGATGTGCAGTATTAGCATTATGTGTATGAGTGATGTGCAGTATTAGCAGTAGCATTATGTGTGTGAGTGATGTGCAGTATTAGCAGTAGCATTAGCAGTATGTGTATGAGTGATGTGCAGTATTAGCAGTAGCATTAGCAGTATGTGTATGAGTGATGTGCAGTAGTAGCATTAGCAGTATGTGTATGAGTGATGTGCAGTATTAGCATTATGTGTATGAGTGATGTGCAGTATTAGCAGTAGCATTATGTGTATGAGTGATGTGCAGTATTAGCAGTAGCATTAGCAGTATGTGTATGAGTGATGTGCAGTATTAGCAGTAGCATTAGCATTATGTGTGTGAGTGATGTGCAGTATTAGCAGTAGCATTAGCAGTATGTGTATGAGTGATGTGCAGTATTAGCAGTAGCATTAGCAGTATGTGTGTGAGTGATGTGCAGTATTAGCAGTAGCATTAGCATTATGTGTATGAGTGATGTGCAGTATTAGCAGTAGCATTAGCAGTATGTGTATGAGTGATGTGCAGTATTAGCAGTAGCATTAGCAGTATGTGTATGAGTGATGTGCAGTATTAGCAGTAGCATTAGCAGTATGTGTATGAGTGATGTGCAGTATTAGCAGTAGCATTATGTGTGTGAGTGATGTGCAGTATTAGCAGTAGCATTAGCAGTATGTGTATGAGTGATGTGCAGTATTAGCAGTAGCATTAGCAGTATGTGTATGAGTGATGTGCAGTATTAGCATTATGTGTATGAGTGATGTGCAGTATTAGCAGTAGCATTATGTGTATGAGTGACGTGCAGTATTAGCAGTAGCATTAGCAGTATGTGTATGAGTCATGTGCAGTATTAGCAGTAGCATTATGTGTGTGAGTGATGTGCAGTATTAGCAGTAGCATTAGCAGTATGTGTATGAGTGATGTGCAGTATTAGCAGTAGCATTAGCAGTATGTGTATGAGTGATGTGCAGTATTAGCAGTAGCATTATGTGTGTGAGTGATGTGCAGTATTAGCAGTAGCATTAGCAGTATGTGTATGAGTGATGTGCAGTATTAGCAGTAGCATTATGTGTATGAGTGATGTGCAGTATTAGCAGTAGCATTAGCAGTATGTGTATGAGTGATGTGCAGTATTAGCAGTAGCATTAGCAGTATGTGTATGAGTGATGTGCAGTATTAGCAGTAGCATTAGCAGTATGTGTATGAGTGATGTGCAGTATTAGCATTATGTGTATGAGTGATGTGCAGTATTAGCAGTAGCATTAGCAGTATGTGTATGAGTGATGTGCAGTATTAGCAGTAGAATTAGCGTGTGTAATGTGCAGCGGTAGCAGTAGCGTTAGCATGTGTGTGGTGCAGCGGCTGCATTACCGGGTGCGATGCGCTGTCCCTCGCAGGCTGGGCACCCGTTTCAGCAGCGCTGCGCTCAGTCTGCGTACTCCATGGGGAAGCCGCGCTGGGAGGCTCCGGTATTCCTGCTCTTCCTGGACTGCGTTTGGCAGATCCTGCGCCAGTTCCCCTGCTCCTTCCAGTTCAACGAGCACTTCCTGGTGATGCTGTTCCAACACGCCTACGCTTCCCAATTCAGCACCTTCATGGGGAACAACACTGCCGAGCGGTCAGTAGAGTCTCTGTGGGGTGTAAAATTAAAGGTTCCTCACAGCCTCTGTCTGGGTGTGAAGCGCCCTGTGTGAATGCACTGAGTTTCCCGGGAATACACATCCACGAGACTTCCCTGTCTAGCCTCGCCTATGTGATACTTCCTGCTATATGTGTATAAATGCTGGGCCAGTTTGGAATTTTGTTTGAGCATGTTAGACTGGAAAGCTGACAAACATCATGCTGAACTGTACCTACGAATAAACTAGCTACTTTCATCACGGAACCGTTTCAAGACCCTCTTATTCCTTGAACGTAATTGCAAGTACCGGCAGCGAACAGAAGTGTAATTGAGAAATACTAATCAATTCTTCACTACAGGTCAACTGTCTCTCTGTTGGTGATGGAGGGTCACAGTGGGAGTGTTCTCCTCACTGACTGATTCTCTCTCTCTCTCTCTCTCTCTCTCTCTGTAGGGTGAAGCTGAAGCTCTCTCAGAAGACAGTGTCACTCTGGTCGTGGGTCAATCGGCCGCAGCAGATGGAGCGATTTCTGAACCCTCTATTTGAGCCAAACAGCCTGGTCATCTGGCCCTCCGTCGCTCCCCAGAGTCTGCTCCTCTGGGAGGGTGAGTGCTCCTCTCTAACTCCTCCTTTTCTTCCGCTCCCTCTCCCCCTCCCCACCTCCGTCGCTCCCCAGAGTCTGCTCCTCTGGGAGGGTGAGTGCTCCTCTCTAACTCCTCCTTTTCTTCCGCTCCCTCTCCCCCTCCCCACCTCCATCGCTCCCCAGAGTCTGCTCCTCTGGGAGGGTGAGTCTGCTCCTCTCTCTCTCCCCTCCTCCCCCCTCTGTTGCGCTTCACAGTGCTGCAGTGTTTGTTAGAGATTTCCCTGGCTACATGTGAGGGAGTTATCGGCATGTGATGGCTGAGCTGAGCGAGCCAAGGTCCCGCGTGTGCTGCTGGAGCGGGCGCTCAAACACGCCAGGGATGCGGCTCTCAGCGTGCGCCTGGCAGGTCTGTCCCTGACAGACAGACAGATGGCTGCCTGGAACAGGCAATGCCACGTTGCACCCCGTGTTCTTGGCAGGAGGGGGTGGATTGCCACAGCTGTTTGTCTGGTGGCAGAAAGAGCGCTCGTTCTCAGGCACAAACTGAAGGATTCAACTTCTCCTTCTCTGATTGGCTGGTGTTTGTGCTGCAGGTTCTGATTGGCTGATAATGGTACAGTCAGAGCCCTGACCTCATGGGGAAACAGTGAGCTGGCGGAATGAGCGCACGTGCATGAAGCCCCCCCTTCCCCTTCCCCTATGAGATCACACATGGCCTGAGGGCTCGCATGACTAAATATGGCGCCAGTGTGACATTGCACAAATACCTTATGAACTCCTGACCCACTTATGCACGCACGCACACACACATACTCGCACACACACATACACGCACATGCGCACGCACATGCGCACGCACACAAACGGCACACACATGCACGCAGATACATGCACACACACAGGCAGTAGATATACACACACACACACACAGGCAGTAGAGACACACACGCATAAAGACACGCACGCAAACGGACACGCACAAACACGCTCACAGGCAGTAGACACGCGCACACAGACACACACACGCACACAGATACATGCACACACACACAGGCAGTAGATATACACACACGCACACACAGACGCACACAGATACATGCACACACACACAGGCAGTAGATATACACACACGCACACACAGACGCACACAGATACATGCACACACACACAGGCAGTAGAGACACACACGCACGCAAACGGACACGCACGAACACGCTCACAGGCAGTAGACATGCACACACACACACACATAGCGTTATTAGTGTATTAGCATTGCTCCTCTCTCTCTCCAGGTGTGTTCCTGCGCTGGAATCGCTCCTCTAAGTGTCTGGATGAGGCCTGTGAGGAGATCGTGCACATTATCGAGTACAACAAGGACCTGCAGGTCAAGGTCAACGCCCTCCGCAGACAGCTGGCTCAGCTAGAGACCCAGGACAGCCCGCTGGACACGCCCTAGTGTGGGCGGGGTAACGACAACCACACCCACTTATACCCCAAACCTCCTCCTCCCACAACCAAACTCCCAACAGACTACACCCCCAACAGACTACACCAACTCCCCAACACACACACACACACACACACACACACACACTACAGCACTGCTCCTTTATTTGGCCCAGCTGCTCTAAGCGTTAATAGAGGGACCACTCTTTCTGAAGAGCTGGTGACAGCAGCACTACGTATAATAACTAATAATAATAACGGTGATCTGCATATGATCACGTGGTACACGTTTCGCCAAAAGGATGTGCTGTGTCTCAGAGCAGGAAATGAGCACTCCTGCTGCTTCCCACTTCCTGTTTGGTTACCCAGGCTCAGAGCAAGAAGCGTCACCACTTCCTCTATGCTTACCTGGCCTCTCACAGGAAGTAGCACCACTTCCTATGTGCTTCCCTGTGCTCTCACAGGAAGTAGCATCGGGCACATGTAGCATGCGTTTCCTTAGCTGTGCCTCATTTTTTAACATGAAGCTGCACGTAATATTTATGTGACCAAAATGTTAGCATACTTCTTGAAAAGTGTGCTCCCGAATATACTCAGCGAAACCCCGGAAGTAAGTATATCATACAGTGGTTTTAAGTATACTACATTTTGAGAAAATGTTGCATACTTAACTACTTTTGCGTGCTGTCTACTCAACAAGCCTACTCAATAGTATGGAAGGGTGCTGATTGGGACACGGCCCTCCCCGCTGTCTTCTGCTCGGATTAATCACATCTCCCCCGCATGCCACGCATTTGAAGTCACGCCCTAAAGCACAAGATTTACAGTAAACGTACTGGAAAATATCAGTGGGTGTATCCAATTGTATCTTGGTTCGGGTGTGACCAACGTCATGGGAACTGATTCAGTTACTGTGGCACGAGCAGGTCAGAGGGTTGGCTTCCTGCCGAGTTCACTTTGGTGTCACAAAAAGGAAAAAAATACAGTAATACTTGAGCGGACTGTTGAATTGTTGAGAGGTTCGGCTTTTGAGAACAATTCTTCTAAAATGTATAGTTGTGATGTTATATCCACGTTACATAGTTATAGGTATTTGATGCTAGATACACCTGAATAACAGGATGTGACTGTTTGAAAACACTGCTCTTTCCTCTGCTGTTGTAGCATGTTGTAAACAGTGTGTGTATGGGCTATTCTCTGTACAGCTTTATGCTACCTTTCGGTTTCAGGTTTCGTTGGGCTTATTTCCTCAATCTGAGCGAACTGTAAGCTACACGTGTAAATACAGGGGGAAAGGTGTGCTTAATCTCTGAGTATAAGGCGCACTGCGGTTAGATTGAATAGGATCAGACAGCAGTAAGGAGAGCTCTCTCTTCTTGCTCTTAGCTGCAGAATGTTCCGCTTTATTTCAGCATTGTGGTCGGCTGCAGGAATGTATCACAGCTGTGTCTGCTCAATAATCCCACTGACTGTGAAATACAGAGCAGAGGCAGTGAAAGAGTGCGTGAGTGAGAGAGTGAGAGAGTGAGAGAGTGAGAGAGTGAGAGAGTGAGAGAGTGAGAGAGTGAGAGAGAGTGCGTGAGTGCGTGAGTGCGTGAGTGCGTGAGTGCGTGAGTGAGTGAGAGAGCGTGAGTGCGTGAGTGCGTGAGTGAGTGTGTGAGTGAGTGTGTGAGTGTGTGAGTGAGTGAGTGAGTGAGTGAGTGAGTGAGTGAGTGAGTGAGTGAGTGAGTGAGTGAGTGAGTGAGTGAGCGAGCGAGTTTTTGTGTGCGTGTCCGCATGTGTGTGTGCGTGCGTGTTTGTGTGCCTGCCTGCGTGCGTACGCACATGCACACTTCCTCTGCCCTGAGATAAAACACATTCATGCATGTGATCCGTGTTCTGATTGGCTGAATATGCACTGGATGTGACGCTAGGGTAACAGAAGTGAGACTGTAGGTACACATTGGGCATGTACATTACACATATGCTACATGTATGACACACGTGAGAATGATATTCAGCGTCATTTTAATGGAACTCACGCTCGTGTGAAGTGAACAGTACAGCAGGATTGGACTCTTACTCAATTTCACACGACAGGAATCTGACCAATGCAAGCCTTCTGCATGGACTGAAAACGTCTGCTTTTTTATCACTAAACAATGTCACTTTTGATGTTTTATTTGAGTGGTTTTGTGTAAAGATGTCTGTGATGTTGCTGGAAATAAAGGAGATAACATGGTGAACAGTGCAGGTGTGTTTGACAGCCAGTCCTGCAGTGGAACAGGTGGGATTTATGCCCCCCCCCCCGCTGGCGCTGGCAGGCGGGAGGGGTTCGTGAGTTCAGCTGCTGCACGTTTAATTTTGCACAGTTGTTACGAAAGATATCAGGTGTGGAATACCAGCGGCGTTACACAGACATCACATGCCGGTGATTAAGTTCCAATCAGGGACACGCAGGAGAATAAATAGCCAGCCAATCAGGCTCCTCGGTGAGCCCTGGCCACCAATCACAGAGCCTGACCTTCTGAACAGTATGGCTTCCCACACTTATATCATTTCCTGATGCACGGCGATCTATTTTAGGGCTTTTTCAGCTTCATTCGACAGCAGAGTGTAGAGAAATGGGTATAATGGGGAGGGGCAGACATGTGACAAACTTTGTGCGGCCGCTGACGTGACAACTCGCACTGAGCGTGTGGATGGTGCTCTTACAGGCTACGCCACCCAGACACCCTATTTTTTTCTACTCAGGGTTTTACATTGTTAAAAATAATAATCATAATTTGAAATTAAAATAATCAACTTCTAACTGGAAATACATGACCTGGGGCCTTGTGGGCAGGTGAGCAGGATTACTCAGTTAGCTGGATAACTGGTAAACCCGGAACAGCTCTTTTTACTTCGGTCCATGTTCCAGATTTGGGAGGATTCCAGGTTTTACTCAGTGCAGTTATCCAGCTAACTCAGTAATCCTGCTTTGTGAAACAGGCCGCTGCACAGCCTGGCTTGGCAGAATGTCCTCATTCTGAAACTAGTTGAACTGCCTTCAGCTCACGGGATTTGTTATAGAAGGCTTTTACATTTGGTCTCTAAGAGAAGCGATGTGCAGGGGAACCGCCACTGTCCTACACGTCTCTATATGTGCAGGGGAACCGCCACTGTCCTACACGTCTCTACATGTGCAGGGGAACCGCCACTGTCCTACACGTCTCTACATGTGTGGGGGAACCGCCACTGTCCTACACGTCTCTATATGTGCGGGGGAACCGCCACTGTCCTACACGTCTCTACATGTGCAGGGGAACCGCCACTGTCCTACACGTCTCTACATGTGTGGGGGAACCACCACTGTCCTACACGTCTCTATATGTACGGGGGAACCGCCACTGTCTTACACGTCTCTATATGTGCGGGGGAACCGCCACTGTCCTACACGTCTCTATATGTACAGGGGAACCGCCACTGTCCTACACGTCTCTATATGTATGGGGGAACCGCCACTGTCTTACACGGCTCTATATGTACGGGGGAACCGCCACTGTCCTACACGTCTCTATATGTGCGGGGGAACCGCCACTGTCCTACACGTCTCTATATGTACGGGGGAACCGCCACTGTCTTACACGTCTCTATATGTACGGGGGAACCGCCACTGTCCTACACGTCTCCATATGTGTGGAGGAAACACGTCTCTACGTGTTATGTTCTACACATTTCTAAGCTGAATGAAGTTGTGTACAACAGAAGCATCAGCTTAAAAACTATTTATTGGGTAGATTTTCTCCAATACCTGCAGATGCCATATGTAACTAACAGCATCTTGTCTTTCTTTCGCTTGGCTCTCTAGTTCTGTCCCGTTTCACTGTCCTGTGTTTTGGGATAGCCCCGCCCCTCACACGTGCTTTTGTTTCCCCCCGCGGATCACGTGTGGACTCTTCCAGGGAAGATGGATGTTGTGGATTTTAGCACTGACCTATATTTCACCTCTGTATGGACACTCCAGAGATTCTTTTGTGAAACGCCCCCTGCCCCATTGCCAAACCTCATTGACTGGGTTCATTTTTAATCATTTGACAACAACATTATGTACAAAATTACATGTTTTAGTTGTAAAGTTTAAATGTAAAAAAAAAAAGCTTGAGATATGAAATGATATGTACAATTATGTATGTGTATGTATATATATATATGTATGTATATATGTATATATATATATATATACACATGTAATAACAATATATTTTTTTAATTGTGCAAAAAATTGTTTATTTCTTTTACCAGACTGTTGAAACAAAGCCAGATCAGATTTTCTGCACAGAAAGATTTCAAACTTTGTTTAGCGATTGTTGCTGTTTGCAGTGTGTTTGTTTCGAGTGTATCGCTGTGAGTCATAGGAAAGATCACTCGCGGTCATTGACTCTACACAACCTTCAGATTTTCAACTTACTTTCTGCAAAGATCGATTTCATCTTCTGTCTGGAATATCTGTAATGTCTTAGCCTGCAGAGGATTGCAGATATTCATATCCATAATAATATCCTAATCAAAACCATTTTATTTATATAGTACCTTTGACAGGGACACGGTCTCAAAGATGATTTACAGAAAAGTGGAAAAGTTGGGAATGAGTCGGAACCTCCAAAAAAACATCCAAAATCTCCTTTCTTGGTTGTTAAATACACTGCTCAAAAAAATGAAGGGAACACTTAATCATCACAGTATAACACCAAGTCAATTAAACCAAACCGGTCATGCTGGATGATGTTGCAGGCAGCATAACATTCGCCACGGCGTCTCCAGACTCTCACGTCTGTCACATGTGCTCAGTGTGAACCTGCTCTCATCTGTGAAGAGAACGGGGCACCAATGGCGAACCTGCTAATTCTGGCGTTCTCTGGCAAATGCCAATCGAGCTGCACAGTGCTGGGCTGTGAGCACAGGTCCCACTACAGGACGTCGGGCCCTTACGCCACCCTCATGGAGTCTGTTTCTGACAGTTTGCTCAGAAACATGCACACGAGTAGCCCGCTGGAGGTCATTTTGTAGGGCTCTGGCAGTGCTCCTCTTGTTCCTGCCGCTGGGTTGTTGCCCTTCTATGGCCCTGTCCAGCTCTCCTCGTGTAATGGCCCGTCTCCCGGTATCTCCTCCACGCTCTTGAGACTGTGCTGGGAGACACAGCAAGCCTTCTTGCGACGGCGCGTATGGATGTGCCATCCTGGAGGAGCTGGACTACCTGTGCAATCTGAATGGGCTGCAGGTACCGCCTCATGCTACCAGTAGTGACAAAGGCACTAGCAAAATGCAAAACTAGAAGAACTAGCAGTCAGGAAGGATAAGAAGAGAGAAATGGTCTGTGGCCACCACCTGCAAAACCATTTACTTTTTGGGGGTTATGTTGCTGTTGCCTCTCCTGTCCATCTGTTGTCACTTTCATTTGCACCAAAGCAGGTGAAATTGATTCACAATCGTTTACGCTTCCTAACTGGACAGATCGATATCCCAGAAGTTTAATTGACTTGGTGTTATACTGTGTTGATTAAGTGTTCCCTTAATTTTTTTGAGCAGTGTATAATTTCCCAATCTGTATTTTATGGTTTCTCTCTTCCCAGATTTTAGGGCCATCAAGCTTGTCCACAGTTTCCTGGATCCCATTCGATGTAGGATTTTTGCATTATGTTTGCTGTCCTGTGGATGACTTCACACACAACATGTCCGGAAAGGGAGAATAAAAGTAGGACATTTCACAATCAGGCATCACTCACTGTCCTCGGAGGAGAAAATCAGCAGTCTCAGCTCCTCATATTATACACAATATCAAAAATACTAAAACACAAGAACAGTATTTTAAAAGTAGATCCTCAAGTTGGCTGGGGCAAAATGGAATTAAATGGGAAATTACAGATAGGCTGCCGGTTATGTAAAGGTGTGCAGAACATTATTGTTTAATGTATCACAAGGTCCAGTTCCCATTATAAAAACACCACTCAAAACGCCCACTTTTCCCCAAGAACAGATAACATCGGGTGCACACACTGGGGAAAGTATGTGTCGTGGCGAAATAGCATTTTGGAAATTTAGAGGACAAACAGCGGCTGACCAACGGGTTCTACTGACGCCATATGGGCGTTGTCGTTCGCGGAAGCCGCACCTCCAGTCTTAACCAATCAGAGTGAAAACCGGCTTCCTTGAAAGCGGATGCTGCTGATATATAAACTGTTCTTGGGCTGATGCAATATCAGGGGAACGGATATCTCGCATGTGTGATTTGAAAGGTACAGTAGCATCAGTAGCATCCAAATTGCTCGGAGCGGAAGACCAAGTGACATAATTTGATTATATATTTTTTACTCCAGTTATTTATTCAGGTAAGGACATCAAACATCTTAGATCAGCTAAAACTGTTGCAGTTCTGACTGATTTAAGACAAGCTTTTTATTTATTCGAGGGATCAGCAGCTAATTTAGTGCAACGCATGGCTAGGTAGATTTCCACCTAACGTTAAAAAAGCATTGACTTGGCTATATGGGCTTAGCGGATGCTACTTAAAGCATTGTTCATCGTTATGGCTTCGAAAGCTTGTTAGCTTGGAAACGACCTTAGGGAAATTAAACTGCATTGCTACCTTAGCTGAGTAGCTTGTGAACACTTAACTAGCGTATAGTCAACTAGTAATCCGGCCACAAAACAAGTTTGAGATCATTCTGTGCTACGTGTTATTATAAAGTATACTGACGAGAAACAATATTGACCACTTTACTGGAAAGAGTGTACCGGGAAATAATCTAGCAACAGATATTGGGGAAATCTATGCCATATATTTCCGTAATATCTGTTGCTGTTGAAATATCTGTTGAAAGAGTTTATATGTGCAAGTCTCTTTTAGGCTTGCATGTTGAAACGGTTGTTTTGCGAGATGCGAC
Organism: Ilyophis sp. 1 JC-2022; assembly: GCA_022702515.1. Classification (NCBI taxonomy): domain Eukaryota; kingdom Metazoa; phylum Chordata; class Actinopteri; order Anguilliformes; family Synaphobranchidae; genus Ilyophis; species Ilyophis sp. 1 JC-2022. Next base: position 74,645,408 of record CM040395.1, on the reverse strand, counting down.
CACTAAGCATTTTTGGCAACGTCACCAACTCGAGTGTTGGCCCGCTGGTTGGGTTCTAAAAAGCAATAACGTTAACGGCGTTGTGTGGCCACTTTACAAATATTGATATTTTACTCCAATTTAAATTGTGTTAATTGCCTGTCGTGATAAAGACATTCTAGACCAATAAATTGTAGTTTGTCCGAAAACGACTAGCATTGGCCTTACATTGTGACGTTACGCGTTAGCCTTGACATGTAACGTTAAAGTTAGTATTACACATATGATAAGACTGTACCAATATAGCACTTGCTGGTTACGAGGATGTAAGTTTAGTTGATACGGTAACGTTATCTTGCATGGGCGGCCTTCCTTTATGTGGCTAAAAGTATTTACGCAGCATAGGCTACACGAATTGGTTACTGGTCCGATGAAGGAAATACGATCAAACAAAAAAAAAAGTAACGTTATTTTAAGGAACTGGCTTCGGTGTGAAATAACATCACATGGTGACAAAAAGGGCAGCATGTCACTGTTGTCCCCTCTACCCGTTAGAACCGAAAGGCAAATGGCGTTTTAATGTCAAATTAGTGCCTAAAGATGTATAAGGTCGGACCTGATCTGTCTACCGAAGAAGCCAAAGGCCATGTACGTGTCCACAGCACCGTTCGTTCTTGGTAAAAAACAACAACAACCGTATTTCATCAAATTAATAACTAAACTAGGGTGACCAGACGTCCTCTTTTCCCCGGACATTTCTTCTTTTTGGGACCAAAAATATCCGTACAAGCGGGATTTTTAAATTCCTAAAATGTTTGTTTAGGATTTCCTTGTTCCATAGACCATATATAAACAAACAGATAGCCTAGTATTATGTTCATAACGCCCGTCTAACCCTGTCCTCTTTTTTAAAAATCAAAATTATGGTCACCCTAACGAAACACATTTAGCCTATAGCTATCCAGCTCAGGCATCAGTCAATTTTACCGTTAGACACAAAACAAGATAAATTATCAAGATTATCAAGATAAAAACGGGTGTTTTCAATCCCAGATGTCAGAAGTGACGATTTTAACAGTTTGGCTAAAAAAAAATTATAAATCTGGCAGCATCAATATGTGTGTGCATGTATAAATCATAGCCATTTTTCATGTTTGAACTGAAGGAGCATTCAAATGATTTAAGGAAGCACTGATCTGGTCGTCAAATGGCCCGAAGGAGGCCGGGCCGTGTGATTTCACGCCCTGTGTCTGTCGCTATTTTTTTGGCACGTCTACCCTCATGTGCTGATTGGAGCGAAAGGAAGGCAGGGCAGTATATATACTCTCAAATTACGCCGCGTTCCTTTCGTAAACTCACCCGACCTCGAGGTAAGCTGGTGCGTAACTAACTGTATTTGGTCGTTCTCTTCTAAGGTATTAATTATTTTTTCTAAGAATAAAGCACATAACTTGTTAACTTGACAGTTTAAAGTTGAATGAAAATGAAAAGGTATGCGCCGTTGAAATGGCTTCATTGTTTTTGTATACAGCCCTTTTAAGACCACGGGGATACATTATAACCGTGTGGATCGGTGGTTTAGTAAAGATGTAATTGAATTGAAGATTTACACCAATCTTCCAAAATGAATTTGCTTTGCCAGTAACGCAACTCCACGCGCAGAGGGGCGCAGTGATCGCGTGGAGCCGGTGTGTTATTGTCGTTGCTTAGAAATGAATGGTAACTTTGTAACTTTCACCAACACTTAGTTCCTGCCACGAAATGTAATCCTCTCCATAAAATCCCAATCTAAACTACTCGCCTGGTTCTTCGTTAGACCGAATAACTGATGTAGTCGTGTAAATAAAAGTAGCTCTGTTTTTAGAAGCTATTATACATATTTACCGTGCTGTTATATACTGTTCTTTCCGTTGAAAAGCTTGCTGTTGTTATCGCTGACGCTGTTAGTTGACCAACTGCCATAATGGAATGTTTGGTCCCATTATCATGGTGACTTTTATATTTGCTTATATTTTATGGAGCCAGATCATTTATTAATAATTACTATAAAATAGTGTGTTCTTTCAGATTCTTAGATTATCGTTTAAACGGTGCAAGGTTAAGTACAGTAGTCAGTCAGAGATTCTAACCGACAGCCTTACGGTTTTGAGCCCAGGTCCTTGACTCCGCCCCTTGTGTCTCTGACAGATAAAAATGGCGGTTGCGCGAACCCTGAGCAGAGTGGCACGGCAGGCCCTGCAGGTCCCGACCTGCGGCTGCCAGCCTATCACAGTCGCCGTCCGCAACATCAGCTTCTCCCCACGTCAGGTCACCTCTGACGCCAGCTTCCACTCCGTGTCCTTCTCCGAGACTGACCACCCCAAAGTGCTCATCACAGGTGCGCTATAACCGTAAGGCTACCGCGCACGTCATTAAGTACAGGTCTAATGCAGTGAATAGAGTTTATTTCTGTTTTGAATGGTATGGTATGTTGTGGCTCATATGTGTACATGTTTGGTTGGTTGTCATGTTCAGTAACGTGGGGCAATGCAGTCTGTGATAGGCTGGAGCGTAAGGCTGTCTGTAAATCCTGGTCTGTGATAGGCTGGAAGGTGATTTAGTCTGAACTCTGTTCTGGCCTATGACTTCCCTATACTCCCTCTTCATGTCTCCATAGCAACGGCATATTCACTAGTATTCTGTTTCTCCCTGTCTCTCTCTTGCCCTCTCTCGTTCCCCCCTCTTTCTTTCTCTCAGGGGGCCTAGGGCAGCTCGGGGTGGGCCTAGCCAAGCTGCTGAGGTAAGGGCTCAATCCTTGGCTTGCAGGGATATTTTGGCAGGCGCTAATGTGTTTACTGTTCTACCTCTTAGTTGCACAAGTGCGCTCCTGTGACGACCAGTCAAGGTCAAGCTACTCTTGGTTTCTTTGTGTATTAACACTTTATTTACACTCACATTTTGGGCCATGTAGCAGAATCTCTTATCGAGAGAAACTAGTTTTCGACTTGCGTTTATTTGTTTACCACTGGGCTGTGTGGTCGTGCTCTTAACTTTCTGCAACTGCAACTTTCTGCTTTTACAGGATGAGGTTTGGAAAGAACAACGTGATTCTGTCAGACATCAGGAAACCCCCGAGTCACGTGTTCCACAGTGGTGAGTACGCTGCAGACGTGTAGGGAAATAAAAGCTCCATTTCACACGAAGGAAATCCTTCGCATTGAGCGCGAGCGATGTTTGTGTTTAACCGCGGCTGTTCCTCGGCGGTTGTGAATGTAATTACTGAGTGTCTGCCTGTTCCTCGGCGGTTGTGAATGTAATTACTGAGTTTCTGCCTGTTCCTCGGCGGTTGTGACTGTAATTACTGAGTTTCTGCCTGTTCCTCGGCGGTTGTGACTGTAATTACTGAGTTTCTGTGCGTCCTGACCCCCAGGCCCGTTCATCTACTCCGACATCCTGGACTACAAGAACCTGAGGGAGATAGTGGTGAACAACCGCATCACCTGGCTGGTGCATTACAGCGCCCTGCTGAGCGCGGTGGGAGAGACCAATGTGTCGCTGGCACGCGCCGTCAACATCACCGGTGAGAGCAGGGCCCCATGTGGCCCCTAGGGGCCCAGCCCGGATCGGGGGGGGGTGGGTGGCCAAGGGTAGGGGAGGGTGTGTCCGGTAGCGCCACGGTCGGTTGGGGGACATGTGGACGGTTGGCGTTGCACAATACATTTTTTGCATTTCAGCTTAAGGCCTCTTAATTCTATACGTCTATACATGTTTAAAAACGCACACGGTGACACAGTGTTCCCTCCTGTGGTATTCATAGCCAGAACAGGTGGCCCCCCTCTCCGCCTCCTACCTGTTGACCTCAGGGCTGTTATGTGTCCTGGTGCAGTGCTGATGTTGTTTCTGCCTCCTCCCAGGTTTGCACAACATCCTGGACATCGCGGCAGAGCACGGCTTGCGCCTTTTCGTCCCCAGCACCATCGGCGCCTTCGGCCCCACCTCCCCCCGAAACCCCACCCCCGACCTGTGCGTGCAGCGCCCGCGCACCATCTACGGCGTGTCCAAGGTGCACGCCGAGCTCATGGGCGAGGTGAGAGCTGCGGGGGACACCTGTACACCTGTAGGCTCTGGGTCCGAGACTCGCTTGAGATGCTCAAAAAAATTAGCCGTCCTGCAACACCTGAGGAATTTTTCTGCCGTCTAAAGAGTCAAAAATACTGAATCTCCCTGTCTCTCCCTGTCTCTCCCTGTCTCTCCCTCTCTCCCCCTCTCTGTCTCTCTCCCTCTCTCCCTCTCTCCCTCTCTCCCTCTCTCCCTCTCTCCCTCTCTCCCTCTCTTCCTCTCTCCCTCTCTTCCTCTCTCTCTCTCTCTCTCTCCCTCATTCAGTATTACCATCATCGGTACGGCTTGGATTTCCGCTGTTTGCGCTACCCTGGCATCATCTCAGCGGACTCCCAGCCCGGGGGCGGCACGACCGGTAAGCGCCAGGATCGGGTCAGGTTGGGGGTGGCGCCAAGGTGGGATCAGGTTCGGGGGAGGGGGGTGGTTGGGGGTGGCGCCAGGGTCGGACGGGGTGCCCATGGATGTTGATAGTTGGTGTTGCAGAATACATTTTTTGCATTTCAGCTTGAGCTTCTTGATTGACTTTAAAAACACACACTGTGTTCAGTCCCGTGTTGTTCACTCCCGTGTTATATGGAGCCAGAACAGGTGGTGTGTTGGGGGTCTCTGGGGTGGGGCAGGGCTGGGGTCACAGCTGGTCAGGCTGTGTGGGTGTGAGAGTTCTCTATGTACCAGTACAGGGTAATCAGAGACTGGTGAGATCTTGGGGGGGGGTTACAGAGGAGTTACAGGGCTGCGTGAAAGTAGCTTTACTACATCCCTGCAGTCGTCCACGCACTCGCTTCCTGTGTAACACCGGCAGCTTCCCGTCCGTCTCTCCTCCCCAGATTACGCCGTGCAGATCTTCCATGACGCGGTGAAGACGGGCAAGTTTGAGTGCAACCTGAAGCCGGACACGCGGCTGCCCATGATGTACATTGAGGACTGCCTCCGCGCCACGCTGGAGGTGCTGGAGGCTCCGGCCGACACACTGAGCATGCGCACGTACAACATCAACGCCATGAGCTTCACCCCCGAAGAGCTGGGCCGCGAGGTGCAGAGACAGCTGCCCGACCTGCAGGTCACCTACCACGTGGACCAAGTGCGCCAGGCCATCGGTAATGGTCCCTCCCCCCCTCCCACCTCACGCACTGCAGGAGCTTCCAGCGTCCCGCGTTCTCTAACGACGCTTCCAGCGTTCCGCGTTCTCTAACGACGCTTCTAGCGTCCCGCGTTCTAGAGACGCTAACAATGTTGTACTTCTAAAACAATTCCAATGTGCCACATTCTAACAACACTTCCAACACTACATACATGTTTGCCAGAGTATCTTACTATGTAAATATTTGAAACTACCATCCAGTGTTCCTAATGCGGTTTTGTGTGTGCACTGCAGGCTGATGTGCGTATCTGTGAGATTTTACTGAACTTACCGTTTCTCTTCCACGTTCCCCCCTCCAGCTGACAGTTGGCCCATGAACTTTGACGACGATAACGCCCGTCGGGACTGGGGCTGGAAGCACGAGTACGACCTGCCTGAGCTGGTGCAAACAATGCTCGCCTTCATCGGCTCCGAGTCCCGGATCGCACATGCCAACTGAGCATGTGCGCACTCCTCCCCCGCCCCCTGGTGGGCGGGGCCTTCTGAGAGCCTGGCTCTGTGTATATATTGTACAGAATTACTCTTTAGGGAAAGGAGACACACGGACTGTACATAGCATTTCTCTGTGTGTTGGGGTACCGCTACCTTAGCCTAGCGCACGCGCCCATCGCGTGTTTAATGTGCTGCCTGTGGGGCGGGCTTCAACTCCTGTGCTAAAGAAGGAAAGAAAGAGGGAACGTTGTTCTTTAGTAATTCCTCAGAACTAAAGCCTTTGCACGTCTGTCAACTGTGGGTCGAACCTAGAATCATCGCTGGGTCTGGGTTCCACTGTCACAGGGTTTCACCGTCACTGTCTAAAGAACCCTGCTAAAGGTAGACCTTATTAGTTTGAGGGAAATTATTTTCGTTCTTCATGCTGACAGTGGCAGAGAGAACAATACTCATGATTGTTTCCACCTTCAAAGAAACAGTATGGCAGCAGGGTTTTGTTCTGTCCCGTTATCAAAATGCCCGGGGAACCTTCCGCTTATCTGTAGATGGTAGATGATGAGCTCATTGTTACAATGTTAGTTTAATTTATACTTTTGGACTCTGTATTATTTTATTTTTTTCTTACTGTGCAAACTATTTATTTTACCTGCAGCGAAAATTTATTTTTTTAAAGATTATGCTTGCAGTGTTTCATGACAAATTACAATGCCGTGTCATCAATGACATCATTACCTGCAAATTCCTCTTGGGACACTTATTTCCCCATTCTGTTTCCTCCAATGGGAGGCTGCAATGTGGGGCACTGCCCACAATGGCTCCTGTGATGTCACAAAAGTCACCATAGCTTCCTGCATACAAAGGGCTTTTCCAAGGAACCTGTTCTGTCAGCCTTAAGATCAGTGGAGTGTACCTGTCCTTTCAATGTGTTTTTTTCCAATCATCTGTTTTTGGAAGCAGATGGAATTATTGTGTCTGTTCTTCTCTTCAGATGTTGATCTGTAAAACTGCTTTTTCATTAAAAACTTCATTTTTTTTTTTTTTCCAAATACCTTTGTTCAGTGTTTTCTTGGGTTTAAAAAAAAAAAAAAAAAAACCTGCTTAGATGTGGGAGACGGAGACTCTTGTGTTACTTTAACATTTAAAGTAATGAACCCGTAGTGTGGTCAGGTTTTTAGAAACCATGCTGAATGCCACTAATGGATTTAAAGGTCTAATCCCCAATCTTATCAGGTATGCAGATTTAGGTTCAGCCTTGGATTAATTGGGTTGTTTTGTGTTTTGAAAATCGTGTCCGTTTCGTCTAAACTACACTTGTGTTGCCAAGCACTAAATTAAAGTAAATAAATAAAAATACATATATAAATATATAATGAAAAATACTGTACACTGTGAAAAAGAAAAAATACCTAAATCACAACCACAGCCTACTTTATATACATGCCCAGAGCATGTACTAGTAATGAGTAATACTGGTAAGAACTGTGTGTGTGTTTCGTTATGTTCTGCTGAAGTACTAGCTATACTCCATGTATACTAACATGTTTTTCTGGTTTTTTCAATTAACAGAAAATCTGGTCAACCCAACTCTGCATCTCTGAGTCGTCGTTCTGGAGCCTGCTAGGTAGCTCCTCTCTGGTCTGTACGAACTTGGCTTTATCATTAACACACCAATCAAAACAAGAATGTCTCCAGTCGCACACACGCATAGTGCTAATACAGTTTTAAATTCAGTCCATGTGCATTAAAACCAAAATCATCTGAGAGGACCCTGAGCCAAGAATCTCTTCTCTCATCTTAATCAAAGCTAATCAAACGGTACAAATTGAACCGAGTCGAATACATAATCACAATACTTCAAACCTAGCAAAACAGTCCTGGGAATTTTCAGTGAAACATGTTACTAACCAAAATGTACAATCGTATGCAAGACTAATTTCTTTTGAATTTTCGTGTCAACAAAAACAGAAGTGATCTGTAATCTGCAGGATTTTAACCGCTGTCTTGAAGAGTTCAAATATTTCAGATGATTACTTGACCCAGATTCAGAGACGGCCTTGATTGTCATTTTAAAAGACCGACCTGCTTTCTATGGCACTAACCATATCTCCTCTTCGATCCTCCTGGAACACCTGGAAAGATGACACCATCACGTGGCTCACGTCAACCGAACTGCATCTAAAGACACATGCGAGAGGAATCCTCCTGGATCTGTGTGCTGTGATTTAGATGCAGGGTATCCACGAGCCTGCTTCCTTACGTCTCAGCGGGTGATGCTCTGTCCTTATCTTCTCCTGTAGTCGTTTGGCCTGATCTACACTGCAGTGTGGTGTCCCTCAAGGTTTGGTACTTGGCCCGATGATTATTTATTTTTTTGTTTGGTCTGTATGTGCTATGGTTTGTAATACTATCGACACACATATGGTACACGGGTGATACCCAACCCAACAGCTTAGTCAAGGAGCCCAATAAAACTCTGCTGGTCAGTAAATTTTAAAATGCGCCTGAGGGAATGTTATTAAAAGAACTGGGTAACATAGAACACACGCATTGCAGTCTGTAACATGGGCAAAATTTTAATATTGAATTCAGGTTAATAAATCTTGTGTATCACCAACCATGCAAAAACAAAAATGCCAACTTAAAAATGAGTGTTAAAACATTTAAACAGTCAAACATTTAGGTGTTTCATACAACTGGTCCTAAACTGATCACATGGTCTGATAAGTGAGTAAGTGAGTTGACCATGTCTTGTATCTATGAACCCCCAAAAAAATGGGCTTCCCATAATGAGTCTGGTTCCTCATAAGGGTTCTTCCTGTACCCCATCAAAATATTTTTTTCTGGGGGCCGGGGTGTTAAGTGCTGTTAGAATATCGGAATACACTAATCGCAAAACCACCTGTGACCTTATTTTACATTTGACAAGGCCATGTACACAACTTCGATTTCAAGTGGCAAGTGTAAACAGGTGACTAAGGAGTTGCACAGTGAAAGCCACATTTAAAGAGGAAACAAACATTCTCTGGGTACAGCCGTTTCATGTGTTTTTATATCCATCATGAATTGTATCTCTCCGCTGAGCTCATGCGGCAAGCATTTGCCTGGTTTGCATTATTTGCATTTTTGATGATTCATAGCTGCACCTGATCTTGAAAAATTATGGATTATAGGTGACTGTGTCCTCCAGATATTTCAACGCTAGATAAATGAGAAGGTGTGGTTGGTGTGTTGTGTCAATCTAAGGGCAGGAGGCTATTAGAATATGTGTTTGCTAAAGGACAGGTGTGCTACAAGGCACACTGTTAGGACGGGATGTTAGAATGTGCGTTAGTAAAATCTAATCTTAATCAGGATCATCAAATTAGAATATGTTTCTAAATTACTGGGGGTTATTCATATGTGTTTCACCTAAATTACAGGAGGTATTTGTATGTGTTTCACCTAAATTACAGGAGGTATTCGTATGCGTTTCACCTAAATTACTGGGGGTTATTCATATGTGTTTCACCTAAATTACAGGAGGTATTCGTATGTGTTTCACCTACATTACAGGGGGTTATTCGTATGCGTTTCATTGAAAGTACAGGATGTATTAGTATGAGTTTCAGCTAAATTACAGAATGTATGAGTATGAGTTTCAGCTAAATTACAGAATGTATGAGTTTCAGCTAAATTACAGAATGTATGAGTATGAGTTTCAGCTGAAGTACAGGAGGGTATTAGTATGCGTGTCTGTTTCAATATCAGGTTGGATATGTTCCCCCTGTGCACTCTGGGATCTCATTTCTGGGAAGGGCACTCTTGCTGTGTTTTGTTTATTTAGCAATGAAAGCACATTGAAGGGGTGGGGGTGGCAGTGGGGGGCTTATTGCCCCCCCTAGTACTTGCTCCTTTGTTATGAAACCGCTTTCCTGCAGCCCCCCTCCCCCCTCCTAGCCACACACTCTCCCCACAGCCAATGAGAAAGCCAGAATCTCTGAACACCATATTTCATGCCCTTTATAATCTCTGGAGATAGTATTCATAGAATTTTTTTTATGTGTGTGTATGTTTGGGGGGGGGGGGGGTGTCTATAGACAGGGTTCTGTAAACAGCAGCAGTAAATCAACCAATAAGAGGGTTCCCAAAATACACCGCTGCCACTCTTGTGCACCCCCATTCACCTGTTGCTATGGTGACATCTTTCCTTTTCCCAAGGAATTCAGAGTCAAAGGTCATCTTTACAGTTTCCTTTTATTTCGAGGAAATACAATTTTAAAAAGGTTCTGAGCTAATGGTATTCCTTATCCTTGAAGTTATACTGTAAGAAACACAGTTAAGGGATACTTTTAGGGTATCATGTGAGACATTTGGTAATTTAATATAACCTATTTTCTATTATTTTACCGTGGAATAATGCATGTTCAGCGTGTATGTTGCTAAAATTATTTTCTTATTGGTCAATTATGTTGGCTGGAGGTTGTGCTTCAACCTACTCAAAGTCACCTGTCTGTAGCTAACAAAAAACACTTAGACACCCACACTTGCATTTATTTTGTCGTGTCTATATAATGTGCATAACTGGCCACTGACATTTAGGCGCGTGGCTGCATAGCTACAACGGTACAGAATGAAGCGCATTGTTCTGCGGCATCATGGAAAATGAAAGACGGGGCAAAGCGGGCGGGAACAGAGCGAGTTAATGTCAGCATCAGCTCAGAGCCTAACACCGCTGCGAAGCGGTGTGCTTTTCATACCTCATGACTTGTGAATGCCAATTCCCCTCAGAAGTTTGGCAAGCAGACCTCACTGCGAGTGGCTGTGATCTCGCTGCCAGGTTTTACTGTGCCGTACCCTACAAAATTGTGTCAAAAATGTTTTTAAAAAATTGAAATGGGAGCAGTAATATGGTTCTGTTTCCTCATAACAGATCGTGTAAGCAAGCCGTAGACTTCGTCCAGGGATCTGAAACGAGCCCCCGACATTATTTGTTCTTCTCGTCACGTGACACCGCAGGTAGCCTAGCACACTTAATCTACACATGGACTTTTTTTTAAAGTCCCTTGGAGTCCGACAGGCCACGTTGTTTAAGAAGGAAAAGCCGGTGAGGTGGTGTGGTTGGACGTAGCCTACATTAGAGTTCTCAACATGCACACATGGTGTGTGTATGTGTGTCAGCTGTTTGTGCATGCATGTGCGAGTGTGACGTGTGTCATTTTTGTGTGTGTGTAGCCTATGTATGTTAGTTGTTTGTGTGTGTTATGTGATGTGTGAGTTAGTGTGTGTGTCTGTGTGTGCGTGCACGCCACCTTTTGATTGTTTTCCCTACCACTATGGAATTTTTTTTAAAATCACTTGCTCGTTTTTTGGGGTTTCAGACCTGATTTCTGCCTAATTTTCCTTTTTCTGTTTTCTCTGTACAGCATTTTTGTGACAGAGCCTCTGTAAAAATCCCTATAGAAATAAAATAGAATTGAACCTAAAACAATTAAGCTATACACCAGTAAAGCATACGCGACTCGGTAGTCAATAGCAAGATTACGATCATCGTTCCGAACCAGTCACCCCAGTTCAAAACATTTAAAAATACTGAAATCCAGTAACTAGCCTAGTATAGGCGATAACAAACGGTGTTTGTCAAACACTTTGCGTTTCGAAGACGAATGGGCCAATACACGGATGCCAGCAGACGCGCTGTCGGGCCTTGCAGGCTGGGTGATAAACCATAACAGTAATTATCCAGTATTTTAAAGCGCAATAACTATCATTACCGCCAACCTTTCTTTTTTTCCGTAATCATAGCATACTTGATGCCATGTTGAACCACATAATTAAAATGTAGTTAACCTCTAAACTTCAGAGGCCACGTTAAATGTTTTCGGGGTTGGGGACGTTGGAGGTGAAACGTCACCACCCATGTCAGTTGGGAGTTGATATGACAGCCAATCAGCAGCAACAAAGGCCCATACAGCTTCAATGGGATTATGTGATTTGTTAGTGTCGAGCACTTTGAAGTTGCTTGACTGTGATTGGCTTTCATATCAACACCCAATAAACAGAGGCGATTTTTTTTGCGATAGCATTCACGTGGCCTTACCATGGCAACAGGTATGTTTCTCCGATGCATGCTATTGCATCCAGAAATATAAAAAAATTATCGTTATGATTTATCGGCATACATTTGTCGCCAAATATAACGTTAGGACTTACTGGCTAACTGACGTGTTGAGGATGTGAGGGGTGTGTGATATTACATTACATTACAGTCATTTAGCAGACGCTTTTATCCAAAGCGACATACAGTAAGTGCATACAGAAAGGTCCTCGAAGTAACTACAGAACGGATAGGAAAGCACATTCTTCCCATACAGTAGCAGCTATCCCTAGTAATGAACACTGAATGTAGTTCACAGTGAACTGGGTACATCAGCTCTACTACAATTCTATTCTAAATATTATAATTTTGGATACACAGTTCAACAAGAACACATACCATAAGGTCCTAGATAAGTATTAGTCCAGGTGGAGTCTGAAAAGGTGTGTTTTCAGGCCACGACGGAAAGCAGGCAGGGTTGGCATGGAACGTAGGGGAATGGGAAGTTCGTTCCACCACTGGGGAGCTAGGGTGGAAAAGCTCCGCAGTCGGGACGAGCAGGTGCCATTGACATGGAGGGGGGGGAGTGCAAGTCGCCCTGCAGTAGATGAGCGAAGTGGTCGAGCAGGAACATAGTTCTGGATCAAGTCCTGCAGGTAGACAGGGCCTGTCCTATTGGCTGCAGTGTAGGCCAGGGTCAGAACTTTGAACCTGATCCTGGCTGCAACAGGCAGCCAGTGGAGTGACCTCAACAGGGGGGTGACGTGAAAATTTCGGGAGGTTGAACACAAGCCGGGCAGCTGCGATATGTGTCGGCGGCTGATATGTAGTGGCGTGTCTGCCCTCCTAATGAAAATTGACCGAAAAAAATAATATTTATTACATTTACTACCAGAAACACAAGTTGTCCACCATCACACATTCTGCTTAGCGACCAGCGGGCGGCCGTGAGGTGCACCAAAACGGGGTCTAATCCAGGCAGCTCCCATTTTTTAAACGAAGAGCCAATATCTCAACAATGGCAATATTAGCGGTTGAAATGATAGATGTGGGGTCTGATTATATCTTAGCTAAGAACCGGTTTCTCTGTTCTCCCAGAATAACCTACCGTTCTCTTTAGAAGGGGACCTGGGGGGTATTACACAAAGCAGGTTAGCTGGATAACGGCACTGTCTGAGTAAAACCCGGAACTGCTCTTTTTACTTCAGCGCATGTTCCAGATTTGGGAGGGTTCAGGGTTTTACTCAGTGCAGTTATCCAGCTAACTCAGTAATCCTGCTTCGTAGTATACCTCCCAGGTTGCCCAGTAGTTCTGTTTCGAAGGGGACTTGCCTCAGGTATTGTAAATACTTACACATCACAAGCACTGCCCTGTCTGTACACGTGGAACAGAATTCAGTAGTGCACAAAACGGCCAGTAGAGGGAGACAAAGCATGCTTTCATCTGTATCGTGCCCCTAATCCAAAATACAATACTGTAATTAAAAAGCAATAAATCAGTGCAGTAATAGCAATAAATCAGTGTCGATCGAACTCGTTAGGCAAACAAGTGTGAAAAGCCTATCAGGTTTTATATGGGAAGACCTTTGAAGAAGTCAGGCAGTACCTTTTTTTTATTGGAATGCAGAAAACCCAGTAGCCTCGCGCTCGAGATATTTGGCGCCCCCTACTGGAGATATTGTAAATTGCAGGATAAACCCATCACCAGCATTTTTGGCGTTTTAGCCTGATATAACTTGTGTGGTCTTGCTCTCCTTTCCTGAATTTTCTATAACTGCATCTTCATCCTGCCTAGACAAAATCAAACTTGCAGAACATCCATTAATGCTGTAATATTACGAGAGTTATATTATTCCCAGGGAAACCATGGTCTGAAACCTTAGCCATTTTGAGGTGGGGCAGTTAATCCTCTACAAACCTGCCAAGTTGTGGCTGTTTTTTGTTGTTGTTGTTGTTAAATAAACCATCTAGATTTAATTGTGGTATTTCCAGGTGGCTGCTGGGAAATGCTCACACCCAAAAAGCAGACAGGACCATGGAGATGCAGGTTTTTGTTGTTTTTTTGCCCCAGTGATTTTATACAGAAAACATGGCAATCGACCTCCAGGGTAAAACTCAATAAAAGAGTGACCAACCTTTTATCTGAGAAAAAATGCTGTATATATCCATAAGTGTGGGTCTCTTAGCCATCTATTCAAGCAATATTTCTGTGCAAATGTTAAAGTGATGGTCAAGGGATTCTAAAAACTCCACAAATAACCACAACATATCACAGAGGGATGTATCCACTACACACCCACCAATTCATGTGAATTAATGTATTGTATTAATATACATCTCAAAGTCAGCTAATAAACACAGTCTTGAAAGGACTCCGGATTGTAGGGGTGTGGTCTAAATCCACGCCCTCAACCCGAGTGTCATCGACGTCAACCAGCCGTAAATGTTTGAACCACAGAACTGTTCTATACAGTTCTGTGGTTTGAATCCGGCGAGGAATTAACGCAATCAATTCAAAGTAAAATACTGTGCGGCTGCTATCAATAGATAAATATCAAACGCAAGCTCGCAATCAAAGTTAAGTTAACTTAAACGCTAAGCAGAGTATTGCAACGTTTGATCTAACGTTAGTCTATTTAAAGCAAGCTAAATTTCAAGGCGACGTTTCACCACATGTATGTTCCACAGAAATCATTAAATAATGGTAGGTTTTATTGAGTTTTTAAAATCTATTTAAAGGCCCATTCATTAATTTCGGTTGCTAATCGAACGAAAATTACGTGCATGGCAACTAAGTAATTCGGTGGATAATGGTTCTCGTCGTATTTTTGTTACTGTAACCAGCCACTGAACAATACAACAAAACCATTTATGGTTTATTTGGCAAAATCTTATCTATTATTTTCGATATATTATCTGACGAATGAACAGTAGGCTACACCAAGTAAAAACGACGCGTGAGTGATTATTTCGTTTCCATGCTGAGCTGCGCAAGGAGCAAGCTAATGTTACTAGCTAACACCACGGAGGGATGGATAAAAAGGTGAACGATTGGTATAGGGATAAGGAGAGCGGGAAAAAATTAACACTTTCTAACTATTTAAAATCCAAACGCTGATAACGCGGACTATTCCCAAAGGCAAATAAAACAAGGTTTGGTTCAGACTGGATTTCTTCTGGAACAGGACGGTTTTATTCGCCTCAAACTATGGGAGGAGTTATGTAATGAGATCAAAGTAAGTATTGGTTGAGTTTTGACGGCTGCGTCACCATGGACCCATTTCGACTTCGAAGAGATAGACTGGAATTTAACGAGATTGCAATGAAATTTATTCTTCGCGCGTTAATGGTGCTCAATACATACCTTAATAGCCATAAATGACGTGGTTATAAGCATATTACGGATTTTCCTTGACCGTCACTAAGTTTTTACTGATGCCAAATAGGGTTGAAAACGTAATCTCCCACTCAACCTCACATTCATTCTTACACTACATTAGCACACAAGTAATAATCCAGATAAACTGGAATGGAGTCCAAGGTAACAGAGATGTCTTCAATTAGCAATTAGTCTTGGTTTAATACTCAATATTACCTTAATGAAACTCGTTAGCACAGTTAGCATGAGCACCCCCATTGGCTGCATTTAACTGTTATTAGCATGTCATAATCAGCTGATCACAGCATTGTTAATATATGCAGCAAATTTTAGGGAATAAAAATTAAAAACGATTGCTGCATGCAACGTCAGCATCATGACATCATGCTTATAACAGCGATATACATGTCTGCATTACTTTACATAGGACAAAGTTGTTACCATATTCTCCCTTAATATGTAGAATATATATTTCAATATGGAATTAAATGTACATATATTCAGTGCAAAACCAGAAAGTATATGAAAGTAAACACAGCTCTTTAGATTCTACCTTGACTGGCTCACCAATCAAATAGCACTGTATCTTGACTTTCTAGAACTTTTTCTAGAAATCGTGTCTTGATCTTGTAGTTTATAGTCTCCTAATCAGGCCTCTCTTAAAACGTAGCCACAGCTTTACTGACTTAGCCATAACTTTACTGCCTTAGCCTTAAGGCTTAGCCATAGCTTTACTGCCTTAGGCTTACTGACTTAGCCATAGCTTTACTGCCTTAGCCTTAAGGCTTAGCCATAGCCTACTGTGAACTAGTTTGATATTCATGTCTATGGATAGCTGCTACTTTGATAACATTGTGCATTATTTTGACCCGTTTGTAGTTATTCCAATGACCTTCGGTATGCACTTATTGTACGTTGCTTTGGATAAAAGTGTTGGCAAAATGAATGGAATGTATGATAAATGCTGCGTGATATTAATACTCACACGAATGACATTAATATTTACACCCTATTGGCTTTCCAGTCTGTTACCATGTGTGGTAGCGCTGTTCATATGGAGGAAAACCTTTCACGCCTCACTAATGTAGCTGTGCAAGACGGGAGTTTTACCCCTGCCAGGAACCCCCCCAAAAAAGCTGCTCAACAGATTAACCCCAAAATACAGGCAGAATATGTCTCACTGACCACAATTGTAGGGGGTGATAAAAAAGAAAAAAAGAACATTGGGCAGATTGAGTCAATCACACCATTACCCAAAACCCAAACAGCAACAACACTACGCCATCTATAAATACTGTTTATTTGATGTTTTTTTTTAGTCATATCAGCATTTAAAACTAAAACCAACAGACTCCAGCCAGCAGAATGGCAATACCAGCGAGCAGCAGTGAACCCCTTTACATCTGGTTTTTACCTGTACGCTAGCGTTTAATAAAAAGTGTTAACACCCCCCCCCCCCCTCCCCTCCCCCCCAGATCCCTAAAGGTCGTATCTGCACCGTTATTCCCTTACAGAGGAGTTACGATAGGAAGTGCAGTTACAACAGAAACGCCAAAGCAGTGTGTGGTTACAGGAAGTGAGCGTCATATCCCACGAAGCACTGGTGAAAACAGAATGGAGGGGGGGGGGGTCCCCAGTCAGACACCCATGCATGCGTACAGTAAGACAGACGGACACACAGACAGACAGACAGACAGACACACTCATTCACTCACTTGCACCTGAAGGCCAGCTACTTGTTCAGCCACTCTGACACACATCTGTTGGTTAGTGAACAGCAGTTAAGTTACTCACATTAGTGACAGCCCTCCTTTAACCTGTGTCCCCCCCCCCACCCCCCCACTTTTAGTCCTGATGTCAGAGCCTCTCTGCAGGTACTGGGTCCCATCACACATTCAACACAGACTAAACATGCACAAAATGAACACACACACACACTGGATATATCATTTAAGTTGTGCAGTTTCAGGATGGTCTCGTTTGTATGCATTTCCTTTCCAAAATCGAAATAAAGGTTCAAAACACAAAGAATGTGCAGCAGAGGACCTGCATGTCACTTTCCTTTCTTATCCAGCATCTAAAATAAAATAAAAACTGTTTGTTATACTAATAAAAGCAACTTGAAATCAGCCGAAAACACACACTCTACCACATACCATTCCCTCCAGATCACACGATAATATTTAAAAAATAAAATATAAAGATAAACCACAAATGTTAACTTAAACAAGCTTATTTTTTAATGGATTTGCAAAATTGTTTGAATTTCCAAAGAGAACTATTCAAACTACCCCCATCCCCTGACATTGAGTAAATTAGTGCTATTTCTTTTTAAGAGCAACTTGGTAAACTTACAAATGTTTTCCAAACCAAAGAAATTAGCATGCAGAAAAAATATAAGAGAATAAAATAAAAATGTAAAATAAATCAGAGAAAAAAAACAAAAACAAAAAAACTTTCTCTTCGGTCTAATACAAGAAATTCAAACGTTTCTGCACTTCCTTTTTTAAAAAGTTTAAATCATATTGACACCGTCATGGAGAAGCAGTAAAAATTGAATATTAAACTCAAATTATTAACTGTCAATGCACCACTGAGGTGTCTCTCGCCATGGTTACACTCCCTCGCCATGGTTACACTCCCTCGCCATGGTTACTGCAGGTAAGGCACAGGACAAAATAAAATCCCACCTGGAAAGTTTGAGCAAGATCGACACCGATGTTCTGTCTCGCCACTTTCACACTTTGTATACAAATCGCAATGACCAAATACAGTTATACAGAACAGAAATCCTGCTATTGTACAAAATTGTTAATTCTAAACATGGTGGCATTTTTATTTTATTTTTCATATTCCCCCCCCACCCCCATTAAATTCTGACCACTTATTTTGGCGGTTTGAAACCACAGGAATATTGACTAAAATAACAACCCAAACAATGAAAAAAAAAAGATGTAGTGGTGAGTTGGACATTTTTTTTTTTTTTGTATACTTTAAAATAAATGACAAGAAACATATGATTTCTCTTTTTTATCTTTACATTTCTGAAATAATTATACTGTCAGCAAGCAGTCAAGTGGAAGAAGAAGAGTTAAGAGAGAAAGAAGGGGGTAGAGAGAGAAAGGCGTGTTAATCTCAGACAGATGTGGATTATTTGCACAGAACAGCAGAGGGAGAGAGAGAATGAAAGATGAGTCAGTCAGTGAGCAAGTGAACGAGTGAAGGAGGGGAGTGATGATAGAGGGAGAAATGGTGGAGGGATGGAGAGGGACAGACGGACGGAAAGAAAGGTGTTCAGCTGCAGCACTTGCTCTTCCACCCCGTGACTCCACTCCCACTGCTGATATCTACATTCTCACTGTTAGGCTCTTTCACCGGAGTCTGTGAGAGAGAGAGAGAGAGAGAAAGAGGGGAGAGAGAGAGAGAGAGAGGGAGAGAGAGAAAGGGGGGAGGGGAAGAGAAAGAGGGAGAGAAAGTGAGAGGGGAGAGAGGTAGGAGGGGAGAGGGTGGAATATTGGTTATCAGTAAACTCAAATCTAAGCACTCAAATCTATATCAAATCAGTTTCATCCATCATAAAAGGAATAAAAAAATAATAATTTAACTTCATAAAGGTTTTAAAAGGCAGAGCCAGACAGAGACTTCAGTTAGAGAGAGAGACTATGTAACAGTAATGTGTTCAGTACGGTACAGCATCAATACAAATTTAAACGGAGAGAGACGGCGCCCACCTTTCTAAGAATGTCTTCCGCTAACGTGAGGAAGCCCTTCTCGATGTTGATATTCGCCTTTGCGCTCGTCTCAAAAAACCTAATACCGTGTTCTCTGGCGATCTGGGGGGAAAAAGAGTGGAGGGGGTTACCAGCGGTCTGACACCCCTCTGTTCATCGGCAACTTCACCCACCCCTGACCGCGTGAGTCCAGGGCCGTGTCTGAATCAGTGCACTTGCATACTATTGAGTATGCCAGTTGAGTATACAATTTATTTATTTTTTTAAAGCTGGTAAGTATGCGATAATTCTGAAAATTGAGTGTGGATAAAAGCGTCTGCCAAATGAATGTAATGTACCGAGTGTTCTTAATATCCCCGGATCATATACTTATTTCTGGGTTTTCGCAGATAATAGTATATTTTTGGACATGTTTTGCACACTGCATGTCACTAATCAGTATGCTAGTAGTATACAGTATGCTAGTACACAGTAAACAGGACGCAGTAGATAGGGCTCTGATTCAGACACAGCCCAGGTATCGGGTACAGCAGGGGTCACACAGCTGAACGTGAGCTACGGTTGAGTACCGGCGATCTCAAAACCCCCATTTCAGAAGCATGCAATGGAAGTGAAAAGCAGAAGCAAGGTCGACGGAACGGGCCCAAGGTCGCCGAGCCGTGTTTATGTAAGCTGTTGTGCAACGACTACACAGTGGATCAAGTGACTGGCCATTTTGGATTTATGTTGTCCAAAAGTAAATCAGACCAAACACATCATTGCGGTTTTATGTGCTGTAACTTCAGCTGCCATTAAACAGCGGTGTAGTATAATGGTTAGGGAACTGGGCTGGTAACTCAAGAGGCTGCAGGTTTGATTCCCAGACGGGGAACAGTCATTGTGCCTTTGAGTGAGGGTAACCTGAAACACTTTCTAGAGCAATGTGTAAAAAATTTTTTTATTTTAAATAAATAATAAAAGTAACGGCTCTGACCCAATCACAGTGAATGGGTTCCTGAAGCAGTTTAACCTTCCTGTTACGTTAGAATGGTATTTTCCTACCATTTGTGTTAAGGTGCTACGGGTCAATATATAAAAAATTCAATAAAAATTTAAAAACATAAAAGTTCCAAATATCTTTTTTTAATACATTTTTTTCCCTAATTCTCTAGGATGTCTCAAAGGCATTTGCAGAAGAAAATCTTTCAAATTTTAAATTGTTCAGAAACAAAGTATTTTGGGGTCATGTGGAGGGTAAATAAAGTGGCACGCACGAGGGAGGAGTCTGACCTGTTCTCCCTTGGCCTTGGGTACCACCCTCTTATCCTCCATGTCACACTTGTTGCCTAGCAGCATCCTCTCCACGTCCTCATTGGCATGCTGAAAAAAGAGCAGCCAGACAGAGATCCGTTAATCACTCAGAGATTACCCTTTTACTTCCTGGCCTGCCTGAAGGAAGTTCCTGTCTGGGTATCTGTCAGCATAGGGAACCTCTGAAACTATAAAATAAATTATATTTTCCCTTGAGGAATATACATTTTATATAATATTATTGACACTATATATTAATACGTGTATGTTTCTTTTTAATTACCAACATTATACCATCCCTCCCATGAGCTCAAAAAAACCCCTCCGTCTCCTCTCTCTGTCCGTCTCCTCTCTCTGTCCGTCTCCTCTCTCTGTCCGTCTCCTCTCTCTGTCCGTCTCCTCTCTCTGTCCGTCTCCTCTCTCTGTCCGTCTCCTCTCTCTGTCCGTCTCCTCTCTCTGTCCGTCTCCTCTCTCTGTCCGTCTCCTCTCTCTGTCTCCTCTCACCTCGTCGATGTTCCGGAGCCACTTGCTGATGTTCTCAAAGCTCTTGGCGTTTGTGATGTCATAAACCAGCATGATCCCCATGGCTCCCCTGTAGTATGAGGTTGTGATGGTGTGAAAGCGCTCCTGGCCGGCGGTGTCCCTGCAGGTTAAAAACGCACAATCAAACAATCCTGCGCATCACGGCTCGAGCACGTGCCGAACGCTAACATTATTATCATTACGGATATCATTAACCCCGCAGGATAAACTGCAGTGCAAGTTACAATCCACCAAGGAGAGCCCTCAGAGTTTACATGAGCCTGGGCCAGCAGCGGGTAGGGGGGTGGTGGTGGTGGGGGGGTTCCCCAGCCAGGGGTGGTGGTGGTGGGGGGGTTCCCCAGCCAGGGGTGGTGGTGGTGGGGGGGTAGGGGGGTTCCCCAGCCAGGGGTGGTGGCGGTGGGGAGACAAATGGTTCCGATGACATAATTTTTACTAAATGAATTAGCAAACTTTAAATACATGTCTAAAAGTAGTCGGCTAATCAGAAATGATTTAGCCTACAGCTGGCACTTGGGGAACTCCTTGCCCTGTAAGCTAAAATCACATTGTGCCCCCCCCCTAAAAAAACAAATAAACCACTCACCATATCTGTAGTTTTATCTTCTTTCCTTGTAATTCAACAGTTTTGATCTTGAAATCAATTCCTGCAAATACAAAGAGAACACAAAAATTGTAAGATTCAAGGCCTTAATACATTATTTTATTCATTTATTTAGCGCGCTAACAGGGTTTAACGAGCCTGGTGGCCGTGGCCGTGGCAGAACACAGCCGGTTAAGGGTGCTACTCAGCGAACCCGTTACGTAACTCGGCAGGTGAAAAGTCTTGCAAAATTCCACTGCTGCTGACATAATTCAAATCTCCCCCATGCTGAAAGTGAAGTGTCTATAAATAACACTTAAAGCCTCTAGTACCCCCCCAAGCATTGGCTTCACATTTCTTATCAGTGTTTAAAACATACATATAGCACCAACTAGCCTGTGACGAGCAATTTTTGCATTTCAGAAATCAGAATTTTGCAGCAATGGATTGTACACGCGGACACGCACGCGGACAGACACGCAGACAGACACGCACGCAGACAGACACGCACGCAGACACGCACGCACTCACTCACGCAGACACGCACGCAGACACGCACGCACACGCACGCAGACACGCACACGTCAGTACCACTCTTTCCGGCCGGCTGCTGTGATTGACCTGCCTCCTAATTGAGGATGTGTCGAAGCTCAGCTTTAAAACAGAGAAGCGATTGTGTGGTCTGAACAGCAGCAGCGCAATGGCAGAGCGAGTATCCCAGCATCCTTCACTTCAGCTGCTATGCTAATGCTTCTGACAACCAGTTACAGCCTTTAATCAAGCTGCTGCTTTCATTTACCCTACTACTACAATGAAGGGAGAGGGAGGGGGAGAGAGGAGAGAGAGGGAGGGGAGAGAGGAGAGAGAGGAGAGAGAGGGAGGGGGAGAGAGAGAGAGGGGGGGGAGAGGGAGAGAGGGGGGGGAGGAGAGAGAGACAGGGGGGAGGGAGAGAGAGGGGGGGAGAGGAGAGAGAGGGAGAGGGAGAGGGGGGAGAGGGGGGGAGAGAGGGAGAGGGGGGGAGAGGGAGAGAGAGGGGGGAGAGGGAGAGAGAGGGGGGGAAGGGAGAGGGGGGGAGAGGGGGGGAGAGAGGGAGAGAGAGGGGAGAGGGAGAGAGAGGGGGGGAAGGGAGAGAGGGGGGAGGGAGAGAGAGAGGGGGGGAGGGAGAGAGGGGGGAGAGGGAGAGAGAGGGGGGGAGAGGGAGAGAGAGGGGGGAGGGAGAGAGGGAGAGAGAGGGGGGGAGAGAGAGGGGGGAGAAGGGGAGGGAGAGAGGGGGGGGGGAGGGCGAGAGGGGGGGAGCAGGGGCGGGAGAGAGGGGGGGAGAAGGGGAGGGAGAGAGGGGGGGAGAGGGGAGAGAGGGAGGAGGAGAGGGAGGGAGAGGGGAGAGAGAGGGGGAGAGAGAGGGGAGGGAGAGGGGGGGAGAGAGAGAGAGAGGTTGAGAAAAAGAGGGAATTTGTTTTTCTTGAGTTCTTTCTCTTTCTGTTCAAGTCTGACCATCTATCATCTTTTTTTTCTCTCGCGTTGGTCCTCTTATCTCTCAACCTGTTCTTGTCTCTGCTTCCCAGTGTCGGCTCCTCCTCTGGTTTCTCCTCTCCCACTCTTTCATCAGTGTCCAACTCTTTCTCCCTCTACATCTAAACACCACATTCTATCCCCTCTCCACGTAAACAAAAACACACCCATAAACCCCCTCGAGACCCCCCGCTAACCAGACCCCACCCCCGACGCCCAGTGATTCCATCATAAGGCCCATAGCCCAAAAAACCCCCTCCCAGCACCCTCCCCCCACCCGTCCCCCGCCCGTGAGTTCCGACTGCCCTAGCGGGACTCTCGCGCCATCCTTACAAATATGGCTCCCTCGCCATCCTTACCAAAACAACACAAAAAAGTCCGGGCCGGTTCCTTAAATCACCCCCCTACCAGCCGCCGCATCCCCCCTGCAAAACTGACCCACTCCCTACACAATGCGCACCACCTGGCACCCCTCAGCAAAAAAGCCTCTCATTCTTGTGCACTTAAAACCTAACGTAAAACCCACCTCATTTCCCATATACAACATATCAACCAAAGGCCAAACACAACTCAGATACAACAGAACACCAAACTACAAACACTACCGCCGCCCCCGCCCCCGCCCACCCCCCGCCCGCTCCCGGCCCGTCCGCCCGCCCCGCCCCCCCCCCCCCGCCCTCACCTCCCCGCTCCCCCCGGGCCCCCGCTCCTGAGACTATTGATCCTGCACAAAAAACAGAAGGACTGGAATTAGGAAACTGGGTTTTACTGCAAGTGAACAATGATCCATATTACCTTTGTTATCTTATGATTTAATTTTTCATCAAGGGGCGATTATATATGTTTGTTTTTGTTAGTTAATTTTCATGTTGATATATAGGACAGAGAGACGAAACCCCGCTGACATGTGGTAAATCCTGTTGTGCAGTTTTTAATAAAAAAAAAACATAAAAACAAAAAAAAAGAAAAAATAAAAACAAAAAAAAACCCAACAAACGGTCAAACAGAATGTTGGATTCTTTCCATTTCTCACGCGCTCGCTTTGAGAACAATCAAACCACAGAGAGGCCACAACTTGAAAAACAATGAAAAAAAAAAAACCCCTGCTTGCGGCGGTGGTGTATAACAAGGGTTGGGAACCACAAACAACAAAAAAAACACCATTCATTCAAATACGACATTTCATCACAAACGCAGCTGATAAAAAATACTTTCCCCACCCCCCCCCACCCCCCCCCCCCCCACCCCCCCCCTCGACCCCCCCACCCCCTCCCCCCCCCTGGGAGCTGGTAGCGGTGGTTTGGGGGGGGTTGGGGGGGGGGGGCGGGGGCCAAAGGGGGGGTGGGGGGCGGGTGTCCACTATAACGCAGACAGCGTACAGCAGCCGTTTATCATCCTTTTGTAATGCAGGACAATTTATACGCAGCAACCATACTAGCGAACATCAAGAAAAAGGCTAGACTCAAACACAATCAACAAACGGTTCGTGCGTCGCGGGGCACATTTTCCCATGCGTTACTAGGGCAAGTGATGCATTCCATGTCCCCACCAACTGCTACCCCCCACGCTCCCGCCCGTGCACACCCCGTGCCTCCTGAAACACGAAAAACAAACACAACCACCTATAGTAATGCAGGACACTTTAAGGTGCCCCATTCTATCTGCGCATTGGGGCAGTATCGGAAAGTTTCAGCTCACTTCTGAGAAACAGGGAAAGGCTCAGTTTACTGACAGCTTATTTTTTCCCAAACACACCACACAAGTCCTCCTTTCAAACATGTAGTACACAGTGCAGCAGATATCTGTCACTCTGGACAGACGGTTAGGTTCTGCACTGGGGAGACGGTTCTTGTGTGTGTTGGGGGTCGGGTCAGGAACATTGAATCCCCTACGTTGGAAGGAGTTAAGGCAGTCACTCACAGGTGAACAGGAAGTGGCAGTCACACACAAGTCCTTACCTACCCTGCGTGAGTGCTTCCAGAAAAATTCCCAGCAGTTTCAGCTCCTTGCGTTTGAAGTTTTCTGTGGGTTTGGATCACATTTGTGTCGCAAATAATTGGGTCAAAGGCCCGAGCAAATGAACGTGCACCGTGACAAATGTGTTGTGAACTACGCTATGCGAATAAATTTGATTAGATCCGATTTGGATACAGACTGCCACCTGATACACACAGTTACCAAGGTGATTTGGCGGGCGTTAGGCCTCGTTGGCCACGGTAACGAGGCCACTCCCAGACCCGAGGCCTTCCTATCAGACTGGAGACTGTCTCCCGAATAACGAGCCCCGATGACATAATCTGTACGAGTGCAGGAGAGAAAACGAGGAGCGGATCGCTGGCAGCAGAGCAGGCTGCATGACTCATCGTCTCACGCGTTTCCCGTAAACGGACACCGCCCAGCAGTTTCCAAATCACTCTCAGTTCTTCTGACCGGACGAATGAGGAAACTGACAGACCAAACATACACGAGTGTCCAGCCGCTAACCGCCAAATTAGCAGGTCACACGTCACAGGTCTGTTAGCGGATGAATCAGCAAGTTCACGGTTTTCCCCCCCATGTTTGATGTTCATACGCACCCAGAAACCCTCGCTGCGTTTCGACTGGGGCAAGATCTGCTGACTCCATCCAAACCGCCGGGAATAAAAATGTGAGACCGATCCGATACACCGTCTGACTGACAGAATAGCACTGTGTTTGAGAGCACGGACATAGAAGATGTTGGTGAGGGTGGGTGTAGAGGGGTTGGTGGGTGTTTTGGTTGGGGGGTGAGGGTGGAGGTTTGGGTGGGGAGGTGGGTGTAGAGGTGTTGGTGGGTGTTTTGGGTGGGGAGGTGGGAGTAGATGTGCTGGTGGGGGTGGGGGTTTCTTTTGGGTGGGGGTAGAAGTTTGAGTGGCCGTGGGGCTGTGGGTGGAGGTTTGGTTGGGGGTGGGGAGGTGGGAGTAGAGGTGCTGGTGAGGGTGGGTGTTTTGGGTGGGAGTAGAGGGGTTGGTGGGTGTTTTGGGTGGGGGTGGGCAGCGTGACCGGTGCAGGACAACATTGGCAGCTTTGGCTGCTGAAACTCGAGCTCTCGTGGCTGTTCATTCATGGAATGAGGACAGAGCGGGGTGGGGTGCTGACGAAGCAGCTCTTCTTCCTCAGCGGCTTCTGAAGCCTGCAGCTCCTCCTCCTCCTCAAGGGGTGTCTGCTTACACAGGGACGGGCCGGGCCGTCTGTGTGTGTGCAAACGCTCGCCTCAACACCTTCGCACGCTCTCCCCCACAACTTTGCTCGCTCGGCCCTCAGGTTAGCAGCTCAGGAAGCACCGCACACCTACCGTGTCGCTCACATGTACACAAGCTGAGGTTGTACGGCCGCGTTAAACGCATCACGTGCACTTTGGGTAAGAGCGCTACGGTCTCCACTGCGTCATACAGAACGGAAAAAAAGAAGGTTGACTGTGCCTTCTCAGTGGTTGCGCCTAGACTCTGGAACAGCCTCCCACTCAACTTAACTGCAAACTCAGTATGCACTTTCAAAAATAACCTGAAAACTCACCTTTATAAACTAGCTTTTACTTAAAAGTATTATTTTATTTATTTATTAATTTATTCTTCTCTTTTTTTATTATCTTGTATTTCTGTATACTTATTGTTCTTGTTCTTCTGTTTGTTATATATTTTGTCATTTTTCCTTTGCCTGTCAAAGCACCTTGTATCCTTGCATTAGAAAGGTGCTATACAAATAAAGTTATTATTATTATTATGAAGGTTTTATCCATCTGAACACCACCGAAAAACTGAAAATGAGAACTAATAAATGAGCAGTTATTGCTTTTTTCAGAAGCTGGCAGGACTGACAACCGGACTGCACAGAGCGGTCTGATGCAGTCAGGACTGAAGCACAGAGCGGTCTGATGCAGTCAGGACTGAAGCACAGAGCGGTCTGATGCAGTCAGGACTGAAGCACAGAGCGGTCTGATGCAGTCAGGACTGAAGCACAGAGCGGTCTGATGTAGTCAGGACTGAAGCACAGAGCGGTCTGATGTAGTCAGGACTGAAGCACAGAGCGGTCTGATGTAGTCAGGACTGAAGCACAGAGCGGTCTGATGTAGTCAGGACTGAAGCACAGAGCGGTCTGACGTAGTCAGGACTGAAGCACAGAGCGGTCTGACGTAGTCAGGACTGAAGCACAGAGCGGTCTGACGTAGTCAGGACTGAAGCACAGAGCGGTCTGATGTAGTCAGGACTGAAGCACAGAGCGGTCTGATGTAGTCAGGACTGAAGCACAGAGCGGTCTGACGTAGTCAGGACTGAAGCACAGAGCGGTCTGACGTAGTCAGGACTGAAGCACAGAGCGGTCTGATGTAGTCAGGACTGAAGCACAGAGCGGTCTGATGTAGTCAGGACTGAAGCACAGAGCGGTCTGACGTAGTCAGGACTGAAGCACAGAGCGGTCTGATGTAGTCAGGACTGAAGCACAGAGCGGTCTGACGTAGTCAGGACTGAAGCACAGAGCGGTCTGACGTAGTCAGGACTGAAGCCGAGATGAGGGCAGGCCTATCAACACCAACACCGGCTACCAAGAGGGATCAGCTGTCCACAATGAGGGCTGCTTTCGAGCGATGCGAGAGGATAAGAGCGATGCGAGAGGATAAGGTCGAGGAACATTCTGGATGGATCCTGCATCCTAATCTGCTGCTCTAGAGGTTCAGGGTTAGTCCGTCCCGATTTTCCTCTAAAATGTCTTTGTGACAGTGTCTCTATTTTTATTTATTCATTAATTTTTTATTTTTAAAACAAATTAAATTTAACTGAATTTATCTACATCCTGCCCTTGTGAAAAAGAACCGAAACAAAAAAAATAAAAAGATGTAAATGAAAGCTGGCAGGCTAAACCAGGTGTTTATCTGCCCACAATCCCGCCCGCCTCCGTGCGACATTCCGACTGTTCTTTCAAGAATTCCTTGGAGCAGCGATAGAAGAGCTCATACTGCAGTGAAGCCGGTCATTTGACGGGACACGATGCTCGAGCCACGGGCTCCCAAATCGCTTTACACAACGTGCCTGTAGTGAGCCCATCTTCCCAGGAATCGGCACACGTTAAGCAGTTTTTCCCGCTTTTCCCAAGAAAAACAGGAATGCAGCAGAGAGGTAGTAGAACAAACAGCTTTATGCACACTGCACTGAAAGGCTAACCATCTTAGCACTGAAAGGCTAACCATCTTAGCACTGAAAGGCTAACCATCTTAGCACTGAAAGGCTAACCATCTTAGCACTGAAAGGCTAACCATCTTAGCACTGAAAGGCTAACCATCTTAGCACCGACTTATGAAGCGCAGCAAATGACAAGCTACTGAACATAACCTAGTCATGGTGTTTAATCGCCTTGAACACCCGTGGACAAGCGCGAGTAAACTAAAACAGACTGTTGCGTTGTATCGATTGGCAGCCATACATTCTAGGGATGCACCGAAAATTCGGCCACCGAAAATCTTCGGCCGAAAATGGCCCAAAAGTGCATTTTCGGTTTTCGGCCGAAAGACCTAAATCACCGAAACAACACGGCCGAAACAGAATTATTATTTTTTTTTTTATTATTTATTTATTTATTTATTTATTTTTTTAAATTAAACAGAATTGTAATGACGCAAACAAAAAGCGCAGCCAGCACACGGTTATCTGGATAAGAGCCAGCATGTCGGCGGTGTGGAGTTATTTCAATATCTCGGAGAAAGACCCACGGATAGCGATTTGCAAAAAATGCAGTGCTGAAATTTCAAGAGGGGGTGCATCTGCAAAGAGTTTCTCCACGTCGGGTGACTTAAATGCACTTTGTGTTTTTATGAGAGAACATATTTAATTTTACAATCTTTCAGCAGGCCAGTCAGTTATAGGCCTGTACATTATTATTTAATGTACACATGAGCGGGGTCAAGTTAAACATTTTGTTTTGAATTTTAATTTATATTGTGCATTGCTGTAATGTCAGTGCTAAATAAATATTTTCATACTTTTGTAATTGATTTATTCTTGAATTGCAATGCTTTGATTTTAGTGAGGTTAGTACACAGTCATAGCCATAAATGCAATGGTTCTAATAATTGACAATCATTTCTTTCGGTGTTTCGGTTTTCGGTTTTCGGCCTTGGTTTCTCATTTTTGGTTTTCGGTTTCGGCCAAGAATTTTCATTTCGGTGCATCCCTAATACATTCAGAAAAAAAGTGGAAATATGCTCCTCACCACTGGTGCCATGGAAACACCAGTCCTGCTCAGCCTCTACATAAAAAGGCAAAATAATCATGTTTTATCACTAATTGTGATTTTTATCACACTCCATTAAAATGTCTTTGGACGTTAGCCGTTCTGCCGTCTACGGGGCTTCTTACCAGCCATTAAATCATAAGCAGTCTGTTCCTGATACGCAGTCATACGCAGTCTACACGTGCGTAGGACCATACGCCGTCTACACGTGCGTAGGACCATACGCAGTCTACACGTGCGTAGGACTATACGCAGTCTACACGTGCGTAGGACTATACGCAGTCTACACGTGCGTAGGACCATACGCCGTCTACACGTGCGTAGGACCATACGCAGTCTACACGTGCGTAGGACTATACGCAGTCTACACGTGCGTAGGACCATACGCCGTCTACACGTGCGTAGGACCATACGCAGTCTACACGTGCGTAGGACCATACGGCGTCTACACGTGCGTAGGACCATACGGCGTCTACACGTGCGTAGGACCATACGGCGTCTACACGTGCGTAGGACCATACGGCGTCTACACGTGCGTAGGACCATACGGCGTCTACACGTGCGTAGGACCATACGGCGTCTACACGTGCGTAGGACCATACGGCGTCTACACGTGCGTAGGACCATACGGCGTCTACACGTGCGTAGGACCATACGGGGTCTACACGTGCGTAGGACCATACGGCGTCTACACGTGCGTAGGACCATACGCAGTCTACACGTGCGTAGGACTATACGCAGTCTACACGTGCGTAGGACTATACGCAGTCTACACGTGCGTAGGACTATACGCAGTCTACACGTGCGTAACACCATACGGCGTCTACACGTGCGTAGGACCATACGGCGTCTACACGTGCGTAGGACCATACGGCGTCTACACGTGCGTAGGACTATACGCAGTCTACACGTGCGTAGGACCATACGGCGTCTACACGTGCGTAGGACCATACGGCGTCTACACGTGCGTAGGACTATACGCAGTCTACACGTGCGTAGGACCATACGGCGTCTACACGTGCGTAGGACTATACGCAGTCTACATGATGTGCAAAGGATTATACGCGCTCTAAAGTGACAAGAAGTAATGAAATTCGTGACTTATAATATAATTTGCAGGAGTGAATGCTTGTGGATATTCCGCCCCGTCACTCCGCGTCGCGCCAGATTGATGCCAACGAGCCCCACAGTCTACGCACTCGTACCTTACATATCCGCGTTCCAGCAAAGTTTTGACGACTGGTTTTTGCACACGCTCAGAAAGCAAACGGGTATTAAAAATAAGAGGAGTGGCAGAGTGCGTTATGAACACTACGCTGCGCGAACCGACCTGGCCATGCCATTAATCATCGCTTACCTAACGCTTGAAGCTTGCAGGTTATTTTTCTGTAGATACCTTTTAAACAAGTTTAACGGGTTTGCGTTTCGCAACAGCCGACAGGTAAAGGGCTCGTGCCACAGCCGACAGGTAAAGGGCTCGTGCCACAGAGGAGGAATCGCGGGACAGAGCACGCAACGCTGCAATCTCAGCCAAAACCTCCCAAAGCCAAATCCACAACAGTCACGCAGCCCTTTAAAAAAAAATAAAAACACATCACACCTCATCAATCTGCCAAAATTATGTTTACTTTTTATTTTATTTTATTGACATTCTTCCTTTCAGGGTCCATGAGAAAATAGTTTAATGCTGTGGACAGAACCACCTGGGCTGCTCGGCTCGCCTTTAGCCCTTTAGCCTAGCGTGCATATCCAGCAGAACTGTCAAGCCTGGTATTTAACATTCCAAAGACTCTTCGAATACACGACAAGAATTCCTTGGTAAACGACTCCAGGCACTAATAACGCTGTGTGTCCGGTCCTCCCTTTCAATCCCAGAATGCATCTGTCCTCGGGGGCCCACTGAGACGTTCTAGCCTATCACAGGAGGGCATTCATTCTAGCGGCGCGCCGCGATCCGCGACCCTCTGTAGCCTTACCTCATAAACTATAGTAACAGCTACACTCTAAACTTGAGATGAGAATACAAACGCGTAAACGTAAGCATGTCGTTTCACATTTTAAACATGTAAATGTGTGTTAAATTAAAGCTGGTAAGGGAGGGGGGACTCGCTGTGACCCCCCTTGGCTTTGAGGAGAAGCTCAGCCAGGCGGCGCGAGGGGCAAGCCAAACCGTTTCCGCCATCTTATCCGTTTTAATAATTAATCGTTTTATGGGATTACATTTCCTTTTGACGCATTTGTGCATTGTGCTTCCACCCGCACGCCATCCCCCCTCCCCCCCTCACCCCAAACAACACACCCCCAAAACCAACACACTTTAACTGTACAGGTGCCTAATGATTAAAATCACTTTGCAGAAATGTTGCACTGCATTTAATACAATTTCAGGTTAAGAAAAGCCTTTCCAAACGGAACCTTAATACAAAGAGCTGAAAGGTTCTCGATTCACAGAAAAAATGTCTAAATAGTTTGTGATTTCAGGGGTTTTAAAGACCTACACTGACCCACAATGCCCATGCTTCTCTTCATCTACAAGGCTTTATTTGTGTGTGTGTGTGTGTGTGTGTGTGTGTGTGTGTGTGTGTGTGTGTGTGTGTGTACAAATAACCTACAGAAACATAGCTGCCACATATGGTTAAATAATTTTGTAATGGTAACATGGACCATCATTTCTGCATCAAAATGCACACGATTGACATTCAAATCATAGATGCCCAAAAACAAAAAGTGTGTAACTATTAATTATCCTTATCCACCCTCAATTATTAACCTTATCCACTCTCAATCATTCTGTGCAAATATACAAAACATACCATTTAACATTGTGTTTTAACCATGATGCATTGCCCCCCCAAAAAAGGATTGCACCTTCTCGCAATCACCAATCGAACGGCAGCTCCCCCAAGTAACAGTAGTACACCAGCGTTACCAGTAGATGGCGATACGCAACCCATAAGAGTACACAACAGCAACTGAGCAATCTACTGGAACAGAACTACAACTTATTTCAGGCCAGCAGAACTATTGACCCCACGCACACACACGACCCCACGCACACAGAACCTGTGATTAAAGAGTGCCCGTCCTTTTTCCTGTGGAATGTCCAGCAGGGGAGGACGGTGGAAAGAGAAGTTTCCGGGTCATGTATTTTAAGACACTGAGCAAGCAGACTGCCTCCATACACATGTTGCAAGCGGCATTACTGCCCTGTCAACAGCGAAACAAAACCAGAGTGCACTACAAAAAAAAATCCCAAAATACTGCCCCACGGCAACCATGTACATACTTTTACCCTTCAATCTTACTTAAAGGTTTCAAATCACACACACATACGTGCAACGTATCAATGACTCCACTGCAAATGGTGAAAATGGAACTCTCAAACACAACTACTCTTACCCCTGAAAGATTTACGGACACACAACAAACCCGTTCCAGGACTAAATAACCGAGCCTGTTCAGCTCTTAGGCTGCCCTGCTATTTGGTTAGTTCAATTATTCTTATTGTTGTGCCAATTTCAGTCACTGTTACGTTGTTGGCGATTGTACGGGGGCGTGCCCTAAAAATGAATCCCCTGCTCGAAGACGAGACTTCACATGATATACGAGGCGTGTACACTTTGATCCCGGCTGTAAGACTCAGAACTTGTTTCTGCAAGTTCTCCTGGTTTTAGTGTGTCAGTTTGTCACTCATTACATAAAGCTTGTATGATCGCCTTTGGAATGATGCGTAACCGCTCGACCTGGCAAAGCGGTCGGGTCCAAAGTTACAGGCCTAATGAGTGGCCCAAGTAGACTGACCGTTTTTTATAAAACAGAAAAAAGCACCGTGAAAAAAAAAAGAAGAAAAAAAAAGTCTGGAGAGAGAACAGCTGAAAATTAAACGTTTGCCTGGAACAATTACATCAAATGAGCTCACCATAGTAATTTGCAACAGAATCACTGACTGTCGTAATCGTTTCCAAATTGACATGCAGTTGTTCCCCCTCCCAAGGGGGGTTTGGGGAGTTCTGGCCACCCTCCTGCACCTCAACTGGTCAGGACAGAATTACATCATCATCAACAACGTCTTATTGCGATAGCTTGGCGTAAACAAATCTAGAAACTCCCCGTCATGTGCACACTTGGCCAGCTGCACGAGTTCATTTCCTCACTTGAAAAAGAGACTCCAGTTCCCAGAATCCTATCGGTGCTTGCTGCCTCTTCGTTGCGCTCTGTGGAAACAGACTTAATGACCGAAATACAAACACGGGCGCCAGATCTGCCCCCAAAATCCTAACCACGTGTCCCCAACCGAGGGGATGGTAAAAAACGTAACGTTGTGAATAAATAAATACCTGCAAGACTCACCCACAGCTGTGGCAAGACATCAGACCAAAGATTTCCCCTACAGGTCAGGTCTCAATCGCAATACAACTTCAGTCAAATCTGCACTGTCTACAGTAGACTATAGTAGTGTGCAGTTATGCACTAGCAAGTTTAAGCAGCTGAGATTTTAATAAACGTTTCTCCTAGATTCTACACCTGCTACTACCACCCCTCTCATGGCTACAAGCTGGCTATAATTTCACATATAACAGAGTGCCATCAAATTCTGTTCTAATGCCGTGCACTTATAATGTAAACAACCTAAACGTATACACGTCGTTACTGTTGAAGCCGTTTCCATGGAAAACATTAATAGAATACGTTTTTAAAATCTGAATACAAACACTATCATTATTTTAGTAACAGTACAATACCGGATATTGTGATTATTTTAATGACGATATCTGGGATTGGCAACTACTTTGCAATGACACTGAATAAGTCTAGTTTCACACCTATTAGCTGTCGAACTAAAACTCTCACATGAAATGAAGGCAAGTCTTGCCACCTTTTCATGAACAGAAGACTTATATGCAAATGCTAATCCTTCAATTTCAGAAACCCAGCTGGTGACGTAGGGATCACTTATTTTCCCACAACGGAGTGATTCACAACGTCAGGCAAGAACTGTTAGCTGAGCAATGCCAAAGTATCAGACACCAAATTAAACCACTTTCCTCAAAGGAACCTCGCCACAGCCAAGGCAATCACCTGTGTATGTGTTTTCATCTTGGCAGTCCTTCAGTGTAAAAAAATCAGTATAGAGGTTCATATATCATCATGTATCATTATACTGGTCTGGTAGTACAGAAACAGGCCCTGTGACTGAAAGTTTATCAGGTTAAGTGGTAAAGCAGAGGGAACAGCCATTTAATTTGACCTTAACCCAAACTACCGCAATACATGTCCAGCTGCACAACGGAACTGCGTGTAAAAAATGTAAGCTATTTAAGTTGCCCAGGTTACCAGTGTTTGCCGACAAAAACAATGCAGGAAAAAAAAACTGTAATTTTAACAGGCTGTATGCAATAAAGCACTTACCAGAATGTCACCGGTAATGGTCAAGACACTCATTTTATAAATGTGGGCAGAAACATATATTCTCCGAGTGGGAGAAGGGAAAAGTCTATCCAGACAGGCAACTTATTTGCAGAATCAAGGTAAGCAGAAGCCTGTACACTGCAGAGCGGGTATTTGATGTGCTGCCAAAAAGTGCACAAAGTTTAAAAACGCCTTCGAGCACAAAAAATTGGAGACAAGTATCTACTGCTCCCGTAAAACATACAAAATTATGAGCATATAAACGGGAGGAGTACCTATTTAAAGCTGGAGTTCCGAAAAAAATGTTTCTATTGTGCTCTGTCCAAAAAGGCCGGGGAGTGTTTATTTGGTGCAATAGGATATAAGCAGCCACTCTGCCAAACATTTGTTTTAAACAAAAGACTTAAGTTGACGAACCACACAATTGCGTACAACAGTTGGATTGCTCGCTTGTGGTTTCGTTTTTTTTAAATGACTGTATTCCTAGTACAGGGATTACATGCAGAAACTAAGAGTCTGATCTGGAGCGGGAGCGACACAACATTCACTTCTGCATTTCAAGGTGGGGCACTGCTGAATTGGCGTTAGCCTTTAGTGAGGTAGCGAGACAATTCATATAAATATTCTTTAAAAACTACTGACCTACCCACCTGGCGACCTATTCAGCTAGCTAGGTTACATAAGACGTCCTGGATACACACGGATGCTAGAAAAGAACTGCATAAGCCAAAAGCTGTGGCGTTAGCAGACAAGCAATGTGCATTTTGATAGCTCGCCAGCTGCATAACCAGGCCTCTCCATTTATGATCCTCGCATTTCACCAGCTACCGTTAGCCAGCATGCTAGTGCTAATTAGCTCACACAAAGCCGGTTTTTAGCAATCGGGCCGGCAAGCCGTCCAGCCAGCTGCTAATGTCTTTATTTAAGTCGTAAAATCTGATGCATCGTTTCTGTCGTCAACAACCATGTCACATGGGTACATATTTAATTATCAAATAGAAAGATAATGATATATATTGCAGACGAATGTCAGCATGCCTGTACAGCTGGCTAGCTCGCTAACTAGCCTGTATAGTCGACATCGGTGATGGCTAGTGGTCTAGTTGGCATTAGCGGTGACATGGCTGGCTAACTAGCTACCTGGTCAGCGAAAGTCAGAAAACTAAGTAGGTTTGTGAACTAAGACAAAAGCTGACAGGTGGTGCACAGTGTCTCACCTATAGTGGAGATGAAGGTGGTGCACAGTGTCTCACCTATAGTGGAGATGAAGGTGGTGCACAGTGTCTCACCTATAGTGGAGATGAAGGTGGTGCACAGTGTCTCACCTATAGTGGAGATGAAGGTGGCGCACAGTGTCTCACCTATAGTGGATATAAAGGTGGCGCACAGTGTCTCACCTATAGTGGAGATGAAGGTGGTGCACAGTGTCTCACCTATAGTGGAGATGAAGGTGGTGCACAGTGTCTCACCTATAGTGGATATAAAGGTGGCGCACAGTGTCTCACCTATAGTGGAGATTAAGGTGGTGCAGTGTCTCACCTATAGTGGATATAAAGGTGGCGCACAGTGTCTCACCTATAGTGGAGATGAAGGTGGTGCACAGTGTCTCACCTATAGTGGAGATGAAGGTGGCGCACAGTGTCTCACCTATAGTGGAGATGAAGGTGGCGCACAGTGTCTCACCTATAGTGGATATAAAGGTGGTGCACAGTGTCTCACCTATAGTGGATATAAAGGTGGTGCACAGTGTCTCACCTATAGTGGATATGAAGGTGGCGCACAGTCTCTCACCTATAGTGGATATAAAGGTGGCGCACAGTGTCTCACCTATAGTGGATATAAAGGTGGCGCACAGTGTCTCACCTATAGTGGAGATTAAGGTGGTGCAGTGTCTCACCTATAGTGGATATAAAGGTGGCGCACAGTGTCTCACCTATAGTGGAGATGAAGGTGGTGTTGAAGGCGTCGTCTGAGAAGCGGAACAGCACGCAGGTCTTCCCCACACCAGAGTCTCCGATCAGGAGCAGCTTAAACAGCAGGTCGTACGTCTTTTTCGCCATTTAGTGTGCTGTGCTCTCGCGCCAGTTGAGGAATCGAGAGGAATAAAAACCAACCTGATTACAAATCAGCGATCCAATAAAAATAAAAATAAAAGTCTTTTTAAAAACAGCTCGCTAATTCAGCTAACGTTAGCCAACTATGCTACAGGTTTTTGTTTACGATAAATGCCACACGATGGCTAGCCCACAGTACAGCGAATGCGCCTTCCCAAATTGTAACAGTTCTCTTCGTAATAAGAGGGTTTCTTGCTGTGCTTCTCCGCCCGATTTGTTTCCCTTTTCCACTCTTTTCTTTCTCCCACACAGTCGGGACAAAATGGCTCCCCTCTCAGTCCGACTTTACTCTTTCTTCAAACTACCAGCAAGCTGATTCAAATTCTTCGCATACCCCCCTCATGCCAACCCGGTTTGGGCGCGGAATCCGGTAGAATAAAATATCTTACAAAATTACGAGTCTATATAATGAACGACCTTATGACTGCCCTTTTTATTGAACAGAAATATCTTGACACTGAAGCACAGACGACCACCGTCGCCTTCGAATAGAGCCCTCAAGGCGACACCCTAGAAATTGTGGCACGCCTCGTTTCCGCCCATTTGTTCGGGGATTGGATTTTTTGCCACGCTTTTCAAAATAAATTCAGATTGTGATTGGAGAGAGAGTCCGACCATCAATGCGCGAGTGGGCGTTTCTGCCGCTGAATTGTGGAAAGGGCCAATGTTACTGAACGACCATTTCCGACATGTTGGCTCCCGTTGCGCAAGCATTCATGATTTTCACGTATTCCTCCTGCTGGAGCCAAAATGGCTGCCATTTCTCATGAGGCCCTGTGCACTTGCGGGGCGTGTTATTTCAAGCCAAACTGCGAGTCAAACTGGTGATATCACCAGTAATGTATGGTACAGGCGTGGCCCAGATATAACAATTTAATGTTATATTTCTGATAGAAGATTATTGAACGGAATGGCAGCCGGGTCTGCTGATTACTGACGTGCTTCCTTACAGTTCCTTAAGTAGGCCTACACTGTATAATGTATATTAGCTTTGTTGTAATGTTATCAAAAATGGTTCCCCTAGCCTCAATATTCTCTCTTCTGTAGTTAAGTGCCTGATATTTAAGGCCTGAGGATCTCGTTAAAAAAGTGTTTAAATAACTAACGTACTCTAACAAATTAGACTAAAAACAGAATTCAACAGATCTGCAAGCTTAAAGTAAACCTAAAACCAACTTACACCTTCAACTCACCTGTCAACCCAAATGTTAAGTAGTTCCAGATTTTAAAAGAATTTCCCCAGTATCACCTACAGCCATTTTAGACTGCTGAACAGGTGGTTGCTGAACCAGGATGGCAACTAATTTTCTCCCAGAAAGACAAACATTGCAGAAAATTTTCTGTCAAAAAAAGTAGGATTTTTTGGAATTTACGAAGTGGTTTGTCAGTTAATGTTTCCGAATGTTTCACACAGAAGAAGCGTTCAGCAATGGGAATGCTATATAAAGCAAGTACCTCTAAAGTCATCTAGTGAGTGACTGATTTTCAAGCCAACCTGTGTGGAACATAAACTAACAGCCAGGATTGTAATGTCTGATAAACCAGTAAGTGTTTGTGTTTAAACTTCAGTTAGAAACAGTTTAACCCTGTGTATATGAGGGGTTTAACCCTATTATATTATAATAATAAAGCACACCCAAAAAAAAAAGAAAAGTGCTGATTACTGGTCCATTAGATCAGAAAAAATATGAGAATCGCCCATGTTATCTCCATGCAAAAAAAGTTTTTCATTTTTAAGTTACCAACATGTTTTGTCAGTATGACTACACCCTGATGAAGGCATACTGCTGAAACATGTTGGTAACTTAAAAATTAAAAACTTTTTTTGCATGGAGATAAGTGTGCAATTCTCATACATTCATATCAATTTGCAGATACTCTTCTTCAGAGCAGCTTACATAAGCACATGCACACAAGTTTAGACAACAAACAGTCCTGACTCTTAGTCATCATGGCCACAGCCAATAACAACGTAAAGTTGGATGCCACAGTTGGTCCTTTTCAACAAAAGAAAATTAAACTACTTCCTGTGGGTGTTTACTTCAGCTTGCGGTAAACTGAGGAATAAGGCTGAATCCCAAACTGATCCCTCATGGACTCGTGGACTGTGGACTCGTGGACTGTGGACTCGTGGACTGTGGACTCGTGGACTGTGGACTTGTGGACTGTGGACTCGTGGACTGTGGACTCGTGGACTGTGGACTCGTGGACTGTGGACTTGCAGACTATAATGGCGTATTCCCGAGGGCAGGCAAGTCTGCATTGATGCGGACTTGCAAAAAGTGCGGGTAGAGGGTGCAAAAAGTCAGCATAAGAGCACTTTCCAAAAACACGTTTTTCCCAATGGGACAGCCCTAAGCACTCACGGGCTGAACCAGAACGTTCCTTTGAGTCCACGAGAGAGAATGGGGGAATGGGGTTCCACAGAATGGGGTTCAGTCTATAGTTCACCCCTGCACTTGAATTACAGAAGGATTCTTGTGCTCGACATCGCATGGCGGGTTTGGCGTCTGCTCCACTGTTGATTTTAATAGACCATTATGAGTCATGCAATATCCGCGACCTGATGAGTCATCAGTTGCCATATCCCTTCCTCTATCAACTTAGCTCTTGACCTTTAGAACCCCCTTCCATTTTGTATTTGATCCATAAAGACGGAAACGGTTCCGCTATTCAACCACAGAACGTGGCGGACACTGGTCTGGGCCTCTTGTGAGTTGTCAAATTGTAAGATAGACATTGCTTTGGTTAAAACCGAAAGGTTTGAGAGGTTAATGACTGGTCCAGCGTGCACACTGGGTGTGGTAGCAGTTGGAAATGATTTTTGTAAAGCAGCAGTTTCTTGCAGATTGGAAAAGTTTATAAATCTCCACCAGGATGAATAGACTTCTGAGCAGTGGTTTGGGACCAGAACTTAAAAGCCTAAAGCCTGCATGTTTGAATCCCAGATGGGACCTGTAATATCCTTTTTGGCAAAGCATTAAATCAATCTTTGTTTTACACATCCAGCTGAAATTGATCTAAAA
The DNA here is from genome assembly GCA_022702515.1 of Ilyophis sp. 1 JC-2022. Lineage (NCBI taxonomy): Eukaryota > Metazoa > Chordata > Actinopteri > Anguilliformes > Synaphobranchidae > Ilyophis > Ilyophis sp. 1 JC-2022. The sequence continues at coordinate 74,605,864 of CM040395.1, read as the reverse complement.
TTTGCAAATAATAAAAAAAATGTAATATATTTTATAATTCCTTAATAATCACTAACCTAGCCCAGTAGTAGTAGTCCAATGGCTCAGTCGGTAGAGTATTGCTTGTGGGTTTGATCCCTGGGGAGTAAATACACTGAAAGATGTATGCATTCATATACCATACGTCGCCTTGGATAAAAGCGTCTGCTAAGAAGCATGTATTCTATTCTAGGCCTTCTCTCCCTTTGCTCTCCATGTATTGTGAAAAAAGCACTGGTCTGATTGTATTCTTACTCATCACTAGCAATAGCCGCGTATTTCTAGCCGTGTTAGAGGCACCTTTTCACTTTGGCTAAATTTGTCTGCTAAATGCCAAAGTTGAACTTGGTAAATTATGGGCCATCAAAACTGAGCAGCAAAATGGTGTCTAGATGCAAGATGGTATCGGGGCACTTATGCCTAGTTGATACACATCCCCGTATTCACACAACATGGTGAGATGACTGCCGCTTATTCCCTAGCAACGGGTCACCTGCATCAGCTTCATGTTAACAGCAGTGAGTCACATTTTGGCAGCATCGTGTTTGGTGAGAAAGGGAGTTAAAGACAGACACGGTGAGGTAACCGTATCTGCCCGGACGTGTACGGCCGGGGGAATGGATCCAGTGAGAAAGCACAGCGACCGATTATGGCTGCTCGACGGGACGGGATCCCTGTGTACCAGACTGAAGTTCTGTGGTCTTAGCGGTAATCTTGTTTGCTGTCGTCTCAAGTGACCTCTGTGGTGACTCACGCGCTGAAGAATTGCTTTGTTTGGAATTTGCGGGGAAAAAAAGTATTTTGGCTGTTTCCTTCCTCTTGGGCTTGACGTGCTGGGGTGATGGTTTTTTAGGAAGTCAGCGCTTGAGCGAGAGCTGCCGGGACGGAACAGTTTCACTGCATCACACAAAGCTATGGGAGCTGCAAAATTAAATCAAATGAACAAACTATCCTTTTTTGTGTGTGTTGTGTTGCAGGTTTGAAGTGTGTGAGTGGATGTGTGCATATATAATTAATTGTAAGTAAATAAACATAGACAACCACAAAACATAAAAGTCATTATGAAATAATATATTATTATTATTAGTATCACAAATAGTTCCCTGTGAAAAGCCTTTCATAAGAACGAACCTTTCCAAGGTTTTTACATTTTCATTATTCTAAATCAAACAAATCCCATTTTTTCCCGTTACTTCCTTCCTTCAAATAGAGACTGGTCACAAGAAGAAATGGAATTTATCTTCTGTAACAACAGCAAAATGTATTTTCTCAAAAGTTCCTTGACCTGAAGTAATCAGATACTTGTTGTGTAACTGAGAACTTGGTCTTAATGACAGAGGCAGACTCTATTCACGTCATGAAAATAAGTGGAGAAACACATTTAGATTTTAAAAACTGTCGATGATTTCCTTCTGGTTTTTGAACTGAAATGTTTTTCTAACGAGCAATAGCCTAATTGTGGTTGCCAGGGAAACTCTTGAAGCAGTGTAGCTTTCATTCGACTCAGTCTCTGTAAATAGGGCCAAGCTTACCTTGATACAGTTTGTCTCAGGCTTTGATTAACAAATGCTCATATTACCACCACAAACAGGCCACAAACTATACAGGTTTGAGGGAAACGATGCCCTCTACTGGTAAAAATAGAAAACACAGAAAATCTAAGTGAATATCTATCGCTGATTTGTCAACGAATTAAATGTACATGTATGTTTCCATTCAATGCTAAATGTATTATTATTATAATTATAATAATTATTATTATTACTATTACTTTTATTCAGGTTGACAGTGGATGTAGGTTTAAATAGTGAAAGGAATATTTTTATGGCTGTGAACTTACATTGCATAAATATAAATACATTACTTTTTCATAAAGGGAAAATTTACCTATTTTTCAAAAACATGATATCACGCCCACAGACAGGACAGTTTGGGGGTGATGGGGGCAGATATACCCCTAACACCTGTATGCAGAACCTGCTTTTTGTAACTGGACAGTTCTGTACTGCAACTTTAGCTTTTTCAACAGGTCTTCTGCAGTAGATTTCAGCAAGACCAAGCCTGTAAAGGCAGGTATGTGTGATCTACAATGGCAAACTTCAGAGACGGGGAGGGGTGTTAACGTGTTGGCCAAATGAGGTTGGGATTGGACAGCTCCCAGAACTGCTCTTGTGATGCAACCAGAAGTTATCTGACTTGAACCAATCATTATGTTGTGTGGTAATGAGTAGAACCTTCTGATTGATTCACATGATTCTATGATTGACAGCTAATTGTAACGCTTCTCATTCTAGCTGACGGGTGGCATTCTTCCTTCACTAGAATCCTCCGGTTCACTTCTTTGGTTCTATGGAATTTAACCAAATCAGTTCTGTGTTTGTTTTATTTGTTTTATTTTATAGTTCAGAATGTATAGCTGACTGTGTGTACTGTTCTATGTTTATTACTAGGGATAGCTCTTCCGTTATGAGAAAGTTGTGCTTTGTCGGATCTGCTTCGTAGTCGCTTCAATTACCTTCTGTGTGCACTTATTGTACGTCGCTCTGGATAAAAGCATCTGCCAAATGAAAGTAATGTGCTTTTTTCAAAATATACTTGTAGCTTTTTGCAGTTGAGTTGTATTTAATCAAATAAAATAAACATTACAGCCATTGGCTGTATAAAATAAGTAAATTCAAAGAACAAAAGCTAAATGATACTGTATGAATAAGAACTATGGTTACCTGTGTACAGTACCTGTCTGGCTATTCAAGAAGGGACAGCTGTCTGTGCAACTTCACTACGCCCTTCAATACTAAAATACCAAGAAAAAGAATAACAAAAACAGCTGTTATATCACCTGTGTGACCTGGTTCCCCAACCCATGCTTCATGGTGGATACCATAGAAGTCCAAAATGCGAATAATTCGTATTTTTTAATGTAATTGAATATGGGTGTTGCCCGCAATAAAGAAAAACCCTCAGGCTGTGGGTACAACCACACCCCATTCAAGAAAAAGCAACACCTTCCAAAAACACATGAGAACAAAACATTCCCAGATCTTGTACACAAAGGGGCCCAGTGTACCCAGAGAATGCCTGCCAAAAGTTTAATAATCAGAGATATTTATTTTATTTTACAAAATGGACTAGACTGTCTGACTGACACCGGAACAATTAGACAGCGACACTGAAGCATCAGCGCATTTCTGCAAATTTCTTGTGCTTCCAGTAGATGGTGCTGTTTCCAAACGTCAGTCTGTGCAGACGTCAGAGTGAAAATGATGACACAATGTTTGGGGGGAAATTACGGTTATGTACACGCATTAAAATACGCAATTCCATTGTATCTGCCGTGTGTTTGTGTGTGTTTGTCTGAGGGATGTTTTACAGATGTTGCAGGGTTTGTAGAATTGTACAGCCATGTACAGTCGTTAATTTCTTCTAAAATAAAATATTAAGATAACTTTGAACCTGAGTTTAAAATATCCTTAAGCATTTAATTTTCAAATACTTATTATTGTTATGAAATACTATGTAAACAAGCCCATTCATTAGAAATATTTGGATTGGGTACAACACGAGACCCTTATTGTTTGTATAAATCAGTACGGAATGTAATATTTTTGTGGGAGTTTTAAAAAATTGTGAAGAATCTTGTCAAATTGTTTTATATTGCAGTGTCACAAGACATTGCAAGTAAATAAAATGCAGTAATGTTAGCTACCATGTTTTGGGTACAGTTCAACAAAGAGCCTATACGATCACATAATACTGAGCTTTTTTTGTGTGGAATCACATTTAATCCAAATATACCGCTGACTAATATGCCAAGAAGATTAGCTTTCTTGCCAAACGACTACAATTCCCAGGCTCGACTTGCGGCGTCCGCATTGATGTTGGGTGGGGCGAAGATGAGGTAATTTGTCGGTGGGCTGGGCAAGAGCGCGTGGCTGATTGCGCTTTCTCCCAGTAGCAGCCGACGCAGGGAGAGTCGCAGCATCCCCGATCCAGGGTAGTACCAGCTGTTTACGGCGGAGGGACGGGCAGGGCAGCGGCAGGAATATAGGCGTTGCCAGCACCTAAGGACTATATCGTCTCATCGGTTCGGAAAAGGCGTCTAAATGGTGTATTCGGGTAAAATATCTAGTTCATTCATACATTCGTGTGTACGTGCTTAATACCGAAGGCTGTCTTTTGTTTTATTAAACAGCTACCGTTTGCGAATTTCAGACGGGGCAGTAACGATGCGTATGGAGCGCGGGACAGACAGTGCTGCCGCGTTGCGTGATGATATATGATTTCAGCCGTTTTGTGACAGAAGAATCTATCGTAACTGTAAACACGGGTTGAATTTGATTCCGGTAACCGCAGAGATGTCAAAGATTAAAAATTGTGAGACGGTGAAAGTGGTGGTGAGATGCCGCCCACTCAGCCGAAAAGAAGAAGCGACGGGCTATGAAAGTATTGTGGATTTGGACGTTAAATTAGGGCAGGTAGCACTAAGGAATCCGAAGGCGCCGCATGGGGATTTGCTAAAAACGTTCACATTTGACGCCGTGTACGACGCCAGCTCCAAACAAAGCGACCTTTACGACGAGACCGTCAGACCCCTCATAGATTCGGTGTTGCTCGGTTTCAACGGGACTATATTTGCATACGGGCAGACGGGCACGGGGAAAACGTACACAATGCAAGGGCTGTGGATGGACCCGGAGAAGAGAGGCGTCATCCCAAATTCCTTCGAGCACATTTTCACGCACATATCGAGGTCTCAGAACCAGCAGTATCTGGTGAGAGCCTCTTACCTGGAGATTTACCAGGAGGAGATCAGGGATCTCCTGTGCAAAGAGCACGCTAAGAAACTAGAGCTGAAGGAGAACCCGGACTCAGGCGTCTACATCAAGGACCTCTCCTCCTTTGTGACAAAGAACGTCAAGGAGATCGAGCACGTGATGAACGTGGGGAACCAGACCCGGTCCGTGGGGTTCACCAACATGAACGAGCACAGCTCCCGCTCGCACGCCATCTTCGTCATCACGGTGGAGTGCAGTGAGCTAGGACCTGACGGGGAGAACCACATCCGCGTGGGCAAGCTCAACCTGGTGGACCTGGCGGGAAGCGAGCGCCAGAGCAAGACGGGCGTCCAGGGAGATCGCCTGAAGGAGGCCACCAAAATCAATCTCTCTCTTTCCGCCCTGGGCAACGTGATCTCCGCCCTGGTGGACGGGAAGAGCACGCATGTGCCGTACCGCGACTCCAAGCTCACGCGCCTGCTCCAGGACTCGCTGGGTGGCAACGCCAAGACCATCATGGTGGCCGCGCTGGGGCCGTCGTCCTACAGCTACGAGGAGACGCTCACCACCCTGCGTTACGCCAACCGCGCCAAGAACATCAAGAACAAGCCGCGGGTCAACGAGGACCCCAAGGACGCGCTCCTGCGGGAGTTCCAGGAGGAGATCGCCCGTCTTAAGGCCCAGCTGGACAAGCGGGGGATGCTGACGAGGAAGAGGAGGAGGAGCGGGCACCGGCCGGGGAAGGCCATGGGCGATGGTGGCGATGTGGTGGAAGGGGAGGAGGGTGGGAGCGATGAAGAGGAGGAAGAGGAGGACGAGATGGAGGAGAGTGTGGAGAAGGACGTGGAGGACTATGTGAAGGAGCAGCAGGAGAAGCTGGAGTTGGAGAAGGCCGCCATACGGGACGACCGCAGCCTGGTGGCCGAGGAGAAGCACATGATGCTGGAGGAGAAGGAGAGGATGATGATGGACCTGAGGAAAGAGCAGGAGGCCACCGAGATGCTCACAGCCAAATTCAAGGTAAGGAGAGGACTTGCACCTTTTCTACCCAGTAAACTATCTCCCTCTCTCTTTCTGTGTGTGTGTGTGTGTGCGTGTTTGTGTGCGTGCGTGCGTGCGTGCGTGCGTGCGTGCGTGCGTGCGTGCGTGCGTGCATTTTTGTTTGTGTGTGTGTGTGCAAGAGAGAGTGGAAGAGCTGATTAACCTGATGTATTACCACCAGTCTGTTCTAAATGTTCATCTACCAAAGGATATAAATGTAAGTGAATAAATTGGTCTTTATCTGTTGATTGGGCGCATTAGATATCTTCAGGTTATAGAGTTTTGATTTATAATTATAGTTTTTCAGATTGTGCACAATTTGCTAAATTAACTCCCGTCATATGCATAGTAATCATAAAATTAATTTGTTGCAGAGGACGTGAATTTTCAGCATAAGCTCAAATTAAAAATCAAATAATTGTATTGCTAAAAAAAGGAAAAAATAAAACTAAATTCACTGAAATATTTTGTGGTTTTTAGTGACCCAGACTGAACTTCAAATGACAGGAAATTGAGCAGGAAGGGATTATCTCAGAAAGAGGAATGAGCATACACAAGTTACACTACAGAAATGCATGAAATCAGCTGTCAATTAGTGCAGCTGCTCACTCGAGTGTCACGAGTCCCTAATTCCTTAAATTACTTTCTTGATTTAGTGTAAATCATAAAATTTGCTGTTACTGAAATAAATAACTCCTTTAACGCATGATTACTTCACATAGCTACTTTCAGACTTTTTTCTGGCGCTCTCACGATTGCAAAGTTTTTTTGATTCCTTGTTTTGTGAAACGGACAAACAGTCCAACCCTGCATTCCCCGCAGCTGTTGTGGTTCTCTTTGTCAGGAACGATAATAAGTCAAATGAGCACGGACAAGCAGCTGTATTGTTTCAATTAAACACTTAACCAGCGTGAATGCTGCAGCTAACATGTTGTCCTTGCTTTACTGAAAAGGAAAGGCTGTTAATTTTACTGAGACACAAAAAATACTTGAGATTTCAAAATATAAATATATGAAGTCTGTGCTGTGAATTCTCAGCTAAGTTGTAAATGTAATCCACATTTTGTACACAGCTAATTTACACCTTGCTATGTGCATTTCAATCTATATCCAATTTGTTTTATTCACTCTGTCCATTTCAGTAGTGTACATGCCTCATGTTGACATGCAGAAGGGGCGTAACCTGCTTTGCAGTGAATTCTGGGAATTGGAGGCAGACAGAAACAGTGAGATGGGAGCGTACTTGGCCACAAATAAAGCAATCAATACTTCAGTAAAAAAACTGAATAGGTTAACTGTTTCAGTACAGCCACACACTGATTCGTACTGAGGCAGGAGAAAAAGTACCATTGCAGGCAGATAGAATTTAGAGAGGGATGTTAAGCGCGGATGTTTGACCAGGAATAAATGCCTCAGGAACACGGATACAGGAAGACCATGGCATATTTTTGTATATTTTCGGTGAACTTCCTCTTTATTTATTTCCTGTCACTGGCGAAAATAACTAATAAGACACTGGTTGCTACGCAGCATGCTAGGGCCATTCCTAGCAGTCAGAACAGCAAATTAGAGGAAAATATTATAAATATGGACATGTTACTATATTTATCAATACAAACCAATTAAAATCAAACCACTGCATCACCCTCATACTTACCCATTCAGCAGTTTAGATATCGTTTCTGCAGATTCCTCTGGCCAGAGCATATTACGTAACCTCGTAATAGAGCATCTTCTATTTTACAAAAAAATCTATTGGATTCCCAGCCGGGAATGAAACCTGCATCCTATTGGTCAGGTAAGAGGTCATGTGAGCCGCCTCTGCACACTCAAGATAGAATTTCAGCACACTGTACTGGTGTACTCAAGCATACTTTGAGGACAGCTCAATAAAGTATGGCTTCTCCGGTGCAGTGCCTCTCATGGGAATGGAGGCCTGTGATTTTGGGATAGAACCCCAGCTTTATAACCACTACACCTCACTACCACCTTGTTTTAGAGAGCTTTTTCCCTGGTAAAGAATACATCTGTTCCACATCTCGAGGACTGAGGAACTTGCTTCCAGCTGGTATTAGAAATGCTGAGACGTGGCGTAGCCAGTAAGAGCACCGTCCACATGCTCATTGCGAGCCGCGATGTCGGCGGGTCTAATGTCTCTCTCTCTCTCTCGCTCTGTGCTGTCCAATGCTGAGACCATGAATACAGAGGACATTTTAAAAAATAAAAATAAATAAATAAAAAGTGTCTCCATTTATCTTTATTGCATGTACCTGATTGAACTGCGCCTCACTAATGTGTTTTGCTAATTGATTTTTACTGTTAACTGCCCTTGGACAGCTTGATGAAAAGAGCACTATATAAAAATTGATTGATTGATTGGCTGATTGATTAATTGATTGAAGGAATGACCTCATCTGCTCTATATTCACAGGTAATGCATTTTTTGCATGTTGTTTGAAGCACTTTGGCCAAAATCATAGAATTATATTCTACACTTTACACATTTTATATGGTGCTATTTATAGAGAATGTGAGCCAAGTTTTCTTATTTTTGTAATGTAATATTGCCTCTGTAATGGCATTATGCTCTCATGTGTTATGTTTACTTTGTGTCAATGCAAATGTTTCCAAATTCTGTACTTAACACGTACAGTTGGTTTATTTGTATTTTCTGGATATATTTTGTGGAATCGAGCATGCTTAATGATTTATAATCTACTGTAATGCCACAATATTTTCTGACCACAATGTATACATTTTCTAGCGCATAACAGCATTTGGTCCACGCACAATCTTTGTGAATTTGTATTTGGAGCTTGGAAGGGTCATGCCCCAGAGCGTTAATTATTAATCATGGCCCACTAATTAAATCTCCACGTGGGGTCCATCGTGGCCCACAGTCGTATATCAAGCAAGGCTGCTCCAGATTTCACTTTTAGTTATTTTTTTAGTTACCAGTAATGGAGGACCTCACTTTTATGCTAAGCTAACCCACTCTGGGGTTCTCACTCAGGGGCTGCAGTGGGTTAGGATTTAGGCCAGTGGACCGTCTGTGTGTGGGCTGTCTTAGGGGGGGTATGAGGGCAGCCATGGGGGTGTGGTGGGGCAGTATTTAACTCTTGGAGGATTCTGAATGTGGTCATGTGTTGTGGGAGATCACCAGGGTACTTCACAAGTAGTACTGCGTCACCCATTATGATAGTTGATGTAGGTTTTCTTGCAGTACATCTGAAATGGCCAACACTAACGCAGAAGAAAATGTTAGTAAAGTGTGTGTGTGTGTGCACGTGTGTGTGTGTTTATGTGTGTGTGTGCGTGCATGTGTGTGTCCGTATGTGTGTGTGTGCGTGCGCCCGTGTGTGTTTGTGCTCCTGCATGTGTGTGTGCTCCCGCACGCGCGTGTGTGTGTGGGCGCGCGCGCGTGCTCCCGCGCGTGTGTGTGCGCTCTCGCATGTGTGTGTGTGTGTGTGTGTGTGTGTGGTCACAGCTGAAGAATGTGGCCTTGTTAAACCCTAAATGACACGTGCCCTTTGTGTGTGATCCAGAGAAGGTCATTCTGGCTGCTTGCATGTCTGTTCCTGAGGGATGGGCGACACTTTGTCTTCTTAAGATGCAAATGCTGTTTGATTAATGCAGAGTGCCTCTGAGTTCACGCCTCAGGATTGTGTCTCATTTGTGCGGATGGACTTATGGGAAATGGAGTCTCCTCCTAAGATCCGGCAATTCAGTGTTGTCCACTGTAGGGGACACAAGTTTCTGGTCTTAATCTCAAGAACCATATTTTTTACTATGCTGAAATGTACACTATAAGGGAAAATAAAATAATAAAAATAAAATAATATTTTTGGAAAATATTTTCAATGCAGTGTTTTTGTCATCCAAGACACTTGTATTTTGTAAAAAAAAATAATGTAAATACTTTTCTGTCTCAGGAGGGTATTCTGGAATATATTGTAGAGATGTGGACTTTTAAAAATATATAATGCTAAATATATTTCACTTTTTTTTTCTTCAAAAGCAGTGCAGTACCCCAACACAGTAATAATGTGAATATTTCCCCATATTTTGTGAAGTACTGCAATATCTCTTATGATCTTTAAGATATATGTTATTTCAGTATATTGGCAGTATATTCTGTTTATGTAAAGGTGAATAGTAGTTACCTTGTTAACTCGTAATCTCAGGATTGGGTGTCGTTAGATCATGGATTTTCAACAGGGGGTTTGTGAATCCCTAGGGGTCTTTGAAGGTACTGCAGGGGGTTCATCAGAACAGGTAGGAAACCCCTGATTTACGCCTTTTGTCCGAAAGTACCTAAATGTTAGAAAGGGAACTAGCAAAGGGGATGAGATGTGAAGGAGCTAGCGATGTAAAAATGAGCGTTCATAATAAGTTAAATAATCTGATGGCCAATCAGTGGTGCCGTCTCCAAGCAGCATTAAGTCACACAGGCGGTGGCTTTATAAACATCGGGCTCAATCAAACATTACACAGTTTTTATAACATATAACTTCTCATCGGTACCATGCATCACTACACATTTTATTATTGATGAACTAGATCAGGGGGTTCACCATTTTTTGATCCAGGGACCCCCCCACCCAGGCTGAAAGGCATCCAGGGGACCCCCATCAAAAGTAAAAAATTGTTATATACTGTATATTTTTAAAAAGTTTTATATTTTGAAATATTTTCCCAAATCTATATATAGTCATTGCATTATGAAGTCTGACCCGTGACCCACTGCAGTACCTTCATGGACCCCCTGTTGTAAACTCAGGAACTAGATGATCAACTAAAATTTTTAAACTGAAAGTTCTGTCTCTCTTCTGTTGATCTATAGACGTCTCAATTATGGTCTGAGAATTAATTTAAGGGACGGGGTGATAATATAATATAATACAGTTTCAGCTGATGTTCGGAAGCACCCAACCGGAACGGAACCTATTACCTTACCGGGTGAGCCAGGATCGGCCACCCAAACAGTATCCTGGCCCACCCCTTCACCTTAGCTGAACCACCACACCAAATTAGGTCGTTTTGGCCCAGCTAGTCCCAAAGGCTGCAGGCCCAACTATATGAACATTTCAGGCTACGCTGCTGTTTCCATGGTTAAAAAAATGGGTGAATGGAACATAGGAGTTTGTTTGTGCACAATAATATCTGTGGACTTTACATATTGGATATCAAAGGAATTTGATGGCACAGTGTCACAGAAATTGTGAGATCCCCCACAGAGATTTTGACCAGCTGGGATCTTTAGTGAAAAAAGGGCCTTTCTGTTCATAGCCAGCAAAGCATCAGCTCTTTTAGGGAATTTTGTGGAAGTCTCTGTTGCGCATAATTTTTCTCTGATCACATGATCCTTCAGTACAGTGCTGAAACCGCTATATTCCTCTGATCCATTTAAACATTTTTCCAACACATTCCTCTCTGGTTGCGGCGCTGTGCTCAAGTTTACCCTGGCAGCAGCTGTCTATTCTTGGAGCTCTTTCTGGGTCAGATAAGCGGGAAATAGATGCGCTGTTTTTTTAACACCGTGCCATCTCAGAATCCAGCGTGAGCCCAAGACTCCAGACTTGGAAAGTCGCTGTATTCTTTGACGTGCGGCATCGGTGAAATTTATGGAGAAAGTGCGGATGGACGAGGGCAAGGCTGACACAGTGTTTTAAAATACCTCTGCCTGCCCCCCTTGCGCCCTCTCTCTCTCTTTGTTTTAGGCACTTCCTGTGAATAATAAGATGTCTCTCTGACTCCGGGTCTCGTGGCTTTCCGGCCCAGCTGTGCTTCCAGGCTCGCGCTTCAAAGTGCCATAAACAATGGCGCCTTTAAGGAAAACATGTTGTGACATCGACACAGATGCGCTAATGGCCACTGCTGCAGATAGAACATAAACACACACGTACCCGACTCCTCATTCACTTTTCACACACTGACAATTTACCCCTTTACATTATATTCAGTTTGGGAAGATTCGGGAGGGAAGAAATGATCCAGCTTTACAAGGTTATAGAAGGCTGCATGAATGTATATGGATTTCCAATGAACCGGTGCTAAATAATTAAACGGCTGTGGCAGTTTTGGGGGTGTTTTGCCAATAATCCAAAACAAAATTTATTTAAAAAAATCTGTTGGTTAATTGCAATAATGTAATCCACGTCTGGTAATTTCATGAGTTGGACCGTGGAGGATTATAGGTTAAAGAATCTAGGTTAAAGCAAACCTCATTAAAAACCTGGTTGGACCATATCTATGAAAACATTACTGCTGAAAGGAACAACATGTAATGATATATGTTTTATTTAGTTAGTTAATTGCTATTATTGTGTTTGTCTGTGGCTAAATATTATTTTTATGGATAGAGGTTCTTGGCTTGCCTTTGTCTATTTTGGATGTTTTATTAAGCGGCAGAAATAGAAAAAACAGAGAACACAAAGAAAACAAGTTCACTTAAAGTTTTTTTGGGGGGTGGGGGGAAAAACCCACATCTCACAGAGTCAAAATAGATTTTGTGTTGTTGAAGGACTTGATGTTCAATTTCTATAACAAACAGGTCTGAAAATTCTCCCACTGTCGCTGTCTTTGATGATTCATTCATAGCAATTTCCCAGAATACCCTGGGCCCAAGACGAAAGTTATTTTATGACTCCTGTGGATCGTGACAAGAACAGCAATGACGGGAAACATTCGATTTTGTGAGCTGAGCTACAGGAGAGGAGCGTGTAGATGAAGATGGAGATGTTCGGGGCGGAAGGCTTAAAGCGCAATCGAAAGCCGGTTTGTGGGGCGGTGTTGTGTAATAGCGCATTCCTCATTGTTATTGGCACTTTTATTTTTCCATTGCTACTGGTGGGGGTCTTAACAGAGTGGGCTTTGTCTTTTCACTGTGAGATAATGAGGCTATGGACTGAGCTGTGGGCCACCCTCTCCTTCTCTCTCCCACACTCTTTCTCTCTCATTCCTGTCACATACACACACACACACACACACACACATACACACACATACACAAATGGACACAAAGACACACACACACATGCTGTTAATATTTCTGCTGCTGGCCTTTTCCAGTGGTCTGCGTTCAAGACAAGAAATACGTCCAGTAAACGGTTTTATACAACAAAATGGTGGTGCATTGGATGTCTGTGCTGTTAGAATGGGTGTAGTGACACTGATTTGTGAATACTCTCTCGATGCATCTACACCACAGCAACCCACCTTGATAAGGTGCCTATTGACCGCATGCTAAAGCTGCGTTTGAAAGGTCCTCCTCCCACTCCACTCTATGTGAGCTTAGCTGTAGTCTGCGGTGTGAAAAGAAGCAGCTGGCGACACCATGTGTTTGAAATTAAATGAATGCAGGAGTTGCTCATCTGGTGAATTTATAGAATCTGTACTGTAATATAGTACCAGACTCCTGTAAGAAACCAGAGCCTCCTAAAGGCTAGTCAAGAGGACGGAACGGAATGCAGGAGTGGACTATCTGGTGGTTTATAGAATCTGTACTCTAATATAGTACCAGACTCCTGTAAGAAACGAGAACCTCCTGAAGGCTAGTCAAGAGGATGGATCGGAATTCAGGAGTGGAGTATCTGCTTAAGCTCTGGAATCTGTGATGTCACTAAGTCAATGGGGAAACGGGTGAATTTACGAGAGGAGACATGCGAACTTGGTGAAGGCGAGAGGCCAACACGGTGTTTACGCAATGAGCAGCTGGCGGTAAATCAGAGCGGTGCGTCATTTACGTAAAGAGCAGCTCGAGTCACGGTAAATCAGAGCGGTGCGTCGTTTATGTAATGAGGAGTTCGCGGTAAATCTGAGCGGTGCGTCGTTTACGTTTTTCGCTATCCCTGGGAGAATTAGACAACACGTAAAAAAATAAAAAAAGATTCATAAATCCAAGGACTGCAGCGGCTGGTTCAGATCCTGCTCTTTACAAACCTCACAGCAGGAAGAAGACCGGAGTCCTTTCCCCTTCAGACATTAATTAGTTGATTCACCCAAAAATAATACTTACACACAATGAGCACGTCTAAACATCATCGCTCATGAATTACACTAGCGCAGCGTGTCTCATATGGAAAACTACGGCGCCAAAAAAACATCAATCCAGCGAATAATGTGTGACACTTTTACGCTCATTAGAGAGCAAACGGATAAATCCAGTTATGAATGTAGTCAAAGTGCTGAAGGATCATTTGTCCATCCTTGGTAGGTTTGAAACATAAAGATGAGCTGATTTAAAGAGGTTTAATATAAGAATACATTTTTATCTCTGATTGCTTTGCTATGCCACAAGTGGCACTTCATTTATGCATCTTAAATATACCAGAGGATGAGCCACACTGGAGAGGCAAATGTCTTATACCTGTCTCATACGGATCTCATACCTGTCTCATACAGATCTTATACCTGTCTCATACGGATCTTATACCTGTCTCATACAGATCTCATACCGGTCTCATACTGATCTCATACCGGTCTCATACTGATCTCATACCTGTCTCATACGGATCTTATACCTGTCTCATACGGATCTCATACCTGTCTCATACTGATCTTATACCTGTCTCATACGGATCTCATACCTGTCTCATACGGATCTCATACCTGTCTCATACGGATCTCATACCTGTCTCATACGGATCTTATACCTGTCTCATACGGATCTTATACCTGTCTCATACGGATCTTATACCTGTCTCATACGGATCTTATACCTGTCTCATACGGATCTCATACCTGTCTCATACGGATCTCATACCTGTCTCATACGGATCTCATACCTGTCTCATACGGATCTCATACCTGTCTCATACGGATCTCATACCTGTCTTATACGAATCTTATACCTGTTTCATACGTATCTTATACCTGTCTCATACAGATCTTATACCTGTCTCATACGGATCTCATACCTGTCTCACACGAATCTTATACCTGTTTCATACGTATCTTATACCTGTCTCATACGGATCTTATACCTGTCTCATACGGATCTCATACCTGTCTCATACGGATCTCATACCTGTCTCATACGGATCTCATACCTGTCTCATACGGATCTCATACCTGTCTCATACGGATCTTATACCTGTCTCATACGGATCTCATACCTGTCTCATACAGATCTCATACCTGTCTCATACGGATCTCATACCTGTCTCATACAGATCTCATACCTGTCTCATACGGATCTCATACCTGTCTCATACAGATCTTATACCTGTCTCATACGGATCTCATACCTGTCTCATACGGATCTTATACCTGTCTCATACAGATCTTATACCTGTCTCATACGGATCTTATACCTGTCTCATACGGATCTTATACCTGTCTCATACGGATCTCATACCTGTCTCATACAGATCTCATACCTGTCTCATACGGATCTCATACCTGTCTCATACAGATCTCATACCTGTCTCATACGGATCTCATACCTGTCTCATACAGATCTTATACCTGTCTCATACGGATCTTATACCTGTCTCATACGGATCTTATACCTGTCTCATACGGATCTCATACCTGTCTCATACGGATCTCATACCTGTCTCATACGGATCTCATACCTGTCTCATACGGATCTCATACCTGTCTCATACGGATCTCATACCTGTCTCATACGGATCTCATACCTGTCTCATACGGATCTCATACCTGTCTCATACGGATCTTATACCTGTCTCATACGGATCTTATACCTGTCTCATACGGATCTTATACCTGTCTCATACGGATCTTATACCTGTCTCATACGGATCTCATACCTGTCTCATACGGATCTCATACCTGTCTCATACAGATCTTATACCTGTCTCATACGGATCTTATACCTGTCTCATTCGGATCTCACTCTCTCATCAGAGGAGATACTACTGCAGTGTTTTTATGATAATCATCATCGCTATCATTTTTGTAAGCAGTCAATCACATATGAGGCTACAACTACAAATGTAATATGAATACATACAAATAATATAATTTATGTTATTATTCATCCTCATGTTATTATGGGATACATAATGAATATGTGAGCCATATAAGAGCTTCACGCCAGTGAAAGAATCCTAACAAAGGCTTTGCCTCTTCAACAGGGGCGGGGCTTACTCATCCATTCCCATCTTTCTGCCCCCAGCCACTGAAATATTGATGAGTCAACAGCAGCAGTGGTGGTGGGGGTGGGGGGTTTATACGCACCCCATAGACTCTCCTGTCAGAGGGAGAGGTGCACCATGCATTATGGAAGAAGGACGGCTTCAGCTCCACTCCCACCCCCCATGTCTTATTCGGGAAAGAGGGAGGGGTGAGAGATTATTAAAAAATAAATAAACAAATAGGAAGAAGAGGAAGAAAAAAGGCCCATTCCCGTTCCGTTCAGACTGTGCAGTTGAACCTGATGAAAAATGCAGCCAATGCTCTCTTCTCTCTGATAGTAACCCACCAATCAGAGCAGAGCTGGGGAGGTACTCTCTCTGATCGTAACCCACCAATCAGAGCAGAGCTGGGGAGGTACCCTCTCTTTGTAGAGTACTGACGTGGCTTCAGGCTGTTACAGGCCCTGTGTATGTAAATGGGAAGTATCAAGTATGTATAAAAAGTGCTGTAATTTATACATGGTAAAAAACAAAATGTAAGAAAATACCCTGAGAATCTGAGTAAGCTGAGAATCTGAAGCTTTAACCAGGTGTGAATTAGTTAATTACAAATCCAAAATCGCATAGTACACTGCCAAATCAAGAAAAAGTATGCCTTTGTCCCAAACATTATGGAGGGTGCTGTATGTTAAATATATGTGTAGGCAGAATGTGTATGCAGTGTGTGTATTTACATAGCTTCTGCGTGTATATGTGTGTGTGGATGGACTTCAGGGTTTGAGTTGTGTTGTATTTGACCTTGATTGTGCACATGCTTATTCACTGATCTACAGAACTGCCCACTGAGGAGTCTACGGAATGATCTAGAACAATGGAATCAGCCAGAGTAGGGCAGCTGTTTCTGTGGTGCTTAAAGGAAACACAACGCCTAACAAAACGGCGGCAATGCTTCCAGTAATCCGGTAATTATACACTCCTGGTTAATCCTCAGTGTCATTAGAATTTAGCTGCGAGGCGCGGTTTTTAGCTCTCGCACTTGAGACGTGGGACTCGTAGATGTTGCCTGGTTGCGTTTGATTGCCATGGTTAAAATTCCGCCTGACGCATTCTCCAAGCAGTTTATAAACCCGGCTCGTGAATCAAACTGAGCAGGGAGCATACAGCGGCCCGCCGTCGGCACAGTCAGCGGCCCGCCGTCGGCACAGTCAGCGGCCCGCCGTCGGCACAGTCAGCAGTCCGTCAGCATTTTTAAAATCAGCAATGCAGTGGTCAACAGTAGCGGACATTTGAGGCAAGGCAATCGAGATGAAGATCAACTATTAAGATAATGCAGTGGATTGTCCTGTCGCTGGTGTACCGCTATATTGGCGATTTGCAAAACACCGGCGGACCAGTGACAGAAAATGATACAATTGAGAAAATACATTTTTATTTTTCTGTGTGGAATGCAATAGCAGGAAAGCTGTGGGATTTGTGGTAAATCGACCCCTTCACTTCTCTCTGCTGGGAGTGCTCTCAGTGCTATGATAATAAGATAAAGCATATTCTCACATGCTATATTTAATAACTCTGCTCTCTGTGGCAGTCTTCTCTGGGAAACCGTCTATTTTTATCCAAAAAAAAAAGAAAAATGAAAGGAGGGATGTCTGGCACATTTGTCTTATTAAAGGACGCGTCGCTGCCCAAACCCTGCCTCCACAGCCAAGCCCCGCCCCTCTCTGAGAGTGACAGCTGCTGTGGAGTCATCTGATTGGTGAACTACAGGTTTGATGTGTAGAGAAAGACGCCCCCCCTCCCTGATGAACTGCCACACTTGGTTTTGGTCAAGGTGGGTGTAGTAGGGGAGGTACTGCCCCACCCCCTTGTGAAAATACAATTAATCTGTATTTAATTTCCATAGTTGTTATTTTCATTCATTATTTATTTAATAAATCTTTATTAATCGTTATTTTCATCACCATTCTCTGCAGACCGTGTAGGGTTCTCTTTTCGCCCGTATAAACGGGAGAAGCGTCAGGTGACGGGCGTGGTTTGGGAGATGCTGGGTCAGGACACGTCCCTGAAGGCAGAGAGGAGTCTGGGACTGTTCTGTCAGCTGTTTTCCCGCCAGATCCACGCGGGAGTGCAAGCGCATTGATTTGGCAGCTCACGGGAAGACGGCGTCCTATCGCGCGCCTTCCATGCAGCGGCCCGCCAGAGGGGTCGTGGGGGTGGTTGTGGGGCGGGGGCGGGGGCGGCTATTCTGGGAAACGGCGGTATCCGCGGCTCTGATGAAAAGGAATGCGTTATAAGCGCAGCGGCTCACAGGCTCAGGGAACCCCTTAGCCTGGATACTGGGGTTTGATTGGCTCTGGCTTTGAAGAGTCGCCTTTGTTGATTTACGCCCCCCCCCCCCCCCTTGTGAAGCCTGAACAGGTTTTTATAATGCAGTCATTCTCTCTCTCTCTCTCTCTCCCTCCCATCAGCCAGTGCAGCGGGAGTGACAGAACTGTAGTGCTCCTCACTGGTTGGATAACCAGGTTGCCGGCGGTTACCGGCCTTTTGCTTCATCTGCTTCAAATAAAAAAAAGGGAATGTGGCAACGTTAATTAGTCATGTTAACACCGGGGTGGGGGGGGGGGGGGGGTGAAGACAAAGCCAGCATTGTCAGCCTAGGCTACTAAACGACTGACTGAGAGAGAAAGATGGGGAGAGAGAGATATGGAGAGAGAGAGATGGAGAGAGAGAGATGGAGAGAGAGAGATTGGGGGAGAGAGAGATGGGGAGAGAGAGAGATGGGGAGAGAGAGAGATGGGGAGAGAGAGAAATATGGAGAGTGAGAGATGGAGAGAGAGAGAGATGGGGAGAGCGTGAGAGATGGAGAGAGAGAAGGGGAGAGAGAGAGATGGGGAGAGAGAGATGGGGAGAGAGAGAGATGGGGAGAGAGAGAAATATGGGGAAAGAGAGATATGAAAAACCTTGACAATGTACAGACTCAGTGAGCACAGCCTGGCCATCGAAAGAGGCCGACACAGGCAGACATGGCTGCCCAGAGAGGACAGACTGTGCTCACACTGCCATCAGGGAGTGGTGGAGACAGAACTGCACTTCCTCACAGCATGTGGAAGGTACCAGGACATAAGGGAGAATTTATACCCAAAATTTACGAAAATATGCCCAGAATTCAGTGCTTCAAATGACCAGCAAAAGCTCCCCTATTTATAAGGGGAACATAGAGAATGTATTGCATTAGCGGCAAAATATGTAACAGCCATAAACAGAGGGACAACCAGTGAGTGTATTTGCATATAATTATCTGTACACTGTATGTCTAGATCTGTGTTTATGTGTTCAATTGTGTTCTTTGTTCTGTGCTTTGGCAACATAAGATGCATCTTGTCATCCCAATAAAGCTTTTGTGAATTGAAATTGAAAATTGATATGGGGAGAGAGTGAGAGATGGAGAGAGAGAGAGACCCGGGGTAGTGAGAGTTGAGGAGAGAGAGAGAGACCCGGGGTAGTAAGAGTTGAGGAGAAGAGAGAGAGGTTCTGATGAGGGGGAGGGGGAGATTTATATGGAGGGATAGAGGGAGAGGGGTAGAATGAGAAAGGGTGAAAGTGTTGGTGACAAGGAAACAGATAGAGAGGAGGGCTGGATCAGGTTGCCAGCTCTTACTAATTTGTCACCCGATTTAGAGACTTTCACAGTGTCCTAGCAACATTTACAGTTAAAAGTGGCTGTTACACATTTAATTTATTTCAACTTTATAAGTTCCTAGAGAGAAAGGATGAAAGAGAAATATTGTGGAGATGATATGTTTTTGCAGGACGTTCACAAAGGTTAACAGTCATCCTTGAGAGTGACATTTTTATCTCCAGTGAATACCTCACAGTTTAGTTACGTGTCTTTTGAGTCTCATTGGAAACAATCAATGAATGTAATATTATGTTTCCTCTATGCTGGTTGAACAGGGGGTGTCATTGATTCACAGAGATAAGCACAAATATAACCTTCAGGAAAACCATGGATATTTTCTATAAGAGAACATGGAGGAAGGTCCCAGATATTATTTACATTTTCTCTCTCAGCTGAGAGATTTTAAATATTTAAAACATGCAGGCAGTAATGACATAAGCAGAACTGAACACCAATTTAGATATGATAATTTAGATATGATAATTGATTGTAACACAATCAAAAAAGTCTATTTTTAAAACTCAATTATATAATAAAAAATGTATTGTGCATAAGAACCAAAGTGAAGGGAAATAAAAATATGAATATTAATAAAAGCGGACGGTAAGAGAGCTCTCATTAATAATGAAGATCCTCGGCGCAGGAACGATGTGGATTAAGATCATTGAATCTGTGCCTGTGCTGATGGAGCAGAAATGTCATTAGTAGAGCTGTGTGTTCGGTCTGTTTGCAGACGAGGGCCAGAGATGCTATTTGTGTGCTTACCAGAAGCCCGCCTCCAGAGTGGGTTACATAATTAGATTTTACTTATTTGTCCGACTCCAGAGCAGTCTTTACCGAAGCGGTCCCACACTGAGTACTGTGCCCTTGATAAAGCATGTACCATCAGTGGTCCCAGCAAGGATTCAAACCCGCAACCGCCTGGGTTTGAATGCTGTTCCAAAACTTCAGCACTGCTGTTAGCCGTTATAAGGTGACTTTAAGGTGCTGTTATAAGGTGACTTTGAGGTGCTGTTATAATGTGACTTTGAGGTGCTGTTTGCTGTTATAAGGTGACTTTGAGGGGTTAGCTGTTGTAAGATGACTGATGTTTTGTTAGCTGTAATAAGTTGACTTTGAGGTGCCGTTAGCTGTTATAAGGTGACTTTGAGGTGCTGTTAGCTGTTATAAGGTGACTTTAAGGTGCTGTTATAATGTGACTTTGAGGTGCTGTTAGCTGTTATAAGGTGACTTTAAGGTGCTGTTATAATGTGACTTTGAGGTGCTGTTAGCTGTTATAAGGTGACTTTAAGGTGCTGTTATAAGGTGACTTTGAGGTGCCGTTAGCTGTTATAAGGTGACGCTGTTATAAGGTGACTTTGAGGTGCCGTTAGCTGTTATAAGGTGACTTTAAGGTGCTGTTATAAGGTGACTTTGAGGTGCCGTTAGCTGTTATAAGGTGACTTTAAGGTGCTGTTATAAGGTGACTTTGAGGTGCCGTTAGCTGTTATAAGGTGACTTTGAGGTGCCGTTAGCTGTTATAAGGTGACTTTGAGGTGCTGTTAGCTGTTATTAGGTGACTTTAAGGTGCTGTTATAATGTGACTTTGAGGTGCTGTTAGCTGTTATAAGGTGACTTTAAGGTGCTGTTATAAGGTGACTTTGAGGTGCCGTTAGCTGTTATAAGGTGACTTTGAGGTACAGTTGCAGAAGCTGTGTGTGGTGTCCTGTCGATCAGGTTGCAGCTCTTCTCTCTCATTGCTGCCTCCAGCCTGGTTTGGTTCTGGCTCCCTCCTTAATATTTCACCGACCCGTACATGAAAGAGGTGTTGCTGGGGGATACGGTAGCTGTCACAGGGCAGGAAGCCAGGGTTACCATGGCAACATTCCACCTGTCAGCCTGTCCACCCCTGCCAGGGATGGCTCGGAAATAATGAATTTGGGGGTGAGACAGTCGTGATGTGACTTTACTGTTAGACGGCAGAAAGAATCTCCACCAATCATGGAGAACATTGTAAAGAGCCAACAGAGCAATACTGACAGTGATTGGTGGATACTTTCTGCATTTACGGCCTTGATCCCTGTGGTAATTACTTGGAAGGAGATATCCAGAAGGTATCTACCAATCGCTGTTGGTGTTGTTCTATTGGTTGTTAATAACGTCCTCCATGATTGGTGGTGCTCCTGTTTTCCAGTAAGGTGACATCATAACTTTGGTCTATTTTATCATCCTGGGGTGGCCGCTGGGCCCTGCCTGTGGGGGGCTGGCATGAGTCAGACACAGGTCAATCTCTGCAGTGACTCCCCACTGAGATTCATAAACTCTTCCTTCCTTTCTCTTCTGTGACTCGTTTCCTGTTTTTTTTTGTTTGTTGCTGAGGTGAGGTATAATAAACATGCTCCTCTGGGTAATATGAGTCTGATTTCACTTACTGCAGCTCTCTCCAACTGGTTACCCACAGCCCCCCTCCCCTAATAAACATGCTCCTCTGGGTAATATCAGGCTGATTTCACTTACTGCAGCTCTCTCCAACTGGTTACCCACAGCCCCCCTCCCCTTGCAAAGAAATAGGCCTTTGACTCCTCCCTCGCCGTTTCAATTTAGCTTTATGCTTACACAGAATTCCTTCGGGCTGCATCAAGTGATTTTCTGTTTTGTGATTGCCAGCATTGTTAACTGCTCTCCGCATACGAATAACACATTATTATTTATTTATTATTTTGAAAGCGTTGCTGCGAACACTGTGATGGAGTTCATTTTTACCCTAATTTATTATTATTTAATATTTATTACAGCGCTTACATTTGGAAAAGACCAGTGCTGTGAAAGAGCGCAGGACACGAGGAGCAGAAGCCTTTGTCTTTGTGAAAAGTGTCTGGCTCTGGTAGCGTTCATTCTGTCCTCTTTGTGGCTTGTTTTAAGAGCTTGTGTTTGCTCGCTGGTGCAGAATCAGTCATCATACTGGCGTAGGTCAGGCTGTACGGACATCGCCGCCTGATTGAGTTTGAGGCCAGCTGGTGAGGATGTGTTTCCCGGTTCAGCTTCCCTCGTATATCTTTTGCTCTCTCATCCGTTGATTTATTTTTTTTGCTCTGCGGCGATCCTCCAGGCGCCCAAGGCAATCGCACCTCAGCTCCCTGTCAGATAAATATATGTTTTTTTTGGCATGAGCCGCGACAGGATTTCGTTTGAGTTTCTAAACGAAACGGCCTTTGTGCCAAAATGCACCCTGGAGAGGTCACGGACAAAGTCACAACAAACGCACACATCACACCGCTGGAATGCCATGTGTGTTTTTCGCATCGGCGAACAATAGCACCCACCCCCACGACCCCCCCCACTCACCAAGCTCTGTACTCTGACAAACACAAGGTAGCAATCAGAATTCTTAATGTTGGAGTTGATGTAGCTGTGCGGCTTTAGCACTTAGCAATCCAAACAGCAAGGCCATAATATTCCCCGCTGTAGGGCGAAGGGCTCTTAGCCTTTCCACCATTAAACGGGTAGCCTTTCAACCGGGGGGTTTCATCCATCAAAGGTTCACAGCAGGCACTGTGGCTGTGGCTGTTGTGGTTATGAGACTGCCGCCGTTTCTGTTACCTCTGTGTTCGGACATGGCGGACGCCGAATTACCGGTCATTAATGGGGGTTTAATATTGGATAGGGTGTTTTTTGCTGAAGATCCTTGCTCCTGATTTGTAATTGCGATCAAATGAGGCTCTTGATAGTAATAATATTCTGCTTTGAAGTGTTATGTGATTTTCTTGCTCTGTGGTGTTTTCATTAGTAGAGGGAGTTAAGGTTAAAGAGTCTGGAGGACTGGGTATATGCCAGTGGTATTGGTCCTGGGCCCTTGTGCATAAAGTTTTCCCCTGTTCATATCCTAACCTTACCAATTATGAGCCAAAGGACTGAACTGATCCTAGATCAGCCCTCCTACTCTGTGACACTGTGTGAATAAGACCACAGAACCCCTTTGCACATTATCACTGTAACTAGCCTGGATAATAACCCCATTTTCCCCAAACACAGTGAGAATGAGCACAGAGTGTGGTCTCCATAGATATAGAACAATAGATTAGTCATATGTCATAGTTTAGTGGCACACTTTTTGAGACCATACCCAGGTAAGATGGTGGCCAGTAACCATGGTTCATCATCACGTGATATGTCACATCTATGGTTCTATATCTATGGTGGTGTCCCTGGTGACTGGCTCTCTGGCAGAGGTCTCTGTGCTGTAGGCAAGATTTCACAATTTCAGCTACGCTTCGACCTTTCCATTTATATGCTTCATTATATCTCTGAAAATCTCCCCGTCTCTTATTGGCCGGTTGTTAGAGCAGTCTGTTGGATGTGACAGCACAGTCGCATTGTTTTGTGTAGGGAAGCATTTGGATTTTGGACATGGTTTTTAATGTTTTTTTTAAACTATATGTTCAGTTCCTGGCATCAAAGTGAGCAATGCAAAAAAAGAGCATTATCAGGAAAAGGGATTATGCTGTGGAATTAGCATCTTAAATCCCAACAGACTGGGTTTAGTGTGTAAGAGACCAACCCCCTCATTCTTTAGGAAAAATTCCTAATGACTCCCACACTGCGCACACACACACACGCATACATATAAAGACATACACGCACACACACACATATAGAGACATACACGCACAAACACACAGAAATACACACATATGGAGACATGCACACACACACACACACACACTCAGACACACACACACACACACATATAGAGACATACACGCACAAACACACAGAAATACACACATATGGAGACATGCACACACATGTGCGCACACACACACACACACAGACACACGTGCACACACATATGGAGACAGGCACACACACACACACATATAAAGACATACACGCACACACACACACACACACTCAGACACACACACACACACATATAGAGACATACACGCACAAACACACAGAAATACACACATATGGAGACATGCACACGCGCACACACATGTGCACACACACACACACACACACACAGACACACGTGCACACACATATGGAGACAGGCACACACACACACAGGTGGTGTTGCAGCTGTTGGAGTGAGAGTGCCACTCTCCCCCCTGCTCAGGCTCTGCCTCTCAGTCTCTCATTTACCCATGATCCTTTGCTCTGGCATAGGCTTTTCTCTAGAGCCCATTTTACAGAACTTAGGGTTCAGAAAATCCCACTTTAATGATTATCCATTTATACAGCAGGAAATGTGTTTAAGTTCCCCACTCAAAATGGTAACCTGCAGCTGTTGAGTTTGGCTTCCAAGATATAAGAACTTAAGCTTATCTTACATTAGAGAAAAATGTAAGCATTAAGTAGCACAGTCTATTGGTAAAAATGAAATCCAGAAAGAATACACTGTTATAGCTTAAAAAATAAAGACCATAATGTTTAAAAATGTACAGTATATCAACCCCAAACTGTGTTCCATAATCACCACACCACATTGTCACCCTTATATTGTAGTCCATACAGGACAGGAAATGCCACCATTTACAGTGTATATTTTTTTAATTTAATGGTTAGATTGGGAACACATACTTATACACACACAAACAAACATATAGAGACATACACGCACACACGCATAGACACACACGGTTAGATTGGGAACACATATTTATACACACACAAACACACGTATAGAGACATACATGCATGCACACACACACACGCATGGTTAGATTGGGAACACATACTTATACACACACACACGTATAGAAACATACACGCACGCACACACACACACGGTTAGATTGGGAACACATACTTATACACACACGCACAGTTAGATTTGGGAACACATACTTGTACACACACACACACACACACAAACACACATATAGAGACATACACGCACGCACACACACACACACACACACACACAGATTGGGAACACATACTTATACACAAACACACGCACGGTTCGATTGGGAACACATACTTATCAGGTGCATATTTTCTAGCCCTGTCTCTCAGTCATGTACAGGAAAAAGGGTGAATTCTCTCAGTCAGTGAGCGGAAATCCTAAATACAGAAGATGTGATATGATAATGAGGGCTTGATGTTAGCGGCTCGCTCTTTCATCGTTTCCTCGCACTGTTGTCGGGCGATGAAAATGTGAGCGCCATGAGGAATGCCTTCCCCGAGGAATGACTTCCCCTAGGAATGATCCCTGTCCTCAAAGATGAATCGTTCTTTTATTTACAGTTGATGTTGCTTTTTTCTTCTTGCTTCCACCAAGCAAACGGCGCGCACTTCAAACAAAGGACAAGTACAGCAGTGTACACCATTCTACACAAGAGCGCCTTGTTCTTTCCACACTGCAGCCTCTCTTATGTCCGTTTGCTTTCCATGTGAAATAGACGCCAATTGGTGAAGCAGTACATGATTATATTGTCTTGGGATTCTTATACATTGATACAGTATCTACACATTCCGCATATTTATGTATTTTTTTACGCACACACGCGCGCACAGCTTTGTGGTTTAGAGTCAGGCTAAGGCATTTTAGACACATACGCAGCCAAATAATCTCAACATCTGCAGAAGGACTGTCGGTATTGTCTCTGAATGGCTCAAATTGTTTCGGCTTAATCGTTACGATGAAGGAAAGCGGTGGGAGGATTACATTTGTCCTCCTCTAACCTCTAACGAACCGGCCTCGTTTCTTGCGGGCCGATGTGACGTTAACGGCAGCGGTTCTTACCTTCAGACCCTGACTGACACAATAAACCCCTGCGGTTAATTCCGTTCAAAAACACGTTACGTCATATATTTCTTCTGCCCGTTAAACCCCACGTGCGGCGGCGCTATCTTAACGGGGCCGTTTCGCTCGTTTGTGGTTAGCCGGTCACGCTCCGCAAACTGTTAACCGTCGGCAGTGAAAATCACGTTTCTTTTATTAAACGCTCTGGCAACTTTTCTTCTTCTTGTGGAATTATCAGGTGAGATTTATTAGTCCGCGTACATTTTTTGGTGTTTTGACACAACTGCTAACTACTGTTTTGAAGCCATGAAGCGGAACGGACTGACAAAAACAAGTGCCTCTGTCTCCTTCTCCACGCATCTTAACTGTGCCGTAGCAATGCCGCCCCAGGCAAGACATTATAATGCAGCATTATAAAGTGAAGTGTCATAAGAAAGATGACATTTCAAAGTGTGAGAGAAACGTGTCGCCTTTCTCACACATTGTCTGCTTGGAGCCTTGGCCAGTGGCACATTCTCCCGCTGTGATTCATCCTTTTCTAATGGGATTTTCTATATAACATGTAATTAGAGATATCTTTATTGGAAAAAAAAAAATTTAAAGTCTAAAAGCACAGACCTGTCATTCAGAAAAAATACCACTTTAGTGTGTTTCAGCTAACTGGCAAATACAGGTGATCCATTTGACATTTTTTAAATGACTGCGTGTTATAGCATATATCACTCACAAATGTCCTGTTAACTAAAATAAAATAATTTCTGAGGTGTAAGACTACACATATGAAGCTATCCACCAGCTGAGCTATTAAACAATACAGTATTACTGAATATGAATTCTAGTGGTTGTCATAGTGATTAATAATAGTAATGATAATATGAATAATGGTAGTATTAAATGCTTGAGAAATGTGTCTGAAAAGGACACAAAATATTCAGGAAAGGATTATAGTTTGTGTGCGAGTGTGCATGTACAGTATGTGTGTTTGTTGAACTTGTCTGTGTATTGCAGAAGTAAAAAAAAATCTTTGCCAGCCCATTCTCTATTAGCCAATTGTATCGTGTAATCTAGGACAGGATCCACACGCTCCAGTTATACTATGAAAAAAGAAAAACCTGTTTGGGCAGAAACATAATTAGCAAGATTAGCAGGCTCCCTGTGGAGGCGGAGCTTGAGATGTTGATATATCTGAGACAGTGGGTAATTACAGCGGCGTAATCACTGCTTAAGACCAGCGGCTGGCTTCATAAAGAGACCTGCAGTTCTCCCGAGACGACCAAAACCAGCGCTAAGTGTCTTTGCTCCTGGTTTTCTGTGCTATAAATCAGTTGAGAGGCGGGCAGAATATACAGTAGTATATAAGTGCCTTATTCAAAACCACAGTATCAATCCCAGCGTCACTTGATTGCAAACGTGTACTGATTCCAAACACTGTATATCCTGAGCTTGAACATGTCCAGAGAGTAACAATGAACAAAAAATATATAATAATTGAAACTGATTCTACACTGCTGCCTATAAGGGTTAGGTTAGGATTTAGGGCTAGATTATGGCTAGAGGAGGTACTGCTCAAACTAATAATTTCACTCATAGATGTCGGACTCATACAAGCAAGCTTTACATAACGTACATTACAGTGAGTTTCTCTTGACTACACTGTTTATTTTTTACTTTAATGTCAGTTTGCCGTGTTGCTCACAAGCTTCTCTGAGAAGATCAAAGGACCACAGTTGGAAACACTGTTTTCACACATCAAACTGTTTACATTTCAAACAGTTGTTAACCCGTGGAACAGCTTGCTTGGTCATGTGACAGAGAGGCAGAGACCCTGGGGGTGTTCTGGTCCAGGTTCTGCACTGTACTGTATGTTTTTTTGACAGTTTAACAGCCTGTTCTGGTCATCACGCATTCTGATGTTCTTATGTTAAGTATTCAGGAGAAGTGGGAAGCACAGGAGGGGTACCTAAGCACACAGTTGCCCCAATTCAGGGGTGTAGGAGAGGGGGACAGGCAATAACAGTAGGATTATTTAGCTGCGATAGTTAAAAGCTTGCCCACTCCCTGGAACAGGAGGTCTCCCGTCACTTTCTCACTGCCTTTTCTCTCTCTCTATCCCTCTTTCCCTCTATCCCGCTCTATCTCCCCCTCTCCCTCTCTCTTTCTCTCTCTCTCGCTCTTTTTCTCGTTCTCCAGGCCATGGAAAGCAAGCTCCTGGTTGGCGGTAAGAACATCATGGACCACACCAATGAGCAGCAGAAGATGCTGGAGCTAAGGAGGCAGGAGATAGCAGAGCAGGTGAGAGGTCGCCTCTCTTCTTCTGTGGTTATTTGTCCACGTGGCCGGCAGCTCGTAGATCACACTGAGCACAGTCATGTGGTGTGGGTGAATGGAAATTTTAGCCAAGCTCTGGGCGTGACTGCTCACGCTCAGACTGCGTGATATGACTCTAGCTCTGGGTGTGATTGATTGGGTCTGCTCGAGCTCAGACTGTTCGCAGAGATGAGAGACTGTAGCTCTGGCTGTGACTGATTGGGTCTGCTTGTGCTCAGATTTTGAGTGATGACCACAGTCTTAGGACAGGGGTTTTCAAAGTCGGGGCGCCAGGGGGGCCAATTGGAAGGGAGAGGAAAATGGAAAATGCAAAAAAAAAAAATTATAATAATAAAATTTATTTAAAAAATACATTTCAATTAAATTCATAAGATTATTGTGCCGGTTTAAAATAAAACATAAATTGTTATAAGTCCTTTCATATCGAAATGAGGTCTTTGCCATGTCCTTCTTTCAATCGCAGCCAATAACTAACCGTCTGCCTGTCAGTCAAAGCGTTACGTTGAGCTGCCAATGGCCCGATTATGGAATCAAAATAGGGTCAAAAGTATTGTGTTGTGTTCTGTATGTTTGATTTTTTTATATTTGCCAGTTTTGAAAAAAAAGCCATTTCGCAATAGGGGGGCCCCAGCCAGAGGCTACGGCTATTTGGGGGTCCTTGGCATGGAAAAGTTTGGGAACCCCTGTCTTAGGAGATCACTGCTGTATGTCTGTTGTGCAACAGTAACTGTGTGTGTGTCTGTGTGTGTGTGTGTGTGTGTGTGTGTGCATGTGTGTCTGTGTGTGTGTGCGTGCATGCATGCATGTCTGTGTGTCTGTGTTTGTGTGTGTGTGTGCATGTCTGTGTATGTGTGTGTGTGTGTGCATGTCTGTATGTCTGTGTATGTGTGTGTGTGTGTACACACGTACATGAGATTGCTGTGTGTATGATGTGTATTTGCTGTGTATAAGATCACTGAGTGTGTGTGTGTGTAACTGTAATTAATAATGTATTTGCAAACAAAGTATGCAAATAAAGTAGTAATGCTTTTAAAATATATATTTTTTTTTTAAAACTGTGAGCTATGCTTGTGTTTTGTGTGCATTGTCCAGCTTTTCCAGGCTAAAGATGGGCATCTCGCCATAAGTGAAACATTATTGTGCTTCCTGATGCTCCAGAGCAGATAGATCCCTGTTACCCTGGAGACGAGGAACGTTTCCACATTATGGAGTCAAGTGTGGCTCGAGGGGTGATAGCGTTAGCGATAGCTGCGAGGGACCCTGCGTAGTTGTACCGCTGAATCAGCACGGAGTGGCGATTTGCAGCTCTCATTTTGGGGATCTGTGCACCCTGTTATCTCTGTTTGTCAGGAATCCCGTCTGAATTCCAATTTTGATTTCGAAGGCCGCTGTAATTGGGGGCCAAAGGCAGCCCTCATCTGATAGGCTCTTGGCCCTTTGATCGCTGAAGAAGAAAACCATTATGATTGAGATGCATAAAAAATGACGACCACATGCAGGTCTGCTTTTGCAGTGATTAGCATACCTGCTAATAATAGCTGTGGATATTTTCATGAGGCAACACTTACGTGCACAAGTGCAACACATCTTATTCACACGAGCTAACACACAACACATCTTATTCACACGAGCTAACACACAACACATCTTATCCGCACGCGCTAACACACAACACATCTTATTCACACGAGCTAACACACACCACATCTTATCCACACGAGCTAACACACAACACATCTTATTCACATGAGCTAACACACAACACATCTTATTCACATGAGCTAACACACAACACATCTTATTCACATGAGCTAACACACAACACATCTTATCCACACGAGCTAACACACAACACATCTTATCCACACGAGCTAACACACAACACATCTTATCCACACGAGCTAACACACAACACATCTTATCCACACGAGCTAACACACAACACATCTTATCCACACGAGCTAACACACAACACATCTTATCCACACGAGCTAACACACAACACATCTTATTCACACGAGCTAACACACAACACATCTTATTCACACGAGCTAACACACAACACATCTTATTCACACGCGCTAACACACAACACATCTTATCCACACGAGCTAACACCGTTTTTAAAAAAATGAATCAAGTTCTCAGGAAGAAGTGGTAGAATTAAAGAGGCGGAGAAATAAAACACTATGAATAGCGTAAAACCCGCTCCAATGGCAAATACACATTTCTGCAAGTTCAACAGTAAAAGTTCAGCCGTAAAAGCAGACCATCTGCAAGCTATGTCTTCTTTCCCTTATTTGCATGGTCTCTTACTTCTGGTTTAGTGGTCAACTGGTGCTGAATGAGGCTTGAATGTCACTGAGCAGCGAGTTAGCATTGAGTGCCAGGCTTATTGTCCGTTAGCTTTGAGGCTACGCTCACGTAAGGATTCATCACTTGGCTGAACTCTGCTGTGGAGCGGAGCCAAAGACCGCATGAGACTACACACAGATTGGCGGATTTTTCCACACCTCCATACAAATGAAGAAACATTTTGAACCTATATATAAG
Source organism: Ilyophis sp. 1 JC-2022 (assembly GCA_022702515.1). NCBI lineage: Eukaryota > Metazoa > Chordata > Actinopteri > Anguilliformes > Synaphobranchidae > Ilyophis > Ilyophis sp. 1 JC-2022. Next base: position 74,574,637 of record CM040395.1, on the reverse strand, counting down.
CTCCATCGATCTCTGCCCCTCCTCCTTGATAGGTCTCTGGTGATTAAACAATAGCGGTACACCTCAAGACTGACTCCTCTCTCCTGGCGTGACTGACAGGGTTCAGAGCAGTAACTGTACCCTCCTGCCACACGGTCAAAATGGAGAGAATCCCTGTGTGTGCGGCTCCGCCCACCACTGCCTGCTTCAGCCAGGGATCTGCTGTGCAGTTGTGGTCCTAAAGCCACTAAAAAAATAATAAATGCACACGGTAATTTTATATATAAGGTGCAGGCGATCGTAGTAATAATAAAATCGTATTTTTTTTCAGTGGATTTTCAAGCTAACACGTCACAGGGAAATATTACATTTTAGGAGTACAAAATAAACTGCAAAAATATGATGTCACAGTTCAGTCTGGCATCCATTTCATGCATCTACATAATATTATTATTATTATTACATTATTATTATAATAATGCATTTTCCCATGCAGCATATGACGTTGCCCTATAAAGAGAATACAATTGCTTATTATGGATTATGTTTCCCATAGCGATGATGTCACTAATGATGTTTCCCATAGCGATGATATCATTGACGTTCCCTGTAGCAATTTTGATCTTCCTTTATCCTAGAGTGTCAGGTAAACAGACGATAAGGGATGATCTCACAGCTGCGGCATTCCGATATAGCCAGTGTCGGTGTTCCCAGCGGGATAATAGTGTCTCTATCCCCGTGGGAGAACCACTCCAGTGGGAAAGGGGGGTAATTTAGGTCTGGAGCTCTTGGTGCTGCGCCCTCCCAAGTCGTTTTACGGCTCTCATTGGCTGCCCATACACAACAAGAGCTGTGATTGGCCTGCTGAGCTTAAGACCAAGGTCTTCAGCCAAGGGAACCAATCACACTCATAACGTGGCGGTGACGCTGTATATAGTGGGCGTGGTTATGTGGCGGTGACGCTGTATATAGTGGGCGTGGTTACGTGGCGGTGACGCTGTATATAGTGGGCGTGGTTACGTGGCGGTGACGCTGTATATAGTGGGCGTGGTTACGTGGCGGTGACGCTGTATATAGTGGGCGTGGTTATGTGGCGGTGACGCTGTATATAGTGGGCGTGGTTATGTGGCGGTGACGCTGTATATAGTGGGCGTGGTTGTGTGGCGGTGACGCTGTATATAGTGGGCGTGGTTATGTGGCGGTGACACTGTATATAGTGGGCGTGGTTATGTGGCGGTGACACTGTATATAGTGGGCGTGGTTACATGGCGGTGACGCTGTATATAGTGGGCGTGGTTACGTGGCGGTGACGCTGTATATAGTGGGCGTGGTTATGTGGCGGTGACACTGTATATAGTGGGCGTGGTTACGTGGCGGTGACGCTGTATATAGTGGGCATGGTTATGTGGCGGTGACGCTGTATATAGTGGGTGTGGTTGTGTGGCGGTGACACTGTATATAGTGGGCGTGGTTACGTGGCGGTGACGCTGTATATAGTGGGCGTGGTTACGTGGTGGTGACGCTGTATATAGTGGGCGTGGTTACGTGGCGGTGACGCTGTATATAGTGGGCGTGGTTACGTGGCGGTGACGCTGTATATAGTGGGCGTGGTTACGTGGTGGTGACGCTGTATATAGTGGGCGTGGTTACGTGGCGGTGACGCTGCTCTGTACCTCCCTGCAGACGCGTCGGGAGCGGGAGATGCAGCAGCAGATGCTAGCGCAGGACGAGGAGACGCTGGAGCTCAGGGAGACCTTCTCCTCCCTGCAGCAGGAGGTGGAGCTCAAGACCAAGAAGCTCAAGAAGGTGAGACCACACCCACCCTGAAGAGAAGCACCGCCTCCTTTTACTGAAGCATCACAATCACACAGGCTTCAGAACTGTAGCTCCACCCCCAATACTAATGCATCACAATCACACAGGCTTCAGAACTGTAGCTCCACCCCCAATACTAACGCATCACAATCACACAGGCTTCAGAACTGTTGCTCTACCCCCAATACTTACGCATCACAATCACACAGGCTTCAGAACTGTAGCTCCACCCCCAATACTTACGCATCACAATCACACAGGCTTCAGAACTGTAGCTCCACCCTCAATACTTATACATCCCAATCACACAGGCTTCAGAACTGTAGCTCCACCTTCAATACTTATACATCCCAATCACACAGGCTTTAGAACTGTAACTCCGCCCTCAATACTTATACATCCCAATCACACAGGCTTTAGAACTGTAGCTCCGCCCTCAATACTTATACATCCCAATCACACAGGCTCTAGAACTGTAACTCCGCCCACAATACTTATACATCCCAATCACACAGGCTCTAGAACTGTAACTCCGCCCTCAATACTTATACATCCCAATCACACAGGCTCTAGAACTGTAACTCCGCCCTCAATACTTATACATCCCAATCACACAGGCTTCAGAACTGTAGCTCCGCCCCCAATACTTATACATCACAATCACACAGGCTTTAGAACTGTAGCTCCGCCCCCAATACTTATACATCCCAATCACACAGGCTTCAGAACTGTAGCTCCGCCCCCAATACTTATACATCCCAATCACACAGGCTTTAGAACTGTAGCTCCGCCCCCAATACTTATACATCCCAATCACACAGGCTCTAGAACTGTAACTCCGCCCTCAATACTTATACATCCCAATCACACAGGCTTCAGAACTGTAGCTCCGCCCCCAATACTTATACATCACAATCACACAGGCTTTAGAACTGTAGCTCCGCCCCCAATACTTACACATCCCAATCACACAGGCTTCAGAACTGTAGCTCCGCCCCCAATACTTATACATCACAATCACACAGGCTTTAGAACTGTAGCTCCGCCCCCAATACTTACACATCACAATCACACAGGCTTCAGAACTGTAGCTCCGCCCCCAATACTTATACATCACAATCACACAGGCTTTAGAACTGTAGCTCCGCCTCCAATACTAACGCATCACAATCACACAGGTCTCAGAATCTTAGCCTTGCATTATCCAAATGCTCTATCTTTGTGATGTTATACATGCCTGTGCATGATGACTCAGCGTGACCGGGTTACAGATGTTGACAATCACTCGTAAATATGTGACCTGTGTTGTAATGATGAAGTGATGAGTATGCATTGAAATGCTTTTTTATTTTGTTTTTCATTTGCTGTAAAATCTGGTGCGCAAGTCTATTTCTGGGTACTGTAAGAGGTCAACATGTTTTTTTCACACATTACGCTGAGGGAGAGAGAATCCAAAACACACTGGGGTTTCAGGCTTGCGCAGCAGGTTAGACAACTGAAGCTAACCAAAACTGGATGCATCCCTGTGACATACAGACATCAAGGAAGCTAAGGTGGTTAGCGCTAGTGTGCTCTCTGAAATGACAGCTGACCTCCACGGGGGTCAATTGAGAGTGTGGTAATTCAATATTCCCGCCTAATTCGATTGTTCCTTTTCTGCCGTGTTCCCGGAATGTGTTTACCACGGTAACCCGGGGACCCCCACCTGTCGACCCGTGCCCTGTGCTCCGGACACACACACACACTCACCCTCCCCCCGCACTTATCAGTATAAAAAGGTTTGTTTTTTACTTTTGCGATTTTACAGTTTTCACATCATTTCCACGTGACATCCAGCTTTCCCTCCCTAACCCCCCCCCCCCCCAGCCTCTGCTGCTAAATCTTTCCTGAGTTTTTTTAGGGAGACAGGTGTTCCCCATGGGACGGTACTTGGGCACCCTTACCTTTTCTCTGAATGCTATGATCTTAACATTTTCCTCCCTCTCACTAACACTCCTAACCGATTCTCCACTAACTCCGCCAGGGAATTTCCAGCCTTCCCATACCACATCCCTTTTCCTGTGCACTTGGACCGCATGGCCTTGTTTACACGATCGTATCCTGGCTCAGTCTCCATTCCCGTCGTTTCTAAGGGAGGGCTTAAACCTCTGTTAGAGGGGAAAAGAGCACCTCGTAACACAGAAAGAGTAATGCTCTCTTTGTGCATGGATTGTATTGTTTTGTCGCATCAGCACCAAGATCATTGCGTAGAATCAGAAGACCAGAGGAATGCAAATGACTTGGAATTATTTTATTTTTTAACTCTTCAAAGGGTTAACTATCAATATATCAGTCAGTGAAAAACTGTTTATAGGACAGGAAAATTACATTCCTCCTTGTTTTAAAAAAAATCGTTTTTTGGTTTCATTGAGGTATGAAATTAATAACTCTATAAAATTAGAGTTAATGTATGAAACTCCGCATTAAAATCATCACTTCAAAATGCAGAGTAAGCTCGTTTTAGTGATGTGGATCCATTCTCATCTTGATTATTACATCGTCTATTGTAGTCGGCGTGTCGGACTGTATTGACCCTGAGATCAAATGGGGATGTTGGATGGTGATGAAAACTGAAAATAATGGCGATAAAATGAGATTTAACGCCAAAGGCAAAGCTTTAATGTGTCAGAAATATCCCAGGTGGTGATATTACACAAGCTTGTCCTGAATGTGCGTTTACTATCCAGCCCTGGGGTGATAGACTAAAACGGACGAAACGGCTCTAACAGACTTGGCCTTCTTCTGTCACTGATATTAACATGTTCCCCTCTTGGCGTGAGACTTAAACCCAAAAGGCATGTCAATTGTTTTTATGCATTGCCATCGATATAACAAAGAGAATGTTTAATCATTTATTAGTATGTTTTCATTAAGGCATGCGAGATGACAATGCATCTGATATCAACGAACGCTCACGTGGAAAAGCCCTGGAGAAAGTGCAGTGAATGAATGAATGAATGAACTGTACGGCTGTTATCTGTTTTTCTGGCTACAACACCATCTCCCCGCGGCGCTGAGCGCAACCCCGGGCATCCGACGGCGCGTTGCCGCGGGTGACTGATCAGTTGCTAGGAGACCGCGGCTAGGCTAGCCAGGAATTGCCCGTAGAGAGATTGCTTTCACGTTTGAGACATGGCTGCCCTCTCTCGCTCCGCTCCCACGCCACGCACAGCTACACGCCAAGCTGCAGTCGGTGAAGGCAGAGATCCAGGACGTTAACGACGAGCACGTGAACGCCAGGCAGGAGCTGGAGCAGACGCAAAACGAGCTGACCAGGGAGCTCAAATTAAGGTGAGTGCCCGCTGGCACCTCCACTTCCCTCCACAAAGAATCTGTTAAATGTCCGACCACCATGTTTATCATGCTCTCCTACACTTTGAATGTCCACCTGGTGTTTTCAGTAAAAAATATATATTTTAGTTACTGTAGCTTAGAGAGGGAAGAAGTCTTATGCTGTGAAGGGGTTCATTCTCATTTATGTCTCCACTGTCTCACTTGTGTCTCCGCTGTCTCAGTATTGTCTCAGGTGCGTCTCTGCTGTGTCTCAGTAGCTGTCTCTTGCCTCCTCAGGTACCTGATCATTGAGAACTTCATTCCTCCCGAAGAGAAGAACAAGATCATGAACAGGCTGGTGTTTGACGGCGAGGAGGATCAGTGGAAGTTCCAGCCTTTCGTTCAAACGGATAACAGGTCGGTGCAAGGCTAGCCTAACTTATCACACTCATTGTCAGGTGGTGACAGCTCGACCAATGACCTACAACTATATAACACTGGCTAGAACCTGGTAGAACCAATCAGATTGCAGGAAACTACACAGTCCATTCTGTTGCTTCCATTTTCAGTCTCTCTTGTGAGACGTTTTTGTAAAAGAAGCTTCATGTCTACTGTAACAGTTGTCTTCAAAAATTGATTATGGTTATGATGTAGGTTTAATATAAAATGTTTACTTCGACAACCTTTATTCTTTTCTCATTCTTTCCCAGTTTTTTTTGCTGGAAAATGTCTAGTTTAGACGTGTGCTGCTCTCCATAAGCCAGTCAGGCTTTCTTCAAAGGGTCAGGATTAATCACTTCAGTCGGGATGTGGAACAGTGGGCAGATCAATTAGCTCTAGATCCGAGGGGTCGTGAGTTCAAATCACTGATGGAGCACAGCCACTCGATAGTTCTCCCTATAAAAATGATTTATGGAATTATGAAAGATGAAGGCTGAATGCTGTGTCCTAGTTATGAGGTTGTCTGCTAACCGAAAGTAATATGGATTGCTAATAATGTTTTTGAATATTAGTTATCCTAAGACTAACAGCAGTATAAAATGAATGGCAAACATTTATGTTTAAACAGTAGAGGTTTTGAAATATATAACACATTTTGAAATTTTAACACTGGAAATTAATGACATTTTCTGCATGCAGTATAAACTGTGCTTAAAGTGACATACATTTTTAAATGTGGGGGTTCGTCAATCAATTATTAGGTACAGCTAATCTCATGATGAAAGCAGGACCCCGATAGTCAATGAATCACCACAGTGGTGCTTAAGACTGCTTTTAATATCATTCAGGATGACTTGTGCGATTTAACACTGGTTTTGAATGCAGATAAGACTACGTTGATGGTCTTTTCTAAAACTAGGGTTCACGAATCAACACTTTGTAACCCGGCAGAATAAATCAATAGAGCAGGTGAATACTTACTTAAGTACTTAGGATTTAATTTGGGCTCAACTCTCCTTCACAAGTCGTTGAAAAACTACAAAACTGAAGATCAAATTGGGTTTTTTTTATAGAAACAAATCATGTTTTTCTTTTTATGCCACAAAAACAACTTGCAATGACAACATTTCTCTCTGTAATTGATTATGGAGATGTTACTTGACTGAAGTTCCTTTACAGGAAAATAAAAGTTATTCTATTCTATTTATATGCATACAAACCAATCCTGTTTGAACATGTTGGACAGTGTTTACCATGCAGCACTAAGGTTCATGACTGATTCTACTTATCGCACACATCATTGTACCTTGTATCAGAAAGCTGGACTGCCCTCACTCTTGGCCCGTAGGCAACACCATTGGTTGATTTTGATTTATAAAGCTGTCCTAGGTCAACTCCCACTGTAATTAAATTATTTGCTAGACTGGACAAACACAAATTCATACGCACTGAGATCACATGAATTCATTCTGTTTAATGTTCCAAAAGTACGTACTGTCTTTGGTGATAAAGCTTTCAGATATGCTTCTCCCTCAGCGCAGAATATACAAGGCTACAAGAAAAAACCCTGCTCAAAATACTGATACCGTTAGATCATTTTAAACGGCTTATTAACGACACACTGGGCACTGTGTGCACTTGTTTTACAGCCTAAATAGTTTGTATATTGTATATGTTTCTCTGTGTTATGCTGTGTCTGATGCTTTAAGCCATTTTGGCCAGGACAGATTGTAAATCTCAATGGGATTATTTTCTGGTAAAATAAAGGTAAAATAATAATAATAATTCAATAATGCCATAATGCTCTCTTTTCCCCTTCTCAGCATAGTACCTGCATTGCGGTTTGGGTACTCAGATGTTAATATCTGTTAATAGCGCTGGAGTGAACTGTCTTTGTTAAGCCACTCTTGTATCTTTGCTAAAGAGGGGCTTTCTATCGCCGCGCGCCGCACGCTTCCCGCACGTGCACTTCTCGGCAGGATGTGGAATCGCGAGCGGGAGGACGCTGTGTGAGAGAGAGAGAGAGAGAGAGGGAGGAAGGGAGAGAGAGAGAAGGAACACTACCATAGCAGCAGGAGGAGGAGGGTTGTGGGGGCGTGGCTAGGAGGGTTGTGGGGGCGGGGCTAGGAGGGTTGTGGGGGCGAGGCCAGGCATTGGGGATTGTGGGGAAGAACAACAAGGGCATGAAAGAGTCATACTTTTTTTTTTTACATTCTAACAGTGAAATAATTGAACTGTGCTGTAGTCAATTAGTGCAGAGCTGCGCTTAGGGTCTCTGTGTTGATGACAATCAGCCTCTTTGTCAGAGCTTTTATTTTGAAGGAGAGCATTTTTGTATTATTTGTCCCTCCACATCAGCGGTTGATTCATAAGTGCTGGAATTCACATTCAAACCCAGAGCACGTTCCCTTCGGGCTCCATAATGCCCGCCTGTTACATCCTGCCTCCCTCCTCTGCACAAATACATGGATTGGGTCAGAGGTCAGTTCAAGCCTCATTGCTGATGAATCTCATCCGATAGCAAATGTAACGCATTTTCAACGTTTGACATAATTAGCCTGTTTTTTGTTTTTGTTTATTATGAAATATGGTTCGTTTTGATTTTAATTCATATTAATTAATAATGTATTTGGGGTGCATTCATTGTAATGTGTTTTTTTTGGGGCGCATATACACATTCTTGTCCTTGCGCTTTGTGGGTTCCTTTGGATTGGGGACTAGGTTGGATTTAGGTTTGTTGCATAAAAGCCCTTTTGAGTGCGGTTTAGCTGAGCTCAAGGGAGCGGGCTGGCTTTCTGTCCTTTCCCAATGTGACCCCCCCCTCCTCCCCCGAGTCTGGCATATCTCTGGACACCCCCGGGGGCTTCAAATCAAGGGAGCGGACATGACAGAGGGCCTTGAAACAAAGCTCACTGGTAGCAATTTGTCAGGGATCGGCACTATTTCTGTATGGCGGCCATGCATGAAAATTCAGTTCAGTTCAATTTTATTTCTGTAGCACAATTCTTTTATTTTATATATATATATATATTTTTTTTTACAGAGACATTATTACAAAGATGCAGAAAAACAGGAGAAGAGGAACATTTGGAAAGTCCAAACCTCCAAAAATGTAGCAAGTGAGGGAAAAACATAAAAAATAAATAATAAATAAATAAAAAAGTCAAAACTGTGTTGAGAAGAAGCTGCCCGGTCATTAGCCATGCCTCTGTATTTGCCGGGGTAAGATCTCTGTGTGGCTGCTGGAGTTTGATCTCAAACTTGCTCTGTTCTGCTGTTTGTATGAACCTCTGATTCTGTGCACTTAATGTTGCTTACCTGGGAAGTTACTTTGGGCAAAACCATCTGCCAAGTGAACTCATTTATTAGTTGCTGAATACAAGTTACCTGCTAAAAAAAAGCCCTTTGAATGGGATTCACGCTCAATACTACAAACCGTGTAAAATGTCAATGAGAAATAAAGACCCTGTGAGCATGCCGAACATGAACGCGTCCCGCCTGACCGGGCCCCCGTACATCAGGGGTACATCATGAACGCGTCCCGCCTGACCGGGCCCCCGTACATCAGGGCGCTGTACATTTTGGTATGGGAACAGGCGACCCCCTTCACCCAGCAAGTAAGGAGCCCTCAGGCTAAGCTGGAGTTGGGTAATGAGCAGAGTCACTGATTGATTTAAACACCTCCTCTTCTCTACTGAATCTGGGATTCAGTCACCTCAACAGGAAGAAGAGTTCAGTCCAGATTTAAACGGAAGGAACTCCCCAGTGCAGGTTTTTAAAAACAGACCCTCCATTTTGTTTTGTACAGTCTTGTGTTTCTGTTCCCCACTTGTGCTTGTATTATTGTATAAAAAAGCCATATGTCAGATTTACTGTTTGCTGTGTTTTTTTGTATTTTTTTTTTAAAAATTTTCCAACAGTGTACTTTGAGGTTTTTTTTGAGACACGTGGCTTTTCTGTGTGTGTGTCTCTAGTTGTTATTGTTTTAAGTACAGCATAATGGTTTAAAATGTGGGCTCGTAGATCTGTGTTATGGAACGTGCCCTTGACGGAACAGGAGTAATTACCAGGAGTAATTACCACAGAAGTAGGTTAAACCCCCCTCTTATTTTTTTTGTGCAGTAAATCCATTCAGATGAAGAAAAGGCCTACCTCTGCAGTGGGCTACAAGCGACCAATCAGCCAGCACGCCCGGGTTGCCATAGTGATGGGAGCTCACTCCAGATACCGGGTAGGTGTTGGACTGAGGATTTCTCTTTCTGTGGGGTGGAGGGATTGGGGGCTTGGAGGGGGGGGGGGGTAGGTATGGGTAGGTGGGGGATTCTGGCAATAACGTAGGACTATGTAGTCACCGTTCCCAATTTCAGGTTCCTTTTATAAAACCATGGCCTGAAATGGGGGTGATTGTTCTTGTATCCTGGTGGCGGTGGTGGTTATAAAAATGCTAATTTATCTGTGGGTTAACTCATGTTGTAGCTCTTATTATTTATCAGGCAGATGTGAGGAACTGGATTTGTACTTGTGCGGGTAAAATAATGCTTTTAAAATTTTATTTTATCATAATTTATCCTCCCTCACCCTTTTTGTTCGTGCTTCTCGAGTTTGCTCACCTACGCGAGGAATGCTAAAGCTCAACCAAAAAAAAAGGCAGTTGAGATGAGTGTGATGTCATAGCCATCGCCGTGGTAACCAGCATTCTGGGCGGATGCTTGTGTTTTATAGCTCTGAGTAATATGACTGGTTCCTCACAGTGAAAGGGATCAGACAGGGCAGCAGCCATGAACAGAGGCTGAGAAGAAGCAGACATAATGCTGTGGAACTTCCTCTTGTGAGGGCTCTGAAGCCCGGCCGACCGACCGACTGAACGCACACTCTGCTTCTCTGAGGCTCATGGGAATGGCATTTTAGCTTTGTGTCCCCCTGGGATTCTGCTTTGATGATATTTTAACAGAAGTTGTATATAGATAAGGGAACTGGCTGAGCCATGCAGAGAAACTGGCCTATCAATCACTGACTCAGTGATTCACTCTCTCACTGACTCTGTGAATAACTCTCACTCACGCACTCACTCACTCTCTCACATGAACACACACACACACACACACACACACACTCCTCACACACGCACTCACTCACACACACACACACACACACACACACACACTCACTCACTCACTCACTCACTCACTCACTCAGTCACACACACACACACACACACACACACACACTCACTCACTCACACACACACTTCAAGGCTTGTCTGTCTTCTTGACCATAACCATATTAAAAACATTGTGTTTTTTGGCCCCTTTGACTCTCCGTAGGCCGAGAACATAATGTTCCTGGAGCTGGACATGACTCCGCCCACCACCTTCCACCTGGATTTCCTGAAGCCAGAGCAGGACCTGGCGTTGCAGCTGGGCCGGGACCTGCTGCTCGACAACGCCACCTACAGGGAGAGAGCTGCCGCTGTGCGCGTCAGGAAATCCCGATCTTGGTGAGCGACGCCCACAAGCACCAGTGCTGGAGATCCACAGAACACATCTACGTATTATTATAATATTGTTATCAGCAGACATTGAGGCATTCAGCCATTTTGTCAACAGGCATTGAAATATTTAGCAAATTTGTCTTCAGATGAAAATATATTTTACACAAATATGCAGTTTTTCTGACAGATTTAGGATAACCCAGTGAAATCTATACAGACGTCCTCAGCCATTCATTTATAGAGTTAAAAAAATAAACAGCTTTGCAAGAGTTTGTGTGCTCATTGTCCGAGGGTGCACTGAAGTGCCAGGATCATGACAAAATGAGATGAATTTCCCTCTTAGCCCAAGTAGCAGTGACCTTTGCCTGCCCAAAAGAGACCGTTTGGATGACAGAGTTATCAAAGACATTATTATTAAAGGATTAGCGCATTGACTTAGCAGCTAGCCTCTCGCACACAGCCGAATTAGTCAAGGTAACTGTCATGGTTCTGTGATCTGCCCGAACAACAGATACGCGGCTGTCTCTTCAGAAAAGCTCCGTGTGCTGATCGCTACGCGTCCCTTTAGCTAGCCCATTGTAGAGTGGAACATTTGGAATGTTTTTGTTCAAAATTCTAAGTCAGTGTTCTAGAACTCGAGCGATTGTTACCGATTGTTACGAGCAGTGATTGTTACATCAACATTAGAATGTTCAGTTAAGAACATTCTAAAGACATATTTGTGATCTTAGAATAGAATAGAATAACTTTTATTTCCTGCTAGGGAACTTTAGTTGTAGTCCCAGCAACAACAAAAAAAGACATAGACAGTGGGGCAGACCCACAACACACAAACAAACATATCAAACAATCAAGTAAATTAAAGTGGAATACAGCCATGATTCAAAATAGCCCCCGCTGTCCCGACTCCCGAGATGTCCAGTGTCATCAAGCAGTCCAACACACAAACTCCTCCTCCACGACTCTCCTCCATACACGCAGTGCCGGTGGCCTCTCTCCACCGCCGAAACTGAGCACCGAACTGCATCAATCTTCCCAGTCTCCTCACTCCTCAATCCTCCCCTGCATTATCCTTCCCTGGCTGCCTTTTGGAGATTGCCTGCAACTACCGGATCAGTCCCGACATCTTCAACTCCGGTGATGGTAACTCTGTTGCTGGAGTCTGCAGATCCAACGGACATTCCTGAGCATATGTTGCGAATGCGTCTCTATGGTGACGACCACAAACAAAATTATATCGACTAGACAATCCGTCAATATTATCAAAACGAGCAGCAGGAGTGCCCTGAAAAATCGTCAGCCCGCTTCCCCATCCCACTACAGACACACAGCACATGAAAAAACAAAAGACAAAAGCCCAACACAACAAAAACACATTCAAATTAACAAACATGAACACAAGACACACTGGACTACATGTCGCCATTACAGCGCCACGTGCTGTCACCTTACACCTTACACATTAAAGAGTTAAAAAAGGAACTCTAGTCGCTGTTCAGGGGACTCTTGCTCTGCGGTAATTGGTGGATGCGTTATCAGGGATTAGCTCGACACACTAAACACCAGCATACCTGTCCCAAGGGAATCCTTAATCTCTCCCTAATACCCCGTGTGTTAGAACGGCACCCTTTATTCTGTTTGACTTTAATAAGACACTTTATTAGGCTGTGCGTAACTGTGCTTTGCTCCACCTTGATGAGTCACACACCCAGCGAATCTGATGCACATTGTGACTCATCGTGATGTTTGCATCGGGTGCAACGGACAGTGTTTCTGAAGCTCGGAGTGTTACATTTGTCATCTGTCTGTTGGATGAGGTGTTAAACTGAGGTCCTGACTCACTGTGGCTCATTAAAGATCCCGTGGGACTTTTAGAAAGAGTCGAGGTGTTGACCCCAGTGCCCTGGCCAAATTCCCACAAATACTTCCTGTCTATAGCTGGCCACCTAATCACCCCCTACTTCTTATTGGCTATACAACCCTCTGAATTGGATAAGTGTTCCCATATATATCTGGAATAAGCAGTATTTTTGTACAAATGCTGTTTAACTAATAAACATTGGGTAAGGACAATGAAGCAATGAATATTCTTCTGCATGCTAATTTTGTTGCTGTTTTCGGAAGATGAACTGGCGATGTAGACATAATTCCTTGTCTCAGCAAATTTTATGTATTTTGTAGCAAATATATTGTGAGCCTTGTGATTATTATTGCCACATTAATAAAATATCCTCAAAACCCAGGAAACATGTGCAACCTTTTTTAAAAATTATTTTTTTTACAAAATTTAGTTTCTGCCCATAAAGTAACCTTTTGGATCAAATCAACATACAGTGTTGCTGAACCCCAGAAAATAGCTTCAGTGCCAAACAGCTGCCGCTAATCATTGTGTTATAGATGCCAACGTCCGCTGCTCCAGTCTTTATGATGAATAGCAGGGCTGGATGGCAGCTCCTTCCTGTGTTTATATAAACCACTTCCTGTTTGTGAAGAGGAGCAGCGATGTGACCGGCTGCCTGTTTTAACAGCTGGCACGCCTCACTGGTGGAGCTGCCGCCGCTCGTACGTGACCCCCTCCTCCTTTATTTTTCTTGTCCGCAGGTGTCAGGCGCCCTGCGGGATCTCCTCGTCCTCCTCCATGTGTTCCCTAAACTCAGGGGCACAGTACCTCCCCCGCAGCCAGGGGGCCACAGCCACCTCATCTCATCCGTGAAAGGGAACACATCCCCATCCCCCACCCCCTCCTCACAAGGAGAGCTGCTGCTCACAACTGGGTTCTGTATTTTACATTGTTTGTGTCCCCCCCCCCCCCTCACAAACTGGGAGCTGCCACACCCTCTTATGTTCTGCTTTGGCTGTATTGAGCAGCGAAAGGACCGTCTTGCACTCCGGAGAGACGCTTATTTTTATTTAATCATTTTTATTTATTTATTTTTACTGCTCGTTTAAAGTTTGTTATTTTAATTTACATTTTTTGAAAAACTAAGCCAGTGGTTTGAAGCCTCCCAGTGCGGGTGAAGTATGTTATTGTGTGCTGACTAGCATGTGGTCCTGACCTGGATTTTAAAAAGAAAGAAAAGACAATGGAAAAAAGAGAATGAATCTCAGCCTCACGGTTTCCGGTAGCTAGCGGCTAATCGTCTCACTTTATAAAGAAAATAAGGAAAAATGTGGTGAAATGGAAAGCTGTTTTGTTTGTTTGGGGGGGGGGGGGGGGTATATATGTGGTAACTGCTGGCAATAGAGCAAAGCTTCAATTAACACACTGTTGGTTCCCATGGAGATTTAATGCCCGTTTCTCTAAATTATTGGTAAAATAGGAACTCTTGGACAAAGCACCACAGACCTGAAATTACTTGAACCGTCGTGTCAGACAACATTACTACCATCACTCAGCCATAGAGCTCAGCTTATTGGCCTAAATGAGCTTTAGGGTCAAATACATTATTATTTTTATTATTATTATTTTACTATAATTTTACTACCATTTCACAGGACAGATTACTCTAACATGAATGTACGCATTTTCTTTCGAAACCTGATATGACTGCACACACAAAACAGGTCTTATCCTGGCTTTATGGACTCATAAAAAAAATAGTTGGGACCAAGTCGTGTAATATTACGCAGGTATACAGTATGTAGAGGAGGAACAAGCTGGGATTCTGAAGCTGTCTGGGTCCATCAACCTTCTGTTTCCTCTCTCTCTCTCCCTCTCTCTCTCTCTCCCTCTCTCTCATTCTAATGTCTATCTGTCTCCTCTCTCTCTCTTTCTCCCTCCCCATCCCCCTCTCTCCCTCCCTCCCCATCCCTCTCTCTCCCTCCCTCATTCTAATCTCTATTGGTCTCCTCTCTCTCTCTCTCTAACTCTCCCTCCCCCATTCCTCTCTCTCTCTCCCTCCCTCATTCTAATATATTTCTGTCTCCTCTCTCCCTCCCCATCCCTCTCTCTCATTCTAATGTCTATCTGTCTCCTCTCTCTATAACTCTCCCTCCCCATCCCTCTCTCTCCCTCCCTCATTCTAATCTCTATTGGTCTCTCTCTCTCTCTCTAACTCTCCCTCCCCCATTCCTCTCGCTCCCTCCCTCATTCTAATATCTTTCTGTCTGCTCTCTATAATTCTCCCACCTCATCTCTCTCTCTCTCCCTCCCTCATTCTAATATATATCTGTCTCCTCCCCATCCCTCTCTCTCTCCCTCTCCCTCATTCTAATATCTGTCTCCTCCCTGTCTCTCTCTCCCTCTCCCTCATTCTAATATCTATCTGTCTCCTTCTCCCTATCTCTCCCTCCCACATCCATCCTTCTCTCTCTCTCCCCCTCCCTCCCTCTCTCTTGTGGTTGTATCTTTCAGGAGTAAAGCACACAGACACAATATGTGTAGACATGCTGACTGTGTACTTCAACATAAAAAGCACTCAGCATACCAGCGTATGTTATAGTTGGTTTCATTTGAGCAGAACATTCGTTTTCTGATCATTATTGGGCAAAGAAAAATATATGTTTTTTATGAACTGCCAAACTAATGTTGTCTAAGAGACGCATAAGATGCAAGAGGATTAAATTTGAAGCACATTGTAGTTACTGCAGACTGAACCTGGGCTAAAGGATCTGCTCTTATATTGTGCTGTGACGGTAATTATGAAGTAATCAATTAACAATTTTCTCATCGTCAGCGCAGAATTTCCCCCGATTTTCAGGACTTGGACAAAAATGCAACAAACGTATGGATATATGTGACAGTACTAACACTATTACTTACAGCTACTAAAGTTTTACTCACTGATCACAAAAAAAAAAGTGGAAAAGACATAGATTAAGAAGAAAGCTTTCTTATCTCCTGCCTCCTACGCGGAGTGTGTATCGTGTTTGGATAATGAAAAGGGCCTTGGAGCGAGACTGTGTTTGGCCGCGATGCTAACGAAGTGATTGTTTAGCGGTCGCCCTACTTGAGTTTGCGGTTCTGCCGGTGAAACTGAAAACCGGACCTCTCCTGTAAGAGAAGCCGAGCCGGATCTGGAGAGCTGTAGTTGGGCCGCAGGCGGAACGGACGAGTTTCGAGTTACATAGATTAATAAAAGAGAGGTTAAGAGGGGCGATGTCGGTGGCATGGTGGGGGGCGAAGGGACGGGATGGGAGCGCTTCTGTTCCTGAATTATTGATTTTGTTCTCTTTTTTTAATGCTGTGCTCAGTGCGGATTCGTATTACCGCTAAGCGCCCCATTTGGGCAGACAGGTAAAAGGTATGTGTCCCCCGTTCCCCTGAACCTTACATGGGTCACTTTCATTTCATCTCCTGTTTGGGGCGGGGAGGTAGAGTTACACGCCCCGGGAACCGTAGATGGGACCACGCGCAGAATGTGGGCCCACCTCCAGGCATCTGTCACTCAGGTTTGGTTGTCATGACAATGATGCTGCGTCATGTGCTTGGGCAGGGCGGACCTGTACAGTGGAATCAAAGTTTGCAAATCCCACAACTAAATAGAAAATGTATAAACTTTGTTTATAGTGTTAGTGGTCATTGTTACGGTTGGGTTGTTACGGTCTGGCGTCGGGGCAGTTGATACTCATAGTAGCAGTGTGAGGCTTCGCAAACCTCGGAATGGGTGGGGTACCTAGTCTTCGCAACAAAATCGATGGCGAAGGACGGCCTCACATTGTCTTCTTGTCCGAATCTGCAGAAGAAGTTGTGAGAAACATCCTCTTCTTCTATGGTGTGTCAGCCAAGTTCCAACCAATCAGCACAGGGCCTGGGTAGCTACCTGTGCGACTCTGTGCTGAACCCAACTGGCCTCCGCGACGACGCCAGATAGAGAAACAGCCTCAGCCGCCATTTTGGGGAGTGTTTGTGTTATGATGCCTTACGATTCTGCGAATATAGGAATAACAGGGTTAAATCGGAGAGGTTTTTTGAAGCTTAAAAATGTGCCTGTAATGGCCAGCGTGACACTTAAAGGTGAATTTTTTTTTTGACATTTTTTTATTTTTTTTTTTTTTTTTTTAAATAAATGGGGGTGGGTGGTGTTGTGTGTGTTTGGGACACACAGAGAAGATTTGCTTAAATTTAGGCACGCAATTTTAATAATAAACGACAACAGAAAGGTGAGTGTTTGTTGTCGTGGAAACTGAACCCAGCCCTGACAGGCGCACTGTGGTGAAAGTGTTGGGTCCTCTTTCACCATGAAGGGTGTCAGATGAGCACGTCTGTGTGACCTGTTCTATGTCGGGGTCCAGTATGGGGTGACCAGCTGTCTCCCGGCTCGTACCCCAGTTCTGCCGTCCCCAACGTTTACTTCAGCGCTTGTCCTTTAATCAGGTGACTACCTACCTGGCACTGTCGGCCCATCGTCGGCACAGCCGTCAGTCCACCAGCGTTTTGGAAAATCGCCGTTACGCCAGTCCGCCAGTAGACAGTTGAGGCAAAGAAATGTTGACGAGGACCAGTTGTTAAGATTTGGTTTGGTGAATGTGCCTGCCGGCAGCTAGCGGGACAGCACAGTGGCGGTTTGCAGAGCCCTGGCAGAGCAAAAGTTGGCGGGATGGCGGTCCGATAGGTGTCTGCTCTCTGAGTCACTTCCTGTTGGGCCTGCGTTGACTGGGTCATACCCTCTCCTTGGTACAGAACATGTTTATTAACCCTGACCCCTAACCCCTAACCCCTGACCCTAACCCTGACTCTCCACAGGAGAGCACGTTACCCGTTACATTACACCCCTTTAATCTGGTGTAACTTGAGTGTTAGTCAGCAGGGTGGAGCTGAGGATAGAGGGGTTGCGGGTTCAATTCCCACGCAGGGCACTGCTGTAGCACTCTTGACCTGACCTGCTTCAGTAAGTGTCCAGCCGCAGTGTAAAAGGATAAATATGCAAACTGTGGCTACCTGTATGTAAATGGCCTTGGATATGGGCACACCTGTATAGTGAATATGTTGTGTAATCTGACATGTCTCCTGTGGGCTATAAGGTCTTCTGGAATATGTGCATCTGTCTGGTTATGTTATTGCTCAGTGGCAGTCAAAATTTTATGCAAAATTTTTAAAATTATAATTAGCTACTATATAATTTAAAAGAAGTGTCAATGTGTCTGGATATGCATTTCAAACATGAGGTATGTACTCATTTTCTTTTTTCTGCCCTGAATAGACAACATGGGTTTTCTGCCCAACATGCACGCATGCACACACACACACACACACACACTAGAAAATACTTGGTTACTGTTGTGAGTTTGAAGAAACGTGAGCAGTTGACCATACACGCTCTGCACCAGCCCAGTGATCCTGTGGCCATATGATACTACTGATTTATTTATCATCTTTTACACATTTCAGATTATCACATTCCTGTTCTTATCACGATGACAACTGCAGTCCTTGTCCTTCCTGGGTGTGGCGAGACCACATTATCCACATAGTAAGGCAGATAATCTCACTGTTTGACAGGCACATAGGAGTTGAATTCATGAATATATTTTCTTTGATGAAATTAGGCCTTTGCCGTGTGCACTATGACTGCCAGCACTGCCACGGTAGTTTGCGGACTTGCAGTCTTTCTGTAAGACTTCTTAGTTTTGCGTGTGCATCATCTAAAAAGCACGGGCCAAAAAAAACATTTTTTTATATCTGCCGTTTAATGCGACTGGCTTTTCCGCGGAGCCTGGGGTGTGCTGTGCTCCTCACAGACAGCATGCTGTATATCGCTGGTGTTTTCGCCATTCAGGATGGCGCTTACGGAAAATAGGCCGGCGAAAAAGGTAGTGCCGCAGACCTTTTCTGGCAGGCGTGGCCATAGCAACCGCCGATGTTCCCGTGTGGCGGAGCGCTGCGTGACACAGAGAGACCTCTGGAACCGCAGCTGACATGGGTGTGGAAGCTTGTGCGCATCACCGATGATGTCACAATCAAACCAGGAAGCTGGGATGGGAGAGGAGGGGGGGTCATGTGACTGCAAGTGTTCTTCCACTCTTCTGTGTGTTTAAAAGATCACTTCTCGTCACTTCCCCGTGTGCGACTGGCCTTCACGGGCTTGGCAGAGTCCTGCCTGTGTGCTTGTCTTTGTCCGTCTCTGTCCATTTTCTCAAAAAAGTCTTCAGATTTTGTGTGTCCAAAGCTTCATTCTCTACTTGACCGGATATTAAATGTAATATAATTGTTGTAATCTTGACACTAGAGAGGAGGAGGTACACAACGTGCTCCATACTACAGCCGCAAAATTAATCGCATAGCAATCTGAACGGTCTTGCAAGCGAGCAAATTTACACAATGCATTGTAAATACTGAAATTCGTTTGAATAAAAATAAAAATGTTGAAATGTTTTCTGTAAAATACTAGGGCTTTACTATGACGTGTGTGTAGTTTTTTTATGTTTCTGTCCTCTTTGCTATTCGCCTTTTTTATTATTAATTCTCCATGTTGGTCTGACAGATGTATTGCCAGTGTTGGTGGCAAGAGGCAAAATCTGGAACTGGAGTAGAACTGAGCGAGGGAACAGGAACGGGTCTCTATGCCTGTTTCCATGGTGATGTGTCTGGAATGGGAATTAAGAGTCAGAATTGCTTTTATCTTATTCCTTTTTTTATTTCTGCCCATTATTTATTTATTTATTTATTTCTGTTTCTCGTTGCTGGTCTATGCTTATGGATTCTGCTTTTTCCCCCTGTAAATTGCTGATGGAAAAACCAAGAACAGCCACTTAAGAGCTTCAAGAGAAAGTCCAATAAAAAAATATGATAAAAAATGACACTGTGCTCAATTTGCATAACTTTTGTGTATTTATTTAGAAGTTTTATTTCAATAATATACAGCGGCTTCAGAAAGTATTCATACCCCATTGATTATTTCTCATTTTGCTGTGTTGCGAAGTCAAATTAAAACATATTTACATGGGATTTTTTCCCTACTCCTGTAGAAGTAATTCTTTATAATGTGCAAATTAAATAAAGTATTTATTATAATATAATCCTGAAGTCAAGTTTATTTGTATAGCACATATTCATACAACTGAATGCAATTCAAAGTGCTTCACAAAATAAAGAAAAAAGAAGGGAGGAGAGGGGAGGAGAGGGGAGGTGATATAACTGCAAGTGTTCTTCCACTCTTCTGATATCTAAATACTTTATTGCACATTATAGAAAATTACTTGAACAGGAGTAGGAAAAAATCCCATGTAAATATGTTTTAATTTGACTTCGCAACACAGCAAAATGAGAAATAATCAATGGGGTATGAATACTTTCTCAAGCCACTGTATATACTAAAGGATTTATGGAACATGTTGGGACATTCCGTTCTGTTTCATCTTCCCTTGGAAGACAAAGGAATCATTCCAGGGCCGGAATTTATGACGCACCTCAGAGTGCTGATCTGGGATCAGTTTTCCTAACCTGCCCTTTCCTATCTGTATTCTGACCGCACATTTCCTATCGATTATAATTCCTGCTAATTTACACATTTAGGCATTTAGCAGACACTTGCACCCAGCTCAGCCCAGCTCAGCCCAGCTCAGCCCAGCCCAGCTCAGCCCAGCTCAGCCCAGCTCAGCCCAGCCCAGCCCAGCCCAGCTCAGCCCAGCTCAGCCCAGCCCAGCCCAGCCCAGCCCAGCCCAGCCCAGCTCAGCCCAGCCCAGCCCAGCTCAGCCCAGCCCAGCCCAGCTCAGCCCAGCCCAGCCCAGCCCAGCCCAGCCCAGCTCAGCCCAGCCCCGCTCAGCCCAGCCCAGCCCCGCCCAGCTCAGCCCAGCCCAGCTCAGCCCAGCCCAGCTCAGCCCAGCCCAGCTCAGCCCAGCCCAGCCACTAAACTAAAACTAATACAAAGACCAAACTTCCAAACTCTTATAATTCTCACAAATTCACATTTGTGCTCTGTCCAAAACGATTCACACAACTTACTTTGTTTTTGTTTTTTTTAAATAAAAAAATATTTTTAAAAAGCACAATGAAGTTTGTACAATCTGACAAGCACAATCTGACAGTGTAGCCCTGCAATTAAGCCCTGGGATTTGAACCTGAAACATCTAACTATTGACCCAGGTTCTTAATCACTGCTGCCCCCCTGTTGTTCTCTGAATGTCCTGAAGGGGGAGTGAGAGAGGGGCAGATGGGAGTGCAGGATGGAGGCTTGATTCACAGAACAAGATGACTCAACATTTGAAACTTCTGCTTCTGGGAGATAGGAGAATTCCTTTCCTTTTATTGGTGGAGGGTCATTCTCTCCTTTTCAGCGATTGCACCAGATCTATTCCCCCTTGATAAATGATTGATTTTGTTCTCTCTCATCTCTTCCAGAGTCTGTTTTGATTGACTGCCAGTGTGAAATAAATGTGTTTTGTGTGATCGTTATTCACGGGAGGGGGGGCACTGAGGCTGAAGGCAGCACTGAGGATTGCTGTTTATTGAACCGAGGAGGGGCTTTTTGGGGGGGGCAACGACGGTAAGCCTGCTATAAAAAAGACTGAGTCATACCTGCCTCTGCCCTTAATCACTGTACGCCGTAAACACTGTAGGCCTTATACACTGTAGGCCTTAAACACTGTAGGCCGTAAACACTGTAGGTCTTAAACTCTGTAGGCCGTAAACACTGTAGGTCTTAAACTCTGTAGGCCGTAAACACTGTAGGTCTTATACACTGTATGCCTTAAACACTGTAGGCCATAAACACTGTAGGTCTTATACACTGTAGGCCGTAAACACTGTATGCCTTAAACACTGTAGGCCGTATACACTGTAGGCCGTAAACACTGTAGGCCGTAAACACTAGGCCATAAACTCTGTAGGTCTTATACACTGTAGGCCGTAAACTCTGTAGGCCATAAACACTGTAGGTCTTATACACTGTAGGCCGTAAACACTGTAGGTCTTATACACTGTAGGCCGTAAACACTGTAGGTTTTATACACTGTAGGCCGTAAACACTGTAGGTTTTATACACTGTAGGCCGTAAACTCTGTAGGCCGTAAACACTGTAGGCCGTAAACACTGTAGGCCATAAACACTGTAGGTCTTATACACTGTAGGCCGTAAACACTGTAGGTCTTATACACTGTAGGCCGTAAACACTGTAGGTCTTATACACTGTAGGCCGTAAACACTGTAGGTTTTATACACTGTAGGCCGTAAACACTGTAGGTTTTATATACTGTAGGCCCTAAACACTGTAGGTCTTATACACTGTAGGCCCTAAACACTGTAGGTCTTATACACTGTAGGCCGTAAACACTGTAGGTTTTATATACTTTAGGCCGTAAACACTGTAGGTCTTATACACTAGGCCGTAAACACTGTAGGTCTTATACACTGTAGGCCGACAACGCTGTAGCTAAAATAGGTTGTATGTACCTCCTCTACAAATGCAGCTGTTCTCAAAAACACAGAATCATTCCAATGACATCACAGCGACACCCATACCACTGCAGCACGTACCCAGAAAAATTTAAGGATCTGACAAATATATATTTGTTTATTTTTAATATGTAGGATTGTCAGTTTGATTAGGTGTATGAGAATGCACTAAAACCCAGTTTGTGGTTATATAAAATATACGGCTTTAAAATTGAACTCAATGCTCATAGCGCAAACAAGTGGCTAAGCAAATTCCACAAGGAGCAAATTAAGGGTTTCTCCTTGTTGTTCAGGTTTGTTCATCAGTGTGTGGATCTTTCTCTTTATGAAACCAGTGCTTCAAGGACGGAAAAGTACTACCATGCAAAACAGTCTGTCCACCGGCTTGAATGAATTTGGGTATCTCAAAAAAAAAAAGTGGTTCAATAACTCAAGGAGAAAGAACCCCAAAAGAACAAGCACAATGACAGCTGCCCATTGGGAACAAGATATATCAGAAACATCTATGGTATTACCAGTGATTCAATATTCAGAGGGTGAACAAGATGCTGTATAATTAGGGGATTATGGGAAATGAAGTCCTCGGTTGGTGCCGGAGAGAAACAGGGTCTCGCTAGTTTTTGTTTTCAACTTGAAATCAGCAGCCCAGTTCAGACTAAAGAAGCTAAGAAAGTCAGCAGTGTAATCAACTACTTTAATTGACCAATTCATTGTTAAATAACAACAAATACCAGAGCACACTACGGTTCTCCAGGACCAAGGTTGCAGACCGTTGCTGCATAGAAATTGTT
Source organism: Ilyophis sp. 1 JC-2022 (assembly GCA_022702515.1). Lineage (NCBI taxonomy): Eukaryota > Metazoa > Chordata > Actinopteri > Anguilliformes > Synaphobranchidae > Ilyophis > Ilyophis sp. 1 JC-2022. The sequence goes on along the minus strand of CM040395.1, from coordinate 74,551,476 downwards.
CCCAACCTGTGTGTTGAGACCTACCAGTCTCATAGAAGGGGTGTGGTAGGTTGTAACATGATGCAGAAAAGAATTATGTACAACACACTTTCCTTTGACTTTCACACCAGTCAAGTTGGACACTGTGGCTGCACTTGTTTCACCTGTACAAGCAACTATTTCAACACGTTAAAAAGTTAATTTATAAACACATTTTAGACTACATTTTAAATAAGGTCTGGGATACAGAAAATATACTCACTCTTTAAATGAGGCCGTGGGCTCATAATGTCTGGAAATCCTTGTTGAACAATACTTTCAAATCGATTGAGTTTACCTATTTTAGGTCCAATACAGCCACCTGGTGGAGAAATACAATATTGCAAGGTCATTGTTTGCTTTTAACATTGAGTAATATTTGTAATACATGACTTAATGCAAACAGATATTGTGTTATTTTTGAATGGGACGTGTATGAATATAAATTCGCCGATTAATATTAAAGGGACAAGGTAAACGAACGCCAAACAATGGAATTATATCGTTGATTTCACGAAGCATGCTAGGTCATAATGTTTTATCCTTTTCTACCCTCTAGTGGCCAAAGTATGAATGTATTTTTGCTGAGCAGTAAGCAGTATTTCAAAAGGAAATAGCTATCAATCATACCACAATTAGCCAAGTAATGCCTTGCCTCTGGTTATAATAAAAAAGACATAGCCTACTTCAAAGTTTGTTCTCTAATAAGTTCACAAATAATAAATAGAGCCTACATTTTCAGCTCAATCAAAAATAGCTAATTCTATAAATGATTAAAACAAGTGTGCGTCATGTAAAATATATTAAATGAATTATGGCTACAACTAAAGTAGTTACGGCCACGTGCTTACATTGTATTAACACATTATAGATATTAAAATATTGTATCAAAGATATGGTGGTCCTAGCAAGGCGCTTCAAACACTATTCAGAAACACTGCTGTCACTTTTATATGGATATTTTAAAACATGTTTCAATGCATTTCAAAATATACAATATGACCATCGAATAACTAGCCTACGATAAATGCGTAAAAGTGCATGTCCAAAACATGTCAACAAGTGTTATTTTACTGATTCATGTGCCGCCTGTGCCCATTTCATTTCGCGTTACGTCATTACGGCACTTTTCTCGCGAACGAAATGGTTCCTGCTGTTGTGTCATAAGGTCGTCAACGGAGATACCCCACTGAACTTTATGACATACGCTCTATGGGATCCCCTAAACGCAGCTGTCATTTGTACAGTAAGATGACGTCTTCCTCGTGGTCACATGACCCGCTCTTTACAGTAAAAAGCCAACATGGCAGCGGTAGTAGCTATTGCACTGTAACTACAGCAACAATTACACAAATACGGCAACACAAGCACACAATCGAGCCGCCGATTGCGCTCCAACCGCAGACATGAGGGAGAAGCAGAGGAAGAAGAAGGGGAGGACGTGGGCCGAAGCTGCCAAAACGGTAAGAAAGCGGGTTTGTTCGCCGTTTGTTGTGCTTGTTTTCAAACGGCTGAGCTGCTCTGTGCTCCCACTTGTGCAACTAGGTGTTTATGAGTTCATGACCCGCTGGTGGAAATGGATCATTGGGTGTGTAACGCAAGGCCTGCTTCGCGGTCGGTCAAGCAACGGAAATACATTTTAAAACGTTATACCGGTTTTTATACATCTGTCTCCGTTCGGTGCAGAATAGTTGGTTGGCTTGACACTTTGTTTTTTATGTGGCCAACTTGTGAGATTTCTGTGTTGGGCGCTTGTTTTCTTTAGACCTGCTTTACGCGCATTACCGTGTTCCCCGATCACACACACTGTCCTGTTTGGGCGCAAGCGTTTGACGTGTATTCGAGTTAGAAGTGAAAAATGATTAAAATAATTTAGTTTGACGGACTTTTACTTAGCCGTCTAGCGAGCTGAAGGTGCATGAAACGAGCGTCATTGACAGTTTGAAACAATAACGAGTAGCGAATGCACGGGAAGACTAGCATACGGGAGCTTCATGTAGCTTACGCGTGAGCAATAATTCAGTGTACGTGTTAGTTGAAGTGCGATATTTCAATTATTGTGCAGTAATTTATTCCTGTAAATACAACTGTGGGTTGGGTTGTGTTTTAACGGCAGTGCTGGCTTTCTCTGTATCTACTCGCTGGCTAATGCTACCTACTAAAGCTGGGTCAGTAATGTTGAGCGAAGAATTAACGTGTTGCTACAATGTTAAGAGTATTTTGTTAATTTCAGTCGTGGTATGAAGGTGAGAACTATGTACAGTGTCTGGATACGCGTTGTGTTTATTTTTATATTTTGTTTATTCAGTAAAAGGAGTAGCTACTTTATAGTTTACATTGTATTAACCAAAACCTTCGTTCCTGGAGCGTGCAAAGCTGGCTGAAACATGCTCAAATAGCCCTCGCTTGCTTTCAACCATTTATTCATTCGCTTAGACTACACAAAATTAGTTTTATAACTCTAAAATGTTTAACGAATTTAAAATAGTCTTAGAACTTCAAAATCAGATGTTTTCCCCCCCAAGATAGTTCTGTATTAACCTAGATGTGTAGGCTATTGTGTATATAGCCTACGTGACAGCATTGTATTTAGTTTAACATACGGATGAAACGCTGATCCCATAAAAAACACACGCATGTACATTGCTAACGGAGAATAATATTTAATGTAGGAAAAAAGAAAACTATGTAAACCCATGCCCGCCTCTACGGTGCAATATATGGTTAAATGCGTTTTTCTTTAATAATCAACCAACACAAAATATAATAGGCTATATAACATGTTTACATTATAGGTTACCTAACTAGCAGATTATGTAAGATTATTTTAATAGTTCAAAGGTTGGCTTTTAACTATTTTATTCTGCAGGGTAACCTGAATCTACCTTTTTTTGTTTTATTCTCCTAAATAAATAAATATGCCTGCAATATATTTTTATTAAAAAATAAAATGGTGCTATCAGGGATTGCATCACGCCACCCAGTTTGGTCCAACCTGCTTCTATGATGGTTGGGAATCCTCGCCTTCAACCCTATGATGTGCGCGGAGGGACAGACGACGAAACTCAGCCCACTGCAGTAACCTTTGGACAAGGGTAAAAAATAAGCTAAATTCACCCCAGTCCCCATTAACGTGTTGTAAAGATTCACCTGTAGCTCCACTGAGACATGAAGGCCTACACAATTTGGGTTCGCTTCATGCCACAGATGGCAGCAAGACTCGACAGTGGAGTAAATCGCAGGTTCGGACACTGTTGACACGGCAGTAAATCAGCTTGTTCGCCGGGCGAAGAAGACCATGGAACATCCGTTCGAAAGGAAAATATATTGGGCCACATTGATTTGAGGCTTTTGAGAACGAGAGGTGACCATTTAAAAGTGAAATGTCCTGTCTCGTCTCGTCTGGCTTTCTTCTGTCTGGTAATTGGTCATCTCGTGAACGTTATGGCTATTAGCCAGCACGTGGTCTGGAGATCGTATATCGTTTTTATTTGTGGGACACTGTTTAAGCAAGGCAGGATTATATTCCTTTTGGGAAACAACGTTACATAGCCATCAGACCCGTTTACATGTAGTGATCAATGATTGGAAATCTTTCCATAAAATCATGTGTAATCAGATCAGACCAATACCTCAAATCTGACAACACAGATTGCTGTTGAAGATTAAGGCCAATAGTATCTTACTGCATAGAATATAAAGTTTAAGCCATACATTGTGCAGTACCTGTTTAATGTATTATGTCTTTCAAACAATTATTATTCCAAACGAATTTCTGAATTTGTTCAGGTTTTTTTCTCTAGAAGGGAATTTTTTTTGAATATCAATAAAAAATGTCAGAATTGTTTTGTAACCGTTTTTTGAAATGCATATACAAACCTATATGGACTATAGTGGTAGTGTTGAATTAAAAAATCTTTCCAAAGACAAATCATGGTAACATTTGGCATGTGACAATTTCAAGTTGTAGGAATTTACTTCTCTGGAACTTCAGCCGTGCTGCACAAAGAATCTGTGATGGGACTTTCCTGGTGGTGTTACGGCCATACTTTTTAAATGTAGTTTATTTTCTATTTATCTGCTAACTTGCACGGCTTATTCTTCCCTGTTATTCATGTGTGTAGTTGGATAGTGACTGAAGAACTTTCCGGGTTAAATTGCCTTGCCCAAGGGCACGAGAGCGGAGGGCCACACCTGGAATTTGAACCCGCAACCTCCCGATAAGTCGCTATTCCTACCCCTGCGGCTCCATCGGCAGTGTTTCAGTTTACACTGAAATAGGTCACTTTTTTCTCAGATCAGGCAACTGTATGGCCGGAATCTTTATGCTGTCGCCACGGTGATACCCAATGAGGAGCAGGCTGCTGTCATTCCACCAATCCTGTGGGGAGGTGGAACTGTGATACTCTGGTCTTCATTCTCCGATGTGGTAACATACAGGGTGCGTTCCAATATTCTTCACTCCCCACCTCCCTTCCTCCACTCCCCCACTACCACTCGTCTCCTACCCGGAAGTATGCAAAACTGCCTGAACGTTTTGAGTACAAGTATTTGCATGTACAGTATACAATGTACCTGACATTGCGGTTTGCGTCTAGACATTAATTAATGTTTAACAATTAATACGTACTTAAGATGTAATCAGCAACATTAGATTAAAACCCAAAGATCAGTTTCCGGGGCACGGTGGAGAGGAGCTGGTAGTGGAGGAAGGGAGGGGGCATTTCTCGAGTATTGGAACGCGTCCACAGTGTTTGACAGACCATGTTTTACACACGCACACACCTAACAGGCCAAAAATATCAGTGTTATTGGTTCCTGTCTGCTTGTATGTGTTGCTTATTTTATAAAGCAGCAATAAAGGATGAAAGGCGCAAATAAATAAAAGATGAATCCAGTTGACCATGTGTTCTGGGCCCTCAGAGTTCCATCACTGGTGGAAGCCCAGAAATCTACAGGATTGGGGCAGGACAGGATGAGGGGTCCATTACATTACATTACATTAATATATTAATTTGGCAGATGCTTTTATCCAAAGCGACGTACAATAACTGCATACTGAAGGTCACTGAAACAAGTACAAACAGGTCAGATAAAGTACAGTTCTATCATTAAGTAGCACGTATCCATAGCCATGCACAACAAGTCTAGTTTCCACAGTAAGCTATGGCTACGTTTTAAGAGAAGTGAAGCCCGATTACGAGAGACACAATAAAACTACAACATCAAGATCAAGACACTAGTGCTACATGAAAGTGCTAGAAAATCAAGATACGGGATACAAGTGCGACTTGATTGGTGGGTCAGTCAAGGTGTGTCTTCATGCCAAGACTGAAAGCAGGTAGTGACTGAGTGGTTTGCAGAGGAATGGGGAGTTGGGTTAGGGTCGGGGCGAGCGAGAGACGTTGATGCAGAGAGAAGGAGTGAAGACGTGTTGGACAGGGTTCTGGATCAGTTTTACAGGCAGAATGGCGCAGGCTAGCAGGCTTACCAGAAGGGAGTTGCACTAATCTAGGCATGAGATTACCATGGTCTGGACGAGTAGCTGGGTGAATTACGTGGTCAGGTACGGTCAAATCCTCCTGATGTTGTACAGGAGGAACCTGCAGGATTGTGGTGCGGCCGCGCGATGTGCTCCTTAAAGACCAGCTGGTCATCCGGGGCCAATCCCAGGTTCTTCACAGAAAGGGTCCAGTTAAGTATCTCAAGGTTTTGGATGGACCCGAAGACCAGAAACAGTCCCCCGCCAAATCACTTATGAACACTTATGATTGACTGTTAAATTATGAAAATGGGTTCAGGGCTCCACCTGCTTGTTCTACAGAACCACATACATTCTGAGTAATCCATTTCCCCAAAGACCTGACTTGCGCTGTCTGGGGTATGGATTGCATTCTGTCACGGTTCACGGTGAGACTGAGGAAGTGTATTTAACCGCTGATTATTTATCTTCACCAGATATTCAGCTCAGGAATGTGTGGTCGGGGTGAGCGTGCCGCTATCCTACTTTGGTGAAACTCCAGCAAAAATAAAAAGGATTAACTTGCGCATCATGATTGTTCAATGACCTTCTTTTTCTCAGCCGTCTTATGGAATACATGCTTCTTAAGACGCTTTCATCCAAAGCGACATACAGTACATGAGCGCATACATTTTTTCAGTATATGTAGTCTCTTGGGATCGAACCCACAACTTCTGCGTTGTTAGCGCAACGCTCTACCGACTGAGCCATAGGACTACCATATCTTCTGCACTGTGTAAATTTTGTTTTTGTTGGTCATCTAAATACCAGGAACTCACAGTGAGGGGTGTGGTTTGGAAGGTGCAGGGTGTAGGACACGCACACGGCAGGGCAGTCCTGTACGCTTGTTACCAACTGGAACCCCCGTTGTTGAGAAGTAGAGTGGAATGAAGTAATGCAGAAATTCAGTATCTGTTGAGTTTAGAGATCAAACCCAGTCGCGCACACCATCTTTATCTCTCATATTATGTTCCGGGTCAATCTGACCCAATCCTGTCTCTTAAAAACCAGTTAACCTTATCTTTGTCATCATGACACTATGACATTTTTTGGGATTAAATAGTGAACACGTGATAAACATAATGCTATGTTTTAAAATGTCCTGTACCAACTCTGTACACAAAGCTGTTGTGTGGAGTAAGAAAACATACAACTTATTTTTTCTTTCTCAGATTTTTTGTGGGTGTTTCTGGTGCACTGTTCCATACAGGTTTTAAAGTTCACAAGCGTTCACTTACCCCAGGCTCTAAAATTAGATGTTTCTATCACAGATTTTTAATATTTACGGATAAAAGGCTAGTCAATTGGGAGACAAACAAAAGGTGACAGAAAGTGTCAAACTATTTCAATTACAATAGTTTTGTGTCATTTTAAATGTTTGGGGGCAATTTGACCCCAAACATAAAAGGCATCATACAATCTCAACATAATATGAGGGTTAAAGCAAAAACTCTTGTGAGGTACTGTGTGAGAAAAGCACATGCAGATTATGTTAGATTAGAGCCAGGTTGACGATGTCTAGCCTGCCTCTTTAATAAATAAGGACAGAAATTATTTTGTTCTGAAAATATATTGCTGTCTCGCCATTGGCGTTGCGTGTTCTGAAACGGGTTGGTGCTTTAACTAAACACTTGATGCTCAGAGATGTGTCTGCGATGTATTTGGGCAGGTGTGAAATTTCGATTGTAGAACGTGCTGCGGCTAATCGACCGTGAAGGAGGAACGGAATGTTCTGTGAGCGGAGAAACACTCCCGGCGCCAGCGTTAGGAAACGAAGATGAGAGGCCTTGTTTTAAATATCACTCTACCTTTTATTATTCATAAACACCCTCATCTGGATGACTTGTGCAGTTTATATTTTCACAGTTTGTGAATTTATACGGCCATAAACGGGGACCTAAGGACCATGCTGAAGGGATGCCGGGACCAAGAAGCCATTGTAGTGACAAACTAGCAGCCGTCTGGTTTTAAACGCAGTTATTTAAAGCCTGGCTTTAAGGACGTCCTGTCCATTTGTTGTTCCGCTGTGTGAATTTGAGGCTGCGAGACGAGAACCTTTAAAGGGCGGACGGCACGTCGTCGAAGAGCATCTGACTGCCGGGCTGCAGAAGGGAGGGGCTTGATGTGAAACTCCGCCCTTTGTTATCCTGCACCATTGTCCAATCCGGAGCTTTTTGAACTAATTTTAAAGGCGAAATTGTTTTGAACTAATTTCACGCAACAAATATTCAGCCCCATAATCAGCTGCTTTAAATCAATCCACAAAAACCAACAGACCTTCCATTCTCCTGGACCAGGGTAATAGACCTCAATGCTACAATGGGTTCTGGACTTCACCTCCCATCAGCCCCCGTGAGATATCGCTTTGTGGCACTTTGCACTGGGTCACTAGCTCCATCATGGGATGTGTAGTTTTTTAAAGGGTAAAGACAAAGGTAATGGACACAAATCTTGGGAAGGGGGCAGTGCTGACACTGAATTTTTGTACTAAATATCTGGCTAATTCCTGATAAAAATCTACTCCGGTTGCCCCGGATAAGCCTAGGTAAGGGTGTTTGCTAAGCTAATGTATCAAGGTATAGTCTGTTATGTAACTGAAAGCCATTAATTCCAGGAAAGGAGATCATTCCTGGAAGCTATGAGCAGTGAAGATTGGGTACAGAGACCCTGGCAGACATTTGTGGAGAAGACTGAACATTAGTTAAGATGATACATGGAGATCGATGTGAAGGGAGATTCTCAGTGTGAAAAAATTAGTTTCTTCCAGAGTTGCAATTTAGTAAAAGATTAGGTATGCTCTCATTCTATTAATGTTTAGGTTTGAATTAGGGAGGGGGGATTCCAAACAAAAAACCTGTCATGGTTTGGTGCAGCTAAATTGCCTTACGCCCCTACCAACGCGACCTTTCCATAGTTCATTGCGTTCTGAGGCTTTTTTCCCACTGCTGAATGGCCATTTCAAACCTCCATATTTGGAGGTAATGTTGATTTTTGGTTTCCCTCAGCTGTCGAAAGAGAATCCTTGCCTTAGATAGTCCTTGATCCCCCCCCCCCCCTTTCACAGCGGAAAGATGACATCAGGAATGGAAAATCCACTTAATCTAATGATACCTCATTCCCTACATTCAGTCTCCTTTTTCACTGTCATGGTGACGGTGAAAACCCGCTCCATGTTTGTGCTACTCCAGGTTTGTGGGTGTGTAGGCCTCTGTAGGTATTCTGCTCCAGGTTTGTGGGTGTGTAGGCCTCTGTAGGTATTCTGCTCCTGGTTTTGTGGATGTGTAGGCCTCTGTAAGTATTCTGCTCCAGGTTTGTGGGTGTGTAGGCCTCTGTAGGTATTCTGCTCCAGGTTTTGTGGATGTATAGGCCTCTGTAAGTATTCTGCTCCTGGTTTTGTGGATGTGTAGGCCTCTGTAAGTATTCTGCTCCAGGTTTGTGGGTGTGTAGGCCTCTGTAGGTATTCTGCTCCAGGTTTTGTGGATGTATAGGCCTCTGTAAGTATTCTGCTCCAGGTTTTGTGGATGTGTAGGCCTCTGTAAGTATTCTGCTCCAGGTTTTGTGGATGTATAGGCCTCTGTAAGTATTCTGCTCCAGGCTTTGTGGATGTGTAGGCCTCTGTAAGTATTCTGCTCCAGGTTTTGTGGATGTGTATGCCTCTGTAGGTATTCTGCTCCAGGCTTTGTGGATGTGTAGGCCTCTGTAGGTATTCTGCTCCAGGTTTTGTGGATGTGTAGGCCTCTGTAGGTATTCTGCTCCAGGTTTTGTGGATGTGTAGGCCTCTGTAGGTATTCTGCTCCAGGTTTTGTGGATGTGTAGGCCTCTGTAAGTATTCTGCTCCAGGTTTTGTGGATGTGTAGGCCTCTGTAGTTGGTCTAGTCCAGGCTTTGTGGATGTGTTGGCCTCTGTAGTTAGTCTAGTCCAGGCTTTGTGGATGTGTAGGCCTCTGTAGTTGGTCTAGTCCAGGCTCTGTGGATGTGTTGGCCTCTGTAGTTGGTCTAGTTCAGGCTTTGTGGATGTGTAGGCCTCTGTAGGTATTCTGCTCCAGGCTTTGTGGATGTGTAGGCCTCTGTAAGTATTCTGCTCCAGGTTTCGTGGATGTGTAGGCCTCTGTAGTTGGTCTAGTCCAGGCTTTGTGGATGTGTTGGCCTCTGTATTTAGTCTTGTCCAGGCTTTGTGGATGTGTAGGCCTCTGTAGTTGATCCAGTCCAGGCTTTGTGGATGTGTAGGCCTCTGTAGTTGGTCTAGTCCAGGCTTTGTGGATGTGTAGGCCTCTGTAGTTGGTCTAGTCCAGGCTCTGTGGATGTGTAGGTCTCTGTAGTTGATCTAGTCCAGGCTTTGTGGATGTGTAGGCCTCTGTAGGTATTCTGCTCCAGGCTTTGTGGATGTGTAGGCCTCTGTAAGTATTCTGCTCCAGGTTTTGTGGATGTGTAGGCCTCTGTAGGTATTCTGCTCCAGGTTTTGTGGATGTGTAGGCCTCTGTAGTTGGTCTAGTCCAGGTTTTATGGATGTGTAGGCCTCTGTTGGTATTCTGCTCCAGGCTTTGTGGATGTGTAGGCCTCTGTAGGTATTCTGCTCCAGGTTTTGTGGGTGTGTAGGCCTCTGTAGGTATTCTGCTCCAGGTTTTGTGGATGTGTAGGGCTCTGTAGTTGGTCTAGTTCAGGCTTTGTGGATGTGTAGGCCTCTGTAGGTATTCTGCTCCAGGTTTTGTGGATGTGTAGGCCTCTGTAGGTATTCTGCTCCAGGCTTTGTGGATGTGTAGGCCTCTGTAGGTATTCTGCTCCAGGCTTTGTGGATGTGTAGGCCTCTGTAGGTATTCTGCTCCAGGCTTTGTGGATGTGTAGGCCTCTGTAGGTATTCTGCTCCAGGCTTTGTGGATGTGTAGGCCTCTGTAGGTATTCTGCTCCAGGCTTTGTGGGTGTGTAGGCCTCTGTAAGTATTCTACTCCAGGCTTTGTGGGTGTGTAGGCCTCTGTAGGTATTCTGCTCCAGGTTTTGTGGGTGTGTAGGCCTCTGTAGGTATTCTGCTCCAGGTTTTGTGGATGTGTAGGCCTCTGTAAGTATTCTACTCCAGGCTTTGTGGGTGTGTAGGCCTCTGTAGGTATTCTGCTCCAGGTTTTGTGGATGTGTAGGCCTCTGTAGTTGGTCTACTCCAGGCTTTGTGGGTGTGTAGGCCTCTGTAGGTATTCTGCTCCAGGTTTTGTGGATGTGTAGGCCTCTGTAGTTGGTCTAGTCCAGGCTTTGTGGATGTGTTGGCCTCTGTAGTTGATCTAGTCCAGGCTTTGTGGATGTGTAGGTCTCTGAAGTTGATCTAGTCCAGGCTTTGTGGACGTGTAGGTCTCTGAAGGTATTCTGCTCCAGGCTTTGTGGATGTGTAGGCCTCTGTAGTTAGTTTAGTCCAGGCTTTGTGGATGTGTAGGCCTCTGTAGTTGGTCTAGTCCAGGCTTTGTGGATGTGTTGGCCTCTGTAGTTAGTCTAGTCCAGGCTTTGTGGATGTGTTGGCCTCTGTAGTTGGTCTAGTTCAGGCTTTGTGGATGTGTAGGCCTCTGTAGTTGGTCTAGTCCAGGCTTTGTGGATGTGTAGGCCTCTGTAGTTGGTCTAGTTCAGGCTTTGTGGATGTGTAGGCCTCTGTAGTTGGTCTAGTTCAGGCTTTGTGGATGTGTAGGCCTCTGTAAGTATTCTACTCCAGGCTTTGTGGGTGTGTAGGCCTCTGTAGGTATTCTGCTCCAGGTTTTGTGGATGTGTAGGCCTCTGTAAGTATTCTACTCCAGGCTTTGTGGGTGTGTAGGCCTCTGTAGGTATTCTGCTCCAGGTTTTGTGGATGTGTAGGCCTCTGTAGTTGGTCTAGTCCAGGCTTTGTGGATGTGTAGGCCTCTGTAGTTGATCTAGTCCAGGCTTTGTGGATGTGTAGGTCTCTGAAGTTGATCTAGTCCAGGCTTTGTGGACGTGTAGGTCTCTGAAGGTATTCTGCTCCAGGCTTTGTGGATGTGTAGGCCTCTGTAGTTAGTTTAGTCCAGGCTTTGTGGATGTGTAGGCCTCTGTAGTTGGTCTAGTCCAGGCTTTGTGGATGTGTTGGCCTCTGTAGTTAGTCTAGTCCAGGCTTTGTGGATGTGTTGGCCTCTGTAGTTGGTCTAGTTCAGGCTTTGTGGATGTGTAGGCCTCTGTAGTTGGTCTAGTCCAGGCTTTGTGGATGTGTAGGCCTCTGTAGTTGGTCTAGTTCAGGCTTTGTGGATGTGTAGGCCTCTGTAGTTGGTCTAGTTCAGGCTTTGTGGATGTGTAGGCCTCTGTAGTTGGTCTAGTCCAGGCTTTGTGGATGAGTAGGCTTCTGTAGTTGGTCTAGTCCAGGCTTTGTGGATGTGTAGGCCTCTGTAGTTAGTCTAGTCCAGGCTTTGTGGATGTGTTGGCCTCTGTAGTTGGTCTAGTTCAGGCTTTGTGGATGTGTAGGCCTCTGTAGTTGGTCTAGTCCAGGCTTTGTGGATGGGTAGGCTTCTGTAGTTGGTCTAGTCCAGGCTTTGTGGATGTGTAGGTCTCTGTAGGTATTCTGCTCCAGGCTTTGTGGATGTGTTGGCCTCTGTAGTTGGTCTAGTTCAGGCTTTGTGGATGTGTAGGCCTCTGTAGTTGGTCTAGTTCAGGCTTTGTGGATGTGTAGGCCTCTGTAGTTGGTCTAGTCCAGGCTCTGTGGATGAGTAGGCTTCTGTAGTTGGTCTAGTCCAGGCTTTGTGGATGTGTAGGTCTCTGTAGGTATTCTGCTCCAGGCTTTGTGGATGTGTTGGCCTCTGTAGATATTCTGGGGCTCTAGCATATCTCATTAATATTTTTGTTTAAAAGTCTAAATTTGGCATCAGAGTGTCAGTAAACTGACCCTAACAACCAACCAAACCAAATCAGCAAAAATTAACCCTCCCTGCCCCCCCTCCCAAAAAAAACAAAAAACACAACCTGTGTCGCTCCTAATTTTCCAAGTGACTTAAAAAACAAAAAAATCAAGAAACAAACAAACCTGGTGTCATTTATTGTAAGCAGATTTTGCAGCACAAATTAGGGACACTGTTCCAGCAGAGGCGCCACAGGGCCCCTGTCAGGCCACTAAAATATTGCTGCTAATTCAGTGAAAAGCCAGCCAGTGTGTTAGTTTGCAGTTGTTTTTTATTATCCCAAAATGGGCTCCACTCGAGCAGAACCATCAGAACCATTTTTTAAATTAGGCTATTGTTTTGTTTTTATTGGAAATCAGAGGAAGTCCATCCCATTTTGATGACCCTAAAGTAGGGCACTGCTCAGTCTCTGTTTAATGGTTGTGACTGTTTTATTTGGTCACGCTGCGTTCTTAAAGGTCATAGTGCACACTGTTTTTCGTTTCAGTAATCACAACTCTTTTTGGACGTTTATTTTTGTTCTTCAGCGTTTTAGTGGCAGAAATCGCATCCGTAGGGAGTAGCAAAAGTTGGCTTCATTAAATTCTGTGTTTTTTTAACCAGGTGGATGATTCATCGTGGGAAAAGATTGGGGTTTTAAGGGCGAGTTTGGATAATGTACCGCCGTGCCGTGGCGCGGTTTGCTTGTCGCTTGTCTGCTGCCAGCCGGCTTGGGGGAGCTGACATTCCGCTGCTGCGGTCGGGAATAATTAGCGGAATCGTGTCCTCAGCTCGTCCTCATTGGGAATCGGCAGGGAGAGGGGGAGGGAGCGGGGGAGGGGGGGGTTCAAACACACACAGGAAATGAGTCATGCCTTGTTAAAACCAGCGCGTTTCACCCGCTGGTCACCGGGGCAACCACTCCCGTTCTCACAACTGGGCAGGAACCGCGCGCGGACGTCATCTTGCCAGCTGTGCGGTCTCCTCCGGGCTAACGAGAGGGGGGCAGAAAAGAGCTTGTTCTTCGCCGTTGTGTCCGACGCTTTTTTGGAAAAACTCAGCTTCCGAAAAGAGCCATGGAAGTGAGAGAGGGGTGTTCCTCGGCACACGGGACCCTGCTCCCTTGCATAAGGGTGTCTGACCGCCATCATTCCGGGACATCCGGCTTTCCCGTCAGCACCTCTGACTCACGGTAAAAAAACTGTGGCAGAAAGAGTCATGCCAGGGCGCTAATCCCACTGCGCTTCTCTGATTGGCTCTGCCACCCCCCGAAAGCAAAGTTGGGTACGCAGGTCTCCAACAGTCTCCCAACACCTCTTGGTTTTCTAAGTTTTCTATTGCTAAAGAGAATTGAGTTGATTTCTCTACACGTTGCATTTCGGCATTTAGCAGTCATTAAATAAAGATGAAAAATATCTCCTATTTTTATACCCAGTTTCAAGATCTCCTTCAATTCCCATTAATGCCAGTAGGGGGCGTGATTGGAAAAATCTCTCCTGGTGTAATATGACTGTGATATAATAATTCAGTTACTTTGGCTGACTGCTCCTTCCCCCTCTTTTTCTTCTTCAAATACTTAAACACCTGTGGCCAGTTATGTTTTTTTAAATATATAGGCCTGTATATACTGTATATACTGTCCATACCAGTGCTCATCATCGCTCGTCTAATATGCAGAGTGCAGGTAGGCCTCTAAAGCATGTGATTCCAAACTCCACACGCTTATCGCCCCACAGGTCAGAGGTTGGACTCCCACACACATGTTACATGTTCATCCATTATCACATATTAGATAATGGATGGTGTGGTTCTGGGTCTCCGTGCTCCAAGGTTCTACCTAAAAGAGATGGTTTGTGTCCCGGTTCTGAATTCAAGTGAATGTGGAGTGTGTGGGAAGGACAGAAGGGGCACGGATTCTGTACGATGAGATGTTAAACCGCGGTCCTGACCCTGACTGTGGTCATTAAACATTCAGCTGCACTTTTGGCATAAGAGCCTCTGTGTTAACCCCACTGCATACGGACTGATTGCTCAGGTTGTCTCCGCTAATGAGATCTGGGTTCTCAGTCGTCCCTGCCCTACCTGCTTAAATAAGGGCAAAGCCAAATTGGGCTCGGAAGCCATAATGACAGCCTGCAACCCTCTCCACTCCTCTTTGGTTCTGTATTTCTGCAAAGCTTCCGGAACATTTCCCCTGTCGTGTTCCTCATTTGCTAAAAAACAGGTTTTCTAACAACCCTCCAAATGAGTTCATGTCAAAATATTGTATGATATTGGAATCTTGTACTACTAGCAATGCTTACCAATTAGATATATACTGTATATTTATATATATATGTATGGCAAGCAATGAGATGGTAACATCCTGCCGAAGAGACAAGGGTCTCGCAGGACTGAGAGTAAACAACGGTGAGAAAGCCAAATTAACCGAAAACAACAGTCTATGAAACTCGATTATCACAAAGCCAAAAAACTGTGCTTCACACAGTGCTTCACGTTCACTTTTAAATCTTGTTTTTTCTGTCGCCTACATTTCTATGCACAGCCGGTGAATAATTACATTGGGGAATCCGATTGGTCACAAGCCAGCGTAGTTCAAATGTAAATCATCTCATTATTATTCTTTTTTTTTTATCACTGTCTACTTAGTGAGTTCTCCACTGCTGCATATAAATATTCTGACACAGACTAAAGACACACCTGTTCACATTATGTCCTCAGCCCCCCGGAGGTCCGGAACCCTCTTTAGCTATATGCTCTATCTTTCGTTTGGGACTTACTTTTGGGATAATGGTATAGGTATAGCCGAGTAAAGACAGTTTATCTGTATGGTGGTATTTAGGCTAATTTCGTTTAAAATATGAATTGTTGGTTTGTTCGGTTAACTTTACACCTGTTGATTATATACAGGTGCAGCTCAAAAAATTTGAATATCGTGAAAAAGTTCAATATTTTTTGTCACTCATTTCAGAAAGTGAAACTCATATATTATATAGATTCATTACACATAGAGTGAAATATTTCAAGCCTTTATTTCTTGTAATTTTGATGATTATGGCTTACAGCTAATGAAAACCCAAATTCAGTGTCTCAGAAAATTTGAATATTGTGAAAAAGTTAAATATTGGAAACTCATGGTGTCACACTCTAATCAGCTAATTAACTCAAAACACCTGCAAAGGTTTCCTGAGCCTTTAAATGGTCTCTCAGTCTGGTTCAGTAGACTACACAATCATGGGGAAGACTGCTGACTTGACAGATCAGTCATTGACACCCTCCACAAGGAGGGTAAGCCACAAAAAGTCATTGCTAAAGAATCTGGTTGTTCACAGAGTGCTGTATCCAAGCATATTCATAGAAAGTTGAGTGGAAGGAAAAAGTGTGGTAGGAAAAGGTGCACAAGCAACAGGGATAACTGCAGCCTTGAGAGGATTGTCAAGCAAAATCCATTCAAGAATTTGGGGGAGCTTCACAAGGAGTGGACTGAGGCTGGAGTCAGTGCATCAAGAGCCACCACGCACAGACGAATCCAGGACATGGGCTACAAATGTCGCATTCCTCGTGTCAAGCCACTCCTGAACCAGAGACAACGTCAGAAGCGTCTTACCTGGGCTAAGGAGAAAAAGAACTGGACTGTTGCTCAGTGGTCCAAAGTCCTCTTTTCAGATGAAAGTACATTTTGCATTTCATTTGGAAATCAAGGTCCCAGAGTCTGGAGGACGAGTGGAGAGGCACAGAATCCACGTTGCTTGAAGTCCAGTGTGAAGTTTCCAGTCAGTGATGATTTGGGGTGCCATGTTCACTGTGTTTTCTGAAGTCCACAGTCAACGCAGCCATCTACCAGGAAATTTTAGAGCACTTCATGCTTCTTTCTGCTGACAAGCTTTATGGAGATGCTGATTTCATTTTCCAGCAGGACTTGGCACCTGCCCACACTGCCAAAAGTACCAAAAGCTGGTTCAATGACCATGGTATTCATTTCATTTGACCTTTATTTTGACTCGAAAAATCAGCTGAGGTGAAGGCCTCATTTACAGTGATGTCGAGTAAACAGTGCATTTAGAAACAACAAACAGGCAAAAATAAAACTAAATAAAAACATGACAAAAAATCATACAATAAAACCGGTACTAGAAAATAAGAAACAGGATAAATCAGTCAATTAAAACAAGTACAATCGGAAATAAAATGAACTAGCAGTAAAGTTTTAAAGTGACTGAGGGAAACTAAAGAGTCCAACTTAAAAGTGCTTTGCAATAAATTCCAGGCAGCAGGAGCGTGATGAGAAAAGGCGCGTTTGCCCAGCTCAGTTCGAGCCCTAGGGACGAGTAGTGTGAGCCAATCACAGGACCTAGTAAAATGAGTTCTAGTAGGCTGGACAAGCAAAGAATTAATATAAGCGGGAAGTTTGCCAAGAAGGGCCTTGTAGATAAAAATGTACATGTGCTTGTCGCGTCTCTGAGAGAGAGAAGTCCATCCGACATGAGCGTACAGAGCACAATGATGAGTTCTATAGGGATCACCAGTGATAAACCTAATGGCGGAATGGTAAACGGCATCCAGAGGCTTAAGAACAGAGTCAGAGGCATGCCTGTAGATCACATCACCATAATCAAGTACAGACATGAAAACAGCATCAATAACCCTCTTTCTACAGAGCAATGGAAAATTTGATTTATTTCTATAAAGAAAACCTATTTTTTGCCTTAGTTTAGTTACAAGCTTATCTATATGAGTTCTAAACGTAAGATGCTCATCAATCCATATGCCTAGATATTTATAGACAGAGACTCTCTCAATGGTGGATCCGTGTATAGTGTAAATACTAAGATCAGAGCAGCTGTCGACTCTAGCACTGGAGAATATCATGAAATTAGTTTTCTGAGTATTAAGAACAAGTTTAAGATCAGCAAATGCAGCTTGGAGAATATTAAAAGATGATTGCAAATCTTTCACGGCTAAATCAACAGAGTCAGCAAAACAATACAATATTGTATCGTCCGCGTACAAATGGGTGTGACAGTTTGTTAAAGACATGAAAATATGATTAATATAAATTGTAAAGAGAATGGGGCCCAAAATTGATCCTTGAGGGACACCCTTAGTAATCAGCATATAATCAGACTTAGCTGAACCCAGGATCACAGACTGCTGCCGCTCAAACAGATAATTCTGGACCCAGGACAAGGCACCAGGGTTAAAACCAATCAAAGCTAAAATATCTAAAAGCAGGGGGTGGTCCACAGTGTCGAATGCCTTGGAGAGATCCACAAAGATGGCTGCACAGTGTTTTTTCTCATCCAAGGCATTGACAATATCATTTAAAACCAAGGTGACAGCAGACACAGTACTATGCTGAGACCTGAACCCCGACTGAAACGGATTTAAAACAGAGTTAGCTGCAAGGAAATCCTTGAGCTGTTGGTTAACTAAGGATTCTAAAATTTTAGCCAGCACAGACAATTTTGAGATCGGTCTATAATTATTTGGGTCACATCTATCACCGCCTTTGTGCAGGGGGACGACATGAGCCGTTTTCCAGGCTGCGGGGATAACTCCTGATAGTAGAGAGAGATTAAAAATATGAGCTATCTGCTCAGCGATCAGAGGAGCAGAGAGACGAAGAAAAAAAGGATCTAGTCTATCTTCTCCGATAGGTTTTTTGGGGTCACTTGCAAGGAGAGATTCCAAGACTATGTTTGGAGAAACAGGGACAAGCTCAAATTTTGAGATATTTGGGCCTATAGTATTAAAATTAACAAGAGGCTCAGTAAATTCAGCCGGGGAAGGATGGCAGGCTTTGGTTTTGGGTTCAAAAAGGTGACCAGCAGAAGCAAAATGACTATTAAAAGCAGTGCAAATCTCACTTGGGACATGTAATAAACAATCCCCGAACATGACCTGCGTAGGAATAGAGGCAGCAGGATTAGAATTACCTTTCACAGCTTTCCAGAATTTTTTCGGATCAGAAGAGGAGCTAGCAACCAAATTAACATAGTAGTCAGTCTTAGCCTTCCGGACAAGGGCAGAGCATTTATTGCGAACTTTTCTAAAAGTAGCCCAGTTGGATGGATCGTTAGTACGTTTGGCAAGGGACCAAGCTTTGTTACGTTCTAAGAATAGAGCTGACAAGTCAGAGGAAAACCAGGGACTAGATCTGTTTTTAACTCTGAGCTTTTTGAATGGAGCATGTTTATCAATAACTGAAAGAAAAGTTTTTGTGAAGAATTCTAAGGATTGTTCAGCATCAGAAATATCAGAAGTGCCTTGAATGTCGCTATTAAATAGATCATAAAGGAAAGCCTGCTGGTTGAAATTTCTCAAATTTCTCCTCGTGATAATCCGAGATGAGGTTCTCTTTATGTGACAATTCCTGATACAGGCAATGGGGCAGTGATCGCTAATACCTAGGTCAAAAACTCCAGAGGAGGAGATTTTGTTACATTTATTAGAGAATATCAAGTCAATCACAGTGGATTTTGATGGGTTCATCAAATTAGGTCTAGTGGGGTCCTTAATTAATTGAGAGAGATTGAGACTAGAGGAAACCTCTTTTAGGTAATCAGAAGAGGCAGTTAACCAATCAACATTCAGGTCACCAAGCGCAATTATTTCAGAGTCTTTGTAATTAGACATAAGCTCAGCGAGATGACCAATGGAACTGGCATTGGCAGAGGGAGGACGGTAAATCCCTATGACTGTGATAGAATTATGCTTACCAAGAGTTACCATCACAGCGAGGAACTCAAAACATTTAGGTATGGAAACAGCACACAAGACAGAGACAGAAAAACAAGATTTGACATAAATTGCCACTCCTCCCCCTCTACCAGCTCTGTCCATCCTAAGAACAGTATAATTGTCTATAGCAATCTCAGAATCAGAAACACTGCTTTTCAGCCAGGTTTCAGAAAGAACTAAAATATCTGGATCAGTGTGGGACAATAGTAAATTCACATGGTCAAGTTTCTGGCGGGTAAGTAGACTTCTGATGTTCCAATGAATTAAACCTAAGCCCTTTCTGGCTTTGAACTCAGCAGGATTAAATACAGAAACAGGACTAGTATAGTTAGAGCTAAAGTCATCAGACATAGGCTGAGCTGGGTTAGCCGGGTCTACAGATATAGATATAGATACAGGACTAGCACAAAAAGGGATAATGCCCTCAGACATAGGTAGAACTGGGTTGATGGGGTCTACAGACATAGGTACCGATATAGGACTAGCACAGATAGAGTTAAAGGGGCCCGACACAGATACGGGTAAAGGACTAGGACAAATAAAGCTACTGCCATGGATATGGATTGGGTTGATCTGAGAGCTTGGAATAGACTCGGTTAGATATTCAGTCTGAGAAGGGACAAAATTACAGGGAGTAACAGAATGGTTAGAACTCATAGAAGCAGTAGGTAAGGAAGTAAGTATATTAGCAGCAGAACAGTGATTTAATAAACTACCTTTAATGAAAGGCAATAGTCAGGCTGAGGAGGCTATAAGTTTAATATACCCAGAGATCAACTTCTTCACCCCCACGAAATTAGGATGAATACCATCATGTTTCAACAGGTTCTCCTTGGACCAAAACAAATCAAAATTATTTAAAAATCCAAGACCTGTGGCAGTGCAGTAATTCTGTAACCAAGTGTGTAAACCAAAAAGACGGCTAAAACGTTCAGAGCCACGTCTAATAGATGGAATGGGGCCAGACAATATACAAGTTTTTTCCAGATTCTCAACAGCTGCTATCAATGACTCAAAATCAGCCCGGAGTTTCATTGATTGTCTTGACATGACGTCGTTGGCACCAACATGCACAATCACAGTATGGACAGAAGGGTATCTTTTAATAATAGCAGGAGCTTGTTGTAAAACATCTGCAACTTTAAAACCAGAAAAACAAAACGTAATACCGCACGGGATTTTAACAAACCTAGTGAGAGAGTCTCCAATAATTAAGATTTCAGGTTGTCCGTTGCAGCAACCTCCATCGTAAATGGCAAGGTTGCTAGGTTGATTAGCTACAGGCACAGAGTTAGCAAGATTAGCAACTACCATGCTAACAGTACTAGCCGCAACAGAGGGGGAAGAAAGGGGAGAGGTAACCAAGTCCACGACGCCGACCGCCGGAGCAACAACGGCAGGACCAGGCTGAGGATCAGTGGCAGTAGCATGGTCAACAGAGGTAGAGGGCCCGCTAATAGCATGGCACTGCATACGGAGACGCTTGCCAACAGGACAAACGGGACCCGCCGAGTATGTCGAGGAGCAGGACGAAGAGGAACACGGAGCCGTCCGCTTCCTACGCCGAGACGCGGCCTCCTTTCCAGAAGCAGTGTAGGCCGCGCTAACATTAGCAGCTAACGTTAGCTGAGGGGAGACCTCCAGCGAAGCAACATAGACAGAGGCTACAGCCTGGATGGATTTATGAACGAATGTGGATGGTGAACCTGAGTCCTCGGAGTAGTCAGTTAGAGGAGAATCCCTGGGATCGAAGGGAGGAAGGGACAACCTCCTCCCGCCATTCGCCACAGTTGCCCAGGAGGAACAGCCCGGTGTCGGGACAACACCCACAGCCAGTAGCGAGGATCCAGAGGCCGGCATCAGGGGCTGGGAGCCCGGAGATTCCAGGTAGGCTAACCTAGACGCTAACTCCGATTGTCTCTGAAGGAGATCCATGATGAGACGCTCAATGGAACTCAGTTCGGTTTTTAATTCAGAAATGTCAGTGAACGGAGCCATAATTAGAAGCAAATTCTAACAGTAGCAGCGATGTAAAACTGATGTAAGATGCGGAA
This sequence comes from Ilyophis sp. 1 JC-2022, assembly GCA_022702515.1. NCBI lineage: Eukaryota > Metazoa > Chordata > Actinopteri > Anguilliformes > Synaphobranchidae > Ilyophis > Ilyophis sp. 1 JC-2022. The sequence continues at coordinate 74,530,292 of CM040395.1, read as the reverse complement.
TACCACTGATGTAAGTGCGCTATAGCTTATCCTATTATTATTTTTATTTCTACACTGCTAACCCCGGCCGGAAAACCCAAGCCAGGATGCGCAAGTGCTTCTCTAATTTTTTATTTGACGACGGGAGAGTCAAACCGCTTCGTAAAGTCTTCTCCAGCAAAGAGAAGTTCTTCACCAAGTTGAACAGTCCTGACAAGTGAGTTTCCTCGATGGCAACAGCAGCGATGCCTTCCCTGGCATTAAACTGTGCTGTAAGGTTTCCGAAGTGATAAGTTAACGTCAGGTCGCTGAATCAATCCTTTCCAGCATGCTATCGAAAACGCCAATCTCTTTCACCTAGGAAGCAGCAGCCCTCACAATGTCAGTGACTCGTCTGACTGCAACTGCAACTGTATTACTGTGCTTGATTGGCCAGCAAACTCGCCTGACCTGAACCCCATAGAGAATCTATGGGGTCTTGTCAAGAGGAAGATGAGACCCCAGACCCAACAATGCAGACGACCTGAAGGCCGCTATCAAAGCAACCTGGGCTTCCATTACACCTCAGCAGTGCCACAGGCTGATCGCCTCTATGCCACGCCGCATTGATGCAGTAATTCATGCAAAAGGAGCCCCAACCAAGTATTGAGTGCATAGAAATGAACATACTTTTCAGAAGGCTGACATTTCTGTTTAAAATATCCTTTTTTATTGATCTTATGTAATATTCTAATTTTCTGAGACACTGAATTTGGGTTTTCATTAGCTGTAAGCCATAATCATCAAAATTACAAAAAATAAAGGCTTGAAATATTTCACTCTATGTGTAATGAATCTATATAATATATGAGTTTCACTTTCTGACATGAGTGACAAAAAATATTGAACTTTTTCACGATATTCTAATGTTTTGAGCTGCACCTGTACTAGCCTTCTGTGCCTTGTTGCTGATATGGCATTTTTAGGCCTGTATTTCTGATACTTGGGATATGAGCATCCGCTAGATGATTATCATGTTATATAATGTAATGGTGTTTTCTTTCTACAGCCCATGTTCTGCTAAGATTTGATTGGTTGATTGGTTGGGGTTTTTTTTGAGCCAGTGTGGTGGAGAGCCCTGATTGGTTGGCTTTTTTAGAGCCAGTGTGGTGGACAGCCCTGATTGGTTGGCTTTTTTAGAGCCAGTGTGGTGGACAGCCCTGATTGGTTGGCTTTTTTAGAGCCAGTGTGGTGGACAGCCCTGATTGGTTGGCTTTTTTAGAGCCAGTGTGGTGGAGAGCCCTGATTGGTTGGCTTTTTTAGAGCCAGTGTGGTGGACAGCCCTGATTGGTTGGCTTTTTTAGAGCCAGTGTGGTGGACAGCCCTGATTGGTTGGCTTTTTTAGAGCCAGTGTGGTGGACAGCCTTGATTGGTTGTTGTTTGAAAGCCGCTGGGGTAACACACTGGCCAGGAGGGAGGGCAGATGTGTGCTAATGCATTAGTCCCACCTCACCTCTCACTTACACACACACACACACACACACACACTTACACACACACACACTCTCTCTCTGTCTCTCTCTCTCGCACACATACACACATGTACTCTCCCTCTCTTTTTCTTTCATACACTCAATCTATCAATCTATCTGTGCACATGTGTGTGTATACTTGTGTGTTTGTATGTGTTTGTGTGTGTGTACATGTATGTATGTGTGTGTGTGCGTAACAGAGGAACGATTGTGTAAATGTTAGGTGTCTGTAAGAGTGTGCTGTTGGTAAATGTGTCTGTCGGGCTGCTGTTTATTGGAGCTGTCCTCTGTGAAAATAATAATGAGAGATAATTTCCACAACTGCCTGCCAAAAAATGTCTGGTGATAATTATTATTTATTAATTTCCTGTTCAGTGTAAGTGACTGAAGCATTGGAGCGACCTGCACTCTGAATACAAGTGAGCTATTTTCTATGCAGACTAAACAAGTGATATTTTTTGAGTATTTGATTAGTCATGCTTGGTGGTCAAGAAAGTATTTGTATAACGCAACTGTGACAGTAAGTTGTGCTAAAAGTCATTCTGTGTGACACCAGCACCATTCTACACGGTGCTTCCGCATGCATATTTATGAAGTAGGTTTGACATTTGTTCAGGAATTTGCCTTTCTGGATTGAATAACTTAATGAATAAGCTCATGCTGTCACATTTTCTTATGCAACTGACAAGTAGACTGGCTCGCTAGCTAGCTAGATTGCTTCCAACCATTTTTGTGCTGAATGTCAATGTGCAGCTTGAATATTCATGTAAATATTGATATATTGAGATTTTGCAGTCCAGTAAGTTCCCTGTCTACAATCTGGCTACAGCCTGCAGACGCTGTTCTCCTTTCACATGCAATATAGTATGTGTGTCTTATTGTTTTCTTCACCATCTTTGCACAGCTCTGGTCCTTTCTCCCTCTTTCTTTCTCTCTCTCTTCCTTTCTCTCTCACACTCACCCCCCCCCCCCCCCCCCCCCTCTTTCTCTCGTTCTCTCTTGATCCTCCTGACACCTTTGTTTAGTGCTTTCTGGAGACACCCGAAGCCTCTGGATTAGGGTTAATTATGGGCAGGTCCTTCCAGTGAAAGTGGGCGGTCCCTACAGTAGATTGACTGGCCTTCAGAAGAGTTCCCAAGATTCCGGGGCTGTGTGGTTTTTGCTTATGGGTGCTGGTTTTGCAAAATACAGTTTGTTTCAATGTAAAAAAATATTTCAAATTAGTTAAATCATTTAATATTATTATTTTTTTAAAACCTAGGCCCAACGCCAGATGTGTCATTGTGGTATATATATATATATTTTTTAATTCTATTTATTTTTTATATATTGGACTGAAGGTTGGGGGGAAAAAACTGTCATAGTTTCGTTACGCTTTTTAGACTCGGCTAAAAGGCTAAAGGGAAGGGACACTTCTTCAGTGAAAATGACAGGAGCTTGACCTGGTAAAAGCACACATGCTGCTATAAGGCGATGAGTCATTTTGACGAAGCACCATCTGTGACCTTCACGAGGGCAGGCAGGTTCTTACCGTCTGGAGAATCTCTCACACAGGGCCAGTCGGCTCAGGCCCAGGTAGTCAGTCTTCCTCGCCGCCCACAGGGAAACGAACAAAGCCATAAAAGCCCAGAACCCGCTTCACGGTTCTTCAGAATCGCCGTCGAGTCCTGTGACTGAAGGCAAACGCGCATAATGATCGGACCACGGTCGTGTCCGTGGGGGACGTCCAAGCAATCAAGTGTGTCCCCATCTCAGGTCTTCACTTTTTCTGAGTAAGCAGCCTTTATGAGGACCTTATCATCGGTCCTCACAGGGCAGTAAATACAGTCGTAACTGGAGGGAAAGAAACACACTACACAGGTACTGCCTCAGCACATTACATTCACTCAGCTAATAAAGGCCACTTTTTGGGTCCTCTTTAGTACTAATAAGTAGGCTAATAAGGCTCTGGTGACAATATGTCTGTACCCTTTACTCTCAAATGACACACTTATTGAAAGAAAGTGATGTGCACAATAGGTGCTGTGTGTGTGTATCTCTGGTAAAGGAAAACACCCAGAAGTGATGTGACAGCTGCAAAGTATTTTTTATTTAAATCTCAGACGATCATTTTAAACGTTTGCACCGGCTTGCAAAAGTTAACTGAAACAGCTGCACATTAAATATGTAAGACTGAAAAGTTTGCACATGGTCGTCATTCATTATTCATTCATTATAGGTTTTCTCTTTTGGGTGACTAAGGCTAAGGATACAACACACACACACACACACACACACTCTCATACATACACACACACTCTCTCATACACGCACACACACGCACACTTTGTAATACATACACACATGCACACACACACATGCACTCACACATACACTCATGAATGCACACACATATGTGAGTATGTATATGTGTGTGCATTCATCAGTGTATGTGTGTGTAATGTGTGTAGTGTGTGTGTGTTTATGTAATGTGTGTACTGTGTGTGTAGTGTGTGTGTATGTATGTGATGTGAGTGTGTTTGTGTAATGTGTGTAGTGTGTGTGAGTGTATGTATGTGGTGCGTGTGTGTAGTGTGTGTGAGTGTATGTGTGTGTGTAATGTGTGTAGTGTGTGTATGTATGTGATGTGAGTGTGTTTGTGTAATGTGTGTAGTGTGTGTGAGTGTATGTATGTGGTGCGTGTGTGTAGTGTGTGTGAGTGTATGTATGTGGTGCGTGTATGTGTAATGTGTGTGAGTGTATGTATGTGGTGCGTGTATGTGTAATGTGTGGTGTGTATGTATGTGAGTGTGTGTGTGTAATGTGTGTAGTGTGTGAGTGTATGTATGTGGTGCGTGTGTGTGTGTGTGTGTGTATGTGGTGTGTATGTGAGTGTGTGTCTGGCAGTTGACAGTGTAAAGGAAATGGCTCCTCTCTGTAGGGAAAGTTGATTGCATAGACCCCTGCTTCCTTTCACCGGAGTGAAGGATATTAAAAACAGACATCTGCTCCAACGATGCCGCCACCTGTCTCACCCTCCCACGGTCCCTGGAGTCCCGCCTCCGTCACCACGGCGACAGCGTGAGAGCCAGCGCCGGCGGCTTTTTCAGAGAAAGCCACCTGCGTAATCAAAATCATCTTTTTTTAAATACTTAAAGAGCCAAATTAAACAAACACTATAAAATAAATAACTGATTTTATTCTGTTTATAAGTGAATTTTATCACCAAAGCAACAAAGGTTTTATACTGCCCACTTCAGGAGGACCTGATATTGATCTTTTGGCAGCCAATCGGAAGCATCTCTGTTTAGTGGACAGCCAATCAGAAGTGCCTCTGTTTAGTGGGCATCCAATCAGAAGCGCCTGTTTTGTGCACAGCTAACAAACAACCACCGGCTCTTCATAAAAATGTAATGATTTAGATCAGTGTTTCCCCAAGCCTGTTCCTGGAGATCTACCGTCCTGTAGGTTTTCACTCCAACCCTAACAAAGCACGCCTCATTCAACAGCAAGAGATCTCGTTTAGCTGCTAATTAGTAGAATCAGGTGGGCCAATTTAGGGTTAAAATTAAAACCGATAGGACGGTAGATCTCCAGGAACAGGGTTGGGGAGGCATTATGGGGAAAGGAAGTGTTATTATTTTCCAGTTTCCATCTTCAGCTTGTGGCTTAATGAACACTTTAAATTTAGGCGGGAAAAGATGATCACCCGTTGAGGGATGATCTGCGGGTCGTGGGATGAAAAGGAGCTTCTTGTAGAAGTGGAGTATCCTTACCCAGTCCAGTATCTTTATCGGGAAGTCATGGTGTTCAAAGGATATGCTGCCAAATATAAAAAATTATTACTTTATTCTACATTGTTAAACTGTCCAATATTTTTTGATGCCCGAAAATGGGGGGGACTATGTACAAAAGGTTCTATCATTTCTAAAGGGTTCATCTGATATGGATGAACATACCCTCAAATTAAAGCTGACAGTCTGCACTTCAACCTCATTGTCATTGTATTCTTTCAAACTCAATGTGCTAGAGTACAGAACCAAAATAACTAAAATGTGTCACTGTCCAATTAATTATGGTGCTCACTGTAATTGAGAATGGGGAAAATGTTTCAGGGGTTATGGGACTGTTATTCTTTACTTCTTAAGAACGTCCTGAGAGCCAACAGAAATAAAAGTTAACTATTTAAAAAAAAATTATAATACATGTGTCTTGGAGGACAAAAACATGTTGCAGTGATAGTATTCTCAAAAATATTATTTATCTTATTTTTATTTAATGTTTCTTGTAGTGTAGGCTTCAGCATAGTAGAATATATGGTTCTTCAGATTAAGAGCAGAGACTCATGTCCCCTACAGGGGATAATGAACTACCGGGTCTTAGGAGGGTAAGTTCTATTTTGAGTCCCTCTTTTATGCAAAAACGGAGAAGGAATGAACATTATCATTTTACAGCATGCTAAACATCAAATAAGCAATCCGTGCCCCTCATAGTGGGCTGTGGTAGTGTATCTGTATCTGATACAACCTAATTTCACGTCCCTCGTTAAATTTGAGCGCCTGATAATTATCCTCTTACATCTCTCCTCAATGTGTATTGGTTGGTTTGGTGGAGGCAGGGGTGCCCCCAGGGTTTTAGGGCCCAAGGGAAAGGTCTCACATTGGGACCCACCGCCCAATAGGCTGCCCCGTCTCTGCATAATTACAGCACCATCTTGGTATCCTCCTAAACCCCCCCGCCCCCGTGTTGGCTGCAGGTGTTAAACCCCCCCCCGCCCCCGTGTTGGCTGCAGGTGTTCCACAGCGTATGTTATTGAATAATTTATCAGTCGCTGTCATGGTTAGAAGGTGTTTCCTCCTCTGAGGAGTTCTCAGAGCTGCTTCCTGATTAAGGAGTGTTTGTTCGCTTCATTTTTTTTATTAAATTTTTTTGCCGGCCGGCCGCCTCACAGTGACGGAGCGCATACGAATAAGAAGATGCTAATTAATTTGGAAAGCCATCCTTTCAGCCTCTCAATTTGTCTCAATTTTCGCCACCTGGAAAATTGAGGAATTCAGGAAGCATGTTAATATGCACTTCTTTCCTTGGACATTCTAACTGATTTTAACTGTCATTTTTAAAAAACTGATAGTGTCATAGCCTGGACTGTAAAGCCCCCAAACTCTGTGATTATTGGCCCTGTAGATTCCCTATTACTTCCCTTCACTTTCCCCAACTTTATCTAATACTGACAGTACTTTAACTACTGACACTTAGTATATAATCACATATTAATATTATTTAGATAGTTTTTTGGAAAGATGATTTTATACTGCAGGCGGGTCAAAATTCCATTGAGGGCTTGGAGGAAAGACATTCTGTGAAGCAGGAAACGGGTTTATACCAAATTAAGTGTCCTGCAAGCTCACTGCATTTTCCAATTTTTTTCTTCTTCGATGGTTATGTACATAAGGTGCTAGCTGGGTAACAGTCGGATGGTTATGTACATAAGGTGCTAGCTGGGTAACAGTCGGATGGTTATGTACATAAGGTGCTCGCTGGGTAACAGTCGGATGGTTATGTACATAAGGTGCTCGCTGGGTAACAGTCGGATGGTTATGTACATAAGGTGCTCACTGGGTAACAGTCGGATGGTTATGTACATAAGGTGCTAGCTGGGTAACAGTCGGATGGTTATGTACATAAGGTGCTCGCTGGGTAACAGTCGGATGGTTATGTACATAAGGTGCTAGCTGGGTAACAGTCGGATGGTTATGTACATAAGGTGCTCACTGGGTAACAGTCGGATGGTTATGTACATAAGGTGCTAGCTGGGTAACAGTCGGATGGTTATGTACATAAGGTGCTAGCTGGGTAACAGTCGGATGGTTATGTACATAAGGTGCTCGCTGGGTAACAGTCGGATGGTTATGTACATAAGGTGCTCGCTGGGTAACAGTCGGATGGTTATGTACATAAGGTGCTAGCTGGGTAACAGTCGGATGGTTATGTACATAAGGTGCTAGCTGGGTAACAGTCGGATGGTTATGTACATAAGGTGCTCGCTGGGTAACAGTCGGATGGTTATGTACATAAGGTGCTAGCTGGGTAACAGTCGGATGGTTATGTACATAAGGTGCTCGCTGGGTAACAGTCGGATGGTTATGTACATAAGGTGCTCGCTGGGTAACAGTCGGATGGTTATGTACATAAGGTGCTAGCTGGGTAACAGTCGGATGGTTATGTACATAAGGTGCTCGCTGGGTAACAGTCGGATGGTTATGTACATAAGGTGCTAGCTGGGTAACAGTCGGATGGTTATGTACATAAGGTGCTAGCTGGGTAACAGTCGGATGGTTATGTACATAAGGTGCTCGCTGGGTAACAGTCGGATGGTTATGTACATAAGGTGCTCGCTGGGTAACAGTCGGATGGTTATGTACAGAAGGTGCTAGCTGGGTAACAGTCGGATGGTTATGTACATAAGGTGCTCACTGGGTAACAGTCGGATGGTTATGTACATAAGGTGCTAGCTGGGTAACAGTCGGATGGTTATGTACATAAGGTGCTAGCTGGGTAACAGTCGGATGGTTATGTACATAAGGTGCTAGCTGGGTAACAGTCGGATGGTTATGTACATAAGGTGCTCGCTGGGTAACAGTCGGATGGTTATGTACATAAGGTGCTAGCTGGGTAACAGTCGGATGGTTATGTACATAAGGTGCTAGCTGGGTAACAGTCGGATGGTTATGTACATAAGGTGCTAGCTGGGTAACAGTCGGATGGTTATGTACATAAGGTGCTCGCTGGGTAACAGTCGGATGGTTATGTACAGAAGGTGCTAGCTGGGTAACAGTCGGATGGTTATGTACATAAGGTGCTAGCTGGGTAACAGTCGGATGGTTATGTACATAAGGTGCTAGCTGGGTAACAATCGGATGGTTATGTACATAAGGTGCTAGCTGGGTAACAGTCGGATGGTTATGTACATAAGGTGCTCGCTGGGTAACAGTCGGATGGTTATGTACATAAGGTGCTAGCTGGGTAACAGTCGGATGGTTATGTACATAAGGTGCTCGCTGGGTTACAGTCGGATGGTTATGTACATAAGGTGCTAGCTGGGTAACAGTCGGATGGTTATGTACATAAGGTGCTCGCTGGGTAACAGTCGGATGGTTATGTACATAAGGTGCTCGCTGGGTAACAGTCGGATGGTTATGTACATAAGGTGCTAGCTGGGTAACAGTCGGATGGTTATGTACAGAAGGTGCTCGCTGGGTAACAGTCGGATGGTTATGTACATAAGGTGCTAGCTGGGTAACAGTCGGATGGTTATGGATAGAAGGTGCTCGCTGGGTAACAGTCGGATGGTTATGTACATAAGATGCTAGCTGGGTAACAGTCGGATGGTTATGTACAGAAGGTGCTCGCTGGGTAACAGTCGGATGGTTACGTAAGGTGCTAGCTGGGTAACAGTCGGATGGTTATGTACAGAAGGTGCTCGCTGGGTAACAGTCGGATGGTTACGTACATAAGGTGCTAGCTGGGTAACAGTCAGATGTATTTTCTAAGCTAAGAGCTTCTGTGCATTAATGTGGTAAAGAAGTGGGGGGGGGGGTATTGGGACCAAAATATGATTTTTTTTTCTCCTTTTGTTTTTATGCTATTTCGTAAATGCATGTTTGCATGTGAGCATGTGTGTGTGCGTGTGTGTGTGCGTGTGTGTGCGCACACATGTGTGTTTAAAAGTGAAAGGGAGGTCATCATTTGCCAAAATCTCGATGCCTGGCCTGTCGCCCTGGAACAGTGATTTTTTCCTTTCATGGTTTATATAAGAGCACTTCTGCTGTAGCCGGGGGTTGCAGTTGGCTTCATACGGGGGATTAGCGGGAATCATTTGGTTTTCCACAGTTGTTGGCCCTCACGTCCTCACATCACCAGCGAGGTCATAGCTCAGAGGAGCAGTCGCGGGGAGCCATGGCGACCACAAACCGCTCCGCCTCAGGCCAGGCTCGTACAGTGGTACCAGGTCAGCCTCGTACAATGGTACCAGGTCAGGTTGGTTCTGGTCAGGTCAGGTTCTGATAGCAAAGTGGGGACCTGTCTAATAACTGGGGTTCCTCAGGTCCCCACTTTGCTATCAGAACCTGACAGAGCCCAGGGTTTGTCAGAACGGACGGCGCCCTGCGGCAGCGCTGTGTGTCAGAGTAACTGAACCCGCAGATGACAGGGGAACCCACCTCCGCTGCCATAACAAGCTCATTGTTCTCCCGGGTCGGCCAGTTTGAGGTGCAGGAATGTGGGCGGGGCTTCCCGTGTGAGAAGGTAGCAGGTATGTCCACAAGCTGGAGCTGAGGTGACTTTGAGATACAGGGTAAAACGCTCACACACACACACACACTCACACACACACACACTCACACACCCACAATCTCTCTCACACACACACATACACACTCTTTCTCACACACACATACACACATACACACACACATACACTCACACACAGTACTCACATGTACACACACACACACACACAAACGTACACAAACACATACATGCTCACACATACACAAACACACAGTCACTAACACATACAGTCACCAAGACATACACATACACACACACACGTAGCCTACACTAACTTTCTCTCTCTATCTCTCTCACACACACACACACACACACACACACACACACACACACACACACACACGTTCACACTCAACGACCCTTCAGCTATAATTTCCAGGCTGCAGTAATGGCGAGGGGAATAAAACGTAACCTAAACTTTTCAAAACACCAACAAAAGTTTTTATAATTTCATTAATGGAATTGATTTTTGTCTTTGCCTGTATTGATCAACTATTTGTGTTTTCTTGCAGAAATGATGATAGGACAGGTTTGCTTTATCTCTTTAATGGTTTGCCCTACTGAGTGAAACACCTAATTTTCACTTGTTCTTGTGTCGTTAAAACGAAAGTCGCATTAGCCCAGGGCTCTATTAACCCACAAACTGAGGGCTGAGGGTCATGATTCAAAAACTGTGTGGTCAGTAAAACATTTTTGTTATTTTTAACAAAAGTAGTAAAATAATGAGTGTTCATAGCACTTCATAATGGCGAAAGTCAAGGGGAGTTGTGCTGTTTAAGGAGCTCATTCTGCTGCCAATTTAATTATTTTTCACAGGATACAGAGACATTCAGAGGAGCCAAGTGACATTTTTATCTGCCAAAAAAAATTAAACTACAGCCCTGTGCTTAACGTATCTATATGTGAAGATGGGTTTACCTGTATCTAAATACAGCCCTGTGTTTAACATATCTATATGTGAAGATGGGTTTACCTGTATCTAAATACAGCCCTGTGTTTAACATATCTATATGTGAAGATGGGTTTACCTGTATCTAAATACAGCCCTGTGTTTAACGTATCTATATGTGAAGATGGGTTTACCTGTATCTAAATACAGCCCTGTGTTTAACATATCTATATGTGAAGATGGGTTTACCTGTATCTAAATACAGCCCTGTGTTTAACATATCTATATGTGAAGATTGGTTTACCTGTATCTAAATACAGCCCTGTGTTTAACATATCTATATGTGAAGATGGTTTTACCTGTATCTAAATACAGCCCTGTGTTTAACATATCTATATGTGAAGATGGGTTTACCTGTATCTAAATACAGCCCTGTGTTTAACATATCTATATGTGAAGATGGGTTTACCTGTATCTAAATACAGCCCTGTGTTTAACATATCTATATGTGAAGATGGGTTTACCTGTATCTAAATACAGCCCTGTGTTTAACATATCTATATGTGAAGATGGGTTTACCTGTATCTAAATACAGCCCTGTGTTTAACATATCTATATGTGAAGATGGGTTTACCTGTATCTAAATACAGCCCTGTGTTTAACATATCTATATGTGAAGATGGGTTTACCTGTATCTAAATACAGCCCTGTGTTTAACATATCTATATGTGAAGATGGGTTTACCTGTATCTAAATACAGCCCTGTGTTTAACGTATCTATATGTGAAGATGGGTTTACCTGTATCTAAATACAGCCCTGTGTTTAACATATCTATATGTGAAGATGGGTTTACCTGTATCTAAATACAGCCCTGTGTTTAACATATCTATATGTGAAGATGGGTTTACCTGTATCTAAATACAGCCCTGTGTTTAACGTATCTATATGTGAAGATGGGTTTACCTGTAACCAAAGTGTGCCGTGCCGGTTCTGTGCACAGAATCGCAGGTCGGCTGTCCATGTGAACCCGCCCTATAAACACCAGAGCCAATCGGAGAGTGGGAAGTTGCGGCCTGAAGATCGTTTGAGCTTCCTGTTTGAAGTAAACGGTAATGGCTATGCTCCACTGAATGCCGGAAGGATTGTTCCCTTCCCCTGGGTTTGCTGATGCCCCTGTCATGATTATTATTGAATAAAAACTAATTAATAAATTATGCTAATTAGCTGGCCATTCCGGTAGCATTGTAAGGTCTGTGTGCTTGCTGCATGGAGGACTTTACTGAGGCTCTGCAGCCAATGTGAGGTGAGAGTTAGAAGTGAGAGATTTGCCTGATGTTGAAATCCGCTTTTTTGGCGATAGGCCAGGCTTTGTGTGTGAGTGCCCCCTGCTGGTCCAGGTTGGTGTTAGAGGCAAAGCGCTAACGCCCCTGTGAAGCCGATGCCTGGTCCACAGGTGCGGTAATTGTTCAGGCTGTCTGTGGTTTCGCCCCCCGAGACCCTGGGAGGCGTCTGTGGGCCTCTGGGAGGCGTCTGTGGGCCTCTGGGAGGCGTCTGTGGGCCTCTGGGAGGGACCAATCTCACCTCAGCCCACCTGTTCTGTCACATGATCCTCAACCTGCCGCAGTTTGCACACATACAAGCATACATCCATAACATGCATACAGTACATACATGTGCATACACACACACACACACACATGTACTTACATACATATATACAGTACATGTGCAGACACACATACATACTATGCATGCATGCATACATACATACATACATACATACACGTACTTACATACATACATGCAAACATACATACATTGTACATAAATACATACCTACATACATAACATGCATGCATACATACTGACATACATACTTATACACACACTTACATACAGTACATGCATGCATACTGTACATACATACATGCAAACAAATGTACATGTTGTTTGGTAGGTTTGAAGGTAACGTGAGAATACAAGCGTAAATATTTAGAATCCCTTCAGTGGTTGGAATCAGCACTTATGTTTGTGGATCCTTATTTAATAAGTCTCCTCTCATTTTTGCCATAAACCATAAACCCTATTTTAATCAATAGAAAATAAGAGTCCCTCAGATGAGCATTATTTTGTTACGATGGCTTTTCAGTGATCTGCTGACTCTGCCGCCTTATTTATTTTGTCGGGCGTCTTTATATCAAATACTGTTCATTTTCTGTTGATTGTCTCTTAATCTTTATTATTATTATTATTACTATCATTATTTTTACAGCTGGCAGCATAAATGCCCAAAACTCTCCACAAACACCTGAAGCGTCTCCTTCCGTGAGCTCCCAGGGAAATGGCCGTTTAACGTCGGATATTTATTTAATCAGTAATTCTTCCTATTTTCAGTGGGCCCCTCTCCTCGTCCTCCTCCTCCTCCTCCTCCTCGGTGACGACCCCTCAGAGTTTGTGTCTCTGTGGTCTCCCCCCAGGTTCTGGAGACGTACCCCAACACTGCCATGAGCCACAAGGAGATCCTCCAGGTTATCCAGAGAGAGGGGCTTAAGGAGATAAGGTAAGGATTTACCCCCCCCCTACCTCCTACCCAAAACCCGGGTTCTGCCAGTTAGTCAGTCAGGATGAAGCTGAAATAAGGGTGTAGGAACCTTTCTTTGCCCTTAGCAAGTGATCCTGGAACGGAATCCAGATTTTTACATTGAAATGATGACCATCCCATTGGCTTATCCTGCCAATACACTGGATGCCTCCCATCCTATCATCCCATGGTCTGGGATGGAACCCTGACCATGGCAGTGCTGATTGGCTGCCGGCCCGACAGGGAAGCTCATGATTGGCTGTAGTGTTGCCCAGGGAGGGAGGGTTATAGTTCTCATCCTCATTACTCAAGGGTGCCCCCTAATGGTTGATCAGGCACCTGCAGTCAGGCTGCGCATGAAGTGTAGTACTCTGACACGATGACCGCACAGCTCGGCGGGCGTGCCTCTCTGCCCTCTACTGAAATTTTGGAGGACGCTGTGGTGGTGGGACGGGCCAACAAATATAACCAGTTATTCCAAAAACTAAAGATAAGAAAATTAGAGATTAGGATATTGGTTAACAAAAAAATTGATTTGGGGATTTTGGAATGTTTTGCCAAGGGCACTGATTGGATACTCTGTCCATCCTGAATGTGCACCAGATGAATTTATTTATTTACAGCCTCTACTGTGGACTGCATTCACTGATTAAGGGCACTGGAAGAAATATTGTATTTATTGGTTCGTTGAAGAACACTGACAGCTTAGATATATACAGGCTAAATCCTGCCTGAAACTCAGTACATGGAAGGAATATTAAAATTAACAAGCCATGAAGGAATTAAGGATTGCTTTATAAATTTACTGTACGAAGTAACTATTGAGTAAAATAAAAGTGAAAATTTTTTTAAAGTCATATTAACGATTGTGTGTGAAATACGCGTTAAATACATGATGTTACATTGAAGGGCATGTAATGATATTGCGGTGAGGAAATGTTCACAGCCCTTATGCACGGTGGGTATGCTCAGGCAGAGAGGAGAAGGGGGGCAGGTGTTTGAGAGAGGTCTCTGTTGGATTCTGAGGCATCCGAGCGATAATGAGGGAACTAATTACAAATTCTACAGTCTGTTCCCGACGGGCGGGGGTTTGAGGGGGTGGGGTGGGGGGGCCGGGGGTGGGGGGGTGGGGTTGCTCTCTAAACAAAGACTGACAACACCCAGAGTGGCCGTTCTGTACTTTACCTTATGGGTTTTGGGGGGGGGGGGGGTTAACAGATGGTCATTGCCGGAACATAACCAGACCCCCCCCCCCCCCCCCCAGCAGGAATGGCCTCGGTTCACCTCGCGGTCAAGGTTGGACAGCGCCGCAAACAAACCGTAGATCATCGTCGTCAGAGTTTGCCAGGAGATTAGACGCTTAAACAGCCCTCTGTCGTCAGTGGCCGTGTTTCCAAAGGGACGGAGCCTTGTTTGTTCCGCTAAATGCCTCCACCTGAAGGCACGTGACGCTTGTTTAGGCGGGTCTGGGCTTGGGGAAAGAGTGATATATAAAAGTGTAAGAAACACTGAAAAAGAGGCCGTTGGTAACATTCAGAGTAAATGCGTGGGCAAAAAGCAGAGCGTTAAACCGCCGTGTTTATCACCACGAGAGAAGACGTTGTTCGTAGCGACTCACCTGACGGATGATTAACGGGAATTGGCTGAAGCCCACAGTGTTGAGAAATGCTCTCTCACTTCGATGAGAAAGACATTTCACTCTTCGTCTCTAAGCTATTAGTAGCTCCTGTTACTCCGGGCGTGACCGTGGGGTCGCAGGCAGTAAACACAGCGCAACACATTCCCCTTTGACTTCATTAGCGGCCGCCGGTGCGTAGAGCGGTAATTGTGTGATAAATCCATAACAATAGAAGTCGCCGACCTCAGCTGTCTACAAGGGTACTTAAAAATAAAATAAACAAAAGAAAACTTTGCACCCAGACAACGTGTGTTTGTGCTGTCATTAGAGGCCATTGAAATCATCCCTGAAATTGCCTTGCTGGCCAATCAATTCAGGTAGTGTTCCGTTTTAATGAGGACGAGGTGCACGTTTCCCTGGAAACGGGCCAGGACCTGTTGTGGTGGTGGGTGGGGGGTGGGGGGGTGGTGGGGACAAAGTAGATAATAACCTGTTCTTGCTTTTCAAGATGAGTTGGAAAAAAGTATAAGCAATTTATTTTTTAACAAGCCGGAGTTCAAATGCTTGTTATTTTCTATTTGCGTGGACTGCTGTTTTATAAAAGGGAACGGTTACTGAGATTTGATCTACACAAAGCTGAAGCCTCCATTTTAATTAGTGCTGAGGCTCGCTACTCCCCTGGATGTTATCAGTCCTTTAGATCCAAGGGAGTTACGGAGATATAAACCCCCAGAGCTGATGGCTATCTGACACTTCTACACCCGCTTGCTAGAGACACAGTTCACATTCATTGTTTCACTACCTAAACAACAGTGTGGGAACAGAGCTTTGCAGCCAAAAGGTTGTTGGTTCAAACCCCACTATGCACAAAGAGGGTTGTCCGTGTGCAATCCAGCCGGGTGATGCCCAACCTGCTTCAGTCTGGCTTTGTAAATGGATAATATGTAAGAGAATGACAGAAGGCCCTTGGTTATGTGTGTCTGATAACCGGAGCGTTCTTTGGTTTCTTTGGAAACGGGGAAGCCTTCCTCATCACTGCACAACAACATTAAAAGAAACCTCACATCCATGAAATACGCGTGTGTGAATTATTGACATAGATGTAAGATTGCCAAAGTGCTAAGTCACCATCCGTATCAAAAGTTGTATTGCTTTGGCAAAATTTGAGCACTCGAGTTCTTGCAAAACTTGGCAGTTAAGACGTTTTTCAGGAGCACCAGTATAAATGAGGAAATGATGAGATGAACAGATGAGAGATAAACAGAAGGTTCTGGAAGGACTGAGCCTCAGGAAGCTCATCGCTAGCCAGTCACCAACCTGCGTGGTCCCCGCTAGGCTATCGATGCGAGGATTGAATTTTGTTCCTTGGGCTCGTAACGGCAGATGTTCCAGTGTCCCTGCTGCTGTGGTGCGGTGTTGGACCCGGCCGGGGTGATACCTCGTCCCGTTAACGGTCACCTTTACGGGTCCACCGCTCGCTGCCGTGCATGGCGTGATCACTACAACATTCCATAAATGCCCAGCTGTCAGTTCTGTGTTCAGCCTTCCAAAAATCGGAAATTAAAGATAAGAAAAGCCAGACTGCAGATTTCTGGCCCGCAGATTTTCCCGGGATGATAAACGGAACAGTCCAAGCAGCGCTGAAATCTACCGCACTTCAGGGTGTATGGACCTGATTTCCCCACTTTGGCTGCAGTGCTAAAATCCAATATTTTACACACATTGGTTTGGGATATCCTATTTAATATAATTAATTTAGTATAATAGCATAACACTTATTTATTAACTGTTAAAATACAACAAGTGACAATGAAAGGCATGCCGATGCCATCTATTCATTTGTAAAGTCGTTTTTTTTCTAAATTCTAAGTCAGTGTTCTAGAACTCCATTGCTTTTTTCCAGTAGCGATTGTTACATCAGCTTTAGAATGTTCAGTTGAGAACATTCTAATCACATATTTGTGATCTTGCACCTTGAAGGGTTAATTGCCAGTTCTGCATTTATATTTTGGCATTTGTCTTATCCCGAATGATTTAGAAAGATTAAATTTTTATATACAGGCAGTTTATACAGCTATACAGATTTATTACTGTAGCAGTTTATGGTAAGTACCTTGTAGAGGGATACAGAGGCAGCACCCAAGCTGAGAATTAAGCCCGCGGTCCTTTGAGTTCCAACCCCAGTTCCCTACCTGCCACCCACATTTTGGAATGTTTGTGATAATTCTAAAACTACTGACTGAGGCCAGATTTTTGGTTCACCAAACACTGACTGCTTTTAAAAAAATTGTTGTCAAAATGGAATACACTAAAAAAAATGTGGCATGTTGATTCATATCTACAGAATGGATGTCTGCAAATGCTGAGTTTTGTTTTACTTTGCATTAAAGACTACGTACATATCAAGGAAAGACTGCAGCTTGGACACGAATCCCCAGAGGCAATAAAAACAGAACTGAACCATGAAATAGTATTGTAGATATAAAAATGTATTCTAAAAGCCTCATTCATATCATATTTTAAATTGCATCCATATTTATGCAAGTCTGTATTCAACATTTACATTTCCGCTTACATAATCTGCACCCCATGCCTTATTATTGTTGGAATTCTGTTCATGGTTATTTCCTGTTTTTTCTTTATTAAAAACATGGGGTAAATGTTTTTTCATAAGAGATTCCTGTTCCTTGAATACTCAAAATCATTCCCTGTGTTTCCAGCAAACCTCAGTGATTAATATAGAAAAGGACGCAGCTTTAGGCCATTTTAGTTGTTGTTTTTTTTTTGTTTTTCTTTGATGATGAACTAAAGCTGCCCCCCCCCCCATATGTCACTGTTTGTGTTTTAGTGCTCTTTTTATCCGGTGCAGTTCGCCATTTTTGTTTTGTTCGTCCGTTTGTGTTTTCTCCCCTGCCGTTTGTTTGAATACCTGCCCTTATAATCGTCCTCATAAACTTCTAATTATTATTTTTAATTCTTTTGCCTTTTGGTTTCATTGTCTCTCTTGTCTTTCCAGAAGGTAAGAAAACAAAAACTTCTCTTTAACTGTTTTAAATGGACTAACCGTGACCCTATTTATATGGTTTTGTACTGCATGTAAGTAACTCCCGTTTACAAACTACCCCCTCCCCTGGTCAAACACAAGAGGACAGCAGAGGGGGTTTGGGGGCCACGTTTGGGGACCCCAGCAGCAGAGGGGGTATACTACAAAGCAGGATTACTGAGTTAGCTGGATAACTGCACTGAGGGTAACTCAGTAATCCTGCTTCGTAGTATAATTCTCAGGTATTTGCTGTTGTCTTTAGCCTGAGCGGATATCGCCTCCCCTATAGGCTCCCTACACGTGGAAGATGGTCTCCTTCGCCGTAGCTCTTCACCTTAGCTCTTAGCCGTAGCCCTTAGCCGTAGCCCTTAGCCGTAGCCCTTAGCCGTAGCCCTTTCCTCTGCGAATGTAGACCATCCTCCATCTTGGCAGTAACCGAAGGCTGTTCTAACACACGTTCAGCATGCTTTGCCACCGAGGATTGTGGGAATGAATTCACCGTTTCAGCCTCTGTAGTTCTGTGTATTTTGCGATTAATGCATTTGTCTGTTTGTTTGTTTATTTTTGGAAGGCGTAAGGAACGTTGCCCCCCACCCCCCACCTCCTGTTGTCCCCACGTTTCTCGCTCCTGTTTAACTTAACTAGGCCATTTGCTTTGATGTTCATGTGCATAATAATTCATTATATTTTATTTCTTGTCAGTGTGGATACTCAAGTGTGTGTGTGTGTGTGTGTGTGTGTGTTTTAATTTGCTTAACCTCGCAGATTCTGTATGACCATAAGGCTTTTATGGTTCCTCTCCAAAATCTGTTCTGGGGCTTCGTCCCCTCCGCCAAGTGACACTAAATATTCTGCCTCTTTTTAGTCAAAGGATTGTGTGCCTCAGTATTTCTGTGTATTTCAAGTGGAAAACTGGGTAACACATTGTAGTGTGATGTATTGCCTAGCTCAGGAACCTCCGACATAGCCAATCAGTGCTTAATTTACCTTACTGACTGGCTAGAGTCCTCACACCTTGTTTCCAAGGCCTAAATTGGTTGCGGAATTAAAGGAAACTACAAAACCAGCAGAGACTACGGCCCCCAGGACTGGAGTTTGAGACCCCCATCTTGCCCCGGAGGCCAGTAGCACTACCTGACAGTTAATTCATTGAATAATGTCACTGTTTGGCCAGAGATCCAACTCACCTGGTGTCTCAGGTCTAAATCAGTCCTTGATTGGCCAGAGATCCCACTCGCCTGGTGTCTCAGGTCTAAATCAGTCCCTGATTGGCCAGAGATCCCACTCGCCTGGTGTCTCAGGTCTAAATCAGTCCCTGATTGGTCAGAGATCCGACTCACCTGGTGTCTCAGGTCTAAATCAGTCCTTGATTGGCCAGAGATCCCACTCGCCTGGTGTCTCAGGTCTAAATCAGTCCTTGATTGGCCAGAGATCCCACTCGCCTGGTGTCTCAGGTCTAAATCAGTCCCTGATTGGTCAGAGATCCCACTCGCCTGGTGTCTCAGGTCTAAATCAGTTCCTGATTGGACAGGAAGAAAGAGAAGTGGCAGCACTGCTGGTCTCCAGGGCCAGAGTTGAGTATCTCTGATATAATGCATTGTATGTAATATTATTATATTATTAATATGTATAATATATATCATGTATATTATGTGCATTAAATTAGGGATCTGCAACCCGGGTTATGTAGAGCTTTTTTTTGTTTTCGTCTTAAAATAAGCAACCCATTTGTATTTATTTTTTACATTTTCTATTTGGTTTTTTGCTAGTTTATAGCTTAGAAGGTATAGCCGACTGTATTCTATGTTCATTACTAGGGATAGCTCCTATGTTGTGAGAAACTTGTGCTTCATCGGATTTGCTTTGTAGTTGTGTCAATGACCTTCAATATGCACTTATTGTACGTCACTTTGGATAAAAGCGTCTGCCAAATAACTAATGTAATGTAACAACTCTGCAGTCAGCTGGGCCACGTTTGGGGACCCCAGCGGACCCTGTGGCTCTCCGGGGCCAAGGTCGGGGACCCCAGCGGACCCTGTGGCTCTCCGGGGCCAAGGTCGGGGACCCCAGCGGACCCTGTGGCTCTCCGGGGCCAGGGTTGGGGACCCCAGTGGACCCTGCGGCTCTCCAGGGCCAGGGTTGGGGACCCCAGTGGACCCTGCGGCTCTCCAGGGCCAGGGTTGGGGACCCCAGTGGACCCTGTGGCTCTCCAGGGCCAGGGTTGGGGACCCCAGTGGACCCTGTGGCTCTCCAGGGCCAGTGATGCAGGCTCTTGCATTGGATCCTTCTGCTTTTGATTATACGGGTGCTAATTGCCGCAAGCTCAGTGATCTCTATAGCGATTAGCCTTTTTAAAGAGGAAAGCATGTCGTTTTTAAAGCCAGTTCAGTCTGCTTCTGCAGCTCTAGTATACATCAAACACCATCATATGCACAAGAGTGGAATGTTTGATTTCCATAACCATGGTGTTTTTTTTTAGATGATAATAGAGATTTAGATTATTTATAAGCACTTACACATTATTAATATACCTGTCATCTTGCAAATCCATAATGCATGCAGTAGCGTACAGAAAGAACACCGTTTATTACGGTTCACTTGAGTATTGACTTATATCTTTTTTAAGCAGAGCATAACGCAACATTGCGTAAGGCAACGTATTTTCCCCACAAAAAAACCTGCGTCTGCCCCGTAGCGCATATCTAATAAGACGCGGCACTTTTTGTCACAATAGAAAAAGCGAAATTCTAAAGTTTTGACTGATTTCCCCAAAGCAAAAAGGAAAAGAAAAAAGGTTCAGAAACAGCGGGGTGGTGGGGGTCTGTTTTTCGTTCAAAGAGGAAGGCGCCCGTGCGCTTTTTTGGCAGCTGCCCTGTAATTGGTTCTCTCTCGTTCGTTCCTAGTGGCACCTCGCCGTTGGCGTGTCTGAATGCGATGCTGCACACCAATTCCAGGGGGGAGCAGGGGATTTTCTACAAAGTACCGGGCCGCATGGGAGTCTACACACTGAAGGTGAGCGCTCTGCGAAACGCGATGCGGCACGCGGGAATCGTCTGTTACTTCAAAGAGAGGAGGAGCGTATTCACAGAGCTGACGTTCAAGCTAAAATTATTAAATAAAAGTGTCACAGAATCGATTCCTGAAAGCCGCCTTTCTGAATGCTCTCTGTCATGTTTTTTTAATTTTATTTTTTATTTTATTTTATTTTATTTTTTTTTTATTTTTTTACCAAGGTGGCTGCCTTCTTCAAATGTAACATAAGTTCCAAGGTTATGTCCTCATTTTATTTTAGTTAGAATAGTTTATCTAGGCCAGCCTATATTTTAAGTGTGTTGTGAGAAAGCATCTGTGTGTATGCATGTATTTATGTGATAAAATATTACTCTATTTTAAGGGAAATTATTATTGTTCAAACCTGTTTCATTAGTTCTGTTCTGTGCATGTTCCCCTGAAGGTTAACTGTATTTTTCAGTCTGTGATAGAGACCGCAGGCTATATCTTAATCATGGGAGGGAGCATCCAGTCTAAACTAAATTTGGGAATCGACAGAAAGTCACAATCCGTCTGCCAGCTATCTCCTCCAACTCCAATTAAAGGTGACCGTGAGACTTAACTCCAACGCTTAGTTCTTCTAACCTAGAGGTCCGTATCCTACTTGCACATCTATGCCTGTAACTCTGGTGGAAGTGTTTTTTTTTCCAGCTGTAAGCTTTTGTTCTGGGATTGGTTACGGTACACTTTGGGCCTAAATTCCACTTCTATGTGAAAGTAGTTCTCATTTGGGGTTCTAGACGAGGCCTTGGGTGAATGAAACTTTCCACACCTCCAGAATGCAGTCATACACCAAGGTATCTGTTATTGGAGTATGGCTGGCTTGACTGTTGGGAATGATAGTGCCCCTAATATAAGACCAGAGGGGCTCAGTTATTTCCCTTTGCAACAGAGTTAAAATATGTCTGTCATCAACTACTGCTCCTGATGCTAATACTGTCATTACTGCGGCAGGACTGTGCTTAAATGCAGTGATTCTGACTCTCACCGTGTGGGGTTTGTTTCAGTAGAGGACTGTGCTTAAATGCAGTGATTCTGACTCTCACCGTGTGGGGTTTGTTTCAGTAGAGGACTGTGCTTAAATGCAGTGATTCTCACGCTCACCTTGTGGGGTTTGCTTCAGTAGAGGACTGTGCTTAAATGCAGTGATTCTCACGCTCACCTTGTGGGGTTTGCTTCAGTAGAGGACTGTGCTTAAATGCAGTGATTCTGACTCTCACCTTGTGGGGTTTGCTTCAGTAGAGGACTGTGCTTAAATGCAGTTATTCCGACGCTCACCGTGTGGGGTTTGTTTCAGTAGAGGACTGTGCTTAAATGCAGTGATTCTGACTCTCACCTTGTGGGGTTTGCTTCAGTAGAGGACTGTGCTTAAATGCAGTGATTCTGACTCTCACCTTGTGGGGTTTGCTTCAGTAGAGGACTGTGCTTAAATGCAGTTTTTCTGGCACTTACCGTGTGGGGTTTGCTTCAGTAGAGGATAGGGTTAGGGTTAGGTTAGGGTCAGTTATTCTGGCGCTCACCTTGTGGGGTTTAACTGGCCGCTGCGCTATGCTGTGGAATGTTCCGTATTGTCCGTGGGGCCTCCGCCCAGTTTTCTCAGTGACCGCAGCGCCAACGCCGAATTGCCAACGACATCATTAACCATCTCTGTGTCACGTATGTTTACCACACTGACCAGCAGTGTTTCCCACGTCGATCGGTCATCATAGGTTAGGATTTTCCGTGAGCGCTGTGTTTGCGGTCGTCAGCAGAGAACGTTAGACAGCATCCTTCACATAGACAATTTTTGCATGTCATATCCGTGGAATAGAATAGAACACACACACACACACACACACACACACACACACACACGCACACAAACACCCAGATGCAAACATGTATGCACACGTGTTCAAACACAAGCACACACTCACACAAACACACACACACACACACACACAGAAAATGCATGCACTTGTATGTGTGCCACACACATACTGCACACACACATTGTTTCTATATAATTTCAAATGGCATATTAATTTGTAAAAAGGTGTAGTATTGTGGAATCAAAGTAAATTCCATTCTCTAGGCTTTTGTAAAAAAAAAATGTCTGAATTGCCGTGATTTCCCACTGGTTTTGCTTTAAATTAAATGAATTTATCTGGCTGTTGAGGTTCTGTAATTCCCTCATTGCGGGGACTTTTATCTGTCATAAAGTTCAGTGAATAGCGCCATGTAGCTGGGCTTAATTGATAACCCAGAGCTGAATGCATTAATTGAGTATTACTCCCAAAGTGGTTTATGAAACGTTGCAGTTCATTTTCACATTAAAGAGCGGAAGGAATCGTAACCCGATATATTTGCAAAGGAATGCTGTCTGTATGTGATTGGAGAGTGATCCTTCATGAATCTCATAATGGGAGGAGCCATCATGTGTCACCCATATTTGAACCAATCATTGTGTCTTGCTGTGGGTTCCAAAGTCTTTTGATTGGTTGACTGAAGAAACTCTTGTGACAGGAGAAGTAGCAGAGAAGCAATGGCGGTCACCTATGGCAGCGTCTGTGTCAGTGATAGTCGGCAATCGGTCCACAATCCGTAGTCCAGCCCCCCTTGGTCTGCAACCCCCCCCCCCCATCACTTTCACCCCCCACCCTCCCCAAACCGGTCTGTAGTCTCGCTAGGGTGTCAGGAAGAAAGGCTCGAGCCAGGCCCATTCAGGAGACAGTTACTCCTTCTGTCTAAAGATGCTTATATAAGGGTGTCTGTGTTAAATGTAATGAAACTGTTCACCACAGGCAGTAAATGTCAGGGTGGTGAAGGCATTGTTCACAAAATGGTTCCTCTTTCAAGAACAATTAAATAAAATCACGAGAGAGCCTTTTGTACTCGCCCTTTAAAAAGCCTTTTTTTTATTATTTAAAAAAAAATCTGTCGTGGCTTTATGGGACTGTTACAAAGCGAATGATGGATGATGTAGCAGGACCGCGTTTCTAACTTCACCCCGCTCCTCAGAGAGAACGAGGAAGTGGCGTCCTTAAATGTAATTGATCTGCACGCGTCGTCTCTTATCTGCAAACGGCGCCTTTTGGCGGTTATTCCGCATATTAACGGCGCTGCAGTAGCCTCGCTCCAGATTTGACCTTGGACTGCAAAAATGCGGTTTTCCTCCATGCGGTGTTTTTCCTCTTTGTCCTTTTTATCGGTCCGACGCGGTCTGTCTTCAGACATCTTCAGGATCTCGAAAGGACACATTTACAGCCGGGCTGCAGCGCAGCGTAAAGAAAAAGCGGCGGTTTATATTAAAAAAGTGCCCGGAGAAGGCGCCTTTTTTTTCCCGGCCTACTTTATAAACACCTGTCACGGTTAACAAATCTTTTTTTTTTGTAGCGGCTGTTTGTAAATTACAAGCTACTCAAGTTGTGGCCTTGTGCTCCAGTCCAATGCACACAGAAATTGGGGTTATGCCTTTAAATCTGCCGTAGTGCGTCCCTCATTTTTTCGGGTACTGCCTGCAGGGACCAAGACCTTGTGCTAGGCACACGCAGAAACAGCACAGGACACAGTGTTGCCAAATAACTGAATGAATCCCCTCCCCAAAACAATTTAAAGTCGGTTTGGGGCTGTTGGATTTCCATGTTATTAATAAGTTATTAATTAAAGGTGTTTGTTAGCTCACCTCAGGGAGCCCTGCGGCTCTCCGGGACCAGGGTGTGACACGCCTGGGATATGGGAATACTGTTGATATTTTTCCATTGTATCACCAGTGCTCAAGCTTCGAAGACCTGCAACATTCTGATCACACGGCCAGTTCCCCACCACAACACCACCGGTGCTTCTTTAAAAAAAATGTAATTTGCATTCCGGCCATCTTGTGAGCTGCTTTTGTGAAAACTGAGAAAAGCGGTGAGGCCGTGCGTGCGGGTGGTAATTCACCCCGCCGTTTCCATAGCGCCAAGGCGGCGAGAATGATCTGGTGGAAAAGGCTGGCGCTCTGGCGGCCTCCCTTGGCTCCCGCGCGCGGCTCGTGAAAGGGCCCTATTATCTGGAGCCTTTCTGCAGCCCACCCACGTCTACACAGGAGGGACGCTACCTGCAGAGGAGGCGGGTTTGGCTGCGTTGCCCGCGCCCTCCTCTCGCTGCGGCCGCCACAGACGAGCCCTCTGTTTTTTAATTAGAGTTACATTGCTTCTGTTTAATGAATCACTAGCTGGGTTTACCCCATTGTCCTGAGGGGTAAATCGGTACGAAGGTGCGTGAAGGTTGTGTGAAGTCTGCCACAATTGAACCAAGAACCAACCTTTGAAAATTTGCTCCAAATAGGTCATTACCTGGGGAGTGGGTGGAAATCATAACTGCCTCCGTTCTCACCTGGAGATTAGGAGCTTATCACTGGAAACTAGAGAGAGAGGTTAGTGAGTGTGAGCCACGTTTTCTGTGTTGTGTTTAGCAGACACATTAAAGCAGAACAGTGATGCCTCGTGTTATAATGGCTTCTCAAAAACTTCAATAGGCAGAGCATTCTGCTCAAGTTTTGAACTTTTACAGGGTTTCTAAATTTTGCAACGCTCCTCCTGACTGCCCTCTCTTAATGACTAATAATATTAGAGGTGGGAGGCATGGCTAAACTGGTTCAACTAAGACAGTGATTGGTTGCATCAGGTACTTTGGTTTGGATTGACTGCTTGGGAGAAAAAAAACCTCTTGGGGTTAAGGCTTCCAAGAATAGGATTGTGTAACTCTAGACATATGAAGAACCCAGGTTTTTTTATGGGTGGAGGGGGTGGGTTATTGGCATTTTATTTGTTAAAATATGATCAGAACTGAATTCTCATCTGCAGTGCTATCCTGTGGGCGGAGAATGGAAGGGATTGTTTACCCAATCAGATGAAGGAGACACAGGGGAATGGTTAGCTGGCCAGATGTAGACAGGCAGTTGTGGGAATT
Source organism: Ilyophis sp. 1 JC-2022 (assembly GCA_022702515.1). Lineage (NCBI taxonomy): Eukaryota > Metazoa > Chordata > Actinopteri > Anguilliformes > Synaphobranchidae > Ilyophis > Ilyophis sp. 1 JC-2022. Next base: position 74,504,359 of record CM040395.1, on the reverse strand, counting down.
TGACCAGCACGGCAGGGTTAACGAAAAAGTGCCGCAGGAGCTTTAATAACCGCAGTCAGTCGGGACCCCAGTTAAATGTCTCGCCCAAATGATGGTCTTTGGCAAGTTACCAAACAGGAGAGCTGCATATTCAAGTGAAGGTTACCTCAGTAAAATCTGTCTCACTCTCTCACTCTCTCTTTCTACCCTTTTTTTATCCCCCTCTTTCTCTCTTGTTCTCTCTCTATCCCCCTCTCTCTCTCTTTCTATCCTTCTCTCTATCCCCCTCTTTCTCTATCATTCTCTCTCTCTCTACCCCCCTCTTTCTCTCTCTTTCTATCCTTCTGTTATGTTCTGAGTTTGTTTTGTATTTCTGTCATGTTTTGTATTGTCACAGTTTTTGAAGCATACATTTTTCCATGTTTTTCCGCAGCCTTGCGTTCATACTGCTTCTCTCTCTTGCTGTCACTCACGCTTCCCTTATTGTTTAATTCTCCCGTGTCTATTTACTAATCTACTAACGTTAGATCAGGATTGGGTAATACTAACTCTCTAACCATGTGTTCATGTTGCCTTACGTTTCTCGTGCATGTCATTTACTAATTTACTAACACTAGGTCAGGATAGGTTTATTACTAACGAGTACTAATTATCTTGTTATCTTGTCAACCCTCCACACCTGATTTCTTTTCGCATGCTGCTCTCAAGCTAAGTGTCTGCACCTGTCTACACCTGCATATATACCTGCTGTCTTAGTCCCTCGTCGCGAGTTTGTCACTTCTTTATAGCGTTTTGTTTGTTTTCTAATTCTATTCCGAGTGGTCTATCTGTGTTTTCGAGAATCCGTTTTCCCCCTCCGTGTATTTGTTTTCCGAGTTCTGTTGGTTTTTTGTGTTTGTTTCTTTGTCCGTCTTTTTGGGTTATTTTCATGCCTCTTTTGATTGCCTGGTTTTGACCTCTGTCCGTGTTCTCGCGACCCTGCTTCTGGATTTGTTTTGTACCTTTGCCGTGCCTTCCTGTGTTTGACCTATGCCTGTTTTTTGACTTCTCTTTGGTTTTGGATTTTGTACCTTAGCTTTTACATTAAACTTCGGTTTTTTGTACCCCTGCCTGCTTTTGGGTCCCTATTCTCCACCGATCGTAACACCTTCTCTCTCTCCCCCTCTTTCTCTATCATTCTCTCTCTCTCTACCCCCCTCTCTATCCCCCCCTCTCTCGCTCTCTCTCTATCTCCCCCCTCTCTCTTTCTTTCTCTATCCCCCCCTCTCTCTCTCTCTCACAAGATGAGTAGTGGGATGTTTCCCTACCTCCTGATCATTCTGTCTGGTTGCCCCTGGAGACCACTGAAGTGATTGCCCGGGGGAATTTCCTCCAGGGCTGTGTGCTTCCCCCGTCTTCACACAAGCTTGTGACGGGCCACCGCTGTGTAATCACCCTTGGGAACATTTTGTTGTTTTCTGCTCTGTCACAGAAACAAACCGACTGACACAGACACACTTTGGATATATTCGGTGGGGACAAATGGGGAACTGTGTGGAATGTTTCCGAATCGATCGCTTTATCAAATGATGCAATAAGGGGATCGGTTTAGGTGCAGAGACAGAATATTGATTGGGGCGGATTAAGCCAAACGGCCTTGGGGACAGTTTCTTTGGCTTGAAATGATGAAAATCAATTTTGGCTCCATTCAGGAGAGGGTTTGAGACTCTGTCCATCCCGGCTGCCGCCAGAGTCATAATATTCACCCCCCTCAGATAGAACCTCTGCGAAAATTGATCGCTGTCTCACCTAGACAGCGATAAACAGATGCAAACAAACGGGAAAACCAATCTCAGACAGTTGCTATAGAGTCATTATTAACTTATTAATTTATTATGCCAGGGTTGGAGGTCAATGGTGTCTTCCATTAAGCCAATTCACAAAATTAATTGAAATTCAATTAATGAACTGACAAAAAATCCTTGCAAATGACATTACATTACATAATATACATTTTTTTTAAATGTCTGTGTTCAAATGGAATTGAACCCAACCTTGCAAATACATGCATACAAATTCATTCTAACCCTTTAAGGTGCGAGATCACAAAATATGCGTTTAGAATGTTCTTAACTGAACGTTCTAATGCTGATGTAACAATCGCTACTGGTGATTGAAAGCAATGGAATTCTAGAACACTGACTTAGAATTTAGAAAAAACATTCCAAAAAAACCTGCTCTTGGGAGAGTATAATGGAGAGTTGTAGGTCAGAGAGGAGGGGGTGTAGGGTTGGGAGATGAGTATGTATGAGTGTGTTTGTGTGTTTTGCACAGATGTACAGGAAGAAGAGTGAAGGAGAGGAAAGGAGCTTCATGTGTTTATTTTTATTTTATTCATTTATTTTTGTTGGTGGGAGTGCCTAAAGGTTGGGTGGGATGGGAGGGGCCCGTACTTAGGTCCTCGCCTCCATCACACATGTCATGTCAAACCGTGTGATTGGATCGTGCAATCATAACATCCGAAAATTCTGAGAGTTGTTTTTCCTTCTGATACCTGACCATGGGGCCCATTCAAAACAAGTGTCTGAATCTCCAGCTTTTTGAGTACTTAATGATTCAACTGCAGAGAGTATGAATCTCCAGCTCTTTGAGTACATAATGATTCAACTGCAGAGAGTATGAATCTCCAGTTCTTTGAGTACTTAATGATTCAACTGCAGAGAGTATGAATCTCCAGCTCTTTGAGTACATAATGACTCAACTGCAGAGAGTATGAATCTCCAGCTCTTTGAGTACATAATGACTCAACTGCAGAGTATGAATCTCCAGCTTTTTGAGTACATAATGACTCATCGGCAGAGAGTATAAATCTCCAGCTTTTTGAGTACATAATGACTCAACTGCAGAGAGTATGAATCTCCAGCTCTTTGAGTACATAATGACTCAACTGCAGAGAGTATGAATCTCCAGCTCTTTGAGTACATAATGACTCAACTGCAGAGAGTATGAATCTCCAGCTCTTTGAGTACATAATGACTCCAAGAGAGCTTATTGGTTATTTGTTGTTAGTTGTTTATTGTTAAGTGGTTGCGTGTGTGTGTTTGTGTGTGTGCGCGCGTGTGTGTGTGTGTGTGTGTGTGTGTGTGTGTGTGTGTGTCGGAAACAGAAGGACGCCTCAGACAGTCCGAAGGAGCTCTCGGATGATGGCTCGGAGAGTAGCGACGTCGTCTCGGATGCGCAGAGCACGGAAAACGGGAATAACGCCAACAGCAAGGAGAGCCAGAGGGGCAAGTGGAAACGGAGAGGTAGGAGTGCCCTCGCCCCTGCCCCACCTACAAATTGGGATACTTCCCAAAAATTCTCACTCTGAATGTAGTGGAGCTCACAGTTAACACGAGAACATTACCACCATCCACGACCCACATCCTAAATACTCTTTTCTGCTAAATGTAGCTGTGATACACCTGCTGCAATTCCATGTGTGGCCACTAGGGCCATTAAACAATAGGACTTTTGCTGAGCTGTACTATTAGTGTTGTAGAGACATGCATCGCCAGAGAACAGCGTATGTGGTTCTTTTTACATTCATTGTGAGAGAACAATGTGACCCATCGATCCGCAGTGATAAGTCTCATCCGTGAGATTTATAAATAACGGGCAGAGCACAATCATGCACTTGGTTACACACTTATTATCTTATGTTTAATTGTTCCTCTCCAGGGCTCTGTTGCTTGTACTTGGATAACTCAGGTGGATAGCTGTGCTGAGTAAAACCTGAACCCCCCCCCCCCTAATATGGAACATATGCAGTAGCAAAAACACTGTTTTGGGTTTTACTCAGCGCAGTTTGCCAGCTAACTCAGTTAGCCGGCTATGAGGAACAGGGCCCAGTTCACCTCGATGGGGAATAATCTGCTGACCGCAGTGGGGACTACAGTACTGTAAACGCCCAGCAGGTGGCGTGTTTCAGACAGCGGACGAGCTGAAGTGAACCAAGCAGAGGGTGGCAGTGTGTGCAGATCAGCGTGCTCTCTCCTCTCAAGAGCATGCGGACAGCCTCTGCTTTTTTCACTGCGCAGTCACTCTGCAGCCCCCCAGCTGAGCTGCACAGTCACTCTGCAGCCCCCCAGCTGAGCTGCGCAGTCACTCTGCAGTCCCCCAGCTGAGCTGCGCAGTCACTCTGCAGCCCCCCAGCTGAGCTGCGCAGTCACTCTGAGCCTGCACTAAAAACTACACAAACTGCACCAACACACTGCACTAACAAATTACTCCAAACTACCCCGGAGGGGGCAGGTGGGGGTCAGAGAGGGGTATTTTGCTCTGAGACCTGGCTGTAGGGGTTGCAGGTTTACTGCTGTTCGTTCTTCTTTCTGTTTGCATGCCCTGTTCTTGCAAATTAAGCAAACTCATCGGCCATGTGCCTCTTAGAGCTCAGTGGCAGTTTTTTTTTTTTGTTAGTCAGTGTTTCTTCAACGAAAAAAACACCCCCAGAAACAGGAAGGACACCTCGATAACATCTGTGACCACTTCCTTATATGCAGCAGTGTCAGAATAAAGGCTGCTGAACAAAATATTAACTTCACTTCAAACGGGCAAGGAAAGGTAGGGAAAGTAAAAAAATAAATACAAAAATAGAGATTTCTATGCTTGGCTAGGCTTTTCTTCCCTGCATGTTGGAGTGAACTCGGTCAATGCAAAAAAAGAGATAAAAACTAGCGACAATTAATACTGAGATCAGAATAAACAGCAGATTCAGCTGTATGGTGCTGGAGAGAAGAAGACGCCCATTCCAGCACGGGAGGCTTAAAATGCCTGACAGGCAACAAGCCGCCGCTCTTCTTTCAAGTAAGTGGAACAATCGGCTGTCGCTCCTCGTTCAAAAGAGCCTCCACCCTCTTTTCAGTTATTTCATTTATTTTGAAGTTCAGAATACAGCCCTGGGTGATTTAAAACGAGGGTAATTTAGGATATGCGGTGGGACATGCACAGATATATAATATTAAAGATATATTCATATATTAATTTCTCTGATGGGTGCACAGATAGGGGGGAAATTAATACATTTATTATACACTCTAATACATCGGGGGGAAATTAATTTGCAAATGGAGGCGGGGAATTCTCAAAGGTTGATGAGGATTGATCATTCATTCCTGAGCTGCATAAAATACTGCGCTTTCTTCTTTGTATGTTTTTGTTTTCTTGTTGTTGTTGTAGCGGTGACCTCGTGGCTGTTTGAAGTTATGATTATGTGTCTGAAGTTGAGTGAGTAATCGTGACGAGTGAGGGGAGAATTGTGTTGTGTCAAGCTGCAGAAAAGGAAATGTTGGCAGATAGTTGGCAGATATCGCAATAGCTTGCCAAAGCTCGCTCTCGTAGCAAAACATACGATGCTAACTTGACAACATGCGATGCTAACCTGACAATGGGCCTGATTTACTAAGACATTTAGCATGTGCAAAACCTTTTAGATTGGTCATGGTATTTGTTTTGCACCAATCGTTGGTTGTGTTTTTAGTTTTTTGTGTGCTAAAAGGTTTTGGACATGCTAAAGGTCTTAGTAAATCAGGCCCAATATGCAATGCTAACCTGACAACCTGCCTTGATGCTGAGGATGACGTCAGTCTTTAAACTGTATTGTATCAGAAATACATATCAGAAGCATACGCAAAACCTGTGGAGACACAAAGGAATAGTTCCTTTTTTAAAACTGTTTAACCCAATGACCTTGTTTAAAAAGGAATGCAAAATCCAAAGTCACAGTTTGGGTGTGAATTTGTAGCCTACAGGCAGGGTTTTCAAGCTTCACTTTGTCTGGCTGTAATAAACTCAACAACTTAATCCAAGCCTATATTTTAATAAACTCAACAACTTAATCCAAGCCTATATCTTAATAAACTCAACAACTTAATCCAAGCCTATATCTTAATAAACTCAACAACTTAATCCAAGCCTATATCTTAATAAACTCAACAACTTAAACCAAGCCTATATTTTAATAAACTCAACAACTTAATCCAAGCCTATATCTTAATAAACTCAACAACTTAATCCAAGCCTATATCTTAATAAACTCAACAACTTAATCCAAGCCTATATCTTAATAAACTCAACAACTTAATCCAAGCCTATATCTTAATAAACTCAACAACTTAATCCAAGCCTATATCTTAATAAACTCAACAACTTAATCCAAGCCTATATCTTAATAAACTCAACAACTTAATCCAAGCCTATATCTTAATAAACTCAACAACTTAAACCAAGCCTATATTTTAATAAACTCAACAACTTAATCCAAGCCTATATCTTCCACAGGTGTGAACTGTGTGTTGGAAGTTTTGTTTTTGAAAGCGAGCATGTTTTAGTTTCTGCACAATGCAAAGCACACTGAAAGCATCCTCAGCTGTGTGAAGCTGGCACACCTGGTGCTGCAGAGTCTAATGCACACTCAGCTGCTGTTTCCTCAGCTTGGTGGTTAAATTTGAGTCAAATAAAGCGTGTGGCCGATGTCACAGAACACTCTGTCAGAGCCGCGTGGCCAGTGCAGTAAAACCTGATACTGATAAAGTAAAAGGGGTCGCTAGGCCATCACAAGGCAAGTCAGGATTTAGTCTAAAATGATCACTGGTGCAGAAATGGTCAGTATTTTAGGGTGTCACTTGGCTTTAAGATCTTCTGTACCATTTATCTACGGCAGAGATTCTCAACACCAGGCCTGGGATGAACCCCTATTTATGCTGGATTTTGTTACAGCCGATGCCTTGAAACGGGTGTTTAAGTTTGGTCAGGTTATTTATTGTGTACATTCATGCTGGTTTGGTTTGTTGATTTGGGTTCGGTGACCACATGGCCACAGTTTCAGCAGTTTGTACCCGTTTGGTTCCACCAGTCAGTCTGTAATCTAATCAGTTAAAAAGTTGTAACATTGTTATAAAGGAAATGTTTGAAATAACGATGTAGAAAATAACGGCATTGAGTTGATCTGGCTGATTCAAAGTCCAGAGATGTTCATATGGAACATTAATTATGTAGGGCACACATAGCTGTTTCTGACAATATAAATCATTCCTCAGTAAACAATATAAATCATCCTTCAGTAAACAATATAAATCATCCCTCACAAAACAATATAAATCATCCCTCAGTAAACAATATAAATCATTCCTCAGTAAACAATATAAATCATCCTTCAGTAAACAATATAAATCATCCCTCAGTAAACAATATAAATCATCCCTCAGTAAACAATATAAATCATCCCTCAGTAAACAATATAAATCATCCCTCAGTAAACAATATAAATCATCCCTCAGTAAACAATATAGATAATTTCTCAGTAAACAATATAGATCATCCCTCAGTAAACAATATAGATCATCCCAGTAAACAATATAAATCATCCCTCAGTAAACAATATAGATAATTTCTCAGTAAACAATATAAATGTCTGATTAAGAACTAACAGCTTGGTACAGGTTGCATTTGTGCTTGGAGCAAAAACAGTTGTTCAAATATTTCATGAAATTACCTTGATTAAATATTTAATATCCATGCATACTTTTCCCTGCCCTGCAATGTTTACAGAACCACGTCAAAAGGTCACAAATTTAAAATAATAAAGAGACAAGAAAAGAAACAAGAAATAACATGTGCAAAGTTTAGTGACTAAGCAATTTAAAAAAATAAAAGCACAACTTAAAAGGGAGCACATTTGATTGTGGTTATTGATTTCCCAGTGGCGGCGGCGGCCTTGTTTAGAAGCAGCTGCTTCTTGCGGTCACTTCTAGTCATCAGCATGCTGGGTATTTTAACCTGTAAAAATGCATTAAACTAATGGATTATAGTTATAATTAAAAGTTGGCACAAAAGTGACTACATTAACGGCTAGTCGGTTGCAGGCTCAAATCCAGTCTGTGTATGGGAGAGCGTGTAAAAGCATACTCTGTGGAAGTCATCGCTAATCTCCACTGCTCACCCAATCACAGCACAATGTGTCACATCGTCATTTTTTAATGATTTCACTCTAAAGCACACTGTCTGTCTGATAGATATAGAACCATAGATTAAGTTGTTGATGTGACATATCACTTGAAGTAATCGTAACTTGGTATTCTGAAATGGAACAATTTGGCAGCCATCTTACCTGGGTACAGTTCCTAGCCAGCTATAATAGGAACCTAAGGCAAAAGTGCCATGGACTGTCTTTCTTTCTAACCCACTGTGATGTCATGATCTGGTCTCAGAAGCCAGACAGCTGCTGATTGGCTCATAGATATAGAACCATGGTTACTGTCTGAGAGCGGTCTCCTCTGAGTCCGCTCTGCTTGGCTTCATTGATTTTTTGTGCGGCACAAACAAACAGGAAGTGATAACATAAAAGATTTAATAATGGCACAAAGAAAATAGGCCATCGTGGGGAGTGAATCAATGGCATCAGAAATGCAGAAGAATGGAAATAATGGCCTAGCGAACCACGTTCAATAGCCACATTGGGTACATTAGCGAAAGGGCACCTCGCGGCCATCTGTTATCTATCCTTGTGTGCGCCATCAGACATGTCCACTGCGCATTCACATCAGTTTGTCCTTTACTTGGAGTCATTATTTTATTAAGCAAGTTTGCTTATACTTGCATATACTATGTATTTCAGCAGCCATTATAATTAAGTATGACATTTTAGATCGGTAGATGACACTGTTTGCAGATTAGCTTTGCACATTGAGAGAGAGAGATTGGGGCACGCACACACACACACACACACACACATGCGCATACATACACACACAAACCATGCCTGGACAAGGCAACAATGTGTTCCGTCGGCCTAGCATATTTTTAAACAAAGAGAGATACTGTGACGTGTAGACCTGGATCAAACCCTGGATAGGATGCTTGTACACAGAACTTAATTTAAATGCAAATGTCTTGTAAAAACTCCAGTCACTTGGAACATATAATATGTGCAATATACGCTTTGTAAGTCACCTTGGAAAAGGTGTTCTGTTTTGGTCCTTAACTTGACTTTTAAATAAATAAAAAGTTTTTTCCATTCACAAACACAGTTTGGCAGTATTTGTTCATACTGGCAATCACACAACTCGCCAAACTGTGCAGAAGAAAAAAAACTTATTTAATTTGGAAGTCTTTGGAGTTAAGTTTTTTAAAAAATAATACATTAATGATAATAATAATAATAATAATTATTATTATTATTATTATAATGAACTGTCATTTGAATCCAAGCTGAAATTATCTATAAATGAAATTATGCTCTCCTCATCAGAGAAGCACGGCTGGTTCGGTCCCAAAGTGCAGATTGAACGTTTTTGCTCTGTGGATGGATGCGGTGAGCATATTTGCGCTGTGGAGCCTATTGGTTGATCTCGTGCTGCACTTTTATCCGGTGTTTCTAACTCTTACTGTGAGAGAAAATGCATAATAATGGGAAACGAAGTGTTTCCCCAGAGCATCGGAAACGCGGAGCCCTGGAGCCAGATCTGCCTGCCTGAATAAAGCATTCGATAATGAGATGGCACCGTCAGCCTCTCCTCTGAATGGCATTCCTCAGCCGTTTCACGCTAGACACAAGTGACACTAATGTAATTTGAAAGATTTATTATATGTAATAATAATCCTCTTTAAATCATTAGAAATGTCATCCTTGTTAGAAGCGTTTTTGTTGTCATGGAGCTGCCTGGATCTACACACTGACTCACAAGCGCACACACACACGCCAACACACACAATTTATTTAATTCACAGGAAAAAAAAAAATTATTCTGATGTGTTTTTACATGTGCGTGGTTTAGCCTTGGCTACATTCTTACCCAGAGCAATATCTGCACAGAGCGCCGCAGCTATTAACTCACGTTGGGGTACTGGCTTCGCTTTCTTTTTCTGGTCTTTTTTTGCAGAATTGATTTCTGTGAAAGTGGGCAAATTGTGGCTAAATGAACAATCTCGAATGAAATGGGAAAGGACCTCGGGTAACGTCGGGGGCGCCTTTTCAATTTAGCCGGTGTTGTCTGAACAGCCGAGCGGAGCGCGCGCCTCGGCTGCGAATGAGCTTTGCATTAACGGCGCGATCTCTCTTCATTTAGCGCGACTTGTGCCGATGGCTCTGTATGCCGGAGGTTTGAAAAAGAGAAAACAAAAGCACTTTACACTTCTACCGTTGGCTGACTGAAAGAGACTAGCATTGGCAGCTCAGGCATGACGGCGAGGAGCGGTTTTGATTCAGGTGGTTACTCTGCATTTTCTGGCTCTCTGACCTCAAATGGCTTCCCCCAAATTACACTAAAGATAAAGTAGATAAAGGGCTTGCAGCTTGCATGTGCCTTTCAAAGAGGACATTTCTCAAGCAAACGGCAAGATGAGACTAATTTGTAGCACACACACACACACATGCACATACTCACACACACACACACACACACACACACACACTCTGGATTTGTGAATGTTATTCCACTCTTAAGGTGAGGATGCAATTGATTCAGTTGGGTTCATGGCATCAGTGAAGGTTCGAGTACCAGCCGCAAACACCCAATAAAAACCCTACTGTTATGGCATTAACACGGCCAATCAGCAGCTCTGTTATTGCGCTTTTTTTTTTTAACTGAACGGAGAGCCATTGGGGGGAAAAACACAAACTGTTCCCTGCAACAAATGACATTTAAGGAAAAAATAAAAAAACGATGTAAAAGAAATGTAGTTGTTTAATTGATAAAAAGCCCCAAACTTTTAGTTTTTAATTGGACGCCAGGGGCCTGGTTGTGATTTGAGTTACACATGCTCGAGGCGGGGGGGGGGGGGGGGGGGAGGGGCAGCGGGGGGGGGGGGGGGGGGGGGGAAGAAAAAGGGGGGGGGGGGGGGGGGGGGGCGGGGGAAGGGGCAGGGGGGGGGGAGGGGGGAGGGGGGGGGGGGGGGGGGGGGGGGGGGGGGGGGGGGGGGGGGGGGGGGGGGGGGGGGGGGGGGGGGGGGGGGGGAGGGAGAAAAAGTCGCAGAAGGACTCAAGTTTCCGTTCCGCGTAACTGCACAGCGGATTCCTGCGGGATGCGGGGGAACTCGACATACACCTGCAGTTTCCAGGTAGTGATTACCTCGTACTGTCAACCCTGGTGCCACTGGCAGTGTGCTCACAGGAGAGATTATTTATGGGGTAGTCATTGTGGGGTTGTCTCTCCAGGTGCTGTGGGTAGTCATTGTTTGATAGTTAATGGTCTCTCAGTCTCTTGTGGGTAGTCATCTCGTAGCACTTAACGATCTCAGTGCATTGTGGTTAGTAACACTCTCAGTGCATTGTGGGTTGTAATGATATCTCAGTGCATTGTGGGTAGTAACGGTCTCTCGGGGCATTTTGGGTAGTAACGGTCTCAGGGCATTGTGGGTAGTAACGGTCTCTGTGCATTTTGGGTAATAACGGTCTCTCAGGGCATTTTGGGGAGTAATGGTCTTTCAGTGCATTGTGGGTAGTAACGGTCTCTGCATTATGCGTAGTAATGGTTTCTCTGTGCAATGTGGGTAGTAACGGTCTCTCAGGGCATTTTGAGTAGTAACAGTCTCAGGCCATTTTGGGTAGTAACAGTCTCAGTGCATTGTGGGTAGTAACGGTCTCTCAGGGCATTTTGAGTAGTAACAGTCTCAGGCCATTTTGGGTAGAAACAGTCTCAGTGCATTGTGGGTAGTAACGGTCTCTCTGTCCATTGTGGGTAATAATGGTTTCTCGGTGCATTGTGGCTAATAACAGTTTCTCAGTGCATTGTGGGTAGGAACGGTCTTTCCGGGCATTGTGGGTATTAACAGTCTCTGTGCATTGCGGGTAATAACGGTCTTTCAGGGCATTGTGGGTATTAACAGTCTCTGTGCATTGCGGGTAATAACGGTCTTTCAGGGCATTGAAAGACTGATTGGGCAAGTAGTAACGATGTCTCAGTGCATTGTGGGTAGTAACAGCGCAGCGGTTAACGGTTTCTCTGTGTTGTTCTCCACAGTGACCTCCAAGCTGCAGTCCCAGCCCGCATCGCCTCAGTCCCGCTGCACCTCGCCGTCGGTTCCCGCCGCCAAACTCATCTCGCCCTCACAGAAGCACAGCAAGAAGGCCCTCAAACAGGTACGTACAGCCCGCCGTTGCTCGCCCAATCAGGCGTCCTCTACGGCTCACCCAATCACAGACAGCCTAATCTCACCCAATCGCAGCACAATGTGTCACAGTGGGTGTGTTCCATTCAGCGGATGCAAGCTGTGGCATGCTGGGATAGCCTCCAGCTCTGTTTGGCGGCTCTTAATGGCCGCTGTCCTCTGCTCTCCCTGTTCCAGAGAGATAACTCTCCTGTGTACCCATGCTCTGCTGTTACCTGCGTAACCGCGCTCTGCTGTTACCTGCGTACCTGCGCTCTGCTGTTACCTGCGTGCTTGCGTGCTGCTGCTGCTGCTGCTGCTGCGCTGCTGCTGCCTGCGTTTTGCTGTTTGTTGTGTACTCTGCGTGCTGCTGTGCTGCGTCTGCGCGTGCTGTGCTGCCTGCTGCCGTTGCGCTGCGCTCTTACTGCTTACCTGCTACTCTGCTGTTGCTGTTTGCTGCTGCGCTGTGCTGTGCCCTACTGCCTGCTGCTGTGTGTTGCCTGCGTGCCTGCTGCTGCCCCTGCTACCCGCGCGCTGCTGCTCTCGCCTGCGCCCCCTCTGACTCTGTGAGTGACAGCCTCTCCTCACTCTTCCACTGTTTCTGAACACTCAGACTGTTTTAAAAATAAAAAAAATATGCATGTGTCTTAAAATATATATTTGTGTGCACCTTCACCGGGACACAAAAGGTTACCGCACACCTCCAAAGACCAACAGGGCCGTGCTGAATAAGTTTGCACGCTGCTGCTCTTCCTGATATCTCCGCTTGCCCTGCCGAGTCTGTTTGGAGGGGGATGCAGAGAATAACCGCACTGGAGCGAGACAAGAGCGAAGGGCTGTCCCCGCCGTAGAGAGAAGCGCACAACGACATACGGAGGCACAGCCAGCCCTCCGGCACCCTGCTACCAAACGCAACGGACCGAGATGCTGATGATTAAAAAAACAAAACAAAAAAACAGCAGCAGCGCATCTGGAAGTCATGGGGGGGTGGGGGGGGTGGGGGGGGTGGGGGTCCGTTATTTTACCAGAGCAGACATCTGGCTCACAATACACCCACAGCTTCAAACACCAGAGAAACTGTAGTATCAGATCATAAAATATGTCTTTTCTGTGTGTGTGTGTGTGTGTCTGTGTGTGTGTCTGTGTGTATGCATGCGCATGTATACGTGTGAAGATTAAGTTTTTGGAAGTTTGTCTTTTGAAGACTAGGGTCTGTTTTGAGTTAATTTATACAATGACCAAATATTTATGAACCAATAATGAGATGCTTCTGAGGGAATATAATTTATTTTTCACACCGGGTGGGGGTTTTGTTTGGAAGAGAACGTCGCTGCAGCCCGTTACAGCCCGATAGAGCCTGACAGAGTACACAGAGTACATAGTCTTCTTCCTCAATGTGACTTCCGTATACCGAAGCCTCTAAGGCCAGAGTGTGCTGACACACGCTTCCTTATTTCACTCATTTACGTTCGGGCATAAATGTATGCTGAGCTCGGAGTTTGTCTGAGGCGTTTGGCGATTTGGTCGATTTCAGTACGTGCATCTTAAAGACTGTTCCCTCTACGATGCTGTCAAAAAAAAAGTTGTTTTAATGCATGACTGACGTGCGTACAGTGTAACAAATGCAGAATGTGATAAATTCTCTTGCGTCCTTTAGCTTTGTGTGTTTAAAAGATCAAAACTACCAGTATACCTGCAGCTAAACTACCTGTGTACCTACAGCTAAAGCCCTTTAAAATGCAGTCAGCATTTGGGTCTGTTCAGTTTGAGAAGAAATCTTCCTCTTTTTCTCGCTCGTCAATTTCTAGGCCTTTTGGGTGGGGGTGGGGCACACTCGAGCGCGCTGGTTTACCGTAGTAAACCATACTATTTACCGTTTGGTAAATTAGGCGGTAGAACAAACTGATATCATTTGTGTGTCCCCAGTTTTGGAGAAAGCTCATGAGTCACTCAATTGCACCAGGACGTGTGTAGAAAGGCCCCACTGCTGCTCCCCAGATACATTTATTCCCACATAATAATAATCCCCATTATTCCCACATAATACTAATCCCCATTATTCCCACATAATACTAATTCCCATTATTCCCACATAATAGTAACCCCCATTATTCCCACATAATAGTAACCCCCATTATTCCCACATAATAATAATCCCCATTATTCCCACATAATAACAATCCCCATTATTCCCACATAATAATAATCCCCATTATTCCCACATAATAAGAATCCCCATTATTCCCACATAATACTAATCCCCATTATTCCCACATAATACTAATCTCCATCATTCCCACATAATAATAATCCCCATCATTCCCACATAATACTAATCCCCATCATTCCCACATAATAATAATCCCCATCATTCCCACATAATAATAATCCCCATCATTCCCACATAATACTAATCCCCATCATTCCCACATAATAATAATCCCCATCATTCCCACATAATAATAATCCCCATCATTCCCACATAATACTAATCCCCATCATTCCCACATAATAATAATCCCCATTATTCCCACATAATAATAATCCCCATTATTCCCACATAATAATAATCCCCATCATTCCCACATAATAATAAT
>CM040395.1:74162181-74487181 GCA_022702515.1 Ilyophis sp. 1 JC-2022 | reverse complement strand
GATGATTGTCGGAGATTCTCCGACTTAGAGCTCTTCAGATGCCGTTGTGTGTCGGGGGAGAGAAGGATGAAGTGGGAGACAGTGTGAGAAAGGCAGGGAGAGGGGGAGAGAAGGATGAAGTGGGAGACAGTGTGAGAAAGGCAGGGAGAGGGGGAGAGAAGGATGAAGTGGGAGACAGTGTGAGAAAGGCAGGGAGAGGGGGAGAGATGCAGAGAGATGCCCGAAGGCCGAGAAGAAGCACTCCACTTTATATTTTATAAAGAAGGTCTGCAGGCTAACCTCTGTAGTGTAGGGCTAGCAGTCTACACTGTGTGAGTGGGATTTAAAATCTGCATCACTGTCTCCTCTCTCTCCCTCTCTCCCCCTCTCTTTTCTTCCCTATATGCCCCCCTCTCTCCTCCTTCCTCTCTGCCCCCCCTTTCTCTCACTCTCTCTCTGTCTCTCTCTCTCTCTCTTTCCCTCCCTCCCTCTCTCTCTCTCTCTCTCTCTCTCTCTCCCTCCCGCTCTCTCTCTCTCCCTCTCTCCCCCTCTCTTTTCTTCCCTATATGCCCCCCTCTCTCCTCCTTCCTCTCTGCCCCCTTTCTCTCTCTCACTCTCTTTCTGTCTCCCTCTCCCTCCCTCCCCCTCCCTCTCTCTCTCTCTCTATCCCCCCTCTCTCTCTCCCTCTCCCCCTCTCCCTCCCTCCCCCCCTCTCTCTATCTCTCTCTCTCTCTCTCCCTTTCTGTCCCTCTCTCTCTCTCTCTTTCCCTCCCTCCCTCCCTCTCTCTCTTCCTCTCTTTCCCTCCCTCTCTCTCTCTCTCTCTCTCTCTCTCTCTCTGCTGATGGGGATTAAACTTGTGAGGATGCTCTGAAAGTTACAGGCTGTCCTTGAGCAGCCATTTTCCTCGCTAATCAGAGTGCCGCCTCAAACTAAGCGGAGAGTGTATTAACCTTGTCCATCTCCACGGCGATACAAACCCTTTTGTTTTCCCTGTAGCCCCGGTAAATCAAGAACACCACTCGTCAGTGCTGAGGTAGAAAAAGAAGAACTTTACAGGCCAGCTTGTACTGACCCTCAGGGCCGTCTCTCTCCTTCTCTCCCTTCCTCAGACAGTCGTTCTCGCTGAACGTAGATGAGATGGATACCGCAGGGCTCACACCATCTTATGCCTCTGTCCTTTATTCATGGCAGATCCTTCAGGCCTTCAGGAAACGTAGTGATCCACCGCAAACGTGGATCTTTGAAGAATCACAGTTTTTTAACAACTCCCTCCAGACAGAAACCATCTCCTCAGCCAGTCTAAGGTCTGCTCTATGGGAGGTCGTCTGTGTTAAGCTGCGACACGTCTTGAAGGCCACACATCATCTGTGGACGTCCTGGGGCAGCACTCTAACTCAAGTCTTTTCGGTGAAGACTACTTGTACTTGTAATTGCGCATGTTTTCCACAAAGTAATCGTACTTTAACTCAAGTAGAGTTTTTGGGTCCTCTACGCAGCCCTGGAGAGCACGTTGAAGAGGGAGCGCAGTGAGTGGAGAGAGATGTGAGAGAGTTTGAGTCTCTTGTTCTTCTGACACATTATTGCAAAAATGGCGTCTTTGCAACTGGGGCCTAATGGTAGTCACATGGCAAATCGTAAAATGAAGACTTTGACTTTTCTCATGAAAAAATCTGACTAAGCCTATTTATAAAATCAAACAAATATCCCACAGTGCACTGGGACAATGTTTATATCCAGTTTACAGAAATAAACCAGAATCAGAACAAAATGGCTGTAGGTGATGAGAGACTACGGTCAGGTTTAAAGTATTTATTATATATTGTATTTATTTATATTTTATGGGAGTGCTGCTGTTGGGGATTTAGAAAATCTAACATTTTTTTTTTTTTTGCGTGTTTGTCCAGCACAAAAAAATATTGCGTAAGGTACACGGAAATCGTTTCTTATACACTTTTTCTTTAAGAGTTAATGCTGAAGTACGCGACTTTCTGAACGGTCGCATTTGTTGTCAAAACATTTCATAACATCTCTTGGCCCCGCCCACAGAGAAAGAGACACGCCCTGACACTGCTTCCTCAGACCTCGCCCTGCACATGCAACCGGCCCGTCTCTGCGATTGGTTTACGTCATGAGCCGTTTTGTTTTGAAAATAAACATTTGGGCCGAATTGCTGGCTTTAGAATGCAGAATTTGAGGATGTAAACACAGTTCTATGATTGCTACCAACTGAGCATGACCGTTCTCCGATATTTCTCTAAAAGTAAGTTACGTACTCCAGCTTTAAGGACAGAAACGTAGCGCTTTTTCTCGACGTCGTGCCGTGTTTTGTTCTGGTGTGGAAATCTCGCTCGGCTGCACCAGTGGAAAATCTGCAGCGGAAAATGCGCTGAACTTTTATTTGCGCAGGTCTGCCGCATGCCTGCAGGTTTGCTCTTTTATTGCTGTTTTCCCCTGGATTGCCACTAGGGGGCTGAGCAGGACGGTTACATTTCACATTTTAGGCATTTAGCTGAGCGACTTACAATGAGTGCAAATAAAGAAAAGGCCCAGATTCATAAATCACCAACGTTTTCTGTAGCGAATAGTAATTAATGTGAGTGTAATGCTTGGGCCATAACACACCAGCGATAGGTGATGCTTTATCACTAGAATTAACATATGGAAGGGAAGGTAGAGAACAGGGTTTTTTTGGAATAAGGGAATATAGTGTTGATAGAGGGGGGAAGATGTGGAAGAGGGGAATGGGAATAAGGGTGGAGAATAGGGGGGGGGGGGGGGGTTCCACTTTCTTAATCTCACAAACATTCGAGGGTTTTTGTGTGTGCTTTTTCCTCTTTTATTTTCCTCCACAAGAGCAAATGATTTTTATTGTTTATATGATATTGTTGAGTTAATTATCTCGCTCTATCTAACTGCGCCGTGTCCGTTAAGGACATGGCTGTTCAGTCTTCTCCGTGGAGAGCCGCAGGTTCTTTGTGACTTAATTGATCGGTTAATTACAGTAGCAGTTGAGTACGCTGTTAATTCCCCTCACCTGGTGTCTGGGTTGCTGTTTCTGAGGAGAAAAGAAAAGAACAGCCGCCCTGTGTCTCTAAGACAGAGTAAATGCCTCTGATTACGATCTCTTCTCATTTCTTTGGGGTGTTATTGCTGATACTTGAATTGTTTCCGTGCTGCACATTCTGCGAAGAGCTTCACAGACGTTATTTTGTAAAGAGCACTGCTGCACGTCAAATAGAATTTGATTGGTTGCTGGCTGATTGATCGATTCATCGATCTCTCTTGGAGTGACCGTTTGGAACCGTCGTTTGGTTGCTGCGGCAACAGTCTATTCTGCAGGCCAGACAGCTTATTGGTCATCATCTGCAGGAGTATCCGAAATACTTTCTAATTGACATGAGAGGGGGCGGAGCATTCAAATGAGCTGTGATTGCACCCCCCCTCCACTACAACATTATTATATTAGGCTATTTTGTCCACTGTCAATTCAGCAATTAGCATATGTCAAAACAATCTTCCTGTCTTTAAAACCTCATCTTGAAAGAGAGTATGTTTAATTTAATTTAGTTAGCCAAGAGGATAATTTACATCTGTTGTCCCCGAGGAGCTCAACAACATAACAATTACAATAAAGTAAAAAATAAAAATAAAAACAGTACATTATGTTCGGAAACATTAACAGTACAGCAGCAATAAAAATAATCAGTAAATGCAAAGTACGCACATGAATAGATGGAGGTGAGATTTAGTTATGGGTACAGCTCTGGTGTTCTTTGAGCCCGTTTTTCAGTCTTTTTGAACAGTCCAAGGGTAGTGCAGGTCCCTACATTTGTGGACAGGCTCACACAGAGAAGGCTGAGCAAAACAGAAATGTGGGACTCAACCTCCCATAATTCATAGTAAAGCCATTGTCTCTGCTGTCTATGAGATGATGGAAAAAAGACTGATGGGAATTGTATGACACAGCTGACTCAGAAAACCAGTTCTTGCCAAGCAAGCTATTTATTGGTTAGATTACGACCACAGAAACAGGTGTGCTGCGTCCCAATATATTTCACTCCTCTCCTCCCCTCCACTCCCCGACTACCACTCCTCTCCTCCCTTCCTCCACTCCCCCACTACCACTCCTCTCCTCCCTTCCTCCACTCCCCCACTACCACTCCTCTCCTCCCTTCCTCCACTCCCCCACTACCACTCCTCTCCTCCCTTCCTCCACTCCCCCACTACCACTCCTCTCCTCCCTTCCTCCACTCCCCCACTACCACTCCTCTCCTCCCTTCCTCCTGTCCCCACTACCACTCCTCTCCTCCCTTCCTCCACTCCCCCACTACCACTCCTCTCCTATCCGGAAGTATGCAAAACGTTTTGAGTACAAGTATTTGCATGTACAGTATACAATTTACCTGGCATTGTGGTTTGCGTCGAGACATTAATTAATATGTAACCATTAATACGTAATTAAGATGTAATCAGCGACATTATATTAAAACACAAAGATCGTTTTCCGGGGCACGGAGTAGAGGAGGTGGTCGTGGGGGAGTGGAGGAAGGGAGGAGAGGAGGTGGTAGTGGGGGAAGGAAGGGTGCATTTTTTAGAGTATTGGGATGCAGCCCTGGATTGAGGTAAAGATGGTGAATTCTTTCTGTAAATTCACCTATCCTGGTTAGAAGACTGTTTACTCCTGCTAACAATATGCTGTGGGTCTTGCCTGTGTGAAGTGCCTGAACCACTGTGGGGGAAGTTGTAGTTTGAGATTAAATGGATGTTATAGCAAATACCTTTACTGACTGAACTCCTCAGGAATGCAGCACAGTGCAGGATGTTGTTTACTGTAGTTATCCGTGTAGCAAGTGTGCGTTCACAATAATTAAAAGAGATCCTCCCTCTTGTAAAAACTTTATCATCACAATCGCATTTGCCAAACTACAGAGGTGAGAAATGGATGTAGTGCTAAGTAGGCGATTAATGGCTTGGCTTTTTAATCAAAAGATAATCTGGATTTAATAAGGCGCTTCGCTAGGGGGGGGGGTCCGCGCTTCTCCAAACGCTCCTCATTGTTCCCGGGATGGGAAAACGCAGGTAAACGGGAACTGCTTTTATCACGTCTTGGAAAGTACCCGCTTGCTTAGGTCCGTCATAAGGTTTGGAACGCTAAGTCAAATGCTCATGAGACAAGATTTTATTTGCCAAATATCATCTGTAATAATAAGTATTATTGTGACTGTTGGTGTATCTTTGCAGGTGTTCTTGTTGGGGGGGGCTCTGCAGGTGTTCTTTCTGGGGGGGGGCTCTGCAGGTGTTCTTTGTTGGGGGGGGCTCTGCAGGTGTTCTTGTTGGGGGGGGCTTTGCAGGTGTTCTTTCTGGGGGGGGGGCTCTGCAGGTGTTCTTGTTGGGGGGGGCTCTGCAGGTGTTCTTGTTGGGGGGGGGCTCTGCAGGTGTTCTTGTTGGGGGGGGGCTCTGCAGGTGTTCTTGTTGGGGGGGGCTCTGCAGGTGTTCTTGTTGGGGGGGGCTCTGCAGGTGTTCTTGTTGGGGGGGGGGCTCTGCAGGTGTTCTTGTTGGGGGGGGCTCTGCAGGTGTTCTTGCTGGGGGGGCTTGCTGTGTATTGCGCTGATTGACACAAACACAGATGTAGACAGTCGGTTTCCAAAACGTTAAAAACGTATTAACAATGTATTAACAATGTTTACAATGTTATTCCGAGAAAATGGCGGACTTGTCAACATCTGATTGATACTTAACATTGTTAAAGATTCTATCTACATAGCGCTATCAGTCTTGCTTTATTCTTTTTATTTTATTGTTCATTTTACAGTACATTGAACAAGCACTTCTCTGGCCAGCAGGAAATCAAATGGTGTCCTTTGCACACATAATTTACAGTAATACATAATGTAAGACTAGCAGTGTGAGCACAGGGGGCTTCTGATTGGCTACCGTTTATTTTGCCCGTGTTCTGAGATCGTGTCACATGATTGTCTGTACTGATGTGGCCTTTCTTTTTTTCGGTCAGCGTGGGAGTTGAAACAGTCGACACAGCGCTCCACCAGCCCCCCAAACTCCTCCTGCTCTTCCTCCTCCTCCTCCTCCTCTTCCGCCAAAACGGAACTCCGTTCCTCCGTCAGCACTCGCAAGATGTCCCAGCGCTCAGACCGGCTCAGCACACGTAAGTGGACCTGTGTGGCCCGAGAAGCTGACTAGGACCAATCAGGGTTCTCCCTCTAGCTGTCCAGCCAATCAGAGATGCTGCTATGGCCTTTCTCCAGCTATGCAGACAATCAGAGATGCAGATAGGGTTCTCCCTCTAGCTGTCCAGCCAATCAGAGATGCAGATAGGCTTCTCCCTCCAGCTATTCAGCCAATCAGAGATGCAGATAGGCTTCTCCCTCCAGCTCTCCAGCCAATCAGAGATGCAGCCAGGGCCTCCCTCCAGCTCTCCAGCCAATCAGAGATGCAGCTAGGGCCTCTCTCTAGCCAATCAGATTTAGCTCGGCTTCAATTAAGTTATTTGCCCAGTGTATGTTACAGGCTAAATTTAACATACAGTGTATTTAAATTAGGCAGCTGTATGTTATACTGTTCAGTTATTAATATTAGATATATTTTTACACTTTGCGTGAGCTGTGGGCAGGGCTTACAGTGAGTGACATTAGATTGTTGGAGCTGTGGGTGGGGCTTACAGTGAGTGATATCAGATTGTTGGAGCTGTGGGTGGGGCTGTGGGCGGGGCTGTGTAGCTGTGGGTGGGGCTGTGGAGCTGTGGAGCTGTGGGCGGGGCTTACAGTGAGTGATATCAAAGTGGAGTTCAGACAGATTAGCTGGAAAGAAGCAACGGCAAAAAAGTTTAAACCGTGTCTTTGCTTTTTGAAAGAGACAAATGGTGTGTCAGGATCTTCAGAGATGAGATGGGGACCAACCTGAGAGCTGCAAGGAGTTTTGCCTCTTGAGAGAGTTTGTCACAAACGCTTAAACCCCCCCCCCCCCCCCGAAGCGGGAAATGCTTCATTTTTCTACTGACTAAAAAGTGAAGGAGCTTTGGGTGCATGTGTTTACTTCGCTGTCAATCAGGCCTGGTGCCATGACGATCAGAACACTGCAGGTTCCACATTCCATGAGGGTGTACAGTACAATCAGCTGTTGCTTGGACAGATCTAAAATGTTTCCAAAAATCGATTCAGTTACGTATCGCAATTCTGCTCACAAACAATTCACGAATCGATTCTTCCTGGAAGAATCAATTCATAACTTCTGATTTCCAGGTAACGTTATACAAGTGCGCCGCTGTATCTTTAAGACGTGTGATGAGTTAACTTTAACAATGAGCATAGACCGTCCCAGGGTGTTATGTTATGTTACAGAGAAAATGTCTGCAGACACAACTTTTCATCAATTAACATTTGAAAGCAATAGGCCTAGTGATTTAAAGAGTAGCCTAAAGAAAATGGCAGTACATATTGTAATATCGTATCACAATACCTGCAGAATCACAATACGTATCGAATCGGCACACAAGTATGGCAATAAGTATCGAATCAGCAGGTTTTTGGCAATTTACACGTCTATACTGTACACTCCAAGCTGAGTGTACTGTTCAACTGTTCAGTTGATGTGTCATAGGCGAATGAATAATGCAGCAACTGCGTTGCCGTGGCGATGTCTCCAAGCTCATATCTGGGCTCCGGACCGCCTGAGAGCAAATATTCTCCCGCCTTTGTCGTTACGGTTATGCCGTGATGAAGACGTTGGCGAGATTCGCGGGATGCCTAGGGCCTTCCGCTAATGAATTCTGGCTCGTGTAAAATTCATCCACCGCCTTTCAGAAAAGCTGCTGTTTGTGTTTATTACCTCACCGTGAGCCTCTGTTTCCCGCCATCCACTGCTGCTTTTCCCTAAGTTGCAGTGCTTAGGTGAACTTATTGATTGGCTAAGGAGTTCGTACACACTTAAATCGGCCAATGACATGAAAGGAAACGACAAAACAACCTACTGACGATACAGTCCTCCAGGACTGGAGTTTGAGATCTGTGGGCTGATATCAAGGACAGGCCACTCAGCCCATATTGGCTCACCATTGATAGAATGAAAACATTAAAACAAAAATATATGCCACTGTTCGCCATGACAGTAACAAACATGCCACTTCAGTTGGGACTTAATTTTTATAAATATGGTGATATATTTTAGCTGAGAGGTCATTTGTAAGATAAAGCATTCACAGCAGTTTCAGAATTACAAACTAAACTTGAGGAGTATTGTTACCCTTGAGATATACAAGAGACGGGTAAGACTGAGGCATTGTGGGAGAATGAGTTTTTGTGACAGGAGTTTTTTTTTTTCTCAAGCCAATAATTTACCATTGAAAGTTAACAAAAAGGCAGCAGATTTGAAGTATTTGAAGAATAAACACAGTAATTACTGTGTTACAAGGTTCCCTTTCCGTTTTAGGCACATTGTGGTTTTATCCTGCGGTTCTAATTTGATTGATTTGTTTATTTGATGTAGATCTCTATCCCGTGTGCCTTCCAGGGTTTTAATACAGGCTAAACAGGGAGTAACACAATGCAAATTATAACCTGAAAGCTCAGTCTAACAACAAGAGCATATCTCTCAGTCTATCACGCAATAAACTAAACAACTTCTGTCTTAATTCCGTACACCTGCAAACTAGGTCCAGTTAAACTGCAGATTTCCGTCTACACTCCACAGGCCGAGATCCCTCTGGATTGGTTCAGTCTAACCACAGTGGATTTCCTCTTCAATTTCAGGTCAAGTCAAATCTATTTTATTTCTAAAGCACATTTAAGCACGTTGACTACCATCAACCAAAGTGCTGAACAATTAATAAATGCACATTGGATATACAGTAATACACACTATACACAAAAACAATGACAGATCTCACATGGGATTAAACGCAAGTGAGAAAAGATGGGATTTAAGTTGAGATTTAAATGCATTTATGGAGGGTGCAGACCTAATGAGAATGTTCCACAGTCTTGGAGTGGCCACAGCAAAGGCCCGGTCACACTGGTAACTGTAACCGTGATAAACTGTAGTTCAGGAGTCCTGCTGCAGTCTCTCTGCTTACAGTTTACTGGGGAAAACCCGAGAGGTTTCCTCCCCAAAGCCACCTTTAAATGGCCGGTGTAGTGAGTGAGCTTTTCCTGTGCGACCGAAATACAAACTTTATATAATGTGTATAAAGGGAAGTTTATATTTCAGTCACAGCAGAAAAGGTTATCATCTCCATTCACTAAAGAAACTGCAGTTCCATCGTTGTGATCATTTCTGCTAAAGCGGCGTAGTTCGGCGCCTTGGCGCCCCGGGTTCAAGCTCCATTGCAGTGCATCGCTCTGAAACTGCGCCATTTCTCTAAACGGAACTGAGAGATCTCAGATAAAGCTCCTTCTCCAGCGTTAGCCTCCAGCGCTAAGCATGAAAAAAGCTTTCCTTATTTCTTTTTCTCGAGCCGGTGCAATGGGGACTACTGCAGAGATAGAGGCTTTGGGCTGTTAGGCTGTAATTCTACAGAGAGAAATATTCTGCAAGGGAAGTGGCAGAAGATTTGGAGGGGTGTTGGTGGGGTTGGGGGGGTTGGGGGGGGGGGTTGGGGGGGTTGGGGGGGGGGGGGGTTGGGGGGTTAGGTCAATTAGCGGATTCTAAGCACTTGAGACATCCAGGGGTTTAAGTCCCTGATATTAAAAAAGGGGTCATTGCCATCACACAGAGATGTCGATGTGCTGCATCAGAGAGCCTCGTTTCTGTGCAGAAAACTAATTTTATGCGAATACGGCAGATCTCACGACCTTCTTAAGAATCTACAAATGTGTGCATGCCTTGCAGCTATAAGCTCTGTATTTGTACTCAAAACAGTTTTTATGCTCCTGTTTTGCATAAGGAAGATGGAACATGAGAATACATAATGAGGAGAACAGGCCTCTCAGCTTGTCTAGACTCCCCACTTAGTGTTTTCACCTGATATGTGCAGATGATGTCATTGTTCAGGCTAGATATGTACAGAAGTCATTCCCGCTAAGTGCTGTGCTCATTTTTAAATTTTTATGGCGCTACGGGTCAGGGCCACTGTGCCACACTGCTGCTCTCACATCCACGCACGACGGGCCCGGTGGCCCTCTCGCTCACGTCCGGCACTCTCTCTCCGTGTGACGCAGGACAGCTGAAGCGCACCAAGGGCGCGGAGATCGACGTGGAGACGCCGGACTCCATCCTGGTGAACACCAACCTCCGGGCGCTGATCAACAAGCACACCCTCACGGCCCTGCCTCCCGACTGCCAGCAGTGCCTGCTCCACCTCCTTCCTGAGGTGGACCGACAGGTGGGTGTGACATCATTTCCCGTGCTGTTCTGACATCATTTCCTGTTTGGATCAGTGTCACTTCCTGTTTCATCCGACTTCATTTCTTGTTCACGCTGCTCTGCTGCATGAGGTATAATTAATAAGTGTCATTGTTGATAACAGTAAGCCAAGTTACAGGACCTATCGCCCCGGCACTCTTAAAAAATACTGCCCTTCTGGTCCCCGTCTGTTTGTGTTTGGTGTCTAAACAGCTCTTCTGTGCATCCCGCCATTTTGCAGTCCAGGGAAGTGGTCAAGGATTGACATTTTTTTATGTCACCTCAGGAAAACGTTGGCAGTAGAGCGTGGTGTGCGACAGCCTGACTGTGCATGCTTCTGTACAAGTGTAGGGAATATTATTTTAAATCTATACACGGGGTGTCACTTAGGTACTCGAGTACCCCACTACCATCCTTATACAACTGGTGGCATAGTTTTTGCATAATAAATCAGTCTCATACAATTTATACTATTCTCAAAAGAGAATATACTAACTAAAAATGGGTAACTTCAATTCATTAAATTAATTACCAATAAAATTACACATGAATAATTATCTTTGCAAAATCACAATATTATGTACTCAGTTGATACTGAATTAATATAAATGATTCAGCTAAGGTGAAGGCATTTGGGGAAACCCTGCAATTAGCATTGGCTGACTCAAGAGCAACACAAGAGCAACATTAGTACACACAATCTTGGAAAATGTAATAGTTTATTGAACACAAAGTACCAAACAGAGCAAAGCATGATTCACTACTATAATGTACAACAAACTATGTGCGAGTGTGTGTGTGTGTGTGTATGTGTGTGTGTATGTATGTATGTATGTATGTGTGTGTGTGTGTGTGTGTGTGTGTGTGTGTATGTGTGTATGTGTGTGTGTGTGTGTGTGTGTGTGTGTGTGTGTATGTGTGTGTATGTGTGAGTGTGAGTGTGTGTGTATGTGTATGTGTACGTGTGTGTGTGTGTATGTGTGTGTGTGTTGGGCACACGTGGTTTTTGATTTGATTTGATTTGATAATCTTTATTTTGAACTTGCATATAAAAAATAAAAACAAATAACAATGAACATGTTCAAAAAGGAGTAGGAAGAAGTAAAGACTTATTTACTCCTACCCCCTTCTCTTACAACATTCATGATTAATATAAACAATTACAAATATACATTTATGTCATAAATCCTATGATATCTGTATATATATCTCCTATACTCACTATGTCCTGTGCTATCTATATACCATATATATATAATAATAATACACTCGTAACTCAATACATAACCCATATATACCCTTACCCACTTGCTGAAAATCAATAAGGCGTCATATAGACAATCTACTACCAATCTGATCACTAGATTAATAAAATAAACGATAAAAAAATAAAATAAAACTAAATACAATCAACACACCCCTTCCTCCACTCTATACCCGCTAAGGATGTTCTTTTTGTACATCCTCTTAAACTGCACAATATTAGTGCTTTGTTTGAGTTCCAGATCCAGACCATTCCATAAATTGACCCCACAGATAGTGATACACTGACTTTTCATAGTGGTGTGTACAAAAAGTTTCCTTAAATTAAGCTCCCCTCTTAAATTATAACCCCCCTCTCTATCAAAAAACATCCTCTGTATATTCCCCGGTAGTACGTTATTTCTTGCTTTAAACAATGTTTGAGCTGTTTTGAATTTTACCATGTCCATAAACTTCAATGCATTTAACTGTAAGAAAAGAGGGTTTGTGTGTTCCTGATAACCTACATTGTTTACAAACCTTATTGCTCTCTTTTGCAGTATGACTAATGGTTGTAAGTTACTTTTGTAGGTATTACCCCAGATCTCCACACAATAGTTAAGATACGGCAAAACCAGTGAACAATACAGAATGTACAATGCCCTTTGATTTAAAATGTACCTTGTTTTTCCCAGCAAAGAAACGCTTCTTGCCAGCTTGGCTCTTATATATGAGATTTGGGGTTTCCAGCTGATTTTGTGGTCTAGTATCACACCAAGAAATTAAATTTCATATACTCTTTCTATATTTATATTATCTATCTTCACAATTGCGTGTGTGTTAATTTCACGATTTCCAAAAAACATGATCTTAGTTTTTTTCAAATTTAATGAAAGTTTGTTTCTGTCAAACCACTGTTTCAATTTGTTCATTTCTGATGTGATCACATTCAAAAGAAGCTGCAGATTGTCCCCGGAACAGAAAATATTGGTGTCGTCAGCAAATAAAACAAATTTTAAAATATTTGATACTTTGCAGATGTCATTTATATACATTATGAACAGTTTTGGACCTAAAATTGAACCCTGAGGAACCCCACACGTGATGTCCCTGAGTGTTGACTTGTGCTCACCTAATTTTACAAATTGCTGCCTGCCCATCAAATAGCTTCTCATCCAGTTCAGTGCTACCCCTCTAATACCATACCTTTCCAATTTATCTAATAATATATTATGATTAATAGTATCAAAGGCTTTTTTTAAATCTATAAATATTCCTATAGCATATTTCTTTGTATCTATACAATTAGTGATCTCTTCAATTAATTCCATTAGTGCTAAAGATGTACTTCTGTTTTCTCTGAAGCCATATTGGCTGTCAGTCAGCAGTTTGTGTTTCTCAATGAATGAGTCCAGTCTTGCATTGAATAGTTTTTCTAAAATCTTAGAGAACTGAGGAAGTAATGAAACAGGCCTGTAATTTGTAGAGTGGTGTCTATCCCCAGTTTTATATAACGGTATAATTTTTGCTACTTTCATTTTACTTGGGAATTTGCCAGTTTGGAAGGACAAGTTGCAGATGTGAGTTAGTGGTTTAGAGATTCCCTCAATGACTTTCTTGACTATTGTCATATCGATGTCATTACAGTCAGTCGAGATTTTGTTCTTGAATTTTTTTACAATGTCCATAACTTCCTTTTCTTCTATTGCTCTCAGAAAGAATGAACTTGGATTCCTCTCATAGTTATGGCCATCACAACTTTCACTTGTTGTCTCTGATTTTATTTGATTAGCCAATTCAGGTCCCACATTAACAAAGAATTTATTAAAACCACTAACCACATCATCCATATTATTTAAGGTATTATCGTTATCTATAAAATGTGATGGGTAACTTGAGCCTCTAAATCCATTTCTAATAATACTATTTAATACACTCCACAAACCTTTAGTATTGTTCTTATTAATATCCAATAGTTTATTATAATAATCTTTCTTACGTGTTCTCATAATATTAGTTAACTTATTTTTATATTTCTTATATTTATTTTCAGTTTCTATATTTCTATGCTTTATGAAATCGCTGTATAATGTGTTTTTCTTTTTGCAAGCATTTTGTAATCCCTTAGTTAACCACGGACTATCATTGTATTTTTGCTTTATATTGTATTTTTTAATAGGACAGTACTTATCATATAATAATTTGAATATCTTTAGAAATGATTCATATGCTATATCTATATCTTCTATTTTATATACCATGTCCCAATTTTGTTTTAATAATTCCTTTCTAAATAAAGTCATGGATTCCTCATTTCTAACTCGTTTATAGATGAAATTATTGGCATCCTTGTCCACCCTATAATTGCAGTCATAGACTACAAATACTGGCAAGTGGTCACTGATGTCATTTACTAGGAGCCCACTCACTATATTGTCTTCCAACACATTAGTCAATATATTGTCAATTAGTGTGGCACTGTGTGCTGTAATTCTGCTTGGTCTTGTGATCTTTGGATGTAAACCCAAACTGTATATTGTATTTATGAAGTCCTCAGTATTTTTATGTTTGTTTGGGTTCAGAAGGTCCACATTCATGTCTCCACAAATAAACATAACCTTTTGATTTAATTTTGCAAACACTTTTTCCATCCATTCACTAAAAATGTCAATGCTTGATCCAGGTGTTCTGTAGATACAACTAACAATTACATTTTTCTTTTTTTCCATACATATTTCATTTCCCGTGCTGTTCTGACATCACTTCCTGTTTGGATCAGTGTCACTTCCTGTTTCATCCGACGTCATTTCTTGTTCACACTGCTCTGCTGTATACTGCTGAACACGTGGGGGTTTCAATGTTCTTCTGCGTGTGGGGGGTTGCCTCGGACACGTGTTCAGAGAGAACAAAGAAACTAAAATGGAGGGAGGTTTGAACCTAGCTTTAGCTGGAGCTAGTGAACAATGGCGCGTGGACCATACCAAACGCATAAGGGATAGCCGTAAGCTTATCGGTGCGTGTGCCTTGAGATCAGCGTGCAGTGTTAAGATTACGACCGGTTAGTGTTTAAGACAGATCACATGCAAGATATGTTATATCATATCACATGATGCATTACACCTAACGCAGCGCGGTGGATGGAGTAAAATGGTAACACAAAACCATTCAATAGCAGTTACATACATCCAGTCACAAACATGTTGCGGTTGCTAACGGATATGTTATGCCCAGTGTTACAGCCTTACTTGAATCAAGTCCTTTGAATAGTTTCCTCCTTTGGATTGCATGTTCACAATGAAAAGGGGAAAGCCGGTCGCCCGATCCTGTGGTTGCAAGTTCGCAGTGTTGCGATAGATAGGGGAACTGGTTTCTTTTGTCGTCAGGGTAGATAATGGAACCGCTGGCATTATTTCTCCCTTAATACGCAGCGTGATCCTGGTGCAGACTGCTTGCCTCTTTGGAGACTCACCGGCGGTGCTGAGCTGCAGGATCAGTGGGTGCGTGCTCCGCTTAGTGGTTCTTCTTGACCACCGGGTGCTCGCGATGCCTCCTTGCGTCTCGTCTCCGGTTCTCCGTGGCCGATAGCCGGGGGTAGATGAGCCCGCCTCGCTCAGTTGGGTCGGAGTCACGGACTGCTGATGCTTCCTTGTGGAGCGAGGGCTCTTCCCCAGGCGTGCAGGCCGCACGGAGCGGTGAGACGAGACAGTGAAGGCCCTGGGAGCCAAGAGAGAATGGACACAACTGGGAGAATTGGGTAGAAAGAGCGGCCGTGTTGCCCTTTTTATGAACTTTATTGCCAGTCGCGCATTTACGCTGCGCAGTATCACATTACAGTGCGGAAATCACAACCGGTACAACGTGGAGGAGGAGCCTCCTGTGGGCTGTATGGAGTTGTAGTTTCTGTTGACCCTACACAAGAGTAAGTAAGTAAGTAATTAAAGTTTATTTTATATAGCACCTTTCACAGAACAAGGTCACAAAGTGCTTCACAAGAGTTAATGTTCAAAATAAAAATGGTACAAAGAAACAAAACGATAAAAACAACAATAAAATAAGATAAAGTAAACACAATATAAAACAATAAAAGCAACAACAGACCTTAAGAACACACAAAGTTACTAATGCTAGTCAGCATGAGGCAAGACAAAGGCCAATTTAAATAAATGGATCTTCAGCTGCTTTTTAAAAATGATTTAACATGTTGATCAAAGTGCATAGCCTGATCAAAAATAACACCAAGATTTTTCAGTTTAGGCTGTACAGCTGAAGAAAGGGACCCAATACACAGAGTGACTGAATTATATTTTTATGCTTAGCTGTCACCTTTTGCCAACATGGCTTAGCTACATAATTTAACTAAAAAATTGTCATTCAACAGCTTGACTGCAACATTGATGCGTAAGCTTCCAATACCCTGTCGGGTAATCAGACTTCACCATAACAGCTAGCCTCCTCTCCTTCTGAATGATGTACAGTGCATTTATGCGTAGAGATACACCCTGGAATTTAATTAGTACAACCAGCTCAGCTTGTAACCTGACATACCAGCGTGTATTTCGGCCCGGAGTTGTTCTGTGCGGTGCATTGTGGGTATTTTAAAGTGCTTTCAAACAAGGACCATTACCCCCAATCAATTTATTTTAATGCTGAGAGCTTCGTAGCATAAGGTGCAGGTTAAAAAAAAAGTTATAAAAATCATTAAAGATGGCTGGGTCTTGGGATAGAACTCTGCTGGAGTCCCACTGTTCACCGGGAGTGTCTGACCCCAAGAGGCCTGAACTGAACTCAACTGTTACGAGGCTTGAGTGGGTACATTTCAGACGTATTACAGACATGCCAAACAAGTCCCTTTTTCTAAAGACAATTTAGTGTTTTCTCGCATCAGCAGAACTCTTATTGGAGATGGGCCAAGGTTGGTATTTTTCATGCGCGACGTTAATTTACTTCCCCCCAGGGGCAAGCGAAGGCCGTATTTTCTCTGGTTCCTTTTATTGGCAAACTTGTTTACCCTTTTCTGCCCCTGCTGGTGATACAGGAGCACACGGACACGATGCACCTTACACCAGCTGTTATTTAGAGCTGAGAGGTGTGGGTGTGTGTGTGTGTGTGTGTGTGTGTGTGTGTGTGTATGTGTATGGGTATGTATGTGTGTGTGTGTGTGTGTGTGTGTGTATGTGTGTGTGTGTGTGTGTGTATGTGTATGGGTATGTATGTGTGTGTGTGTATGTGTATGTGTATGTATGTATGTATGTGTGTGTGTATGTGTGTGTATGTGTATGTGTGTATGTGTATGTATGTATGTGTGTGTGTGTGTGTATGTGTGTGTGTGCGTGCGTGCGCGTGCGTGCATGTGTGTGCGTGTGTGCATGTGTGTGTGTGTGTGTGCGTGTGTGTGTGTGCGTGTGTGCATGTGTGTATGTGTGTGTGTGCGCGTGTGTGCATGTGTGTGTGTGTGCATGTGTGTATGTGCGTGTGTGCGTGTGTGTATGTGCGTGTGTGCGTGTGTGCATGTGTGTATGTGTGTGTGTGCGCGTGTGTGCATGTGTGCGTGTGTGCATGTGTGTATGTGTGTGCGTGCGTGTGTGTGCGTGTGTGCGTGTGTGCGCGCGTGTGTGCATGTGTGCGTGTGTGCGTGCGTGTGTGCGTGTGTGCGTGCGTGTGCGTGCGTGTGTGTGTAATGTAGTTTTTTATCTCCAGAGGGAGGGAGGGAAGACGGTGGGCAGCTGTCAGGGGAATCCGCCAGAGGCGCTAAACACATCCAATCAGGCCCCACCGTGATGCCTGTCACCACTCCGTTCTGATTGGCTGGCTCGCCTTCACATCTGACTTATCATCCCGCTACTGTAATTCCCCACCTGCCCGTGTTGCGGAGAGCGGAGAGCACGCCCGATGCGGCTCGTTTACCGCCGGCTCCAGACGGGCCTTGCGCTGGCGCAGTCACCCGCCATCCCGCCATCCTGCGATTCCGCCATCCGCCGGGCGACACATACACGAGGGCAGAGCCTACCTTTGTCACATCTCTCACCCTCTCTCTCACTGCCATTCCTCCTGTGCTGTCCAGTAAAGCAGAAAAAGAACCGCTGATTATATAATTAAGGCTGCTGGCTGTTGGGTTGTTTTTGGTGGCTGACTTAAAGGTGCACTTGTTTCAGCTGTAAAACCCCCGCGCTCCGTGAGCAAGCAGAGTTTACACGTCCATACCACTGACTGCACAGAGAATCCACATTATTGTTTTTCGCCGTTTTTACGCTTGTCTTACGTTAACGGCGTGCAACACTGCCCGGGTGTTTCTAAACGCTGCAGCTGTCCTGTAGCTTCTTAGCGAATAAGACTTTGCCGCTCGTGTGATTACACAACGGTTTCTCCGCATTAATTAAAAGCCAGCTTTCCGTGCTATTCCCCAACCCCCTTTCTCTGTCTCCCGATCTCCAAATCAAGCTGTGCGTTCTTCTCTATTAGCTTCAGTGTCAAACTCTGTTCATTCTGTCTCTGTACACTAAGGCCCTGATTTACTAAGACCTTTAGCGAGTGCAAAACCTTTTAGCACACACAAAATTAATAACACAACCAATGATTGGTGCAAGATGAATACCATGACCAATCATTGGTAACGTCATTGGTTTTGCACACGCTAAAGGTAAATCAAGCCCTTTGCATTTGTAGTTCTCTTAATTTCCCACCTTACTTCCTGTCTGTGATTTGCTATCATGTCTCACAATCATACTCTGCAAGGGTTTGACTGTGAATGGTTAAACGATGATTCCCGGTGGTTCTCTGTGCAGCCTGTGGTATGGATGTGTGAACTCTGCTTGCTCTCGGTGAGGTTGATTTTGCGCAGGGGGTTTTACAGCAGAAACTGTTTCACGGACGCACTGCACAATACTCCAGTGAAACAAGTGCACCTTTAAGTCTGCCAAACACAACCCAACAGCCAGCAGCCTTAATTATAATACGTATATAAAATTAATATTATAAATATAAACATATACTATGAGTGTAAAATTCCCTTTAGCAGGAAGAGCATATCTCATCCACACACATAGAGAAAAACTACTAACTGGGTGGTACGCCGAAGGAAAAAAAAAAAAGACAGATTTTAGTTTTTTTTTGCATTTTTTTTTTACTTTATTATTGTTAAATGTTCCAAAAACTTCACTTATTTATATGCTGTGAGGAAAAATGCGGAGGAAAACTAAAATTAGTAAAATATGTTTAAGACAGTTGTGACATCACAATGCACAGACAATTCAGAGGAGCACCACCAATCAGGGAGTACGTTGGTAACATCAACATCTGATAGAACACCGCTGACGGTGATTGGTGGATTCCATCTGGCTACACTTCCTAGCTCCTTGTGGGTTTTAACCAGAAGGTATCTAACCAGTTATAGTGTGCATTGTTCTATTGGTTGCTACCAATGTACTCTGTGATTGGTGGAGCTCCTCTCCTAGCATAAGGATAACATCATGGCTGTTCCATTCTTATTTTATTGACCGCAGAGCATGTGAGGTGATCTTGGGTGAAGCTCTCTTAGTCACAAGCTTCAGGCCTCAGTAACTGCTCACTGAACGTCCTTTTAAAGCCAGTATTCTCAAAATGTTTTATCGTTTCATACACAGACTGCCTTAAAGGTGCACTGCTGCATAATCCCTTAAAAGAGAAAAAATCTCTTCTTCCCAGAAGATGTCCAATTGTGAGAAGGTCAAGAGGGGGAGTGCTCCATATCACATATCACATGAAAAAAAACCACTGTGTGTGCATGTGTGCATGCGTGCGTGCGTGCGTGCGTGCGTGCGTGCTTGCGTGCATGTGCCTGTGTTTGTGTGTGTGTGTGTGTGTGCGTGCGTGCGTGCTTGCGTGCTTGCGTGCATGTGCCTGTGTTTGTGTGTGTGTGTGTGTGCGTGCTTGCGTGCATGTGCCTGTGTTTGTGTGTTTGTGTGTGCGTGCGTGCGTGCGTGCGTGCGTGCGTGCGTGCTTGCGTGCTTGCGTGCTTGTGTGCTTGCGTGCGTGTGCCTGTGTTTGTGTTTGTCTGTGTGTGTCCATACTGCATCTAAGCTGAGTGCTTACATGGCATGCTTTACCTTCGCTAAACAGGCACACTTACTGTAGATAGTGGGTGGGAGACAGATATCTTATGCTGTTTATTATTATTATGATAATAGTTGTGATGGCAGGACAGGAGGGTTATGACTGCAGAAGAGAACTCTCCCGTTGTGTTTGCCAGACAACAGGCTCATATCTCTCAGTTATTAGCTTGCTTAGCGGAAAGCCTTTCTCAGGGCCCTTTGCGTCTCTCATCTTATGGATTTATGGGGTATATATTTACATTTACGTGGACGCTGGAGGTTAAGTGCCCCGCTCAGGACAGACGCTGCTTTCCAGCCCAAAATCACCGACTCGCTGCCTCCTGGTCTTGGCGCTGGAGTCCGGTGGTCCACCGCGCAAAGTGCTAATGTGCTAACCGTCATACCGAGATGTCAAGAATTTGATTTAATTCTGTTTTATGTTACAATTAAAAATGCATGAAAAGCTACTGCACTCTCTCTCTCTCTCACTCTCTCTTTCTCAAATTCAAAAATTCAAATGTGCTTAATTTGCATAATGAGTGAACTTGTGTTGCAAAAGCACTGAGACGCATAAATGACAAATAACAACCCCCACACCAAAAAAAGGAGGGATAAAAAAGAAACAACAATCAATAACACCCCCCCCCCCCCCCCCCCCCCCATATACAGATAAAAACACACACACATATGCGCACGCAAACCCAGGTCAAAAGACATTTAGTCTCGTTTGTTTCTATATGTGACCATCTCCCTCTCTGTTTCTCCCTCCTCTCTCTCTTTTTCTCCCCGTCCTGTCTCTCTCCCTCTCTCTCTCTCTCTAACACACAGATCTGTGTCGACGGGCAGTGGAAACTAAGCAGCTCAGCCTTAAATAACGAGTTCTTTACGTCCGCTGCGCAGTCCTGGAAGGAGAGACTAGCGGAAGGTCTGTATCCCAGAAAGCACCTGGGCTTTTCCTTCCCAGAAGCCTTTGCGTCTCTAATTTGGCGTGCCGACCGCACAACTCTCCTCTCTTATCAGTCTGGCCAATGTGGTGCGCTTCAGAGGCAGAAAGGAACCAATCGCATCAACCCGGTGAAGGCGGGTTCAAAGGCTTATTCAAACATAAACTGAGACACAGGCTGTGTCCGAATCAGAGCCCTATGTACTGTGTCTTGTCTCCTGTGTACGAGCATACTGTGTACTATTTATTACGTGATATGCAGTATGCTAATAAATATCCTCCACACTGTTTTTTTTAAATTTATTTTTTTACTATTTTATATCATCTGGGGGAAAATTTCACTTCACTACTTTCGCATCCTGTCTACTCAAAAAGAATAGTCAATAATCTGCAAGGGTGCTGACTCGGACACAGCCAAAGTTTATTGAAAGGAGGTGTGTGTCAAACAACTGTGTCCCGTTTCCACCAACCGAAGCGCCCCTCTGATATTCTGGCCAGCGTCTCAGATTTCTCAAGGGTTCTGAAACTACCTCATTTCAAACATTACGCTGCTTTTGCTTCAGGTCTCACCTTTTATTCATCTTTTTATTGCTGTCGCTTAGTCGGCTCAACTGATTTAGATACACAGACACAGATCTTAAAAGCGCTTCTTCTTTCACTGTCAAATTTAAACCCCAGACGAGCAAAGCTTTCTTTTCGCTGCCTAAATCCATTTGGAGCTGAAATATAAAGACAAAGCTCATTTTCCATCGGGTTCAATAGGGGCATTTTTTATGGATTCTTATGATTGCATCCTTTGTTGTGTCATTTAAGAGAGAAAAAAAGATTCATCTCTTTTTGTCCTGCAGTGCCTTTAGCATTTAGAGGAATAATGAATAATGTCAGATGAAACAAAACCACAGATCAGTAAAAACATTAACAGGAGCAACACGTACTGTACATTTCTTCAGCTCAGAGGTGATTCTTTAAAAGGAAAGCATATTAATCATGATGTACAGCACAGGAGAGTCTTTCGGTCAGTATGTGTAGTTGGAATAAGAAGCCATTTTGGGAAGGTCACTGCCGTGCTTTATGTACAGCACAGGAGAAGCTTTCGTCCGTATGTGTGGGTGGATTAAGCTGCCTCTTTGGGAAGGTCACTACCGTGCTTTTCAGCACAGACCACAAGCTGAGATGTGTTAATGTATATTTATATTTTTGTCGGTTTTGTTTTATTTATCCAATCAAGGGAGATAAGCTGATAAGCCCAAAAGGTTTAAAGAAGTCGAGCTGCTCAATCGCTTTCTCTGAGATTCTTCAGAAAACTAAAAATCTATCTAAAAAAAAGCTATCAATCAAAGCTCAAACAGGCCTGGAAATTATGTTTGGATTTCAGCTGGAATCTTTAGCCTCTCTTTGCCCCCGGATAAATCGAAGCTGCCCTCTTTTCAAATATCCACGGGTTAATCTGTTTCGACTCGCCACATTCTCAAGACGTACCAGAATGAAATTCCAAACTTGAAAAACACATTTGTTTATTCGCTTCTTTTTTTTTTCATCATGGAAAATGCTTTTGGATAGTGGTGATACATTTTAAAGTTGTCAGGGCTACGGAGAGTCTGTCTCCTGCAGTTTTGGGAGATGAATGGGAGGTCATGCCTCTATGACCCCTCTGTCACAATCGATTCTCAGGTCATACTTCTGAAGCTAAGCAGGTGTGGGCTTGGTTTGTACTTGGATGGGAGACCTCCTGGGAACACTAAGTTGCAGATGGAAAATAGGCAATAGCAGGTGTTGGTGGAGCCAGCAGGGGGTGATGTTCCTTCTGGATCTGTGGTCTTTAAAGACCATATTTAAGGTGGTTTTACGTAGTATAGCTGTTGACATGAGTCTTGTTTCCGTTTAAAATGAAAGGCGTGAAATGGCTAGTATGTTAGAGTATAAGCGTATGTGTGGTTGTATTGTGGGGGGATGGAGTTTGAGAGCGCTCTTAGAGTATAAGCGTATGTGTGGTTGTATTGTGGGGGGATGGAGTTTGAGAGCGCTCTTAGAGTATAAGCGTATGTGTGGTTGTATTGTGGGGGATGGAGTTTGAGAGCGCTCTTGGAGTATAAGCATATATGTGGTTGTATTGTGGGGGATGGAGTTTGTGAGTGCTCTTAGAGTATAAGCGTATGTGTGGTTGTATTGTGGGGGATGGAGTTTGAGAGCGCTCTTAGAGTATAAGCGTATATGTGGTTGTATTGTGGGGGATGGAGTTTGAGAGCGCTCTTAGAGTATAAGCGTATGTGTGGTTGTATTGCGGGGGATGGAGTTTGAGAGTGCTCTTAGAGTATAAGCGTATGTGTGGTTGTATTGCGAGGGATGGAGTTTGAGAGTGCTCTTGGGCGCCCCCTGCAGGTGACTTCACCCCAGAGATGCGGTTAAGGATGCGGCAGGAACTGGAGAAGGAGAAGAAGATGGAGCCGTGGAAAGAGGAGTTCTACGAGAGCTACTACGGCGAAACGTAAGTGTGTGCTTGTCTATGTTTTTGTGTGTGTGTGCGCGTGCTTGTCTATGTCTTTGTGTGTGTGCGCGTGCTTGTCTATGTCTTTGTGTGTGTGCGCGTGCTTGTCTATGTCTTTGTGTGTGTGCGCGTGCTTGTCTATGTCTTTGTGTGTGTGCGCGTGCTTGTCTATGTCTTTGTGTGTGTGCGCGTGCTTGTCTATGTCTTTGTGTGTGTGCGCGTGCTTGTCTATGTCTTTGTGTGTGTGTGTGTGTGTGCGCATGTTTGTCTATGTCTTTGTGTGTGTGTGTGTGCGTGCTTGTTTATGTCTTTGTGTGTGTGTGTTTGAACAAGGACAGAAGCTAACGCTGAGTTCGGAGCTAACGCGTCTCTCACGGAGTGGGCCTGGTTCTGGCCTAGCGAGGCCTTAACCGCGTAACCAGGGCCCGGTGCTGTCATATTCTAATCATAACACATTATTATCTCATTATCATTACACATATGTCATTATTACACTGAACACAAGCGAGCGCTTACACAGGCTAAGACCAGAGCGATAACATTCGCAGGATTCCTAAACCCAGCGGCGATAACGTTTATTTTCCCGCGAGCGTTCCCATTCCTGTGCGGCTGCCCTCCCGGCCAACCGCCGTTAAGTACCACCGTGATTAACTACGTTGACTCAAACGCATTGTAAGAAAAGACAAATGCAATCTGCTTTTAACCCCGGCAGCCCTTGCGGAATCGAACATGAAAATAATAGTGTTCTTTTTTTGAGTCAATGACTTGGCGTCGGCACCGCTCGGTCCGCCAGGACACGACGTTATTCACGGCGAACACGACAGCCCCGTTTCCCCTGAGCGATTGTGTTGATCTCAGCCCGGCCCGTTCCAGTGTTCTCTGAGTACTGCGTGAGTCTGCTGTTAGTCAGAGCGCCGAGCGGCGGCCGCGTCGAGCGCCAACGCTGAGCTCTTTTCATTTGTCGAGCGTTCGCTGAGAATCGCAAACTTTTAAAAAACATTTTTAACCACGTTTGTTGTTGCCTCAAAGGCTTGCTGACAAAGAGAGGCAGCGGGATTGGCTGTATGTGTTTAGATGGGAGAAGCGCACTTTACTTTTTAACTTTTTTTTTTTTTTTTTTTTACAATTTCATTTTTGAAACATATTTTATAATCTTTCTCTCACAGTGGTTAGCCATAGTACTCTGGTGTTTTAGAAAAATAGTCGCTGAATAAGTGATTTATTTTAGGGGGGGGAGGGGGTTCTGTCTAATTTTTTTAACCGTTCTTCTCCTGGGGGTTGTTTAGTTGCCATGCAACCAGACGAGATGCTGTGACAGGGTGTTTTTTCGATGAGGTGGGTCTGGGTTCAGGTGTGTGGCCTGGCTCACAAATACAGTTTGACCTAAAGGATCCTTTACTTTAAGAGATGGCTGCAGCTCTCTTTGTTCTTCCGGTGCTAAATGTGAGAGGCTAGCTTGCAGCATGCGAGCCAGAGGTCTTTATGTGTGAAACAGTCGGACGGCGCTTCTGTTTCCTCCCAGGTCATTCTTCATTGAGACAGAAAAGGGCTCTGTACCTGCTGGACCCCCCAGGCCTGACCCCAAACCCCCCCCTCCCAGCATGCCCCTCTTCTGTCCTTCTGCCAGTCGGGCTTCTGAAATGTCACATTTAAAAACAGTCATGTGACCCACTGTGCATGTGAGGTAAACTCCCTCCCTCCCCAGCTTTTATCTTACTTATCCGAACCTTTTTCTCTTCCTCGGAAAGGGACGCTGGAGGTTTTTTCCCGTAATGATGGGTCTTGGCGAAATGGGAAAGGTCGCAGAAACGTGCGGTTATTTTCTTGAAGATGAAGAAGAGGAGGAGGGATAGTTTGTTTCTGGGTAGAGCGGAAAGCGCAGGCCTGCATTCTGTTTTGGTTTCTCACACTAAATGCTTGTGACAATGAGACAAACACATTAAAATGGAGGCAAATGCAGCTCTGATCGATGCCCAGCTGTGGAGCCGAGGGAGGGACTCTGATCCTCCTGAGAGAGGGACTGATGCTAATATGCTGGAGTGAAACATGGAGGTTTCCGGAAAAAGGTGTGCAACCCCCCCCTGTCTCGCCACACCCAAACACCAGCTCTCCTTCTGTGTGTGTGTGTGTGTGTGTGTGTTTTGTGTATGCACTGTGTGTGTGTGTCTTGTGTGTGCATTCTGTGTGTTTGTGTGTGTGTGTGTGTGTGTGTGCGTTTTGTGTGTTGTGTGTGTCCTGTGTGTGCATTCTGTGTGTGTGTGTGTGTGTGTGCGATGTGTGTGTGCGCTGTGTGTGTTCTGTGTGTGCGTTTTGTGTGTGTGTGTGTGTGTGTGTGTTTTGTGTGTGGGAGTGTGAGCAGTCTGAGAGTGTCCTTCCAGTCAGCTCAATGCAAGAGGGACCGCCGCTCATTCATAATTCATAATTCATAAGGCACAACGCTCAATACCTGCAGATTACAGGGCATGTAAACAGCACTTTTTTCTTTTTTTTCTCTAACAAGAAATAGTGAATAAACAGCCAGCCACGTGACGGTTGACCCCATTAAGGTGCAGTGCATTCTGGGACTGGCAGTTAGAACACATGCATTTAAACCTGTGAAATAACAACAGGGATTCTTGCCCCTGCTACAGATAATATTAAGATTTTAATATTAATAAACTTTTATTTGTTAACCGCTGGTCACGGCTAAAGAGAGAAGAGTGCTGTTCAAACATGCTGCTGAATGTAAACACGTTATAATGAAACCGGAAGGTGCGTACAGCCAGTGGCCATGGACGATGGAAACACTTACTACATTGCAGAGCATTGCTTTCATGCAGCAGACGGACGCTGTTATCTAACCCTAACCCTAACCCGCATGCTCCAGCCTGACTCACCGTAATGCGTTTCTGTGTGTGTGTGTGTGTGTGTGTGTGTGTGTGTGTATGTGTGTGCGCGTTACCTGGAATCGCCAGACTGACTCATCGTAATGCGCTTCTGTGTGTGTGTGTGTGTGTGTGTGTGTGTGTGTGTGTGCGCGTTACCTGCATGCTCCAGACTGACTCACCGTAATGCCCTTTCAGCTAAAAGGCCTCTGACAGAGAGGTTCTGTGTCACCCCAGAGAGAAGAGCTGAGTCACCGTTTGTTTTTAATCAGCCACTTGGGACGCACGGGAAATCT
The DNA here is from genome assembly GCA_022702515.1 of Ilyophis sp. 1 JC-2022. Classification (NCBI taxonomy): domain Eukaryota; kingdom Metazoa; phylum Chordata; class Actinopteri; order Anguilliformes; family Synaphobranchidae; genus Ilyophis; species Ilyophis sp. 1 JC-2022. The sequence goes on along the minus strand of CM040395.1, from coordinate 74,460,952 downwards.
CTCTCCTTCTCGCACTCTCTCGCTGTCCCTCTCTCGCTCTCGCTCTCGCTCCCTCTCTGTCTCGCTCTCTGTCCTTCTCACTCTCTCTGCTGTCTCTCACTATCTTCTCTCCTCTTTGCTCTCTCTCTTTGCTCTCTCCCTCTCTCTGGGGTTACCTGAGGTCATGAGAGACTGTAATCCCACCCCCTGGTTTTGGGACTCATTAGCCTGTTGTTTATTACGCATGTTCCTCTCACACATTTCCTTCTCCTGTCATTCACTTGTTCATGTGTTCATTCTTTCTGAGGCTTAGATGTACGGGGGTCTTTACCTTGTGTGGCACGCCGATGGATTAGCGCGGCGCTATGAATCATGGGAATGGATTGCGTCGGCAGTGAAGATGAGAATCACGTCCTTTTCCTTTCACGCCCATTTCATTGCGTGGGCTGTTGGCCGTCGACTCGCACCGTAGACCGGCCCATTGCGAAACAAAGGGCGAACAGACGTAACGCTCAACTCCAACTTGAGTGTTGATGTCTGAGTCGAGTTTCCTTTTTTTGGTTTGTTCGGGGGGAAGGAGGGGGTAAAGGTGTCATCATATTTAACGCCTGCTACCGTCCTCGTTTTAGTGAACGCGCTAGTATCGCTCTGTGCTCGTGTGTTTGTGTCTTACCTCAGTGTCCAGGTTCACGCTTGTTTTGTTTTTTTACCTGTTTCAGCTCTGGACTCAGCTTAGAAGAATCCAAAGAGATGACCGAGGCCGTTCCCAGTCCGGAATGTTCCGAGCCCCGCCCAGCTCCTCCTCCCACCCCCCCTCCCCCTCCCACCCCCCCTCCCCCTCCCACTCCCTCTCCCCCTCTCACCACCCCTCCCCAGCAGGTCGAAGCAAAGGCCGAGCCTGTGGAGGGGGTCAGGGCTGACCACCCCGAAAAAGAAGAGGGGAGCCCCTCCACCAACTTAAGACCGGAGGCCCCAGAGGGGGGGCCTGAAGCCGAGCTGGCGACTGCCCCCCCAGACCAGCCGGGGGTCCCCGACACGCCCCCGCCGCCCCCAGAAATGCCAGAGGCGTCTTTACCAGAGTCCAACGAGAAGGTCACCAGCCCCATCCAATCAGAGGAGGCCCCCAGCAAGGCCGTCCTATCCGAAGACGCTCCAGAGAGCGTGGCCAAAGCGGAGACCCCTCCCCCAAAAACCGAGATCATGGAGAAGGCCACGCCCACTCAGGTGGAGACCCCCACCAGTGGTGACTCTCCTGAGGGGGAGCCCGTGGAGGCGGTGGCCCCGGATCCCCTAAAGAGGAAGTCTTCCTCCAGTGAAGAGGAAGTGGCCCCCAGCCCAGAGAAGAGGCCCCGGGTGTCAGAAGTACCCCTCCTTCCCCAAACACCCCCTCCAAGAGCCTCCCCCGAGCCCAAAGACCGGCCCACGGCACCCAGAGTTCCTCCACTAAAGATAATCAGTAATCAGGTAATCCACTGTAGAGCCAAACCAGACTGGCTCATTATACCCCTTTCCCACTGTAGAGCTGGAACCAGACTGGCTCATTATACCCCTTTCCCACTGTAGAGCTGGAACAGGCTGGCTCATTATACCCCTTTCCCACTGTAGAGCTGGAACCAGACTGGCTCATTATACCCCTTTCCCACTGTAGAGCTGGAACCAGACTGGCTCATTATAGCCCTTTCCCACTGTAGAGCTGGAACCAGACTGGCTCATTATACCCCTTTCCCACTGTAGAGCTGGAACCAGGCTGGCTCATTATAGCCCTTTCCCACTGTAGAGCTGGAACCAGGCTGGCTCATTATAGCCCTTTCCCACTGTAGAGCTGGAACCAGACTGGCTCATTATGTCAGATAGGGAAGTAGTTATATTGGTTCCAGCTCTCCAGCGGAAACGCTGCGTTTGTTAGTTCTGCATAACAGCTGTTAAGAGTCAGCAGTTAAGACTCTTAAAACATTATAAGCATTTTAAGCTCAGCTGGGGACAAGCTGAGTTTAAAATGGCGTTTTGCGAGACTAACATCTGTTCACTGATACTGAACTTGTTTCATGTTTAAAGTTTGCAATCCTTACAACACTCTTCAACAACTTGGTGTTTTTTGTGTCCATGTTTGTGTGCGCGTGTGTGTCCGTTTACGTGTGTGTCTCCGTGTGTGTGTGTGTGTCTTCATGTGTGTTGCAGATTCCAGTCTCTCGGATTGGGACTCTGGCGGCCGGCGGGGTCCAGGTATCTCCGAGGACGCCGTTCCCGCCCCCCCTCCCCAGCCCTGGGGGCCGCACGGGGGCTCGAACTCTGGCCGACATCAAGGCCAAAGCGCAGCTGGCCCGGGCCCAGAGAGCGGCGGCGGCCGCTGCGGCCGCTGCTGCCGCCGTTTCCACGGCAGCGGGCGCCGTCCCCGGCCCGGGACCGGGAGGGGGCAGTGGGAGGACTGGGGGCGTAACCCCGCCACCCACCGAACATGGCCTCACCCCCCAGCCCGGGATCCCGTCATTTCAAGCGGGCGTGTCAGGAACGCAGCTACCGCCCGCCGCCAAGCAAGCTCCTCCGACCTGGGTTTCCACGGCAACCACGTTGGCCAATCCCCCGGGCTTCCAGGCTTCGGGTCCGAGCAGGACCCCTCTGAGAGACGCCCCTCCTCCCGCGGCGGGCGGCGGTAAACTGGTGGAGTCGTCGGCGGAGCGGCCGAACCCAGCGGCGGACTCCTCAGGGGGAAAAGCTGGGGCTCCAATCCCCAAAATCCCATCGGGGTCCACCGAGCTCGTCCCAGGAGGACAGCCCGTCTCCGTCCCGCCCCAGGGGGGCGGAGCTGGCACATCCTGGCCGGTCACGCACCCCGCCCCCGCCCCCAGTGCCCCAGCACTCAGCCAGAGAACCCCCGAAAGCCCACCGGCCGTGGGGCCCGCCACCAGAGCCAGCTCCTCCATCACCTCCAGCAACCCCATGGTCACTAAACTCCTGCAGGGTAAGGAGGTCCCGCTGGAGCAGATCCTCCCCAAATCACTGCCTAAAGCTCCTCCCACTGTCCCTCTGTCCGTCCGGAGAGGGGTGCAGGTCGGGGTCTTCGGCTCGGTGGTGGGGGGGATCGGCGGAGGAAGAGGGGGTCTCGTCAGGGCTGAGGACACCCTTCCCACCGTAGCGGACAGGTTGAGGCCCCCCATGTCCCAGGACCCGGGCCCCCACCTGCACCAGAGGGAGATGCTGAACCAGGCCACCCAGGAGCAGATTCTGCACACCCTAATGCAGCGCGCTCACCTCCCCCTTGCCGCCGCCGCCCCCCACCCCATGAGCTTCCTCTTCCGCCCCTCTGACGGACCCCCCATTCCCCGGGTCGCCCTCGGCTTCCTGGCTCGCAAGAGGCCGTCCCGCCCCGCCATGATGGGACACTACCTCCTAAACGTCTCCACCTACGGGCGGGGCTCTGAGAGCGCCAAGAGGGCCCATCTGGCCGCCACCGCTCCCCCGGCCTGCCTAAAGAGGGAGGAGGAGGAGCGGGAGGAGGAAGACCAGGGGGAAGGAGAGGAGCAGAGCGTAGTGGGGTGGATGACCTCTGACCTTTCTGGGGTGAAGGCGGAGAAGCAGGGACCCTCGGACGAAGCGGCAAACCCGCAGCAGCGCGGGATTAAGGCGAAGTTTCCGTCGCTTGGACACGCCCCTGACGGGGAGGGGTGTGGCGGAACCAAAGAGACGGACCGGACCCGCCATCCGCGCCCGGGAAATGCTGACCGGGTCGGTCCGGCACAGGGCCACACTGTTTCGGGGACTCCAGACCCGTATCGCCCCTTGGGCCCACTCGCGGGGTATCGCTCGCGAAAGGTGTCGTCTGAGAGCCAGGGGGCGTACTGCGGCCCCCCGCCCGACCGCAGCCCCACGGAGACAGGCGGTTCCCCCGGTTACAGCCCCGCCTCAAGCAGCGGAAGCGTCATGTCGTTCTCGGTGACGGTCACCGCCATCCCCGCCGACCGCGGCATGGCCGCGCCCATGCAGGCCTTCGCGGAAGGCTCCGGAATGGACGACGCCCCCTCAAAGTGCTACTGCCGGCTCAAAGCCATGATTATGTGCAAAGGTTGTGGAGCCTTCTGCCACGACGACTGCATCGGGCCCGCCAAGCTGTGCGTGTCCTGTCTGCTGGTGCGATAACTGCCCGCCAAGCTGTGCATGTCCTGTCTGCTGGTGCGATAACTGTCCTCTCTCACATACTGCTGTTTCACACACACACACACGCACACACACAAACACTCAACACTCACACACACACACACACACACAACACTCACACACACGCGCACACACACACACACACACACACACACACACACACACACACACACATAAACATGTGTTTATAGCGTTGACAAAGAAACCCAGCACCTTGTACTTAGATTTCAGTCACTTGTGTTTTTGTGAATTTGTGACAAAAAATTTGCACTTAGAGGAAAACTTTTTTATTGCACAATATTTTTGTTTAAAAACTAAAGGAAACAAAAAAATTAAAAAAACAGACTAAATTATTTTTCTAGATGATTTACGAGACGTCTGTGACGAACAGAGCCTTCCTTAGTTGTGGAATGTTTGTTGATAATATCAGACGCAAATGGTGTGAGGAAAGGCTGTGGCATTGTACAGAATCTGTGCCCCTATAGCACAGAACTGACGGTCGTGTCTCAGTAAGGAATATGATATAAAGAGGTCTGGCCCCTATAGCACAGAACTGACGGTCGTGTCTCAGTAAGGAATATGATATAAAGAGGTCTGGCCCCTATAGCACAGAACTGACGGTCGTGTCTCAGTAAGGGATCTGATATAAAGAGGTCTGGCCCCTATAGCACAGAACTGACGGTCGTGTCTCAGTAAGGGATCTGATATAAAGAGGTCTGGCCCCTATAGCACAGAACCGATGCTCGTGTCTGAATGGATAATGAGACTGTGAGTACACACACAGATCATTTAAATTGCTGTCAAAGTAACCGAAGGTAATGTTTTTTTTAGCTCCGTTTCAAATGTTTCTTTTCTCCCCGTGGAAATTAACTGAAATGAACTGCAATCGCAACTTGCGGACACCTGAGTGTACAGCAGAAAATGTATTTCATGTACTGAGAGGGAGAGAATAATGCTTTTACCAAGTAGGGAAAAAAAGAGTTATACTAAAACTACCAGCAAGGACCACTGTAATGGAATGTGACTTAAACCTCCTTCAAAACGCACTGATCCACGTTCAACAACTCAGATCAGATGTACGGTACGGAAAGCTTTTTCAATATCGACCTTATTGATATCCACCCAGCTGACGTTTTTGACATTTCTGCTTGTGGAAAGATAAAACGCATCTTGAGGTTTAATGAAAAGTGTGTGAGAGGGAAATCTAGTATGTCCCCGTTGCACGGTAGCCTGCTAGCCTTTAGCTCAGAGCTGCCTTCTGATGCGGTCGAGGCAGAACGGCCTTTAAGACCAGTGCAGAGGCCAATCAGAAAGGGTCTCTCTGGATGGATATAAAACTGAGCATTTTTTAGCTGGGCGGATGTGCAGTGAAAGCCAGCTGGATGGAATATTGCTGTAAGGGAGAAAAGGCAAAGGGCTTTAATTCGAGGTTACATTTAGACTGGCATCGTGATCTATGTAGATCTGATTTGAATCCGTTATGAAGCTAAAACAATTTGTAGGCCAAACAACAGAAAAAAAACAAATGTCAGAGTTAACAACATTCGTATGTAGTATTCAATTCCGATTGTGTGTATGTGACCTGTTTGTGGATGTAGCCTAGATTGAACTTCTCTTTGCTTTCAAGTGTTTTTTTGGAGTGTGGATGCTCAGTGCTGGGCCAGGTATTTCACAGTCTAAAGGTAGCCTTAAAGAGTTAAGTAGAGTCTTTCCCTCAACAACAAACACACAGCACACTGCCGATTGCTCCGTGAAAACGGCTCTTACCGTTATTCTTACCGTTATTCTTACCGTTATTCTTCTTCTGTGTAGAAAAATATTTCTTTTGTAATTACTTTGTTTTGTTTGTTTAGTTTAGTTTTTTTTCGTTTTCTTTCTGCAAACCGTGAAATTGAATGTTGAGAAACAAAAATATTCAAGTGTGTTTTATTTAGTTTTTAGTTTTGTAAATATTGTCTTTCTTGTGGACTAGTTTTAGAATTTATTCCGTCTTGCTTTTTTCAAAACTATTTAATAGTTTTCTTTTGCTTTTCCAACCCAGCAATTGCATCCGTTTTATATTGAATGAAAAAGTTAAGAATTCTGCTAGACGAATGTAGTATTTTAACTAACAGCGAGCACAGTCTGTGTGACAGCTGACAGCAATAACAAATCTGTGCTCTGACGCAATAATAATAACTAATGCAGTAATATTACTGTACATCCCTTTCAAAGTCAAATCACAGAGAAGTCCAGGGTATGCATGCTGAAGACCAATATATAACTCAGTCTATTCAAGTCTATTAACCATATTTTAAAATGTGTATTCCAGGTTCAAGTGACATTTCGTATATTTTATATGAATCATTTGTAAGGTGATATACCAAAGACACCGCGTAAGAATAGGTGTTCAGATCTTGTTTTTAATGTTTGAACAGTTCAACAAAAAGTAATATATTTTAAGTAATATATTTTAATATATAAGCTCTATTTACAAATAAGTGATATCATTTCAAAGAAAAACAGGGTATTTAGTAAAATGCCATGATAACCGTCCTATTTTGTTGGTTATGACTGGACTACACAAGTGTGTACATTTTTTAATTTTTTTCTAGACCCATGCAATATCATATGGCTCTGTACAAATCATTTTTAGGCAACGTGGTGTACTTAGGGTTTTTAGCAGAAATTTTTATATGTATATTTCTTTACACCTGTTTGGTATTCAAGCATGTAATTAAACTGAGAGCCAAATGTATCAGAGTGTATGACTCGATACTGAAATACATAAAGGGACAAAAGCACTTAATTCATTTCTCCAAAGAAAAGATGAAAGATTGCTTGAAGTGGACTAAAACTCTCCAGATCAGATAGGATTAGAGACATTCAATGCGGGTAGGCCTTAGATCCATTTTAAAAAAGCCATTTGGAAATCAGTCTACAAACCTCCTCAAAGCCATTCAATGCAAAAATATGGGTATCATCTCAATATATTTAATCAGATGTGGAAGATATTTTAAAGATGTTCGTTCTCGGGCTGGTGTCTTATGCAATGTTTTTTCACGCCAGAGTTCAGTAATTTGCACTTTTGTAAGATGAATCAGACTTGGAAAAACCTGCCGTTAAACAATCATTCTTCTCTACAAATGAAGTACTGTAGGCGGGGCCTATTCACAGTTAAATCGTTTTATTCAAATTTGAGCCAGAATTTATTACAGTCCAACCTTACACCCGATAGGTGTGGTGTGGCGATTTCTGTTCCGTAAGAATGATCATGAGAACTCTGGAATGACACAGACTTAGCATTAGCATAGCATACAGCCCACAGCAGAGCTGGAATTGACTGCACCACGCTGTAGCTAGCTCATGTTTTCCGTGCTACGGGATAAAGATCTGGCCATAAGTAAACAGCAGAGATTCAGGAGGACCATTTCCTCTCTGTGTCTGGAAACAGCTTGACTCGGTACGCTCTTAATTGAAGTCTTAAAACAGTTTTTCTTTCTTACTTGCTGCTGCTTAATGCTTTAGTGGCATTAAGGTAATGCAATGTAAGCATTAAAGTGGTGTGTGCTCTGTGGGGGGGGGGTAGGAGAGAAATGTTATGCAAAGTAAAGAGAAGACAAGATTGCCTTAAATTCCATATTGATTTGACCTCGTCGCCATGGTTTCCCACACCCCCCTGCGCCCCAAAATTTTAAAACAAAATAAGTAGATGGATCCCTCTGCGTGGTCAGTTTAATCTCCGTTTGTGTCTGATCTTTGGTCGATTTTTCAGACCAAAGATGCTCAACTCTTACCCTTCTAACAATGCCATAAAAAGCAGTGTTTGGTGTGGTCGCCGGGTCGCCGGGTCACCGGGTCACCGGGTCAGAACTGGGCCAACCAACCGGATGTTTTAACTTCTGCAGACGACTCACTGATTCCGTGAAAATGTTTGTACTCCACGCCTGATACTGATTTATTCACAATTCACTCACTCTGTTTTTTTCCAATTCATTTCAAATGAGTGACACACACATGAAATATGAATATTTACACAAACTTTGTTCATATTTAATTTTAAAAACCAACAAAGTAGGTTTTTTTAAAAACAACGACTCTTGGCCATCTTTCATCTTTCATAGAAAAAAAAGGTTCTGTAATAAACTCGGGGTTCTCTAACTCGGTCATGGGGGACCCCGTTTATGCTGGTTTTCATTCCAACTGTAGCTGCACCTCTGAATTGTAACAATCTGTTAATTGTTCTTAATTAGATACTCTGTAATGAGACACTTTTAATGCCATAAAGACTTAACTCCCCATGTTCATGTACCAGGACCTGTGATCAGTCAGATAAACTCATGCTTTCATTTTCTGGAACGTGACAAATGATTCCTTCAGAACGAGCTTACATTTTTTATTTTTAAATAATAGACATACTCAATAAATAAAGTGTTGACAGCCGGTCACTGAAAACAGATCAATGAGTTAAACCCGCATGCAGTTTAAGGACATGCAGTTTTTCAACAAGATTATTTCATCAGGAGATTGGCTTTAACAAACACCAGCATACACAGGGGTCTCCCAGGACAGATTTGGAGCCCCTGTAATAAAGTAACCCGGATTTTTGGATGTAAAATCATGGTTTTCTTTTTAATCTCGACTTCCTGACTGTGCTGACACCACTGAAGGTGAATCATTTTTGATAATCATATTTATTTTGAAACGTTTTTTTTAAGGGTCGGGTAGATAACACTCCACCTGGGGACTGGCCATGGGCTCATTTTTAGAAAGTTGAACATTGCTATTTTTCAGAATGATGAAATTAATTTTATTTATTTAACAACAAATATTATTTGTATAAACAAAAGAAAGGTGATCTAACTGCCTATGATTTCACATGCGTTATTCTGAAAGTGAAAATGATCCATCACTACATGATGGGGGTAGCTGACGTTGGATGCGTTCACATTACTCAAGATCAAGCAGGTGCCCTCTGGGAAATAGAGTTTTAATCTGCTCCCCGTTACTTTCATACACTGGGCTCGACCTTCTGTTCCTCCCATAGAGAGTCCCATATTCCAAACAACACTTATCTGATAGCGCCTTCGCAATAAACGCAGGAAAAACCTCCTTGAATGACATTAAAAGAACATTGTGAGTGCTGTGTGAAAACGAGGACTGAACGACTGTTTATATTCAGAAGGCTGCACCTGTTATTCACGCCCCACTAGTCATAATAGGTGTTGTTTTATACCAATATTATTGCTCCACTGTGTCAGTCTGTTTGCTGTTCTGCCTGGTTCTATGCTGAAGACAACCTGGGGGGTCACGATTTAGCAGTGCAAGCTTTAGGAAAAACTCGGAGGGAGATACTACTCAGTCACATGCTGTATTGCATTTTGTATTTAATATAAAAAAATAAAATAAAATAAAAACAAGTCAAATACTCGTAATATCACCATGTAAATCACATAATTTCAATATTTTCACTTTTTTTTTCAATTGTCAATATTCAATAGCAGCATTGTGTGCAACACTCAGTAATTATTAATAGTCATTATTTGTGTTTTGTTTCCCTTTTGACCATTGAATCATGGGTAAATATTGGTTGACACCACATGGAGGTGTTAAATAAAAGCTTTACATCCTGATGTTTCCTTGTTGATGAATATGTCCATCTCTTTCAAACTTGTCCCATGGGGACGAACAGATACTTGACTGGAGGGGCTTTTCTGATTGAATGGAACTAGTGTGTAAGAAGCTGAAGACCACTTGGTCTTTTGAGTCAGAAAAGGACAGACGGTCGGGATTGTCTCGCAAAGTAGAATAAGGCCTGGATTTAAACTGTAACTGCAATGCACTTTGTTCTTTTTGTGTTCTAAATCTTCTGGCTTAAGTTTAAATACAGCCATACGGCCATAAGCCCTCCTCAAAAACACGTTTCTCACAGTGAAAGGTAAAGCCCCTAAAGGAGGTATTTGTGTGTGTGTGTGTGCGCGCGTGCGTGTGCGCATGTGTGCAGGGCCAGTTGTAGGTGGCAAGGGCGCTCGTCTAGTGCACCATACATCTGGGGGAGCACTAAACGAAGGGGAAAATAAATACAATTCCAAGCGTTATGCACCCCCCCCAGAAAGACTAGAGCTCTGGTATTCAAATCACGGTTTTCAAGGTCTGAGACCTGCTGGTTTTCCACCCTCCCTTTACCTGGGAGTCAGGTGTGAAGACAGTCTGGCCAATCACTAGCACTAATTGTTCAGTTAATTACCTGGGAAAAAGAAAACCAGGGCCAGACTTGGATTCGAGGTCCAGATTTGAATATCCATGGACTAGAGCAGGGGTGGGCAACTCCAGGCCTCGCGGGCCGGTGTGTATGCAGGTTTTTGCTGCCGCCAGTTAACAATTATTGAATTAGCCCAATCGTTTACATGATCTGATATTTTAATCTACATATCCGCGATATGAACAGCAGCTGATGAATGTTCTTGTGCCGGTATGCGTGTATTGTAGCGTTTTATCGTTCTGTAATTTACGAGTGAATCGGTCATTGTGTGTATGACTAATTAGCTGATTGAGCCGTGGTAACTGGTGGCAGTAAAAACATGCATACACACCGGCCCGCGAGGCCTGGAATTGCCCACCCCTGGACTAGAGCCTTGCCAGCTTGTGTGTGTGTGTGTGTTCAAATATTTACACTGAAATGTGTGAATTCCTTCTCTGTTTTCTGTCTTCTTTTGTTCCTCTTTCGAGGGAAAGAAAAACAGCCTCTTTACAACTAAGAATGTAATATAGTAGCCAGCAATATGATTTTTTTTAAAAAGTGTATTTTATCATGCAAGTTTTAAAGAAATAATAAAAAAAATGAGATGTTTCATTTGTGCTGTACGCCTCTTCTTTTTCTCATAACGTATCTCTTGTAAAGCGAGTTTGACACGGGTGGCTAAGGAACTGGTGTTTGAAACGGGGAGGAGTGATTCCTTGGTGAGACCATGCAGTTGTACCCTTATCCTGTGACATACAGTATCCAGCTTTGTCTCACAAATGTGAGCTCTGTGTGTAACTCAGATTATGCCATCGACTGAGAAAGAAATGTTGAGAATGTACAGGCAGTCAGCAAGGAAAGGAAGCTCTATCTACAGTTACTTAATAGAGACCGATGACTCTATTGCTCATAATAGAGTATGGCCATCATACCTGTGACTGGAATTCTACTGGATTAACTGCTGGGTATTGTAGCAGGCGTTGATATCCAGCATGACTTGCAATTTTATATAGCTGGATAATTTTTTTACAAAAGGTGGCTTCACAATCTACTCAACATTATAGTTTCCATAGATTGCAAGTGGTCTGACTTGTTGACCTAAGGAATTAATCTTTAATATAAGTCCTCATGATAAGCAGTCAGACCACATTAAATCTATCTAAACTATAGTCGAGTCCATGTAATTGCGAAGCCACATTTAGTAAGAGATTAAAATTAAAATAAAAAACCTGAGGTACTCCTGTGCTTTACCGCCAGGCCGATGACGAAGCCGCAAAGTAAACGACACTTTGGTTTGGCCTCCTCCGTTTCATGTACCGTTACCGTTACCTGGCAACGGCGTTGTGTCACGGTGCCTTTTCTGCTGAAGAACACACACATTCACGGTCTCTTTCACATTCACGGTCTTTCACATTCACTGCCTCTTTTGCATTCACGGTCTTTCACCTTACAGTACAGTGATGTTTCCTGGCTTACAGTGGAGGTTACACTGCTTACAGTACAGTGATGTTTCCTGGCTTACAGTGGAGGTTACACTGCTTACAGTACAGTGATGTTTTCTGGCTTACAGTGGAGGTTACACTGCTTACAGTACAGTGATGTTTTCTGGCTTACAGTGGAGGTTACACTGCTTACAGTACAGTGATGTTTTCTGGCTTACAGTGGAGGTTACACTGCTTACAGTACAGTGATGTTTCCTGGCTTACAGTGGAGGTTACACTGCTTACAGTACAGTGATGTTTCCTGGCTTACAGTGGAGGTTACACTGCTTACAGTACAGTGATGTTTCCTGGCTTACAGTGGAGGTTACACTGCTTACAGTACAGTGATGTTTCCTGGCTTACAGTGGAGGTTACACTGCTTACAGTACATTGATGTTTCCTGGTTTACAGTGGAGGTTACACTGCCTACAGTACAGTGATGTTTCCTGGCTTACAGTGGAGGTTACACTGCTTACAGTACAGTGATGTTTCCTGGCTTACAGTGGAGGTTACACTGCTTACAGTACACTGATCTTTCCTGGCTTACAGTGGAGGTTACACTGCTTACAGTACAGTGATGTTTCCTGGCTTACAGTGGAGGTTACACTGCTTACAGTACAGTGATGTTTCCTGGCTTACAGTGGAGGTTACACTGCTTACAGTACAGTGATGTTTCCTGGCTTACAGTGGAGGTTACACTGCTTACAGTAAAGTGATGTTTTCTGGCTTACAGTGGAGGTTACACTGCTTACAGTACAGTGATGTTTTCTGGCTTACAGTGGAGGTTACACTGCTTACAGTACAGTGATGTTTTCTGGCTTACAGTGGAGGTTACACTGCTTACAGTACAGTGATGTTTTCTGGCTTACAGTGGAGGTTACACTGCTTACAGTACAGTGATGTTTCCTGGCTTACAGTGGAGGTTACACTGCTTACAGTACAGTGATGTTTTCTGGCTTACAGTGGAGGTTACACTGCTTACAGTACAGTGATGTTTCCTGGCTTACAGTGGAGGTTACACTGCTTACAATACAGTGATGTTTCCTGGCTTACAGTGGAGGTTACACTGCTTACAGTACAGTGATGTTTCCTGGCTTACAGTGGAGGTTACACTGCTTACAGTACAGTGATGTTTCCTGGCTTACAGTGGAGGTTACACTGCTTACAGTACAGTGATGTTTCCTGGCTTACAGTGGAGGTTACACTGCTTACAGTACAGTGATGTTTCCTGGCTTACAGTGGAGGTTACACTGCTTACAGTACAGTGATGTTTTCTGGCTTACAGTGGAGGTTACACTGCTTACAGTACAGTGATGTTTCCTGGCTTACAATGGAGGTTACACTGCTTACAGTACAGTGATGTTTTCTGGCTTACAGTGGAGGTTACACTGCTTACGGTACAGTGATGTTTCCTGGCTTACAGTGGAGGTTACACTGCTTACAGTGGAGGTTACATTGCTTACAGTACAGTGATGTTTCCTGGCTTACAGTGGAAGTTACACTGCTTACAGTACATTGATGTTTCCTGGCTTACAGTGGAGGTACCCTTCAACTGTGAGCCAAAATCAACTAGGCTACAACTTTTATGCCAGCAGCCGTACCACCATGCAATCTGCTCCTTCTGAATGGCTGAAGCTAAGCAGGTGTGGGCTTGGTTAGTACTTGGAAGGGAGAACTCCTGGGAAAACTAAGTTGCTGCTGGAAGTGGTGTTTGTGGGCCAGTAGGGGGCAATCTTCCCTCTGGTCAAATAAATCCCAATGCCCCAGTGCAGTGATGGGGACACTGTGCTGTAGAAGATGCCGTCTTTCGGATGAGACGTTAAACCGAGGTCCTGACTCACTGTGGTCATTAAAGATCCCATGACACTTATCGCAAAGAGTAGGGGGTTTCCCCGGTGTCCTGGCTCCCAACCCAGGCTCTTTCAACCTGCCACCTAATCATCCCCCAGTTTAATTGCTTAAAAGTTTAAAATTATTTTTATTTCAGCTGATGTGTGGTGAGCATTCTGGCACAAAATGGCTGCCGCTGCATCACCCAGGTGGGTGCTACACATTGGTGGTGGTTGAGGCGAGTTTCTCCTCATCATTGTAAGCGCTTTGAGTATCGAGAAAGGCGCTATATAAATGCCAGGTATTATTATTATTATTATTATTATTATTATTATTATTACAGTAGTGACCCCTGGGTTTTATCACAAGGGAGGCAAGCGCCATATAGAACCCCGGTTTAAAAAGCTAAAACTGAGCAGAAACCTCTTAAAATATGAGTAGAAATGGTAATAATGGGTATATGAATTAACTTAAATTAAATACATTTTCTCTGTTCTCTCGCTCAAACTTGAGCAAGCGTTGCCTCTCTTGCTTTGTCTGAGCAGCGGCCGCGACAAGTTTACTGCTGAACAGTTTGAAACACTGAATGTACGCGCCTTTATTGTGAAGCTTACTGCTGAACAGTTTGAAACGCTGAATGGACGTGCTTTTATTGTGAAGCTTACTGCTGAACAGTTTGAAACGCTGAATGGACGTGCCTTTATTGTGAAGCTTACTGCTGAACAGTTTGAAACGCTGAATGGACGTGCTTTTATTGTGAAGCTTACTGCTGAACAGTTTGAAACGCTGAATGGACGTGCCTTTATTGTGAAGCTTACTGCTGAACAGTTTGAAACGCTGAATGGACGTGCCTTTATTGTGAAGCTTACTGCTGGACAGTTTGAAACACTGAATGGACGTGCCTTTATTGTGAAGCTTACTGCTGGACAGTTTGAAACGCTGAATGGACGCGCCTTTATTGTGAAGCCTACATGTATTGTGTACATACTATGACCAGCATCACCAAAACCACAGAACCCAGATGTTATCTAGGAAACGTCTGTGGTGAGGGTGGTTAGTGATACTTTGTTTTCAATGAAAGATCCTTATTGCCATGTCATAACAGACGTTTTCTCACACTAATGTATTATATGTTATGTATTATGCATGTATAACAGTGTTATAACAGCATAATAACCAACATTAAGAACCAAGCCTACCTACTCATTTAGTCCAATTCATAAGTAATACAATACTGCATGGCTTTTTAAACATTGAAGTGTTGATGGGGGGCGGGTACGAGTAGGCTTTTCACTGCTTTGGGATATACACAGTCAAGGTTCGTACTCAGCCCAGGGTTCGACAAGCTGAAGGAGACATCCTGTCGGCCATCTTGCCAGAAATGAAAAATGGCCCGAATGAAAATGGGTCATGAATGAACCATGAAGCTTTCAGCGGCCGCTCTGTGGACGTGTCACAGCCCCAGTGATTTTCGGGAAAGCGGGAGTAGAGGTTTCACTTCTGGAAACTTCCACTAGAACATAAGGTGAGTACATAATAAAAAATAGAAATCACCCTTCTGTCCCCTAGTGGCAAAACAAGGTAAAACATGTATGAGAAACGTGCTTTGTCCAAAAAACAGGGCCTCGATCTATAGGACAAAATCTCCCCACCTGAATGCGTCATGTAGGCCAAAATAAAAAAAATACTAAAAAGAATCTTAACTTAGAAATTAAAAATCACTATAATAATATTTTATTGTCCTCCCAGATTGGACAACTAACATTGTCATTACACTTGCGCACGCACACACACACACGCACAGTGAATAGCAGATGTTTCCTCTTTTCCACACTCACATATTAGGCTGTGTAATTCATCAGGAATGGCCTGTGGAGATGGCCTGTGGGGATGGCCCTGTGGGGATGGCCTGTGGGATGGCCCTGTGGGGATGGCCCTGTGGGGATGGCATTATTGGTGCATTTTTACTGGGTGTCATTTGCTCATTTTACTGACCAACTGGTTGTATATGTTGCCCATTACAAAAAAGGTAACCATTTACTGAAAGGGCAAAGCATGCTGTGTTTAGATTGAATCAGTACCCGACCCAGACGCTACTGCCAGTCCGTGAAAGGTCCGCAGTCATACGGTAGCTATTTGGTATGGAAATGATGATTTTATGGAGCTCCGTTAGATTAGGCACATCACAGAGCTGACAAATCATCTTCCAGCTGACGCTATCCGATCTATCGCGCTCTCTGGAGCACACAGTTCCGCCTGGAGCTCAGATACCGCTGCTCAGAGACCACAAAAGAGCCCCCCCCACCTGTATCCATTACACGGACACCGATACGTTTGAAAATGGAACCCGGCAGCCGCGACTAATGGTTTGTGTAAGGTTAAAAAAAACACAACTGACGGCGCGGAGTCCAATGTCGCAGAAAGACTCCTCTGTGATTAAACGAGATATAAAAGAGAGGAAAACAGGGAGTCTTCCCACCGTCCCATTCACCCTAAAGATAAATACCCGTCCGTCCCTCACCCATATAAATTATGCAGGCCGCCATATGGATGAAGTGACTACTGAAGAAGTCAATAACACGATTACATTTTAATGGATTGACATTGCAAGCATGTCTGAATACACTCTATCAAATGTAGGCTGTTATTATTATTATTATTAGCCTATTATTATGCTCAGCCTATGATCTGTAATGTTCAGGATAGCGTATAAGACCATATGTGTCATCTGCTTATATATTTTGCAATTCGTTTACATTTGTTTGTGTATGTGTGTGTGTTTGTATGTATTGCGGCCATTAGACCCCTTCAGCTTATCCAGAACGCAGCAGTGCGCCTGGTCTTCAACCTCCCCCGACACTCCCATGTCACCCCCCTGCTCATTGACCTCCACTGGCTACCGGTGATGGCTCGCATCAAATTCAAAACATTGGTGCTCGCCTTCCAGGCAGTCCGAGGATCTGCCCCTCCATACCTCCAAAAGCTAATCAGACCCTACACACCTGCCAGATCCCTGCGTTCCGCCTCCTCAGGACGACTGGTACCCCCCCCCTCTTCATACTAGCACCCGGTCTCGACGTCTGTCTGTCCTGGCCCCACGGTGGTGGAATGAGCTCCCCGTGGAGGTCAGAACAGCAGAAAGTCTGACCGCCTTCAAGCGCAGATTGAAAACTCACCTCTTCAAGCTGCACCTCTCTCCACCCCTCCCTACCTCCTTGTGACTATTATCAATATTGTGTAGTCCCCCCCCCCCCCCCCCAAAAAAAAATGTCAAAAAAAATAAAAATAAAATCCCCAATCATACTGACTAGCCTACTACTTCGTATTCACGTATTTACCTTCTTAGGATTGTTTTAACGCACTTGTTCCTTGTTCGGAAATGCACTATGTACGTCGCTCTGGATAAGAGCGTCTGCTAAATGTCTATAATGTAATGTAATGTATTGCGGGTTGGCCTACTTTACAGCAAATCAATATTTGGCCCAAAATACACATACACTGTCTTGCCCTTTGAGTGATACTTTATCTAATAATGTTACACTATATTTCAGTCCTTACAAAAATAACTTTGCCTTTGATTAAGAAAACAATAAAAAATGTGCAATGTCCAAGAAGGCTACCTTCCTCACACACGACGCACCTTAATTTGTTTCTGTTTACAAAACAAATTATATACAGTACCAGTCAAAATACTACTCATAGAAAGGGTTTTCTTTATTTTTACAAATTGTTTTACAGCTTAGAATAATAGTAAAAACATAAAAAATCTAATTGTACTACATTACTTCAATGTAATTATGCACTGTTAAACAAATCTAAATGTATCTTATATTTTAGATTCTTCAAAGTAGCCACCCTTTGCTTTGATACCAGCTTTGAGCTCTCGGCGTTCCCTCTCGGCGTTCCCTCTCGGTGTGTTTCGGGTCATTGTCCTGTTGAAAATCAAATGAGGGCCCAACTAAAGTGCAAGCCAGATGGGATTAACCACTTAACCAGCAAGCCAGTAGGCATGCTGGTTAAGTGTGCCTTCAATTCTAGATAACTCCAACAGTGTCACCAGCAAAGCAACCCCACGCCACCATTTTTGTTTTGGAAAGCATCAACTTCACTATCTATATTTGTCTAAGAAAAAAAGTTCACGCATTTAAGCATAAGCCTTTAGATCAAAAGGTCTCTAAGATAATGAGAAAAATACATTCAATCAACCGTGTCCAAACTTTTGACTGGTACTGTACGTGTATATATGTTTTAAATGCTCTCCCCAGTTAGCCTAAGGTTCTTGGCAGGCTTCCCACTGAAGAGTAAATTGATTGAATACAAGCTCAATGTTCCATGTGGAATCCAAATGATTAAATGCCATGACAATGGAGATCCCCCAGCAGCTACTGGCTGTCAAAATAACACCCCGGGCTACACACACTGGGCTACACACCCCGGGCTACACACACTGGGCTACACACCCCGGGCTACACACCCCGGGCTACACACCCCGGGCTACACACACTGGGCTACACACCCCGGGCTACACACACTGGGCTACACACACTGGACTACACACACTGGGCTACACACCCCGGGCTACACACACTGGGCTACACACACTGGGCTACACACCCCGGGCTACACACCCCGGGCTACACACCCCGGGCTACACACCCCGGGCTACACACACTGGGCTACACACCCCGGGCTACACACACTGGGCTACACACACTGGACTACACACACTGGGCTACACACCCCGGGCTACACACTGGGCTACACACACTGGGCTACACACCCCGGGCTACACACACTGGGCTACACACACTGGGCTACACACACTGGGCTACACACCCCGGGCTACACACACTGGGCTACACACACTGGACTACACACCCCGGGC
The DNA here is from genome assembly GCA_022702515.1 of Ilyophis sp. 1 JC-2022. Classification (NCBI taxonomy): domain Eukaryota; kingdom Metazoa; phylum Chordata; class Actinopteri; order Anguilliformes; family Synaphobranchidae; genus Ilyophis; species Ilyophis sp. 1 JC-2022. Next base: position 74,442,405 of record CM040395.1, on the reverse strand, counting down.
TACACACACTGGGCTACACACACTGGACTACACACCCCGGGCTACACACACTGGGCTACACACCCCGGGCTACACACACTGGGCTACACACCCCGGGCTACACACACTGGGCTACACACCCCGGGCTACACACTGGGCTACACACACTGGACTACACACCCCGGGCTACACACACTGGGCTACACACCCCGGGCTACACACACCGGGCTACACACACTGGGCTCTGTTGGCCTGCTCAGCTTGTAGCCGAGTAGTGTTTTTATCCCGTCCTTTGAATGGAGATGTGAAATAAATGTAGGCTCGGCTACGACGTTTAAAAGCACAGCGATGACATTTTACGTCATTTACTGACGCTGATCGCGGTTTGTTCTTGACGAGATTAGAAATGATCGCTCTGAAAAGTTTAAACCGCGATGCGTCACTAAGCATCATAAGCAGGCATCAGAAATATAGGCTACAATTAATTTTTTCTGTCAAACAAATTTACAGGGTTTACATTTACACGGCTAATATGTTTTTTTCAGCTGAGTCCACGTGACGTTGAACGTGAACAAGACGGTGAACAAAATGCAAGTGAACACAAGACGGTGAACAAAATGCAAGATGTGCAGATTTTTCAGACGTGTCAGTAATTGGTCCTTTCGGGAGTGGGCACAGCTTTCCCAGAAGTCTGTCGAGTTATTTATGAAGAAAAGCAAACATACAGCAAACATACAGCGCCAGCAAATAGGTCTGGTCCTCCTAAGACTCAATCCGTTCGTAATATAACAGAGAACCAGGAGAATTGTGCTATCTGATCATAATTGTGTCTGCGTTTGTTTAAAAAAGACGAAATAATAACTATACTGGCAGACAGCCGATAAAAGAAAATAGCAGTAGTTTGTTCGCTGCTCTTCACTTGCAATTATAGAACAGAATTTGACAGTTTTATTTAAAAAATAAACCATAATAAGTGTTTATCCTATATTGTATTTTACTACAGTTCAGATAAAACAATGATGTGAATGTATACCATAAAGTGTGTGTGGTGTTTGTCTGTGTTGCTATAAACCATACACATGTTAAATACTTTTCATTCTGTTCTTAATACCTTTTTTTCCCCCAACATAATAATAATAATAATAAAAACATTTTAAACTGAAGAATTGATTAAACATTTTCATCACATGTTCCGTGCTTTAGGTTGAACACGCAAGATTGAGGTTTTCAATCCTGTAAACTCCCTAAAATGGAGTGCTGCTATGTTAATGATAGTAGAAAAGCTCTGACTTCAATAGACAGGATTCGCAGTGTGTCTACTAAACACATTACTGGCTTAGCAGGCTCGTATTCCGGTCTCCAGAAGAACATTCTTCGGTCCCTCTTTACCAGGAGGGATTAATGTCGAGAACGAACAATAGCCTACACAGACTCCTTTCAACAACGGCAAAATCAACATACCGTAACTTTTTCCCGGTAAAAAAGGTGCAGGATGTCGCGCACAGCAAGAACAGGCATGCTTGTGTCTATAGTTTTAGCCCTTGGTTTTTTCTTTAGAAAACGCCGTTTGGTATGTTTTCCCCCGCTGTCTACAATCATGTTTTGTTTTGCCTGTGAACATGTGGAATGCCGACATCTCGAGACCGGCATTCAGTGATGGAATGCGGAGAACGTGATGGAATTGACCTGCTCTGGAGTTCCAAAAAATACTGTTAATGGGTCATTTATTAGGGGTAAGATGGATAGCACATTTATACTTTTATTTTTTTTAAATAAGTTTTAAATTTTTTTTTGTAATTTGCAGCCAAACTTTCCTGACCTATAAACTTCACATCATAGACCTGGAAAAAATATATATATTTTTAAATAATACAAGTGTATTTGATGATAAAAACATATTGCCGTGAAAATATTTTCAAAAATATAATTTGAATGTCTCTTGTATTGTAGGTTTCAGCATAGAAGAATATATGGGTCTTGAGATTAAGATCATATGTCAGTCTAAAACTGGCCTTAAGTCATTTAAGATTCAAAGACTTTGATTTGTGCGGCAGCAGAAAGGATACGAGGAAGGGAAGAAGGGACATATTTCTATTACAGTGCCCCATGATATCCTCCTAAGTTTTTTTTCCATGAAGGGAGCGTGCACTTATTGTGAGCGTTACCGTAGCATTCTAGAACGCACGCATCGCCAGTGGTCTGCGTTAAAACTGGCGTAAGCTTTGATCTCGGCTGAAGGTCGTTACCAGGGTTACCAGGTACTGTTACTGGGGTGATTTCTATGTGTTTAAGATTCATTCACTAGTTTCCAGGGAGTCCTCCGATCAATAAAAAAACACAAATCGCATCATGGTGCTCAGTGTTGTCCTTGGAAACCTGCCGGGTCTGCTGGTTTTTTGTTGTAAAACAGTGCCAAACTGATCAATTAGAGCAGCTATTTACACCGGTATCTAAGCTCACCTGACTTCTTGCGTGTGAAGCGGTCGCTGATTTGAAGGTGAAAGCACAATCCCTCCACACTGTGGCTCTCCAACAGCACTTTCACACCTCCGCTCTAACACATTCTGAACAAGAGGCCTTAGATAATGGTAGACTAGACACGTGATATTTTGTTGTTGTCAGGTAAGAGGGTACCTTGTGCCTAATGGCTATAAAACTGTCACAAAAAATATGGTTTGTTATTAAACATTATTTATAATAGAGTCGAAGGGGAGCTCATGCGAAATAAACACGCTTTGCGTTTGCGTTGTATGTTAGCCAATCAGCTGTGTGCATTTCAAAAGACTTCTGGCAGAGCGACTGCTATATAGACTGAAGTTACACACTGATTTACTGAGTGCATCTTCCTTCCTGTGTAGCAAGAGCAGTTTTAACCATCCCGCGAAAGGTAGTGTTGTTTTTAAACGTACTAGCCGCTGTTTGCGTGATTTTAATTAGACCTTGTTGAACACTGATCAAACTAATTGCATTGCTAGTTTGTGTTTGTTCTGCGATTGGCTGTTTGTTAGATTGTTAGATTAGATAGGCTGCTAGTTTCGGAGTATTGTGCTTTTAATTGATAATAGTTTTTTTTCCGTGCTTGCGAAGTGTCTCACACAGCTGTTAGCCAATTGCAATCAGCTGTGTGCATTTCAAAAGACTTCTGGCAGAGTGTGTCGCTCCGTCCCAGTTTATGTGTGTTCTCCATATCCCCGTCTGCTCTCTTCCATTCAGAACCCGCTTCCAACGACGTGGCCCTTCACGGCGACGCAACCCTTCCAACCTCCGCTACCCCTCGCTGACTCCCTGCGAGAACTTCACCGTCACAGGGGGGCTCTGGAACTGCCAGTCTGCCACACGGAAAGCAGACTTCATCTCCGGCTATGCCTCCTTCCTGTCCCTCCAGTTCCTCGCCCTCATTGAAACCTGGATCACACCGGACAACACGGCAACTCCCGCTGCCCTCTCCTCCTCCTTCTCTCACACCCCCTGGCCGTCTGGTCGCGGAGGTGGCACTGGTTTGCTACTCTCCACCTCATGGTCATTCTCTGTTCTCCCCCTCTCTAATCTATTACTAGTTTTGAATACCACTCAGTGTTTATCAACCACCCTATTAACCTGTACATTATAGTCGTTTATCGCCCTCCAGGTCCCCTGGGGTGCTTCCTCGATGAGCTTGACACCCTGCTCGGCTCCTTCCCAGAGGACGGCATCCTGCTGATCCTCCTGGGAGACTTCAACATCCATCTAGATGCCTCCCAGTCTGCGGCCTTCCTCCCACTTCTCCGCTCCTTTGACCTCACCCCCACAAGGCTGGCAACCTCCTAGACCTGGTCTTCCAGAGGAACAGCCCCTGCTCTGATCTCACTGTTACCCCTCTGCATACCTCTGATCACCACTTCATTTTCTTTTCTCTTCCTCTTGTTCCACACCGTCCCTCCCCTCCCTCCCCACACCCCCACTGTCTCTGTCCGCCGTAACCTCTGCTCCCTCTCCCCTCCTCTCTTGCTCCCTGTGTCACTGCTTCCCTCCCCCCTCTCAAACCCTTCTCTCAACTCTCCATCGACTCCCCCTTACCACAGGAGTACCCCAGGGCTCAGTCCTTGGTCCCCTCCTTTTCTCCACCTACACCAAATCCCTTGGCCCTGTCATCACTGCTCATGGTCTTTCTTACCACTGCTACACTGACGATACTCAACTCTTTCTCTACTTCTCACCCTCTGACACTCAGGTGTCAGCCCGCATCTCCGCTTGCCTGAGACATCCAGAGCTGGATGGACAACCACCATCTCAAGCTCAATCCAGGCAAAACTGAGCTAATCTACATTCCTGCTCTAACCTCTCCCCCTCTCAATCTCTCCATTTCCCTAGGGGACACTCCACTGACCCCAACGCCCTGCACCAGGAACCTCGGAGTGGTGATTGACAACAGGCTATCCCTCTCCGAGAACATCGCAAAGAACAACCCAGCTCCTGGTCCAAGCGATGGTGCTGTCCCGCCTGGACTATTGCAACTCTCTCCTGGCTGGCCTGCCAGCATCGGCCATTAGACCCCTTCAGCTTATCAAGAACGCAGCAGTGCGCCTGGTCTTCAACCTCCCCCGACACTCCCATGTCACCCCCCTGCTCATTGACCTCCACTGGCTACCTGTGATGGCTCGCATCAAATTCAAAACATTGGTGCTCGCCTTCCAGGCAGTCCGAGGATCTGCCCCTCCATACCTCCAAAAGCTCATCAGACCCGGTCTCTACGTCTGTCTGTCCTGGCCCCACGGTGGTGGAATGAGCTCCCCGTGGAGGTCAGAACAACAGAAAGTCTGACGGCCTTCAAGCGCAGATTGAAGACTCACCTCTTCAAACTGTACCTCTCTCCACCCCTCCCTACCTCCTTGTGACCTCCCTTGATTATGTAATTGTGTGGTTACCCCCCCCCCCCCCCCAAAAAAATAAATAAATAAATAAATAATAATAATTTAAATTTAAATTTCCCCAATCATAATGACTGCGCCTGGTACTTTAATTCGTGATTACCTTTTAGGGTTGTTTTAACGCACTTGTTCCTAGTTCGGAAATGTAATATGTACGTCGCTCTGGATAAGAGCGTCTGCTAAATGACTATAATGTAATGTATACTTGGATATGTTGATAAAGCAGTGTTCTATTTAGTTTTGCTTTGTGTTGTATACTTTGATATGTTGATAAAGCAGTGTTCTACTTTGTTTTGATTGAGGAGGGAGACCGGCGAACATAAAGATAATCATACTTCGTCATCAATTTTAGAGGAAACCTGTCCTGCATGTGTTTACAAGAAGGATTATTTTAACCTTTTATGGTGTACAATCATACATATGTGATTAGAATGTTCTTAACTGAGCATTCTAATGCTGATGTAACAATCACTACTGGTAACCGAAAGCAATGGAGTTCTAGAACACTGACTTAGAATTTTGAAAATAAACCCACTCTTTAATATCGTTCATCAAAGTGGTGATAAATTGGCCAAGCAGCCGTTTGAATTAGAATTTCTGGAGGATTCCATCTGGGGCCAAGGGAACAAATGGGCCGCCCTGACAAAGCAGGAATTCCCTCGATACAGCCCAAGCCTATGATACAAAATCTTAGAAATCCCACTGACTCCCACATCAAATGCACAACATCAAAAATTAGATAATTATTTTGTTCCCTGTGATCCTGGATAATAATGATAAAAAAACACTAATGGATTATCTACAGTGTTTCAGAATCCTTTGGAGAAAAGAAATGATGCTCAGATTGTGAGACTCATATACAGGCCTTTATATACTACTCAAAAGAAGTTAACGGTCAAAAATATTTGTGCATATAAATATAAGCTAACGAGCTAAAATGGTGACGACTAATGACAAAATAATTATTTGATAGCTCAAGAACATAAAACACAAAACAAAAAGCTTTTGATTAGAGACTAGTTTATTACCCTGATGAAAAAAGGTTATGCACCCCCCAAAATGATGATGAATGGAAAATGCTCAGCCATTTTATTGCTAAAATTGGCATGCATGGAATGACACTCATTCAGAACGCGTGCAAATGGTGCATGAGGGTGTCACAATGGGTGTTTCGAGGTATTTTAGTCTGACTAAGTTTGTGCTTCAAATCCATGAAAAGAAAATCTGGGTTCATTAAAAAAGTTTCTAAAGATAAGTGCAATGAATGCATGCCCCATAATAACATGATGTCTATAGTCCAAATGACAACCCAAAGGGGGATATTCTAACCCTATCTGGCTTAAAAAGACATACTTACAAAAATGAGCAAAACATTTCCTTTGACCATTAAATTATTTTGAGTAGTATACAAACCATAGTGAATTTGCTACAAGGAAACCATCTAAAGTCACCGTACTGGTACCATATTGTTCTGTTATTGCTATTCATAGACTGAATTTATAATATTTTGTTAAAAAGTAAAACACCTAAAGACATACTATTAAAAATCCTTTAAGGTGTAAGATCACAGATACTGTATGTGATTAGAATGTTCTTAACTGACCATTCTAATGCTGATGTAACCGTTACTACTGGTAAGTGAAAGTAATAGAGTTATAGAAAACTTACTGTTCAAAAAACATACTCTTAAAAGGGTTAAATTATTAGAACTGAAAAGAGTTTCTGGTACAACTGTTTTGGGGCTGCAGTTAGTGCCCCCTGTTACAGTATGCTACCTCTACATGGGACCATGTCCTCCCAGACAATAAGCAGTAGTGTAGGCACAAATGTACATTACATTACATTACATTACAGTCATTTAGCAGACGCTTTTATCCAGTATATATATATAGCACAGATATTAATCTCTGCCTACTTATTTTGGTTTCTACTTCTGCCATCATTGAAGCTAAAGCTGTTCTGATTCGCTGGCTGATTATAAATAAACTGTTCTGATTCGCTGGCTGATTATAAATATAGATGAAGGGCAGAAAAGAGAACGTCGATAGCTATCAGAGCACAGTAACACGTGAACACAGTTGAAACGTCTTTCGACCAGTGTTATTGACACAGACATGATTATAACAAACAAGCCACATTATTATAAGCAGATTTATGCAGCTTTGGCACCCAACTTGGATAATCACAGTCTATTATCCAAACTTTACTCATTATATTTGACAAGGAACAACAGAAAATGGAGGGAATGCAGAAAGCAGTTGAATATCTGGTTAAAACAGAGTATCTGTGGTACAGCTTGACCAGGCTTTGTTTACCTTGACGCTTCCTGATTGTGCCACAGCATAAATAGAATAAAACAATAGGGTCAATGATCACTGTCGCACCGTAAATTTCGCAAAGGTCGAGGAACAAATTTTTTTTTTTAAAAAGGACTTCAATCATGCCTGCTGCTACCATGAGGACACACCCTGGGTGAAGTGCGGAGAGAACTGCACGTCTCTCGACGTCCCCAGAGCTGTGATCCTCCACTTTATTAACTCAGAAACACAAGCGAAGGAGCGCTGTTGAATCCGCTCCTGCGATGTATTGTTCCCCTGCGAAATCACTTTCGGGCGAAGACGCTAATGAAAAACGATTACTGCGCAACACGCAGCGAGTCAGCGGAGACGTGGGCTCGCGCTCGCTGTCCAATTTATTTTTCTCTAAAAATAAACCACCTGTCTGTCTGGGCAGTGCCTTGGCTTTCTTTATTTGAAGCTCTTGCATTTTTAGTCGTATTAAAATCTGAGGAGATATACCCCTTCAAAAAAGCAAATAACTGTTCCACGCGCCATCGTTCGCGGTAAAATGTTCAGTGAGACTAAACCAACTCTTATAAAGTTCCTATATTGTACTCATTTGTACTCTGTTGGAGTTGAATTAACACTGGACATTTTGCTGTGTTGCTTTGGCTTAGACTGTATTTACATAAACATATTAGACTAGACCTACTAGGGCGGAAATTCTTTTTCTGGCACCTATTTTGTTTGTTCTTTTTTCACAAAAAGGATAGATTCGAAAAATGATATTTTTTTTATCACGTTCTATGACCAAACTGGCCATGCATCTTTCCGCAGAGTAGGCAGCTGCAGATTTGTCACGGTGCATTTTAAATGTGAAGAGAAGCTATTCGCCACATGGTTAATCATCAACTTCACTGCTTGATGTGCTGAAATTGTTGGCATGACAACCCTTGCATTAAAGCACAGTTCCGACACCGAATAATGAAGTTTGTTTGTCCTAAAATACAATATTTTCTGAGGAATAAATCAACTGGGAAAGTATTCCTCTGTAAAATCAATACTGATTAGCATGTATTCCTTTTATTAATTATTATGACGCAGGATATATACTTTATGAGTCTAATGTTTCATGTGCACATTTGAGAAGTAGGCGGAGCCTATAGTAGGCTAGTATTTAATTCAGTTGCATGGTTTCCGCCAGCTGTATGTCCTCTTTCCTGGTTATTTTCACGAGAGGGTGCTTTAATTTATCGTTATCGAATCCGAATAGCATCAATTTTACATTACTGTCGGCTTAAATCCCCTGGAGGCCCACATCATTAGACTTAATGGAAGTACATACTGTCACGTCTAGCGTCGTTAGCGTCAACTCGGAATCCTTTTCAGTGGAAAATAATGAATAAGCAGTCGCGGCCCTCGGCTCCGCGTGCTCCACAAACGAAATTAGCCTGGACACCAAGATTGTAATGCGCGCGGTGTGTTGTGTTTATGAGAGGCCCTGTTTTCGTATTCAGTGGACAGCAGCAGGAGCGAAGGTGACCCGCAGTAGATTGATTCTCACACCTAATATATACCACTCTGGGATATACCATTTTGGTGTGTGTGTGTGAGGGATGCCTGGTAGGGCTACGTACCAAAGCAGGACTACCCAATCTTGGTCCTGGCCCATTGTTGACATTATCTGCTCTTAACTGGGAAAATTGTCCCCCATTAGACATCTAAAGTGTCTAATTTAGAACAATTAACAGCTCATTTCAAATTCAGGGTGTGCAATTATGTTTGGAATATAAACCAGCATGCAGAAGAACGGGCACTCTCGATACAGTTTCCCAAAATAACAGGTTCAACAGAAAGGAAGAAAAAACATCCATTACTTTAAATGCATTCTGGGTACGTTTAAAACCGGCACGTGCGCTACGGTGCCACAAGCTCGTTTCTGCTCTCAGCTTTCATTACACCGCTTCAGGGTTGGTTTCAAATTCATTGACCTTAAACACAGATCGATAGTAATTAACACTAAATTATCTGAGGAAAAACCACCTGCCACGATGTATCACTTGTTGTCGGTAACATATTTTTCAGTTCAATATGCAGGTCTGTCAATCAATTCCTTTGATTCACTTTTAAAAAGAGAACGATCTATGAGATGTATTTCGTCATCGCTGGAATTCTGAGTAAAAAAACAAATCCTCTTGACAGTGATCCAGAGAGCAGTGCAGAAACACGCGACAGAATACATAAGTACCGTCATTGTGCAAGGTCATTTTTTATGGTTCTTGTTTTGGTGTGAACAGTTTAATTTATTCATTTATTTAATTTATTTATTAATTCAACACTGCGTCAAGCCTGGTCTTCAGTTCTGAAGGGTCTCTGGCTCTGTACTGTCAGTCCTCATAAGTGACAAATATAGCAAGAAGAACTTTCAAGTGTTTACTTTTCATTATGTTCCACACTCTCAAAAAGGATGTGTTGATATTCAGTACACTTTTTGTGTTGCTACTTTTGTGTTACTTTCAACACATTTTTCGTCAAGGTTACTACTTTGACTTTCAGCACAAGTTATGTGCACTTTAAATCACTTAATTGACGTAATTATTCTGTTGGATGTCTTTGTTTGATATGTTTGTTTGTGTGTTGTTGCTGGGGCTACAACTGAAGTTCCCTTGTGGGAAAATAAAAGTTATTCAAGGGAGACTTTTTAACACAGACTTAAAACCTTACCAAACATAGGTATGTTAAAAAATCACACATTATGTGTTGTTTTTAACACATCTGTTTTGAGTGTAGCTGTATGTTACCCTTGTTATAAACATGTAAGCGTGAGAAAGGGTAACAAGTGACACAGGTGTGTTGCTCGGAGATATCTATGCACATTGTGGCGTCTGTTTTTAGCATGCGTGCTGTGTGATTAAGTGTGTGGATGTGATGTGATCTGCCACACAAGAAATTATGTTGGCAGGGAAAGATAAGCGATTTGAGTGAACAATTTAAAATGGAAACTAGGCATGCTATGAAGTCCAAACAATAATCTGACGGACATATTTTCACACCTGTGAAGGAATCTTGCTGGGGTGGAGGCAAGATCTCAGAGGCAGAGCGAGAGAGAGATAGAACGAGAGAGAGAGAGAGAGAAAGAGAAAGAGACCCTTGTTAGTTTAGTTTGGCCACTAGTGTCTTTAGAATCTGTGATGGCATTGTTGGCCCCGCCCCCCACTATCAAAAGGCCAGTTTTAATTGGAGGAAAATACTCAACGCAGATTCAACAGACTACCCAAACTTGCCGCTTGGTTGCATTGTTTATTCTGAGCTCCCTGTGGGAAAATTAATGAATAAATCTCTCGCTTTTCCTGGTATTATTATTTTTTTTGTTGGGGGGGGGGGGGCAAGGAGGACAGCAGATGCCTCAGACCCAATCATCATAATTTGCATTTTGATTATATCTGGCTGTGGCTTCGTGCATAAAGCTCTGTTGATTTTAATTTCCAAACGGATGTTCGACATGCCATCTTATTACATTTGCCAAATTTTTTTTACAAATGTGGCAATGTCCGTGTTAGCAAACAAAATCAAATCAAACCGTTCCCGAGCTTTAGCACAACCAGTTATGCTGTCCTTCCAGCCCCGAGTCTCTGCGTATGGTGATTACAGGAATCCCCATGATGATGATAAATGTCCCCCAATGCTGCCTGTGTTATGGCTGTATGGGGGAATCACAAGATAGATATCCATACATAACACAGCCGTTACTTTGGGCCTAAAAATGCATGCAACGCAAATCTGCATGCTATGAAACCTGCATCACCACGGAGACGCAGTCTGCATCGTGTAACTGTACACACATGCAACTACTTACTGCTGGCAAGAGTCAAGCCCTGGCTTCAGCTTATGCATCTTTTCAATTTGTGTTCTGGAGTGAATGGCGAAAAAAACTGCACACGGCTTGCAAAACAAATGCTTAGTTTTTCGTGCAAGCTCGTAATTCTTGAATGTGCTTCATGCGCTGTGTCTAATTATTCACACGGTCTTTTTCCCCAAACTGCAACTTCAACTTCATCTTTTACTGCAACAGTAACAATAATAATAAAACAGTCTGCAGAGTTAAATGTTCAGTGTCGATTTAGCTCTAACGGAGATCATGAGAACGGGAGGGATCAAATGTATTCTATCAGGGTAAAATAATCTCAAATTGAGTTAATTTAACACTGGAATTTACTGTGTGAGAGTCCAGTGTTAGTTTAACAAAGATGCTCCCTTTCAGGGAGGTAAATTAGGGCATAGACAAGCCTGAGTGTAAACCCCTTCCATTCTAAACACAAAGATTCAAACTCAATCAAAAGTTAGAGCAGCCATATCAAAACACACAATGGAATCCCCGTACACATAAGGATTTGTGTTTCTGCAGCGCGGCTTTCTTGGCCTGCGTATGTAATCAGCGCCTTTGTAATTAGCGAACATAAGAGAGGTCAGATGAATGAAGTCAAACACATGTTTTTAATCTACGCCTTACAAACATCCCCAAACTGCCTCAGTGTTAATCAGCACAATGGGACCGGGGACCGGGGACCTTCAACTTGAGAAAAAAACAAAACACTAATAAATACAGAATATTTGAAGAGGAGCTTACTGGATGATCATGTTACCCCAAGGAATTCAATTCTGGATTTTTCCATTTGTCATGAATCCAAGTAGTGTGAGAATAATCTTTCTGAGCATATGATCATAAAAGGTAAGGTAATGATAACAGCACTATTTACATTTCATGTAATATCAGGAAAAGTAGGCAGGTATTTCTGACTGTGATGAGAACTGGCTATGGGACGTCAAGAGGAAAAGTATTTGTGTTAAAACTGGTGAATTGTGGGAATTGTCGGCTCGTGCGCCCTTCCAGCAGGGAGATGTCCGCCACTGCCCTGCTACTTTTTGGTGGACTCTCTCGAAACATGGCGTGCTAACATCAATCTCGCAAATATTACAAAGTGGAAATTACTAAATAAACTTTGTAACAAAAGTAAATGGACGAGAGGCTACAGTTACAATCCAGCGCAGCAGTAATTTGCATAAACTTATGTGGAAGGGCTAGAGAAGTAATGGGTGTGAGGGGGGTGGGGTGGGGAGGGTAGTTCATTTTTTCCCCAAGCACGAGACTGACAACTGGAATAAACAGTCCTGATTTAAATCAGCATTATCTATAAACCAATTATTTGCTGACTGGGTCATATGGCTCTGTTGAATTTCACAGCAACTTGAGCACTAAGAGGATTTGCAGCAGCAGTGGCAGAGAGGAAGAGGAACAGAGGACCCTCATTGGCTGTGGGTGTGGTCATGAGCATATCATGGATGCCTCCAGTAATACTGGTAGGCCATGGAGACGATGGTTGTTTTTATTTTTTTAATACAGAATAAAATAAGTCAGTTACTTAAAATAAGTCAGGTGATTCCATGCCTCAACCATTCTGCTAAAAAAGAGAGAGAGGAGAGAGAGAGAGAGAGAGAGAGAGAGAGAGGGAGAGAGAGAGGGAGAGAGAGAGGAGAGAGGGAGAGAGAGAGAGAGAGGAGAGAGGGAGAGAGAGAAAGGCTGAAAGAGAAGAGAGAGAAGGGAGAAGGGGTATGACGTGGGTAAAATGATGTGGTATCTAAAAAAAGAGTTTACAGAAAGCCTCTTTGCATAAAATAATTCATTTTGATGAAATGTCTCAAAAAGCAAATTATTGCCAAGAGCTTATTGGTTGTAATGCTGCCAAGAGGCTGAAGAGTTGCTCTGGGGGTAAATAATCTTATTTATTAATAACAAGAATCAGAGCCAATGGAAATGATATTTATGATGGATATGGTAAAGGTGTGTGTGAGTTTGATAAACTTGGTTGTTGAAAACACAAACAATACAATGCAATGACAAAGGGATCTTAATGACTTTAGTTCGTTAAACATTATAAACCATAGACCATATTCCAGATGCAGTGTGATCAGAAAAGGTCAATATTCACATCACATTGTTAAAGAACACACAAGTAACTTAATATATGCATTTATATCTTAACATTGGTCCTTATTTTGGCAAATATGGCACACATTCTGGAGCAGTTTCCAAAAAAATACATTTATATACCAGCTGTATGTACTTGGTGAATTAATTAGCAGTTATCCAAATCTTCTCGTCCTCTCTCAATCTACTGAACCGATATTAAAAAATGAAAATAGAAAACATCTTTATTTTGAATCCAATAAATTGTAGAATCTGGAGGGTAAAGAACCAGAAATGGGTGTTCTGAAGAATTTTTAAAACTTAACTTTGCTTTGCTTTGCTAGGTCCTATTTTGGTTAATTTGCGGTCACGCTGCGGAAAAGAGTGTCACTTCCTGTGCCATCAAGAGCAAACTGCAAGTCCTCATGGGAAATGTAGACACAGCAAAAAAACGTTTGGGTACAAGAAGCAGGCGTTAGTTCCCTGAACAACTTCAATAATCTCAGTACAGTGAAATTATTAACAGGGTGTATCAAAATCCACAAGGAACGATCACAAGCCAAACTTAAAAAGCACTCAAACCATAGGATAAAAAAGCATTAAAAATAAAACTTAACCAGCCATTAATCAACGAGTATCCAGCCTCCTGACAGCTCTTGAGAAATGAAAAAAGAATGCAGAGCTCTGGCACATCATCTGCTTGATTTATGAATTGTAATTTATTTATTTTTGGCGAGTCAGTTATGATTCAGCACAGACAGCCTTGCTGTAAAAGTGTACCCTAATCTTGGAACAAGCATCAAATTAATCATATGGAGGTGCGTAAGAACAGCAGAAAACAAACTTTCTGTGCCTGGCATAACGGGGTATTGGAACATGGGATGATGTCACGTTTATTCATTCTTTCCTCTTATGCAAACATTTTGTTACTTTTTAAAAGTTTTTTTTTACGTGACAAAGCAAATTAATGAAATGAAAGATCCCGAGAACAATGTCCCTCAAAAGCAGGCTCTGCGCAATAAAGGACTTCTCTAAAGCTTGGGGAGGATTTAATAAATACTTTAATTCATTAACATCATCTTGGGGATGTACTTCCATCTCTCACTGTTCCACTCAGCAGATATCAGGTCCCATCTGGAGCAAAAAAACTTTGATTTAATGTGAATGTATAGATTTCAAAAGGCCTGAGAGCTTTGCCTTGACAAAGGATTGAAGGCAGCAGTGTGATTGACTGGTGGTTTTAGATACCGCTACTAAATGCTCAAAACCGAAGGATTTCAGGTTCAAGTTCAGCGTGGAGAACGGATTCTATGCTCTTGAGTACCCACAGCGATGAAACTGAGCTGCCTTATAATTTGATTGCATGCTTAAAATATGTCTGCTTATGAAATAAGTAATTTAAAAAGATGTATCGAGTTTCACCAGCGCTGAAATGCTACATGCGACCTAATCTCACCCTGAGGACATCATTCTAATGTGGCCCAATCAGTGAACCCCATTCCTGGTTCTGGAGAGGCCCAAGGTCTGATGGTTCACTTCAAAGTCAGCGACCAATCAGACCCAAGAAACCAAGCGAGGTGAGTTGTGAGTTGCCTAAGCAACAACTTTTGATCGATAAACGAAGTGCCGAACGACAAGAAAAACCGGCAGAGCTTGCAGAAGACCAAGACTGTGTGTAGACGGTGTACCCCTGCCATAATTCCTCTAGTACACTCGTGCAAACACTGCAACCTATGAACTGTTACAGCCAATGTGTGTCACCAGATTCAAATGACAGTAACGAGATAGAATGAAAACAACACCTCGTATTTCCGCAGGTAACCTCAAAGGCCACATCATCTTATCTCACGGGACGCTTGAAAAAAAAAAAATGTGGAAAGAAACTCTCTTATCCCCCACCCCAAAAAACACTCCCCCCACGTGAAGTTCTCGTCCTGTAAAAATCATGACGCAACGTTACATCGTTTCATAGTAAGACTCAACAGAAACCGAAGCGGGAAAAAACAACAAAACAAATAAGACATTGTTTATATTGACAAAGTAGGCTACCTATCAGTTTGAGATGTAGGCTATAGTGCTACAAGAATAACATTACGGTTAAATTGAAAACACTGACACACAAAACGCCAACAATTCAAAACAAAGTTATATTTAGTGGTTAAACAAAATAGCATGCAGATTGATAAATAATCACCATCTTCTAAAGGGCAGATGCTGTTTTGAATAATAGAGTATAACTACGCCCCCGAGACTCCGCAATAACCATAATTCTATGCTGCCGTAGCCTATATTTTATATATTTTTATAGGCTAATGCTAGACCGGACGTGTGAATAAAGGCCGCGTTTGTCGCTCATGTAAGGACAGCGAGTGCCAGGGATCCAAAAAATGTGAGAGAAGCACAGTGTTTTAGTACATGATCTCTCCTCCGCAGATTTGCAGTTGCTGCTGTTTGATGTTTGGGAGGGAGAGTGTGTGGCTACGCCAGCAGCAACCGTAGAGAGAGAGAGAGAGAGATAGAGGGAGGGAGTGAGAGAGAGAGAGAGAGAGGGAGTGAGAGAGAGCGAGGCTATACATACTGCCTAGCTGCTGCTGCAGTTCATGTCTGATGAAGACCGGAGGACCCGGCGGAGACGGAGGCTGAGCAAGCGGGAGTTGGGGGAGGAATTAAAGTGAAAATGGAGAATTACAAGAGCCTTTCACCTTTGCACTGGGGGCATTAACAAAAGTAAACCAGCGACCTCCGACGAACCGGGATTTCTGTTTGTTTGTTTTGTTTTTAGCGGAAGAGAAAAGCGCAGCGATGAATTGAAGAGGAACTAGCCGCTCTGCGCTTTACAGCCGCCGCTTCCACTGCCCTCTGATGCTCGTGCTGGCTAGCCGTTGCTAGCTAGCTACCTGCGATAAAAATTGTTCTGGTAAGTCCAATGCGAAGGCATTTCATTTCTCGTGTTACCTTAGCGCCACCGCGTATTGTGCACTTAACCCTTAGGCTATATTAACTAAGTAAGTCATTGCAGTTTGGGGGTTTTGTTAAATTTTATTGCGAATAGGTTAGGTTACGCGTGAGCAATCCGAGGAAGACATTCATTTTGTGGAAATGGGTAAATAGGGAGTTAATTTTTTTTTTTGTTGCAATATGGCCGCTCTTTTGCGTCCCTCGGTCCCTCAAGCGAAACGGAAAAAGTCGCATCAAGCGATTTGAAACGATTGTAGTTTTGCTACAAAGCCAAATTGAGTCGAAGCGTCTGCAGGTTCTACGGAGAAGCGACAATTTTCCGCCATTCGAAAACAACGCAGTTTGAAATGATGAGACCGCTGCTCGCTATCCGGTGACTCTGCTGTCGCGGAGGTACTCGTTATACGGCGCTACTGCTGTTAAATACCTTTTTATCTGCCCAGTCATTTGCAGTGCGTACTATATAGCCTACATCGTATAGCAGAACTCACGGACTGGCAAGAAAGTGGTACGAAATGATACGTAGTTAGGCATATTTACCGATGGAATTAAAGGCTGGTCACAAATATGCCCGAACAGTTACTCTGTTGCAGTTATTTTAATTTCAGTGTGAGATCTCTCGAGTGATTTAGAAAGTTACTTAAACGGTCTTAAATGCCATTGTATCATGCATGCAGTTCTGCGTGGTCCATGTGTCCGACTCGTGAAATCGCAGTTTCTGAAAATGTTGCTAATGTTCTGCTACACGAATCGTGCCTCCGCATCGCACTTTGTCGCCTATTGTACATACATACATACAGTCGCTCTGTAGGATGTGTCCTTTGAGGTTATTATGGTGATTGAATGAAGATAACTCGACTGGTTTGAAGGGTGAGTTTGTTATATTTAACTCCGAATAGCCGTTACAATGACGTGACGTAGTCTGTAGCTCTGCCTCAATCAAAACGGGTGCATTGATTTGGCACGTTGTGATTTTGACTCTGCAGGATTGCAGTTTGGCAACTTTATGAAGAGCGCAACGTTACATGGCTAACTTCCCTTTCGAATTTTTTTTTAAATCATGCAAATTCGTTGTCCGATATGTTGGCATTGAGGGGCCACCACTGGCAAGGTTCTGTGGAGAATATGAGCGTTTTGTTCGCGAGAAAAAGGCAAAAGCTTGCCGAGAATTATGCGGATGGAGCCAGTGAAATGGATATACGTTTATGCCTGACCTTTGATACCATCAGATCGGGACAGGGCAATATGTAGCCTAGTGGTGGGCAATATGTAGCCTAGTGGTACGCAAACCAAACCAATGATCCAAGGAGTGCACCACTGATAAGAAAGAAGATAAGTTATGCAGTATTTTCGTGTGTAGGCTATTAATTTACATTACGTGATGCCATTGCGCGTTAAGATGAGACATTTGATTTGGACGGCGCGCGGAACAAATGTAGCAATCGAAACTTCTCGCGCAGCCGTGTAAAAATGAAGAGGAAAACTTGGTAAGACCTTAGGTCTTTCATCTGTGAATGATGTATGACTGTAATTTTGCGGTCCGTCCAGCTTTAGGCTATTTTCATCCTTATTTACTGGTGAATGGCGGTGCTTGACCTCCTGGAAGATTGTAGAGTTCCTCAGCACCGATAAAGACAATTCATTCACAATTTGTCATGGAAAAAATAGACTTGGGGTGTTAATGGTCTGGCCCACTGGAATGCTGGTTTGTATTATGGTTCTGATAAGACAACCCCCCCTCGGCTTATCCCAGACTTGGTGTGAGCTTGGACTGGCAGAAAGATAAGGGGAAAAGCTGTTATAAACTTTATGGCTCTCTGGGAGTAACATAGTTTGTAGGGTGAAGTGCACTGTGTCAGATGGACCATTTGACCATTTTAAGGAGAGCCTTTAATGATCACAGACAAGCCCACAGCCATGCAGCCTGGCATTTTGGGGGGTTGGGTGACAGGCGTTTGCCGAATTTCGGCAGAGTAGATCCCGCTCGGACCCCAGTGGACACTCACTCACTCGCGGACCTCTTCAATTATTCACTGACCTGTGGATGGCCCTGTTTGTGAAATGTGATCAGTGTACCTGTGTCTGACATTGTACCTCAACCTACTCCTACACACACACATGCACACACTCACACACACACACTTAATTTTCCTCCTACCGCCGCTCATATTGATTGTGTGCAGTAAGTGTGATTGCACATGTCAGTGTTTGTCACATGAATGGGTTTTAGTGCTCAGAACAGGACTGTGGGGTGTGGGGTGGGGGGTGGGGGTCAGGGGTGATAAATGGGCTGGGCTCAGTTCTGGGTGCCGCGCAGTGCAGACACTCACCCCAATGACCCCGCTAGCTTTTCTCTGAATGATTGATTACTAGGGCTGCATCTGAATCAAAGCCCTATCTACTGCGTCCTGTCTCCTGTGTCTGAATCAGAGCCCTACATACTGCATCCTGTCTCTTGTGTCCGAATCAGAGCTCTACCTACTGCGTCCTGTCTCCTGTGACCGAATCAGAGCTCTACCTACTGCGTCCTGTCTCCTGTGTCCGAATCAGAGCCCTACATACTGTGTCCTGTCTCCTGTGTCCGAATCAGAGCTCTACCTACTGCGTCCTGTCTCCTGTGTCCGAATCAGAGCCCTATCTACTGCGTCCTGTCTCCTGTATCCGAATCAGATACTCTGCCGCCCTCTGGAGAACCCTGGCCTCGATAAACACACACACTCACTCACACACTCTCTCACTCTTTCTCTCTCTTTCTCTCTCTCACACACACACACACACACACTCATTCACTCACTCTCTGCGTAACCTGGCCTCGATAAATGAGCCGAGGGAAGAGTGAGAGAGTGAATGAAGGAATGGAGAGTGAATGAAGGAATGAATGGTTGAATGGAGGCATTTATCGCTGTCCTGAGATGGCGTTTACAGTGGGTTCCACGTCTGTTGGAAAGCAATGAAAGGACGTTAATCTTGCCTCTGGAAGAGTTTTTAAATACGTTTTTACAGCCTCCCTGCTCTGTATTTATTGCAGGAGAGTTGGTGAATAATGGTGGCAGCTGCAATGATGATAAAAATCTATTTGGAACAAAATGATATGAGCAGCATATATATATACAGTGGCTTCAAAATGTGTTCATACCCCATTCATTATTTCTCATTTTGCTGTGTTGCAAAGTCAAATTAAAACTTTACCTGGGATTTTCTCTACTATTGTAGAAGTAATGCTCTATAATGTGCAAATTAAATAAAGTATTTAGATAACTTCAAGATTATATTTAAAAAAAAAAAAAGATAATAATAAACTTAAATATTACATTTACATTAGTATTCACACCCCATCAAAAGACTCAATATCTTTATTGGGAGGTGAGACTAGATTCAGCTGTAAATTATACTGGTACAGTATGGTACACATGGCTGGTTAAATGGCTGTAATTCATCAAGGTTCTGAGGTATCAAACGAGCCTCAAACCATCACTCTGTTGCCAGATATGGAGTAGATGTGGATGGATCACTGCAAGGGTTATTTCTCCTGACTCATTTTCCTATAGGACTTTAAGGGGGGGGAAACCAACCATGTATACCAACCATGTATAAACATACCAACCATGTATTTCATACTGTTCCAGCATAGTTTACAGCAAAATCTAGTCCCAACCCCAAATTCCCATAGTGATCCATTCAAATGCAGAGATGTTATAGTAAGTAAGAGTCTTGTAAGAGTACCAGAAAATAAGCTATCATGAGTCTTTTGATGTTGGGTCACAGACATCAGGAAGTTATGGCATGCAGAGGATATGTGACCAAATATTAAAATTACTTTAAAATGACTAGGATTACTTTATTCTATATATAAATGCAGGGGTGTCAATAATTGTGGCACATGTGGTTTTGTTTAAAATAATTATTTCTTGATGAGGGATTTTTTTTTCTCATAATAAATTGACTTCAATTAAAGGTTGTATTTTTCTAATTTCTTCATTCTGAGATTAAGCTAATTCGCGAAACGGTGAATTTTTTATAACCTTTTTTACTCATCTTTACCAGGGGTGCCAATAATAGTGTATTTATGTATTTGGAATTGTGTCAGTTTTTTCCTTCATTTGAATAAGGGGGAACCTCCATGAGAGTTTTGGAGAACTGTTAAAAATCTGTTCTGTTTTTCTGTTACTGGCTGCTTCAGAAGAAAATTGAGCGCATTTTGGTCACGCATTCTACCACCCTCCCTCTAGTTATAAGCACGACAGAATATTGAAACAGGGCTGTAGGAATTTTCCGCTTTGTGTGGGAAGTTCAGGGAGAGAGAGAGAAATTAGCAGATTATTACCCAGGAGGCACTTGGAGCGGAGCGTTGTGGATATACACACTTAACATGGCCGAGCCAAGCGAATAAAAGAGGAAGTGCGTTTCTGTTGTTTTCTGGTAAACATTCATATACAGGTGCAGCTCAAAAAATTAGAATATCGTGAAAAAGTTCAATATTTTGTGTCACTCATGTCAGAAAGTGAAACTCATATATTATATAGATTCATTACACATAGAGTGAAATATTTCAAGCCTTTATTTCTTGTAATTTTGATGATTATGGCTTACAGCTAATGAAAACCCAAATTCAGTGTCTCAGAAAATTAGAATATTACATAAGATCAATAAAAAAGATATTTTAAACAGAAATGTCAGCCTTCTGAAAAGTATGTTCATTTCTATGCACTCAATACTTGGTTGGGGCTCCTTTTGCATGAATTACTGCATCAATGTGGCGTGGCATGGAGGCGATCAGCCTGTGGCACTGCTGAGGTGTAATGGAAGCCCAGGTTGCTTTGATAGCGGCCTTCAGGTCATCTGCATTGTTGGGTCTGGTGTCTCATCTTCCTCTTCACAATACCCCATAGATTCTCTATGGGGTTCCGGTCAGGCGAGTTTGCTGGCCAATTAAGCACAGTAATACCATGGTCATTGAACCAGCTTTTGGTACTTTTGGCAGTGTGGGCAGGTGCCAAGTCCTGCTGGAAAATGAAATCAGCATCTCCATAAAGCTTGTCAGCAGAAGGAAGCATGAAGTGCTCTAAAATTTTCTGGTAGATGGCTGCGTTGACTGTGGACTTCAGAAAACACAGTGGACCAACACCAGCAGATGACATGGCACCCCAAATCATCGCTGACTGTGGAAACTTCACACTGGACTTCAAGCAACGTGGATTCTGTGCCTCTCCACTCTTCCTCCAGACTCTGGGACCTTGATTTCCAAATGAAATGCAAAATCTACTTTCATCTGAAAAGAGGACTTTGGACCACTGAGCATCAGTCCAGTTCTTTTTCTCCTTAGCCCAGGTAAGACGCTTCTGACGTTGTCTCTGGTTCAGGAGTGGCTTGACATGAGGAATGCAACATTTGTAGCCCATATCCTGGATTCGTCTGTGCGTGGTGGCTCTTGATGCACTGACTCCAGCCTCAGTCCACTCCTTGTGAAGCTCCCCCAAATTCTTGAATGGATTTTGCTTGACAATCCTCTCAAGGCTGCGGTTATCCCTGTTGCTTGTGCACCTTTTCCTACCACACTTTTTCCTTCCACTCAACTTTCTATGAATATTCTTGGATGCAGCACTCTGTGAACAACCAGCTTCTTTAGCAATTACTTTTTGTGGCTTACCGTCAATGACTGTCTTCTGGACATCTGTCAAGTCAGCAGTCTTCCCCATGATTGTGTAGCCTACTGAACCAGACTGAGAGACCATTTAAAGGCTCAGGAAACCTTTGCAGGTGTTTTGAGTTAATTAGCTGATGAGAGTGTGACACTGAGTTTCCAATATTGAACCTTTTCACAATATTCTAATTTTCTGAGACACTGAATTTGGGTTTTCATTAGCTGTAAGCCATAATCATCAAAATTACAAGAAATAAAGGCTTGAAATATTTCACTATGTGTAATGAATCTATATAATATATGAGTTTCACTTTCTGAAATGAGTGACAAAATACATTGAACTTTTTCACGATATTCAAATTTTTTGAGCTGCACCTGCATATGTTGTGTGTATATAGCCTATTTGTACAAGCACACATTAGTATGTGTGTGTATTATGTATCTATACACACGTATATATGCACATATTTATCTACTGTCAGATGGCCTTTGTGTATCTGATGTCACTGCATAATTTGGTGACCCCACACTTTTTGAATTGACTGAGGGGGGGTTAATGGGGGTATTTTTAATTGACGTCGGGGGGGGGGGGGGGGGGGGGCGTGTTTATGGT
The DNA here is from genome assembly GCA_022702515.1 of Ilyophis sp. 1 JC-2022. Lineage (NCBI taxonomy): Eukaryota > Metazoa > Chordata > Actinopteri > Anguilliformes > Synaphobranchidae > Ilyophis > Ilyophis sp. 1 JC-2022. The sequence goes on along the minus strand of CM040395.1, from coordinate 74,420,063 downwards.
GCTATTTTGAACCCTATTTTGTGTGTTCTCTGGGTCAGACCCGGAGATGGTGATGTAATTAAGCAGAATGGCTTTTGTAGCATCAGCAGTGTTGCCCTGAGTCTCACTCGGGGTCAGACTTGTTTAAGGAGCTTTTTTCCCCCCCTCGGCCTCTGTCTCTCACTCTCTCGCTCTGCATGCAGATTCTGGTCTCAGACACCTACTGTGGGAAGAGACACCCTTGTTAGAGCTCGGGCTGATTGGCTAACGCATGCGCTGTTTGTGTCCCCACTTAACCAGTAGACGAGGGCTGAACCCCATTCTGTGGACTCGCAGACTCGAGGACTCAAACTAAGGTGTGTTCTGGTTCAGTCCGTGAGTGCTTAGGGCTGTCTCACCGCATCAATGCAGACTTACCTGCCCCCGGAAATACGCCATTAAAGTCTGCAAGTCCACAGAGTCCATGAGGGCTCGGTTTGGGATACCGCCATGGTCCACCCCCAGACCCAGCCCTGCCACAAAGATATTTAGCAACCCTTTGCAATATATGGACAAGTGTATGAATATTTCTGTTGGTATATTGGTATATACAGTGCCCTCCACTATTATTGGCACCCCTGGTAAAGATGAGTAAAAAAGGTTATAAAAAATTCACCGTTTGGTGAAATAGCTTAATCTCAGACTGAAGAAATTAGAAAAATCCAACCTTTAATTGAAGTAAATTTATTATGAGAAAAAAAATCCCATATCAAGAAATAATAATTAACAAAATCACATGTGCCACAATTATTTGACACCCCTGCATTTATACAATGGAGGAAGTAAGTATTCGACACGTCAACAATTTTATTATCAAACATATTTCCAAAGTAGCTATTCACATGAGATGTTGACCAGACATTGGTATTAACTCAATAAAACTACACAGCTAAAGAAATTGTCACATTCCAATTCTTTACTCCTACAAGCGATACTATAATGTCTCTGCATTTGAATGGATTTCTATGGGAATTGGGGGGTGGGACTAGATTTAGCTGTAAATTCTGCTGGAACAGTATGGAATACATGGTTGGTAAAATACCTGTAAGTCATCAATGGTCTGAGGTATCAAACGAGCCTCAACCATCACTCTGCTGCCAGATATGCAGTAGATATGGATGGATCACTTTAAGGGTTGTTTCTCCTGACATTTTTTTATTGAACTCTATGTAAAAATAAGTCAGGAGAAGAAACCCTTCAAGTTATCCATCCTTATCTACTGTATTTATGGCAGCAGAGTGATGGTTTAAGGCTTGTTTGATATGTCAGACCCTTGATGACTTAGAGCCATTTAGCCAACCATGTGTTCCAGTGTAATTTCCAGCTAAATCTAGTCCCCCCCCCAATTCCCATAGAAATCCATTCAAATGCAGAGACATTATAGTATCGCTTGTAAGAGTACCAGAAAATAAGATATCAAGAGCCTTTTGATGTTGTTGGGTCACAGACATCATAAAGTCATGGCATGCAAAGGATATGCAACCAAATATAAAAAATATGGCTTTTCTACCAAGTTTAGAATTTTTTATAACTTTTTTAAATTTTATTTACTCATCTTTACCAGGGCTGCCAATAATAGTGGCGGGCACTGTATGTATTGAAAATACTTGGAACGTTGAAATATATTGAGGTATATCCCGGTTTCAAATGGGTTGCATGTATTCTATAATCCGGCCCAGCCTGATCTCCACGTAACACCACCGCCACAACCCCCAGCCTGCGTATCTTCACTCCGCAGTAAAATATTTGATTTGCATTTGCGTGTGTGTGTGTGTGTTCACACAGACGACGATGGAGACGCAAGGTTTTTGTTTCGGGTGAAAGCGCGTGGCGTGAGTTATAAGCTTTTCCGCCGTGCGATGCCCCAATTGATTACAGGGTGTAATGGTGCGTAGCCTCACTGTACAGAGACATCGGGGGCAACACTTCCCGCTTGTGTCGTTTTCCCAGCCTTGGACCAGTGGCACAGAGCGTTTTATCACCTTTGGGTTTTTACTGGACACATTTCTTTAGTCGGCTGGTACCTGTTTGGAACACTGCTGAAGTTTGCAATTTTCATCTTTTCATTTCTCCCACCCCCCTGCACCCAGTGAGGGATTTTAAGAGAAGGCAATACAATGGTTGTTATGGAAACAGCCAATCATCTCTTGGTTTTATTTGGTTTTCATGGCTTTCTTTCAGCTTTTCATTGGACAGCACAGTGTAGAGAGACAGGAGGAATGGGGCGTGAGGGTGGGAGGGGAAACATGCGGCAGTTTGAGCGGCTGGATTGAACCGCCGACGTCACGGCTCGCGATGAGCATGTGAGCGCCGCTCTTACAGGCTGCGCCACCAAGACACCCCCATTAATTTAGCTTTTTTAACCTTTGATTTTACCGTGTAGGGCAGTTTAGAACTGGGTTTCTCTTTTGCACTGAAACTACCTGGGGAGTCAAAGTGGGCGGGGAATTCAAGGGCTTGCGCAGCCAATCAGACGCAAGGGGGGTCCGGTGAATCGCTGGGCAGATGTAGAGAGGCAGTTATGTGGGAATTTGACCAGGACACTGGGGTTAATAACCACAGTGAGTCAGGACCTCGTCAGGACTGTGGCTTAATATTTTGTTGGAATAATGGATTGTTGGCTTTTTGATGCGTGTTACTGTGAATTGAGCACGTTCAGGTTAATCAGCAGGGAAACCAAACCTGATTGGGCAGGTCTCTGACATAATGAGGCCTGCTCTGTGTGGATGGCCTCCTTTGATTGGCTGCTGTTTCTTCTCCCTCCGGGCACGGGGCGTTAAGGCCGAGCAGCGAGCGCACTTGTTGCGTACAGCACCTGTCATTAGCGGCTTAGAGAGTGTTCAGCTGCTTTGAGTCTTCCCTAAATCTCCAGGAATGTGGGGAACATCTCGGTGGGGGCCCCAATTAATGCCTCTGCATTTACCCCCCTGCCCCCAGCTTCTGCGAAAGAGGGGGTCTTTCTGCTGCTCAATTCCACCGCAGTTTATGTGCAGAAAACCCCGTTCAAGGTATGATTTAGCATCATTTTATTTGTGTGTGTTTAGTGCACTGATGGCTTCATTTGCTGCAGGAGTTTGTTGTTGCTCTATATTTATGGTAGAGACAGAGCGTCTGTCTTAATGTGACTTAATGCATTCCTGCCCCCCCCTTGCCCTAGTGCTCCTGGGGGGCGGGGTAATGGAACTAACATGTATCAAGTGACGCTGATTCATTGGATAAAGAAGACTGTTGCGGGGGGGTTACTGTTGCTGATTCCAAATAGAGGGGACTCTGAGGATCGCTGTTCTTGTAAACTTCTGAGCTTGTAAACTTGGGGTGGTGGGAAAGGGGGTTTGTGTGTGTGTCTGTGAGGGGGTGGGGGGAGTGTATAAGTGTGTGTGTGTGTGGAGGATTGGGGGGGGTAAGTGTGTGTGTGTGTGTGTGTGTGTGTGTGTGTGAGGGGGTGGGGGGAGTGTGTGTGTGTGTGTGTGTGTGTGTGGAGGATTGGGGGGGTAAGTGTGTGTGTCTGTGTGTTGAGGGGCAAGGGACTAAAATGCTAAACACACGCTCAGCCAGTTTGTCCCCCCCCCACCCCAAAAAGGCGCACTTTTTATCTCCGTAATTACAGCACCCGCCAAGCTTCCGATGACCCGATGGCGTACGGGCGGAAGATGACAGCTCTGTGACTGCAGTCAGGGGCGTTACGGTCCCTCAACGGACACCCTCGCTGACAGGAACTGTAAAACGATAAAGACTCGCGTTTACATTTCGGCGTTAAGCAGACGCTCTTATCCACAGTGACTTACAGAAAGCACCTGCCTGCAGCTTCAGGCTTTAAACAGAATGGAAGCGAGACGAGGTGTTTGGTAACTATCGCTGCATTCACACAAAAAACAACTTCAAGGACTGAAGGCTTTTTGATTCGACTCGGAGGAGAGAAACGATAACAGTGTGATATTTTCACTTTCAGTGTCGAGTTTCCGTCACCAGTTTTCTGGCGCAGAATTCCATTGGTTTGGGTTTATTGAATGATCTTTGGCAGCTTGTAATTATTGCATGTTACACAAGGTGAAATTAGTAATTTTGTATGTTTCATATGGATAGATGAATGGATAGATAGATGGATAGATGGACAGATTATTATATTTGTATTTTTTTGCAAAGTGCAAGTGCCAGTAAAATAAGTCTGTGTTGCTGTGTATGGCTAGAAATTCTTCTGGCTCAGAATTGTATTGGTTTGGGTTTATTGAATGATCTTTGACTGCTTGCATTATTGTATGTTACACAAGGTAAAATGTGTATGTTTTCATATGGATGGATGGATAGATGAATGGATGGATGGATGGATAGATGAATGCATGGATGGAGTGCCAGTGAAAGAGGTGTGTTGCTGTGCGCGGTGGGCCTTCAGTGCTTCTGCCCCTTATTGATTCCTTTACAGTTATTGAGCCTGAATGCCGCAGAAGGGCTGAGCGAATGTTACCCTCGGTGCTAACGGCGCGTTTCTCTCTCTGCTCCGGTGCTGTGGCGTCACCCATTCAAACGCTGAATGCCTTCATTGTGATTATTTTTTTTTTTTAGTTCTAAAAATGAAAAGTTTTCCTCAGATTGGCTGTGACAGAAACTCGCTGGCATATCCACAGACGCCTTTGTGAGCTATTCCCAGCGGTTCCGCAATGAAAGCGCCCCTGAATGCGCTTTGCAACAAAAGGTTGGGGTACACCCCAGGAGGGATGCTTTTCCGCTGCGCCCCACCCTCCACATTAAAGGGGACTGTTCAGTCAAAGCCCAAAGTGGTTTCGGTTACAATTTCAAAGCATGTTTTTTTTGTTAGCTTTTTTTGAAAAAAACATAATACTACACAATATGTTTGTTTTGTTTCACGTGTGACAGATGAAGTTTCAGACTCGCCGAAAATTTTGACCAAGCTGCCAGCTGACCTCACAAAGGTGACCACACCTCCACAGGAAGTGATTGGTTGGCTAATTCAAATCCACACCTGTCCCAACAGTACAACTGAATCCCAGGAGAGCGTTGGTCATGGAACCGTTCAAACTTAAAAAAAATGTTTTATAAACTGGGAAGCTCAGATGTGAAGTATGATTTTGTCCTCTTGTACTGGATTTTTTAACCCCTGATTCACCAGTCCAGGAGCCTGTATCACGAAACAGGATTACTGAGTTAGCTGGATAACTGCAATGAGTAAAAACCAGAACCCTCCCAAATCTGGAACAAGGACTGAAGTAAAAAGAGCTGCTCCAGGTTTTACTCAGTGCAGTTATCCAGCTAACGCAGTAATCCTGCTTTGGGTTTTATTCCGTGCAGTTAACCAGCTAACTCAGTAGGGGTGGGACGATTCAACCCCATCACGATTCGATTCGTTTCCGATTCTTTAGGCAAAGGTTCGATGCATCATAATATCTTACGTTTGACGATTCGATTCGATTCGATTTCGATTCGATTATTTTATTTAGATTAATTAAATAGGTAAATAATGTTTGATGGTGATATGATATTCAGCAGTTAAAAAATATAATTAATTAGAACCACCAAGTTCTCACAGCATTTATGTTTATTGTTTATTATGCCATATACATTTGCAGCTGTCTGCAGCAAATAATGCAAATATAATAAACAACACTAACAGTGTATTTTCTAAAGTTTATTTAGTTATTTTTTTTTTTTTTTTTTTCAAACAGTGTATGGTAATACAACATTTTTTTATTTAAAAATTAACAAAATAAAAAAATAAATAAAAAACAAAACTGGGCAAGAAAAAGAAAAAAAAAATTAGGTTATGATATAGTAGTATCATACTTTCCTTTTTCTTATCTTTCCTAGATCTTCGAGCAAGATGCCCACATCCGTCATCCATCCACTCTCGTCTCGTAGCGTTTAGCGTTTGTCGAGGACAGTTTTTCATTTCTTCATTCCTTCAGACAGTATTCAATTCACTTTTTAAATTTTTTTATGCATATATTTTTATGGTGTTCCACGATATGGTGTTTTTTACATTGTCGGACGACATTTTGTGAATAAAAATAAAAATTTGTTAACATTGGAAAAAATATTCTTATTAATTTTTTTTTTCTTTAATTTTTATACTTGATTTTGAATATTTAAATTTTTTAAATTTAAATATCAGAAAGCACTTTACAATTAACTGTCTGGACACGGTGTCTGGACAAAAAAAAAACAAAAAAACGAATAAAAAAAAAAAAAAAAAAAAAAATATCATGCCAAACATTGCATCCAGAAACTCATCAACTCCCTTATTTTTAGCTTGCTTATACCTTGCTGCTCTCGCTCTTGCTATGTGTGTCTCGTCGATTATCGTCAAATGGTTTATTTGTGTTGTGGTTTTGTTTTGTGTATGCTGATTCTATTTGCTAGATGCAGATCTTGCTTTGGTTTTTTGCATTTAGTACACACTCCTTTCCTTTCTACCAAAAAACCCGAAATTACCACAATGATTTTTGTTTTCTTTTTCATCGCAAATTCGGAGTCTCTGTTCTTTTTCACTCACTCAGACTCAGCAGAGCATTAGCCTCTCATTTGTCCGCTGTCTCATCTCACGCTTACTACTCACAACTCAAATGTTACGTTGGGAAAACATGGATGGAAAACATGGAAGCAAAAGTTTCAAAGTTTTAAAAGTAATAAATAATATATAAAAAAAATAATTTTTATAATTAATAATTAAATTTTAAATATTAATTAATTTTTAATCGATCGAATCGATATCGATCGACGATTCTTTTCGATCGATTCGATGCACCATTTACACATTCGATCGAATAACTCAGTAATCCTGCTTCGTGATACAGGCCCCTGGTGGTATATTTACTCTTGGTATACAGCCTTCCTCAGTCGTACTTGGGAGAGGCTCATAGCTTCAGCATTTCCCACAATGCAAATTAGAACCTTCTTCTTCTGTTGTAGTTTTATTTATTTTTTTGTACCTCATTTGTTTACTGCAGGGACGCCCACATAAACTTTCACAGCTGAGATTTTATCCAAGCTGCATAGTTACTGGTGCTGTTGGATAGTTATGAAGTGTGTGTGTGTGTGTGTGTGTGTGTGTCTGCGTGTGTGTGTCTGCGTGTGTGTGTGTGTGTGTGTCTAGAAGGATATATACATATATGTAATGTATAATATGTATATCGCTGTAGATTGATACATACAGGTCAAAAATCTGACTTCTCCTTCTGGTCTGTGGTCCACTTCTCCTGGATCGAGGGGGGGGGGGGGGGGGGGAACTGATTTGGACCTGATTTATGACTCCTGAGACTTCTGAAAAGCCAGCGTGATGATTGCGCTCTCCCTGTGAGGTAGACGAGGCAGAAAGGATAACCAAATACGAACGAGTATTGTTGTTTTTTGCCATAATACAACGGGACAATTTTGTTTATTTATGCACAATCATGAAAATCCATCTTGTTTAAAAAACCTTTACTGCAGGTGAGCGATTAGATTTGTTTGTTTTGATATCTGTGGAAGATTTTCCATAAAGATGAAGAATACCACTGAACAAATGACCGTTGAGCATAATGGAATGCTTTGTTATTTCGAATCCGTTACCGAGGGAACCAATTTTTTTTCCTCGTAACGGTAGAGCGAGACTGATGACAACAGCCAGATCTAATGATCACAGGCTTGCTCTTTTTTCATTTATATTTTAATATTGTTCCATTTTTAAACCTTTGAGTTTAATTTCTGAACTTCTGAAGTGAGACGGAGTTGTGTCTGTACTGTTACTGCGTATTAGTCGCCACTGGATTAATGTGATTGAGGAGTACTGTGTTTATTTCTAGTTCATCTGTGGGCATGCAGGACTGGGTCTTTGGTCTTTGGGTAGGATTTAAGACAAACTACTGGTCCCTGCCTCGTCAGGAATGCAAATGTAGTTTATCACGCCCGCCTGCCGCCGGCTAGCCACTGTGTCCTCTCGGCTCGATCTTTGTTTGACATGAAAACGATGCAGGTGTGGATCCTCCAACGCTTTTCTTTTGCGTGTGAAGATAATCTTGAAGAGCTTCTCTGCCCTTAGTGACATCCACCTTGCTGCAGTGGGCTGTATAATAATAATAATAATGATCATTGATGTTTTGCACACTAAGAGCCCCGTCCACAAGCTCGTGGCGAGCTACGACATCAGCGGTTCGAATTCGGCCGCGCAACCTTTGTCGCGTGTCTCTCTTTCTCTCTCGCTCCCCATTCTTTCTGTCTCTCCCTCTCTCTCTCTCGCTCCCCATTCTTTCTGTCTCTCCCTCTCTCTCTCGCTCCCCATTCTTTCTGTCTCTCCCTCTCTCTCGCTCCCCATTCTTTCTGTCTCTCCCTCTCTCTCTCTCTCGCTCCCCATTCTTTCTGTCTCTCCCTCTCTCTCTCTCTCGCTCCCCATTCTTTCTGTCTCTCCCTCTCTCTCGCTCCCCATTCTTTCTGTCTCTCCCTCTCTCTCGCTCCCCATTCTTTCTGTCTCTCCCTCTCTCTCTCTCGCTCCCCATTCTTTCTGTCTCTCCCTCTCTCTCTCTCTCGCTCCCCATTCTTTCTGTCTCTCCCTCTCTCTCGCTCCCCATTCTTCCTGTCTACTACACTGTGCTGTCCAATAAAGCTAAAAAAAGCCTTTGAATGACCAGTCAGGAGTGACATCCCACGAGGGAGCCACCCAACGGCAGTACAGGAAGCCAGAGGTGTTGTGGACGAGGATTTCCCCCCATGCCTGGGCGAGTTTTAAGAGTCACGTTTCTCTGATAAGCTATAATCCGCTCAGCCAGCTCTCCTCCATGGCTGCTAGCCTGATAGCTGCTAGCCTGATAGCTGCTAGCCTGATAGCTGCTAGCCTGATAACTGCAAGCCTGATAATTGCCTGAAAAGCAGTCGGCTTCCTCCACATGCTTTCCAAGGCATTCTGATTCTGTTCTATTTAAGGCACCCGGGTGGGGGTGGGGGATTGTCCCGAGTTTACCTCTGACCAAAAGGCCCAGTTTTACTCGAAACCCGCTTGGGAAGTGATAACAGGTGTGCAAGGCCCCTCCCTCCTCCTCTTCCAGACCCTGTGGGAACCGACGTTGTGGTCATTTGGCCCACAGAGTCCCAGTGGACTTGGGACAAAGTGAAAAATTCCAGAGTGTAATGGTACCCTCACACCACACCCCAGAGATGGTTCCCAGGTTTTTTAACAAAACTGCTCCAAGGGCTTGTGTTTGCAAAACCACGGCCTGTAAAAAAAGAAGGAAAAAAAAAGTTAATCCCACATTACGGAGGGGCACTCGCCGCTTAAAACACGCAGCAGACCGTGTCCGGCCAATCTGGCGACCGCTGTTCCCGTGGCGATGGTGAATTTTGGCGGGAAAACGGTTTTACTTCTTTAGCCTCTGTGCAGCGCCGCTCCATATTCCTTATCCCCTCAGGTGGGACAAACACGAGGAATCGCAAAATGGAATTAAACGCCGTTAGTTTGTCACACCTGTCTTAACCCCGGGAGGGAGAGGCGGGCGCAAGCTTCTCGACTTTCCTCAGGGAAATTAATTCTGAAGGGAGTGTAAGCTGGTAGAGTATACGCCGGTGACTCATTCCTTTTTTACGTGACCGTGAGGAGCGCCATGTATTCCGTCATTCTCTCAAATGACGGGGAGGATTGTGGGGAAAATGTCAGTGAAGGAGAATTACTGCCTTGCAGCCTGCCACGGGGGTCCCCCGGAACATCAGCCCTCGAGGATGTGGGCGCAGAACGGGGCACCGTGAAGAATACCCCCATTCTCAAGAGTAATGACACGTGAAAAGCGTTGAAACGTTGGTTACTGGATTCCTGATTCTTAAACAAAAGCTTGGGGTAATCCTTTGAACCGTATAGTACCCGAGACAGTAAATCAAACAATCAATCAGTCAGAACTTAAGTTTGCAGAGCAGGGGTTTTGTGTGTGAGACGGGACACTTGTGCGTACGCGCGTGCGATTGAAAGCTCTGTCTGTCTGTCTGTCTGTCTGGCTGGGATGTTGGCTCCATTATTCAGAGAACTGACAAGCGTGGGTGTGGGGCTGACAGACAGACAGACAGACACACAGACGGGCTCTGCAGCAGTGGATAAGTGTGTGGGCAGCGCTGACAGATGGACAGACATGCTCTTCAGCGTTGGGCGGTGGATAAGTGGGTGGGCGGCGCTGACAGACGGACAGACATGCTCTTCAGCGTTGGGCGGTGGATAAGTGGGTGGGCGGGGCTGACAGACGGACAGACATGCTCTTCAGCGTTGGGCGGTGGATAAGTGGGTGGGCGGGGCTGACAGACAGACGGACAGACAGACAGACAGAGAGACATGCTCTGCAGTATTGGGCGGCGGATCGGCGGGCTCAGAATAGCGGTCAGCTGTCTTTTCTGCCAGGAATAGCAAACCATGCCGGTCATTAAAGAGACCCCCTTCCATGTTTGGGCTAAGACATCGCCCCCCCCTCTTAACCCCTGTCTTCATAACAAACCCCGCTAACAGCAGCCTGTTGATGCTTCTCCAACTCTTAACTGCTTCACATGGTCACAAGTTTTCAGAGAGATCATTTAGATTGAGTGAACTAAAAGACTGTATTTGTGCTTACTGTCATTCAGCAGAAGAATTTGGGATATTTCCCAAGAGGTGGAGTTTATACTAGGAGTGACAATCCGCCAAAATCAACCTGATCCGAGTGAGTGAAATTCAAGTTTTATTTACTTACTGATATAATGTTGTATATTTTACCTCTAAAACATTGCCTAGGTAAAATAAAAGGTGCAAGACATGCTTTTGGGGAAAAAAATTAAAAGTTTTATTTTATTATTTAAAAAATTACTTGTCATTTTTCTGTATTGCACCTACAAAACTTTAGGAAGCTGAACGTTTTCTGGACACTTAAAAGTAAACATGATGTGAGTGTTAAAGACCAGACTGCTGGAGAAGGTGTTGAATATCTCCCTGGATGGAAAGGAAGTGGTTTTAATAAGTTGCTATTCGGAGACGGTCCTTTTTTGGCTCGTTACGGCTCGTTGTGGCCCGCGGACGATCAGGTCTGTCGGTCAGTTGGCGTCTGTGGCGACCTAGTGTCAGTGAGCACACAGGTGTTCTGTGTGGGTGGTCTGTAACCGCTAGTTCTGTGAAATGGGTTCTTGAGCTCGACTTACCCTTTATGGGTCTCCTCTCCAGTGGGCGCTCTGTCTCCATATTTGCCGATTCGTAGGATGGACGAGTCCCCCAGTCGTTTAAAATTAAATGTAGGAGCTTTGCTGGAGCTAGTTCATCTGGAAATGGCTTGTGTTCCCTGTTTGTCCTTCTCTATTTAAAGTACTGGTCTTATTTCATTTAAGGACGGTTGAAATGACTGTGTTCAACTCTGTTGCCCAGTCAGGGAATATTTTTTTTGAGAATGCAAGTTTTTAATTTTTCACCAAAAGATTTTCTGTGAAGCGTAATGTTGTGACATTTGACTTGTAAGTGGAGGTGTACTGCATTTTTTAATTCATTGATTATTAATTATAAAAATTTTCGGTCAATTTGCTATTTCCAGATCTGTATCTGTAGTCACATCCCATCACTCCTGATGCATATTTAAGGGAAACCATCTGTCAGCCTTAATCGGTTGGTTGATTGATTAATTGGCTGGCTGATCCGCTGGCCGATTGATCAATCGGCTGGCCGATTTATTAATCGATTGGCTGATTGGTTGGTTGATTTGTTGGTTGATGGATTAATCGGTGGAATTGATTAATCGGTTGGTTGATTTGTTGTTTGATTGTTCGGTTGAATAACTAATGAATGCATGCTTAAGTTCTTGGTTCAGGCCAAAGTAGGAAACCCATTTTTCTTTGACTGGGAAGTTTTTCAGGTTGTAGCCGATGCATCTATCCAATGTACCAATACTAGTACTGGGTATCAGTGCGCTCTTGGAAAACCTGAAAAATACATTGTTGTTTTGACAAAGTGTTTATTACTTTGACTACCACTGAGAACATGGAGAGAACATGAGATTGAATTTTAAAAAGTTATTTTTGAAAATACTTTTTTTTTCAATGTGCACTTAAATAAATGAGCACTTATGACATAGTCTGACTGGGAAGTAGTTATTTAATAGACATTATGTATGATTTGTGAGTTGCATATTTAAAAAGCCTGATTTCTTCAAATGAAAGAAAAATGCACTGTTGTGAATATAGGCTATAATTTGTCCTCTTGGAGCACAAGGTATTTAATAGCTTTAATTAAAGCCTTCTTGAAAACTGTCTTGACCTAAAATGTTGCGTCCTTTTTTCATATTTTATATCTCTGACTTTGGGCGGCATTAACGAGAGGACGTCCACAAGTGATTTTATTTTTTTCAGCTCTAATGGCACAGGGTTTAAGTGACGACAGTATTTTATGAAGAAGATTATGATTTTCACCGTTCCCACCCCCTCTGAGCGGTCTTGTTTAAGGGGACAGTCATCCTGCAATCCAAGTTGTGACTCTGTCAGCGTCATTTTTACAACCCCTTCTTAAATAGATTTATGGGGATATGTTTCTGCAGGGTTGCCAGATCTATGGGATAGCATGCCTCCAAAGCCTTCCTCAAACCCTCCCTATCTTCAGTTGGCACCCATAAAGATGTATAAAATCCCCTGTTTGCCATTGACTCCTGTAAGCTTTTTAACCTTCCCCCCAAATAAGTGTAAAGGCACCCTTTGGGGGATTATTCCCCAACATCTGGCAACCCTTATTTCCTCTCAGATAGTCATGGCTTTTTTTGACCCGTTTTCTTTTCTGCTGTCGTAAACAAGAGCTGCGCTGACCCCTCCGCCCCCCAGTAAGCCTGCCCTGACCCCTCCACCCCCCCAGTAAGCCTGCCCTGACCCCTCCACCCCCCCAGTAAGTCTGCCCTTTCACTATCTAATCGCTTGGCCCAAACTAAATTAAATGCCTCCTATTAAAGCCTGCGCTTAAGGTACTTTTGCGGCACCAATGAGATTTTTAATTATAATTGCCCTGAGTGTAGCTTTGTTACCGCCCCCCATTGACATATCTCAGTCGCCACACTTCTGCACTTAAGACCTGCGGTTTGTAGTCATCGCATTAAAACACAAGCAGGATTGTTTTGGAGCAAATGAAAGGCACTGAAATCCTGGGCCCCTCCAGCAGAGACAGATTGGTACTTACTCACACCAGGAAGTACTGTAGTCCAGGACGGGGGCCGCGGGTGAGGGTTAGGGTTGTGTGGGGGAACGTTAATTTCATAGCCCTGGTGGTGCCCCACTTATATTTGCATCCTCAAGCAAGTCAGTTGCACAAAAAAAGGAGCTTGAAAGGTTATGCACAGTGGAATGGTCTTGTAAAACACTGTATAAGACGACCAAGTTGTGCTGGCCTTGTGAGAAGGGAGTTCACCCATAGCTGGGGAGTCAATAATTGTGACAACCACCTTTTTTGGGGAAAACATTTCTTGTTAATCAACTGTATTAGTATGAAACAATATAATTGTACCTATTTTTTTAGCATATATCGTCCATCACCTGGATTGTTATCTACCTTCTGTGATGGCGGCATTGTGTCCTTGTCTGTGGGTATTGTGACATCATTTCCTCACGTTGCATTCTGTTGCAACATTCTCGGTTCCACCAAGGTTTGCTTTCTCAGGAGGGCTGCAGTACCTCATTAATGGCCTATGAGTCACGCCTGAATCCTGCACACCTCTGGACTACAGGGGAGCCAATCACCGCCTTGGGCTAGCGCAGGGGGCGGGGTGGGTGGGTGGGGCGGGAGGGAGTGGATGGGTTGCAACGTCACCTTCTGCAGCGCAGATAGCCTGCGTGTGACTCGTATGTGGTCCGTTTCACCCGCAGCTTGAAAGCTCTTTCTCATTGTTTGTCTGCATTTCTCTGGGGGAACAAAGGTATCTGATTAATGGATCATAAATCAATGTCTCTAACAGAGAGAAATACAAAGAAACCAATGAGAAGGCAAAGGTGAGACATGAGTGAGACAAATGAGAAATAGACTAATACGATCCTTTTCTCCTAAGTGCTCCTTAATGACATCCGAATAATTGAGACCTTGTTTTCTTTTCAGGTTGAGAAAAGTCTTGATTTTGCACAGTGGATTAAGTGACTTGTTTGAAAGTCAGCGCTTAATTCCAATCACACCAAGTCTAAATCGAGATCTCAATTATACATTTCTCAGGGGAAAACCCTGCGAAGCATAAGAGTGTTTTGTATGTGCTGTTTCTGATCTGAGAGTGATCTTATTTTGGCCTTTGAGGAAAAGCAAAAGAAAAGCAGGGCTTGCAGTGGCTCTGGAGATGTTTTTGACCCTTTTGAAGATTTATTTGGAATGTTTTTTCAAAATTCTAAGTTGGTGTTCTAGAACTAGCCTAGAACTTTCCGTTAGGCTACCAGTAGTGATTGTTACATCAGCATTAGAATGTTCCGTGAAGAACATTCTAGTCACTTATTTGTTATCTTGCACCTTAACGGGATAAACACGCCTCTCCTGTTGAGTGAAATCGCACCAGAACAGACCCAAATAAACAGACGGTTTTCCGCTTTGTGTGTGGGTTTCATTAAAACTGGTGAGCTCCACTGCATTACAGGGGGGGGCTCCAGACCTATGTGAGCTAGTCTGGGTGTTAAACTAGACCTATGTGAGTGGGTATTAATTCTACGATGTCGAGGCCTTGGATGAGCTGCTCTGCTGGCCAGAGCCAGTGCATTCTGTAGGCCTTTATTAAGGCCTGTCTCCCTGCATTCAGTAGGCCTTTATTAAGGCCTGTCTCTCTGCATTCAGTAGGCCTTTATTAAGGCCTGTCTCTCTGCATTCAGTAGGCCTTTATTAAGGCCTGTCTCCCTGCATTCAGTAGGCCTTTATTAAGGCCTGTCTCCCTGCATTCAGTAGGCCTTTATTAAGGCCTGTCTCTCTGCATTCAGTAGGCCTTTATTAAGGCCTGTCTCCCTGCATTCAGTAGGCCTTTATTAAGGCCTGTCTCCCTGCATTCAGTAGGCCTTTATTAAGGCCTGTCTCCCTGCATTCAGTAGGCCTTTATTAAGGCCTGTCTCCCTGCATTCAGTAGGCCTTTATTAAGGCCTGTCTCCCTGCATTCAGTAGGCCTTTATTAAGGCCTGTGTCTCTGCATTCAGTAGGCCTTTATTAAGGCCCATCTCCCTGCTGTTGTTCTACCACTTCCTGGTTTAATTTTTGCTTTTTTTGGGGAGCTGATTACCTAATTACTGAGACAGATCCTGCTAAACGGACACTTATGTGAAAGCGAAAATGACATAACAGATATTGTGTTAAGAGTTAAGGGCACTTAAACCAAGCACTGGGGCCTGTATTCTTGTCTTAATCTTTTTCGGTTTAGTGCTGAGATTTCACACTCTGTTTTCAGTATTATGACAAAGTCAAGCTTGACGGGAGGTTTGTATTATTTCATAGCTGTAGTCTCGATTAACATGAAATCAATCATCATTCTGCTGGAAATGTGCACATAACGTAGAGGATGTCCTTTATTTATGTCCAATATTTCCAGAGAAATCAGCAGCGGAACGCGCGTTATGCACAGAGGCCATGGCTGTTGCCACCGTCACCGGGGTGACAAGCATGTATCAGTCCGAGCCGCAGCGTTTCACAAGGGCGAAGCTCAGGTCCGTTTCCTTCTACAAGCCCACAGT
Source organism: Ilyophis sp. 1 JC-2022 (assembly GCA_022702515.1). NCBI lineage: Eukaryota > Metazoa > Chordata > Actinopteri > Anguilliformes > Synaphobranchidae > Ilyophis > Ilyophis sp. 1 JC-2022. The sequence goes on along the minus strand of CM040395.1, from coordinate 74,404,409 downwards.
TATTAAGTAACTGTGTAGAATTCAGCCCACATGTTTAATACCACATGTTCAGATCCAACCGCATTTCTGCTCTTGGTGACTTGTGGGTAATTGTCCGTTTGCCAACAGGATGCTCCTGTCTTTTCAGTTTCGTCTTGAAAAGCAGTAGACGCAGATATTTCCCAGGTATTTTATTTGCCTCAGGCTCCCATAGTTTGTTGCAAAGTTTTTGTCTGCATTGTCTGAGACATTGGTTAAATGCTTGATGGGAATTGTAGTGCATTGTCAAATTGAAAGACTGGTTTTGGCAAGCACAACATAATTATAAAACCGCCAGCCTATGCCTTAATTAATCAAGTGGTATTTGATATATTATATTACTCAAGAAACATGTGTAACAACATATGTTTTTGGCAAAATAAGGCAAATTTGTACTTTGCTTTTACTTAATAAGCGTATTTTAGTTATAAGTCGAGACAAATGTCCTGGGTCAAGCAGAAAAACAACCTTTTATATTTGGCCATGATCAGACCTTTACTGAGCTCCAGGTAACCCCGCGGGCAATGGGACCACCGTAGAGTGTAGAGCCAGTTTAACCGAGTCGTCTTTACACAATGCTGTCTGCAGGATGTCAGCATGTGTATTTGTCTTGAGGAAGCCTCTAATTGTCTAGACGCTATCTGACTGCTAAAGTGTTCCCCATCTCTCTCTCTCTCTCCCTTTCTTCCCCCGCTCTCCATCACTTCCTGTCTGTCTCCCTATCTTCCTCCTCCCACTTTCTCTCTATCTGTCTCTCTGCGCCTTTTCTCTTTCTTCCCACTCTTCCCCTCCCTTCCTGAAATATATGTGAGTGTTTGAGATTTCGGCTGCCGGCTCTAAAGTTGTGACCTCACTCATTGCTCTATTTTGGACATTGTGTTGCGCTTCAGGGAATGAATCTAACAGCACAAAGCAGCGCCATCGCTGATGACCTTTTGCATGAAATTTCTACTCATTTTGCTCAATGGGGGCTCAAGGGTGTGATATCTGTAGTGTTTTACACCCCTTCCTGTCCATTTCCTCTTGGATTGTGACGCTCCACAGCATTCCCAATGATCCACTGTGTTTCCGATCTTCACACAGCGCTTCAAAATGTTTCACGGCCTTCCGGGCATTCCTCAGCGTTCCCGGCGTTCCATATCATTCCCGGCATTCCACGCTATTCCTGATATTCTGCAGGGTTCCCATAGAACATCCCGGCCTCCTGTTGTTGTAATGCAGGTTGTTTGTATGTAAATGAAGACAACCTGCTTTAACATATTCTTCCTTTCTTTTCTTTTTTTGCAGAATCACCGTTTCCACATTTCGTTTTGATCTTCAGCTGATAAAAGGTAACAAACCGCCCCCTTTCCATCTGTACCCTTCCCCCCATAGAATATAGGACACCAGAACCTTCTGAGCCGGGCTGTACCTGTACTGGGTTTATGAGTAAATGCTTCTGAAATGACATAAATTAATTCTGCATGTGGGCTGAAGCAGTTAAGGGTTCCCACTTGAACAGAACCCTGTCATGGATGCAATACTTCCATAAGCGCGTGTGCGTCTGCAGAAGGCCTACACGCACACCTGGTTCGGTCATCAAATGGCATTTTTACAGCTTCCTAAGCTCAACTGAATAGACTCTACATCTTTACCACGGTCGTAATGACAGAATTCGTGAATTTGTTTTAGAAACTGAAAAATCGGCCTATATAAGCATATATGTGTGTGTGTGTGTGTGTGTGTGTGTGTACATATAGGCTTAAAGGTTGTTATTGTGATTACTGTAAGATACCACTACCCAGTAAATAGGTAGGTGGGGGGGTGGGGGGGGGGCACCTATGTGATTAATGAGATGAGTTTGTTATAATATGCTGGATGTCAAATGCTGTATGTGAATTAGTTCTGCTGATTGGTCACATTGGTTATTTGGCACACGGCGTCGTACACAACAACACCAATGCCATCATGCCATGATGAGTGAGAGTTACAATACAAGCAAGCAAGCAAACTAACTCTTAAGTGCCCTTAGAAACCCCCCAAAAAACCGACTGTCTTCTTTACCAGCCGTAGTACTGCAGGGATACACGTGAAATGCACGGATAATCTATGACGCACGGCTAGCTAAAATCTCGGCAAGTTACGTTCGTATTTTGTGTTGAAATTGTGAGTGGATTTGGCATGAATGAAAAAAATTTGTGTGATTTCATACTGCACTGCCCTTATATGATTAGGAGAGCTGCCACTTGAAAGGTTGAATCTGTGGGAAGCAGGATATCCATGGTGTCAGAACTTTGGACTGGAACTGCTAAATTAGTGCTCGCTTGTGCATTTTTTATTTTTTTATTTAAGTACAAATATTTCAGCTGATTTTTAAAAGAGAATTCTGGACGGCATGAGCTGTTTTACAGCAAACAGGAATTAAGTTTTGTACTATCCTGCATTCAAAGAATGTAGTCATTGGCAGGTGTTGGCTGGATTTGTCAACATTTCGGCTGAATTTATACAACAGTTAATACCAAGCTGTTGCCGCTGTTGCACAAAACTTTGTTGTTTTAGTGAAGTATAAAATAAAAGGCTTTTTTTGCCCCTTGTGGATTGGTCCTAAGATGTTGCTAGCTGTTTTATTGTCCCGCAGAAACATTTGGAGCGGTTTGAGACCTAAGTTTACGAGGCTCCTAATTGCATTCGTAGTCTTAAAGATTATTTGTATGTGGAACATTCCAGAATATTATATCCACTCAACACCCTGTGGTACCACTGCTGTCTCTCTCCTCCAATAGAAAATATGAACACATACAGAACTTCCCATAATTCCCTTTTTTCCTCTCAACTGAGGTCACAAGGGCAGATTGGGTGGTTCGGTTATTGGGGGGGTGGGAGGGGTGGGTAAATCATTTTGTCATTTCTTGCTAATTGATTGTCACATTCTTATTTCAATAAAAATGTTTTGCAAGAAAATAAACTTCACATAGTTATTCTATGGTCTAAAATGAATCTAAATTGATATTCTTCTTGAACAGGTTTTTAATACCATTTATTAATATTTTTTCAATTATATATATATGTTGCGAAGCAACTATAATATACTATTTGGAGCTTTTAAAAATAAATATATATATATATTTTATTATTCAGGAATTATATAAATGATATGGCACAGTATACAATACAACATCAAATGATTCCACCCTGAAACAAGGCACAGTATAACAGAATATACAACAAACCAATAAAGAACCTAAGAGAAAAAACTATATTTCAAATGAAAATAGGTGATAAAACAGACTAAGGGTCCTCTACAAGTTCAAATTCATAAATTAAAGAGCACAGACCTGCTCAATTTTCCTTTTTATACATTTCAAAGATCCAGAATAGTTTGAAAACAGTTCTCTTTTAAATACAGTGAATAGGGGTTTGGTTTTTATTTTGATTGTGAATAAAGAATTATTTTTTTCTGGCAAACTAGCATTTCTCCCAGTCTCTCCAGCTTTCTGCAGTCTCAAAAACTGTTACCAGGCAGCAAACGTCACTTGTTACCATGGCAGCAATATTTTGTTGTAAATATCAGGAGTATTGAGTAAAAACATGGGTAACCTTTTTATCAAACGGGGTTCCAGAACATTCATAATGCCTTCATCAGCTCGACACAGTGGTAATCTCTCTTGAGACAAGCGTACATAAACGTTATGATCAGCCGATACCAGCTGACATAAGGTTATGAAGCATGTAATGACAGCCATTATGGTGCTAGCGAGATGGCGCTAGTTGTTATGAGCTAGTCCGTATATTTACTGCATATATGATCAAGACAACAGATCAAGGGTCTATTAGGAAATAGTTTTTATTTTTTTTGGTGTTATGAATGATAGATGATTTTTCAGTATAGTGACATACTGTGTTTAAATAAAACAGTCAGAGACCTTGGTTTAACGCTGTCCGAGCCGTATCTTTGGTTCAATTGTGCCGTGAAGCACGCTCGTGTTTCCGTGGTGCGCGTCACGCCGTCGCAGGCAGAGGGGGACCGTTTTGAGTGACGCACCGCTTCGTGATGGACATGTAGATGAGTTTTATGTGACCGTTAGACAGCTGTGCAAGGGGCGGCCCCCATGCCAGAGGGATATGAACTGCCCTGCTGCGCTGTCATCAGGCATGACCATATCTGAACTGCGGAATTATGGGTAAAAAAAACATTTTAAAAAAACGTCCCTTTTTCTGGCTCTGGCCTGCAAGTATAGGGGAAAATGTATAAGGGCAGATTAATTTGATTTTTTTTGCTTGGATTTGTGCTGGTATCCTGTTTTCTGCCTTTCACGTGAGATGTTACACCACCGTTCTGGCTCATCATGGCCATAAAATTTCTCATGGAGATTTAAAAAAATACATTTGGCAGGGCTGTTTCCCTGGTGTCCTGACCACATTCAAAATCTGGCTGCCTGACTGCCCTGTAGTTTCACGGGTGAAATAAATTTCTCCTTTTCTACCTCAACTGACGTGTACGAGAGCTCTGACACAAAATGGCTGCTATGCCTCAAGCCAGTGGCTGGGCATTGCATATCAGGGATAATGCTAGAAGGCTAAGACACTTGTGACATCACCTCACTGGAAGAAAATTGAGTGGAGCTCCACCAATCACAGAATAACAACTTATGGAACTCCAGTGTAGTATCTGGCTGGAGTGTCCCTGTGTGTATGCAACATACCGGTGGAGCTTTTTTGATTCCCGCTAGTTGAGGGGGCTTATACGTCTACTATGGGCTTTTAAACTACAGCCCTCATTGGCCACTCTGCACAGCAAGACATACGATTGGCCAGCTGGGCTAAAGACCAACTTCCCCAGCCCACGGAATTAGTCACACACTTATTGCTTCTCCAGGGGGTGACGTTGCAAAGTTCACATGCTAACGTGCTAACTATTGTATTTCTTGTTGTGTGGAGCAGCCATTGAGGATTGTGGGGGAGCCCACATGGTCCTGGATATCCAGGTCATGTTAGCCCATGGTCCCTTAACAAGAAGCGTGTTCTTTGTTTTCCCAGAGAGCGCAACGCATCATTCTGGCTTAAATGACAGATATTACATGAGGCGGCGATGCAGCTTGGAATGGGCTCCGTAGGTCCAGTGCTGTCTAAGCCGAGTAAAAGAGACTCTTTTCTCTGAGGTAAAGAATAAATAATGGCCTCTCGCGATTAGGACCTCAGTCGCAGACCTCCTCAGACTGGAACCTGATGACCCTGTGAGAGGAGCCCTTTCGGCCAGCTTACGCATTTTCAGCCCTCCGTTAGATCGTCTCGCCGATATCGGCGTTCGATGCCCCGCAAGTCCAATGACAATAACCCAGATTGATCGTTTCCGCCTGTGCTAGGAATGAATAAAAACGTCCACGATCGATTTCCTGACCTTCTAGAGCTTTTATTGTTATTTATTTATTAATTTTTCTGTGGCTTGTTTAAGCAACGGGTGGCAATTTTTTGTCAACTTGCTCTTCTGTGAACTGGTAAAAATAATATAATGTTTTTGTTTGTGGGCAGCTGGGTGGCTCGTCCTGTTAAGGCTCTGTTCCAGTGTGTGGATGGGCCCCGCGGTCAAGTATCTGTTAAGGCACTGTTCCAGTGTGTGGATGGGTACCATGGTCTGGTATCTTAAGGCTGTGTTCCAGTGTGTGGATGGGTACCATGGTCTGGTATCTTAAGGCTGTGTTCCAGTGTGTGGATGGGCTCCCACAGTCTGGTATCTGTTAAGGCTCTGTTCCAGTGTGTGGATGGACCCCATGGTCTGGTATCCGTTTAAGGCTCTGTTCCAGTGTGTGGATGGCTCCCACAGTCTGGTATCTGTTAAGGCTCTGTTCCAGTGTGTGGATGGCTCTGATGGGAGGGTTTCCATTGGCGGTTGACAACGTATCCTCATGCTCTAGCGACCCCTGCTGGCCGGTAGGGCACCCACAGCCCATCTGTTTGGTTGCACTCTAAAGTGTCTTTTTCTGACCCGCGTCTGTGTGAGCCAGACTTGTGTAGGGGGGACAATAGAACTACAATTCGCTTAATTCCACAGGAAACTCTTCCTTCACTTGTCCTACCCTTGTGATCTGCAGCGTGTGATAAAAAGCAGCGTGTGATTCTTGGGAGGAGGAGATTGCCTGCTGATGACGGCAGTCCTCAAACGATAGCGGAGGTTCCCATTCCAAATCGGGAGAGAGAAGAGGATCGAAAGCATGAGGAAATGTACCTTTTCTGATGGACTTTGCGTGACGTTTGTCAGAGGGCTCATCTGAAACCGAGGCGTTCTGTTAACGTGTCACTGACAGGTTGTGTTTTTTTTTTCATTTTTATTCTGCCTGCGGTCATGTTGGACAGGTTGCCGTGGCGGCTTGTTTTTTGGTGAAGTTTCCACGCCTCGGGGTTCATGGTCTTTGTCCCCTCTGGTGCTGTCAGTTGCTCCTTTGAACAGAAATGTCTTTGAACCTGTTGTTTTTTTCTTCCTCTGACAGTGTTCAGGCTTCTGTATGTATTAAAGGACCTTGCCTCTTGTCCACAGTCTGTCTGCTCTTTTACTCTGAAGTACAACTTCTCGAGTCAGCTAGGAGGACAGATTAGGGACCGCATCTCAATCAGGGGAGAGGAGAGAGGGAGGGGAGGAGGAAGATGGAGAGGAGAGAGGGAGAGGAAGGAGGGGAAAAGGAAGATGGAGAGGAAGGAGGGGAAAAGGAAGATGGAGGAGGGGAGGAGGAAGATGGAGAGGAGGAGTGGAGGAGGGGAGGAGGAAGATGGAGAGGGGGAGAGGAAGATGGAGAGGAGGAGGAGAGAGTAGAGTGTTTTTACTTTATTTGTAGCTCACGCAATGAATTTAGCTGCACTGTGTAATTTGTCTTGATTTAAATATAAATTGCTGCAGACCTGTAGATAGGAATGTAAAGGGCTTTGCTTTAGCATTAAAAAAAGAAATAAAATCCACTGGAACATCCTTCTGGAGGTGATGGTGTTTTTATAGTCTGTTCCCTTTAGGCAGAGGCAGTCGGCACTCGTTTTTTTTTGGGGGGGGGCGGGGGGTTGCGTTGCTGTTCTCTCAGATGTCTCTGTGTGGCACAGGGCATATTAACATTATTGCAATATTATATTACATTAATATAATGCTCTTATACAGATTAACTAATTTTTTGCATTTTTACGTAGTGGAACAATTTTTACATGGTAATCTGAAGCCCTTCAGATGAAGCACCTTGCTGAAGGAATCAGGGGGTGGGGGGTAGCGCCATTTTACCCGTGGCACGTTCACACCTCCAGTCACTACCCAAGAGACCTAGCACTTGAGTGCAGAATCATTTGGAGACATTCTGCTGGTTCTCTTGGGAGATGGGAGTGCCCGGTCCAGTACCCTCGCGCCTCTCTTCTCCTCACCTCTCCCTCTCCTCCTCTCCCCTAGCTCTGCTCTCCTCTTTCTTTCTCTCCTCCTCCTCCTCTCTCTCGCCGTTAACGAGTTGTGTCCTAATTGAGCAGGTCTGTGCTCTAGTGGGTAATGAGCTGTGAGCATCTCTGGCTCTCTGCATCCCGTTGTCATGGGTTACGGATGCAGGTTCCACGGTAACGTCATATGGTCCAGCGTGGAACATGAGAAGGAGGGGGGGAGGAGGATTCCCCCCTTTGACCTTTCTTAATAACATCGTTAATAGCCATAATCATATAATTTTGCTCTATAATTATTTGCTTAATGTCAACCAGTCTTTCTTTCCTCCTGCTATTAATCCCCCCCGACCGTTACATTACGGCTCAGCCGCCCAGGATCCAAACGGATGATCCAGACTGCCTGCTGCTAAAATATACACTACAGACCTCTAGATAAAGGCCAATGTTCTGTAGAACACGATCTCTAATAGTGTGTCTGTTCTGTAGGATTTAGTCTCAGGGGAAGTACTCTAGTACTCATTCTGCAGAACTCTAGTCTGTACTGTAAGGCTAATGAGTGTCTGTTCTGCAGAACTCTAGTCTGTACTGTACGGCTAATGAGTGTCTGTTCTGCAGAACTCTAGTCTGTACTGTAAGGCTAATGAGTGTCTGTTCTGCAGAACTCTAGTCTGTACTGTAAGGCGAATGAGTGTCTGTTCTGCAGAACTCTAGTCTGTACTGTAAGGCTAATGAGTGTCTGTTCTGCAGAACTCTAGTCTGTACTGTAAGGCTAATGAGTGTCTGTTCTGCAGAACTCTAGTCTGTACTGTAAGGCTAATGAGTGTCTGTTCTGCAGAACTCTAGTCTGTACTGTACGGCTAATGAGTGTCTGTTCTGCAGAACTCTAGTCTGTACTGTAAGGCGAATGAGTGTCTGTTCTGCAGAACTCTAGTCTGTACTGTAAGTCTAATGAGTGTCTGTTCTGCAGAACTCTAGTCTGTACTGTACGGCTAATGAGTGTGTTCTGCAGAACTCTAGTCTGTACTGTACGGCTAATGAGTGTGTTCTGCAGAACTCTAGTCTACTGTAAGGCTAATGAGTGTCTGTTCTGCAGAACTCTAGTCTGTACTGTACGGCTAATGAGTGTCTGTTCTGCAGAACTCTAGTCTGTACTGTAAGGCTAATGAGTGTCTGTTCTGCAGAACTCTAGTCTGTACTGTAAGGCGAATGAGTGTCTGTTCTGCAGAACTCTAGTCTGTACTGTAAGGCGAATGAGTGTCTGTTCTGCAGAACTCTAGTCTGTACTGTAAGGCTAAGGAGTGTCTCTGTTCTTCAGTATTAATTTGCGAGCACAGGTGACCGGTTTAGTGTCTGTTCTGCAGAGCAGTGTGTGCGGGACAGGTGAGTGTTGGTGATTTCGGTGTGCGGGACAGGTGAGTGTTGGTGATTTTGGTGTGCGGGACAGGTGAGTGTTGGTGATTTTGGTGTGCGGGACAGGTGAGTGTTGGTGATTTCAGTGTGCCTGTTGTACCTGCGGCAGGGTTTACCAGGTGTAGCTGGTGGCGTTTGGGGGGTTTATCGCCGCCTCCTTATCTCCTCATGTGAGCGCTGATGTGAGTGTGGGCGGGGTTTAGACGGGAGGGGCGGGGTCTGGACAGGAGGGGTGGGGTCTGGACAGGGGGGGGGGGGGTCTGGACCGGAGGGGCGGGGTCTGGACAGGAGGGGCGGGGTCTGGACAGGAGGGGCGGGGTCTGGACAGGAGGGGCGGGGTCTGGACTGGATAGAGAGGGGGATGGGGGGAGGGGGACAGAAGAATATAAGGATAGAATGGGACGTTCAGCGATAGGGAGGTCAAAAAGGAAGGGATGGGGGGAGGTAGAGAGGGAATGTAGGAAGGAGCGAGGGAGGGTGAGGGAGGGAAAGAGGGGATGAATGAGAGAATGGAGAGAGAGTAGGGGAGGACAGAGGAGGACAGACAGAAAGGACAGCCTTAAGCAGGACAGTAATGCTGCTTCACCATTTGAAGGGAAAAAATATTATAAATATTACTTATAATTTTTATATAATAATAATAATATGCTTTATCCTTCTTGTTTTTAGCTAATGAAGTCTTCAGATAGCTGTTGCCAGGAGTGAAGTGTCAGTGTGATTAATGCACTGGTTAGATTCGATCTCTTTTTGCTTTTCAGATTGTGCTGGTATCGATTTTGCATTAAGGATTTATACCGGTCAGTGGCCCGGCTGCCCAGTGGAGTTATCTGCTGTACCACCGCTCTGCTTCCTGTACCACCGCTCTGTTTCCTGTCTTGCCCTGCTTAGCTACAGGACATGCATGTGCTTGGCGAACACAACCTGGTCTTTTTTCAGCAGTGTGTGTGTTAGTGTTAGGTCTGATACAGGCTGTGTGATGGTGTTTGTGTTGTGGTGTATTCTCTGATACAGGCTGTGTGATGGTGTTTGTGTTGGGGTGTATTCTCTGATACAGGCTGTGTGATGGTGTTTGTGTTATGGTGTATTCTCTGATACAGGCAGTGTGATGGTGTTTGTGTTGGGGTGTATTCTCTGATACAGGCTGTGTGATGGTGTTTGTGTTGGGGTGTATTCTCTGATACAGGCTGTGTGATGGTGTTTGTGTTACGGTGTATTCTGATACAGGCTGTGTGATGGTGTTTGTGTTACGGTGTATTCTCTGATACAGGCTGTGTGATGGTGTTTGTGTTACGGTGTATTCTCTGATACAGGCAGTGTGATGGTGTTTGTGTTGGGGTGTATTCTCTGATACAGGCTGTGTGATGGTGTTTGTGTTACGGTGTATTCTCTGATACAGGCTGTGTGATGGTGTTTGTGTTACGGTGTATTCTCTGATACAGGCAGTGTGATGGTGTTTGTGTTACGGTGTATTCTCTGATACAGGCAGTGTGATGGTGTTTGTGTTGGGGTGTATTCTCTGATACTGGCAGTGTGATGGTGTTTGTGTTATGGTGTATTCTCTGATACAAGCAGTGTGATGGTGTTTGTGTTATGGTGTATTCTCTGATACAGGCTGTGTGATGGTGTTTGTGTTACGGTGTATTCTCTGATACAGGCAGTGTGATGGTGTTTGTGTTGGGGTGTATTCTCTGATACTGGCAGTGTGATGGTGTTTGTGTTATGGTGTATTCTCTGATACAGGCAGTGTGATGGTGTTTGTGTTGGGGTGTATTCTCTGATACAGGCTGTGTGATGGTGTTTGTGTTGGGGTGTATTCTCTGATGCAGGCTGTGATGGTGTTTGTGTTACAGTGTATTCTCTGATGCAGGCTCTGTGATGGTGTTTGTGTTACGGTGTATTCTCTGATACAGGCAGTGTGATGGTGTTTGTGTTGGGGTGTATTCTCTGATACTGGCAGTGTGATGGTGTTTGTGTTATGGTGTATTCTCTGATACAAGCAGTGTGATGGTGTTTGTGTTACGGTGTATTCTGATACAGGCTGTGTGATGGTGTTTGTGTTACGGTGTATTCTCTGATACAGGCAGTGTGATGGTGTTTGTGTTGGGGTGTATTCTCTGATGCAGGCTCTGTGATGGTGTTTGTGTTGGGGTGTATTCTCTGATACAGGCTGTGATGGTGTTTGGGTTTTGGTGTATTCTCTCATACAGGCTGTGTGATGGTGTTTGTGTTGGGGTGTATTCTGATACAGGCAGTGTGATGGTGTTTGTGTTACGGTGTATTCTGATACAGGCTGTGTGATGGTGTTTGTGTTGGGGTGTATTCTCTGATACAGGCTGTGTGATGGTGTTTGTGTTATGGTGTATTCTCTGATACAGGCTGTGTGATGGTGTTTGTTGGGGTGTATTCTGATACAGGCTGTGTGATGGTGTTTGTGTTACGGTGTATTCTCTGATACAGGCTGTGTGATGGTGTTACGGTGTATTCTCTGATACAGGCTGTGTGATGGTGTTTGTGTTACGGTGTATTCTCTGATACAGGCTGTGTGATGGTGTTTGTGTTACGGTGTATTCTGATACAGGCTGTGTGATGGTGTTTGTGTTACGGTGTATTCTGATACAGGCTGTGTGATGGTGTTTGTGTTACGGTGTATTCTGATACAGGCTGTGTGATGGTGTTTGTGTTACGGTGTATTCTCTGATGCAGGCAGTGTGATGGTGTTTGTGTTGGGGTGTATTCTGATACAGGCAGTGTGATGGTGTTTGTGTTGGGGTGTATTCTGATACAGGCAGTGTGATGGTGTTTGTGTTGGGGTGTATTCTGATACAGGCAGTGTGATGGTGTTTGTGTTGGGGTGTATTCTGATACAGGCAGTGTGATGGTGTTTGTGTTACGGTGTATTCTGATACAGGCTGCGTGATGGTGTTTGTGTTACGGTGTATTCTGATACAGGCTGTGTGATGGTGTTTGTGTTACGGTGTATTCTGATGCAGGCAGTGTGATGGTGTTTGTGTTGGGGTGTATTCTCTGATACAGGCTGTGTGATGGTGTTTGTGTTACGGTGTATTCTGATACAGGCAGTGTGATCGCGTTTGTGTTACGGTGTATCCTCAGTTAGGGGTTGCATTGTAGTCTTAATGCTGTGTTATGTTTGACCACTCCTCTGATGCACTGTGTCTAACAGTCAAGTCTGGAGAGTTTTTCAAGTACAGATATTTGAAATGTGGGACGCTTGACTTCCTTTGTAGGGCTTAAAGGCTTCCGCTGCCACCGCCATTTTGGTAGCTGTAGCTTATAGACTCATTTTGTTGGCTGTAGCTTATAGACTCATTTTCTGGGAGACATTTTTGTGTTATTGCCCGTTTCTGCTCACAATGGATGTGCAGAAAGAACACGCTGCCCGCCTAGCCGTGCCAGTTGAGTGTGATCCAGCTTTTTGAAATGCAGTGTGCCAAGTGTGGAAAGACGTTCTTGTATTGTAACAGCACTGCAGTGGAGGGCAGGGATTTGTTCTGTACCTTTCAGAGATAAATGTAAGCAAATATTCCGTTCTCTGCGTAGTGCGAAACACCAGTGTGGTTAAATAGAATGTCCCTCCTTGGGCTGGTTGGTCACCTGTCACGTTAAGACACTGTTCTACCTTGGGAATGAATTCTCCTAATATGGAGAATCATTATGTAAAGTTTACTAGAGCCTTAAAGACTGTCGACACATGAAGCGTCTTCCTCCAGTCGTACAGTACACCTGCCAAATACTTCTGTGGAGAGAAAGCTTCCTCGCTGCCTCTGAATAACCCAGCGCTTAGTTTTAACTCTAAAAGACATTGGTAGTGCTGCCACTCTGACATTTAAATTAGGCTAAAGAAGGTGGGCAGAGTGACCGTTAGCGGTGGCGGGTCGAGCGCGTTTCGCTGGCGAGCGTATTCGTTCTCGCTCCTCTGCCCAATTGTTGGTGGATGTTGTGCCAATGAAACATTCCGAGGAATACAATAGGGAATTCCTAATTAGGACAAAAATAAAAATCTGAGATGACAAATCGGTTTTAAAAAAGAAAAAACTTAAATAATAAAAACACTGATCTCTGCAGGACAGTTTCTTTGGGGTTAGTAATGTGTACTGATTGAGTCTCTGGGAAGGGGCTATGGGTGGGATTCTTTCAAAAGATGTCATATCACCTCAGGTGAAAGGTCAGAGTTCATTTTGAGGTGGTAGGGAGACAGCAGAATGCTCTTGCTGGAATTTGGCTGATGTATTTGTACACGGGGCCGATATTTAAGCTTTTTTTTTTTCCACTTTCTTTTCATGTGACCTGAGGTGAAAGGTCAGAGTTCAGTTTGTGGTGGGAGGGAGACAGCAGAAGGCTCTTTCTTGGACTTGGGGCCGATATTTGAGCTTTCTTTTGTCCGCTGGTGGACTGCTCAGAGCCCTTGCCGTCCCCTGAAGTGTTTATTCGAGAGAGCTGCACTTCCTGCAGGCTGTGGATCAGACGTGACGGTGAGCGAATAAAGGAAGGGAATCTGTGGGAATTTCTTCGGCTTAATCTCCGCCTCTATGGAGAATGTTCCGGAATGACGAGCCACCAGCGCCGGTCCTGTGGTTCCAGGGAGCCTCTCTGACGCAACCTTTTCATTCACGGAAAAGTCATAGAAAAGTCAAACATACCACTGTCCCTGAGAAATCCTTTTTCACGTTTCAAATCAAATTCTTCCCCCTCCCCCTACCCCCCTACCCCCCTACCCCCCTCTACCTTTAACTTTGAATGTTAGTGAAATATTTTCAAAATATTTTGCAGGCTGATGTCATGTACTCTTAAGTTTCACTGCACATGTTCGCTTGTACCTTGTACCAAACACACCGTCTACAGCTGCTAATTTAGGAATTTAACTGTTCCAAGGTTGAATTAATTAGAAAATCTTAATCTTAATATAATCTGAATCTTAAATCTTAATGTTATGTTTTACAGTAGCAGATCTCATTATAAATTATTGGATTTTTTTGTTGGAACCCTGCATAGGAGTGAAGCTTCTGAAGTTCTGATCTTGGATTATCTGGTCGTCTGCTTTACTGTTTCACGAGCGAGGAGTCCGGCCGTCAGGACACACCGTCTGCTTTACTGTTTCACGAGCGAGGAGTCCGGCCGTCAGGACACACCGTCTGCTTTACTGTTTCACGAGCGAGGAGTCCGGCCGTCAGGACACACCGTCTGCTTTACTGTTTCACGAGCGAGGAGTCCGGCCGTCAGGACACACCGTCTGCTTTACTGTTTCACGAGCGAGGAGTCCGGCCGTCAGGACACACCGTCTGCTTTACTGTTTCACGAGCGAGGAGTCCGGCCGTCAGGACACACCGTCTGCTTTACTGTTTCACGAGCGAGGAGTCCGGCCGTCAGGACACACCGTCTGCTTTACTGTTTCACGAGCGAGGAGTCCGGCCGTCAGGACACACCGTCTGCTTTACTGTTTCACGAGCGAGGAGTCCGGCCGTCACGTCTGCTTTACTGTTTCACGAGCGAGGAGTCCGGCCGTCAGGACACACCGTCTGCTTTACTGTTTCACGAGCGAGGAGTCCGGCCGTCAGGACACACCGTCTCATGCAGAATAAGCTTTTATGACACTGCGTTCTTCATCATTTAAGATCCATTTAGGCTCCACCCAAAAAGCATCATAACACGGCTGCTTGGGGCCCCACCACCAAGGGGCCCCCTAATTATTCCAATCTATATATATATATAATTTAGGGGGTGGGTGGGTTTGTGGGGACCTCCAAATCAAATGCTGCTAAGGGCCCCTGAAAGGCTAGGGCCCCTGAAAGGCTAGGGCCCCTGAAAGGCTAGGGCCCCTGAAAGGCTAGGGCCCTCACTGTGTTTAGGGATGCTTGTGAAATCAATGGGGCTTAGGCTCCAGTGTGCTTTTCCTTAAGCTTTTAATAAGGAAATGAAGCAAGTGGTGAGATATTCAGGTACAGAGACTGCATCAATTTCAGTCACACCTCCCGCCACCCCTCTTTCCCTCTGTTGAGTTAAATAATGCTTCAAATTGGAACAAAGTGCACTGCTGTTAGATGCAATTAAATAGAAAAGCAATCCATGGGTATCCATGCTGTGCCCAACTTTGGGACAAATGGCAGCTCTCAAGTCAAGAGGCTAATAGCGCTAACACAAACCTGCTATCTGATACGGGAAAGCTAATCTTCACCATCCTAAGACCGGACCACAAATAACCCATTTAAAAGGTAGTCTTATATTTACTGTTGGCTGGTTGGTCTGGGCCTAATGACCTTTAACCCGCTTAGTCTAGCAACAAAGAGAAAACAAGACGCCCTGTCAATCATCCAAGGGAAGGAAACCGACGGCCTATTTCTCAAAACTTGGCCAATTTTTTATACTGCATCATTTAGCGAAATTAAATCTATTGATTATCTTTTATTTTGATGTTTGTCAGTTGCTGTTTTTTTTCTTCATACTGTGCAAGTTTGTCTGCAGCTGACGGATGAGGCCGATAGGGAGACGCACTGCGTTTTTTTTACAAAAGAACCAAAATGCAGCCAGTATGGCAACACAACACAAATACTAATAACTCCCAGGCCAGCCAATGAAAATGCACGCAGTCTGTCCTGGCCCAAAACTGCGTGTGTCCCTCTCTCTCTCTCTCTCTCTCTCTCTCTCTCCCTCTCCCTTTCTCTCTCTCTCCTCCTCTCCTCTCTCTCTCTCCTCCTCTCCTCTCTCTCTCTGATAAACATTACTGCTCATTATCTAGTCACCTACAGCCACAGTACACTCCCTCTGCCTGCAGCCAGTGCTAGTTAATTTCCCCCCTTGATTTTTATAATAAACAAATGGTCACCTTACACATGCATCCCATGCAATGAACTGAAGAAGGAAGAGAGGAAATGATTGTACAGTTGGAACTTAGTTTATTGTCTGGCAAAGGCATCTGTATAAAATTAAAGATTTGTCAAAAATCTACAATTACATTTGAAAATACATTGATAAATAAAAAATAAAAAATGTTCTAAGGCTCTCATTATATCTGAAATTATAAACTCAATCTTTTCAAACAGTGCCACGCCAAATGTGCCAGGTGGGAAATACCATTATAATATAGTTATATTTCTAATCAATGCCCAGCCGCTTTCTCAGGTTCAGGTTGGTGTTTCATTATAACAGGTAGAAACACCAACCTGAACCTGAGAAAGTGGCTGGGCATTGATTAGAAATATAACTCCCTACAATAAATAGTAGGTTTTTAGTGAAAAACGTACGTCAAAGTACGTCCACTAAAAGTGCCTGTTTTTGCCATTGACAGGCTCTGGTTGTTATTCGAAGTGTCTGACAACGTTATGGAGTAAGAGTAAGATCCTTCGTTTAACCAGAAACGGCCATTATATCGCTCTATTCAAAGCCACCAGACTTCATTGACAAAAACAGTAATTTCACCTCAGAACACGGGAGTTGCTGGTCGACCGCTGCCTTAAAAATGGAACCAACCTTATATACTCGCCTCCTAATTGGTGCGATATAATCGCCTCCTAATTGGTGCGATATACTCGCCTCCTAATTGGTGCGATTCATGACGTTTTGATCTAGTTGGCCTGTTTTTCATGCGATGCATTTGATTGATGTCTGGTCCAAGTCCGTTTTTTTTTTTTGCTCGCAATATCCGTTGAAAGCAAAAATAAATAATTTACTCCGTAACGGATGGATGTACAAATGTAGCGAACTACTTTACTTAATTGAAACCATACT
Organism: Ilyophis sp. 1 JC-2022; assembly: GCA_022702515.1. Lineage (NCBI taxonomy): Eukaryota > Metazoa > Chordata > Actinopteri > Anguilliformes > Synaphobranchidae > Ilyophis > Ilyophis sp. 1 JC-2022. The sequence continues at coordinate 74,387,864 of CM040395.1, read as the reverse complement.
TAAGTAAAAGTACAATTCCTGACTTTGAAAAATACAAGTACACGAAAAAGCTACTCAATTACAGTAACGAGACGTTCCTTCCACCTCTGTTAACCGCACCCTCCTCCACTGTAACCACGCCCCTCCACTGTAACCACGCCCCTCCACTGTAACCACACCCTCCTCCTCTGTAACCAACCCCTACTCCATATACAGGTTTAAAGTATTCAAGTTAAAAGTATTCTCTTAGATATTTGAGCTGTGTTTTTCCGCATTTCAAACATTTTGTTTTTATCGTTCATTATTCAGAATGTCTGTGTCTGATCTGCTTTATTGAGTTTTGTGCATTTTCTCATAATTGTTCTTTTAATTAAGCTTTCCTTTTTTTTCCTTTTTTATTTTTTTACTCGTAGTACTTTACATAATTGGTTAAATTTTTTGGCATCAAAATGTCAATGAAAATGAAAAGAACAGAGCAGCTGGTTGATTGGTTTATTTTCTGTAAATATCAGTGTCATTACCAGACCTAAAAACCCGATTTTTGTCAGGTCCTAATTAAGATGCTAGTGAGTTTATCTTTGCGTTGCCGTGAGATTGGGCCAACATCAGGGTTCTACAGCTTTTGCCCATTAAGTTCACTATTTCAAAATAAAAGATTTTACACAGAAATGATATGACTGTTCCAAACATTGAGCTTTTAATCTGCCATGTGCTTTAGTATCCATGACAATAAATGCAGGAGAGGAGTATTTGGTAAATCATTCATTAGGAAAAGGGGAGAAAAAAGCAGATGGTGTAAAAACCTGCGCCCTTTTTCAGAACCATTTCCCTGATTGAGTTTTATGGTCAAGGTGACCTTGAACGTCTCCTTGCAATCGAGTCCTTCGCTTGTGACAAATTCTATCAGCGGATGTTTCATCTGAAGACTTGCAAATGAGTTCTACCACATGTTGGCTGATTGAATTTCTAGCACGTCCTTGCATTCAGCTTAAGAAAAAACCCCTATCTGAGTCTGAACATTTTGTCCAGCTCGAAATATTTGAGATGCAGATGAATCGACTAGCGATGGGTATTGACTCTTGGTTGGTTTTTAACTTTTTACCTTGGAAGGTCTGTGGACTGTTTTCTCCCGAGTAAGGTTCTGAGGTTTCATGCTTTTCCAAACCTGTGTGTGATGGCTGGAAAAAAATTAAGGTCATACTTTATTTTTTGTTGCTGCGATAAACGTGTGTTATGGGAAGAAAATATGAAGGTTATACTTCATCCGTGTTGGAATGATAAAGCGGCGGAACTACGAGATACCAGGAGTGCGACTGTTTGTCAGCCCAGGGGGCGGGGCTTTATGGTGCAGCGGTTTGTCAGCCCAGGGGGCGGGGCTTTATGGTGCAGCGGTTTGTCAGCTCAGGGGGCGAGGCTTTATGGTGCAGCGGTTTGTCAGCCCAGGGGGCGGGGCTTTATGGTGCAGCGGTTTGTCAGCCCAGGGGGCGGGGCTTCATGGGGCAGAATGCGGCTCTTTGTCATCCCAGGTGCGGAGCTTCTTGCAGCTGTTTTATTTTGATCTCTCAGCCAGTGTGTGCAGTGAGGGGGATCTGACTCCTTACAGCTGTTTTACTCTGATCTCTCAGCCAGTGTGTGCAGTGAGGGGGATCTGACTCCTTACAGCTGTTTTACTCTGATCTCTCAGCCAGTGTGTGCAGTGAGGGGGATATGACTCCTTACAGCTGTTTTACTCTGATCTCTCAGCCAGTGTGTGCAGTGAGGGGGATATGACTCTTTGCAGCTGTTTTACTCTGATCTCTCAGCCAGTGTGTGCAGTGAGGGGGATCTGACTCCTTACAGCTGTTTTACTCTGATCTCTCAGCCAGTGTGTGCAGTGAGGGGGATATGACTCCTTACAGCTGTTTTACTCTGATCTCTCAGCCAGTGTGTGCAGTGAGGGGGATATGACTCCTTACAGCTGTTTTACTCTGATCTCTCAGCCAGTGTGTGCAGTGAGGGGGATATGACTCTTTGCAGCTGTTTTACTCTGATCTCTCAGCCAGTGTGTGCAGTGAGGGGGATATGACTCTTTGCAGCTGTTTTACTCTGATCTCTCAGCCAGTGTGTGCAGTGAGGGGGATATGACTCCTTACAGCTGTTTTACTCTGATCTCTCAGCCAGTGCCTCAGTGCCTACATCCAAAAAGCTACTGTTTACGAGTGAGAGAGAGATATCGTGCTGTGATTGACGGCTTTCACAGCCAATGAACATTCCCGCTGCTGTTACGTCTCCTCCCCCCAAGTGGGGACATTCATGTGATCACTCCTCCCTCTCCCGATCCACTGTCCCGCTCTAGGGTTCGCTCTCCTAATAAGTCTCCGTTCAACGGAGTGCTGCTGCAGATCGGAATGAACAGAACACAGTTTTGAACCTTGAGTTTGTTGTAGAGCTGCCAGGTTTCTCCTGATTATTGCAGGATCAATGGCATGTGTCCCTGTCACACAAAGAGCTTATGGGGACCTTGGAACCAGCCAGGAGACGTGTAAGAACATTATTAAAAAATATATAATAAATAAAGATTTACGGAGATTGAGAGAGTTCCCCCTTTTTTCGGAAAGGTTTTTTATTTTTTATTTTTTATTTTTTATTTATTTTTTATTTTTTATTTTTTATTTATTTTTTATTTTTTAAATTTTGTGCTTTATTCAGACGGGTAGAAAGCACTGGAAGGAGAAGAGGGAAATTGAGATGGTACTGTGGCAGGGTTAGAACCCCTGCGCGCACGTGTGGGGGTATCACGTATGATTCGAGAGTCTGTCGCACTACGGACTGCCAAACACGTTAAAAAACAAAATTCATTTTTAACACATTCATGTAATGTAAGTGATGTCACTGAGCTTTCTGATGTCACTAACTTCCCTGTCCATATAATGCTGTGTGCTGTGGATGTGCTGTGTGTGTGTGTGTGTGTGTGTGTGCTTAGTTTGGGTCACTGAAATGTTTTTACCATATATAGTGTTTGTATTCACTGCGTCTCTTTGCCAGGTTGTGCTTGCAAAAAAAAAAAAAAAAGAGCCTATTTTCAGTCAACTTGCCTGGTTAAATAAATAATTTGATTCAATAAATAAAGCCTAACCATGTGGAATCTCAGAACTGTGGTATTTTGGACTGACTTTACACAAAGTGTAAATTGAATATACTGCAATGTATAGTAAATAAATATGTGGACTTTTGACAATCCAAGAAATACATTTTACAGCTATGTATTTAAAAAAGTATATAGCAATATCTGAAAGTGCCAAGAATTTACATGTAATATACGCATGTACGGAATATATATATGCATATACAGAATAGAATAGAATAACTTTTTCATTAATCATAATGTATTTCACGCCACTTATAACTTCATTATTATATGAAACATCTGATTCAGTTGAATGTCTTTATTTAACATGTTTGTTTGTGTTTTGTGGGTCTGCCCCACTGTCTGTCTTTTTTTCACTGCTGGCAACTATGACTGAAGTTCCCTCACTGGAAAATAAAAGTTATTCTATTCTATTCTATTATATATGTGTGCCCACATATTGTGAAGTATTGCAATATATTTTATTTGAGTATATTGTCATTACATTACATTTTCTAAGGATGTCCTGTCTGTCCTGTGACCCTTGATTCTCCACTGATGTAACTAAATAAACTAAAAGAGAAAGTTTGTCTGTTTTTCCCCTTCAGATGATTGAAGAAGGAGGGAAGAGGGGCAAGACGATGGCGGAGAAGAGGCAGCTCTTTATGGAGATGAGTGAGTATCCAGACCAACCATCGACTCTTTGCTCTGTTCATTTACCCACAGTAGGAGGATATGAGTGAGTGAATATGCGGGCGAATCACCCGACTCTTTGCTCTGTTCATTTACCCACAGTAGGATGATATGAGTGAGTGAATATGCGGGCGAATCACCCGACTCTTTGCTCTGTTCATTTACCCACAGTAGGAGGATATGAGTGAGTGAATATGCGGGCGAATCACCGACTCTTTGCTCTGTTCATTTACCCACAGTAGGATGATATGAGTGAGTGAATATGCGGGCGAATCACCCGACTCTTTGCTCTGTTCATTTACCCACAGTAGGAGGATATGAGTGAGTGAATATGCGGGCGAATCACCGACTCTTTGCTCTGTTCATTTACCCACAGTAGGAGGATATGAGTGAGTGAATATGCGGGCGAATCACCGACTCTTTGCTCTGTTCATTTACCCACAGTAGGAGGATATGAGTGAGTGAATATGCGGGAGAATCATTGACTCTTTGCTCTGTTCATTTACCCACAGTAGGATGATATGAGTGAGTGAATATGCGGGCGAATCACCGACTCTTTGCTCTGTTCATTTACCCACAGTAGGAGGATATGAGTGAGTGAATATGCAGGCGAATCACCCGACTCTTTGCTCTGTTCATTTACCCACAGTAGGATGATATGAGTGAGTGAATATGCAGGCGAATCACCCGACTCTTTGCTCTGTTCATTTACCCACAGTAGGAGGATATGAGTGAGTGAATATGCGGGCGAATCACCCGACTCTTTGCTCTGTTCATTTACCCACAGTAGGAGGATATGAGTGAGTGAATATGCGGGAGAATCATTGACTCTTTGCTCTGTTCATTTACCCACAGTAGGATGATATGAGTGAGTGAATATGCGGGCGAATCACCCGACTCTTTGCTCTGTTCATTTACCCACAGTAGGAGGATATGAGTGAGTGAATATGCGGGCGAATCACCGACTCTTTGCTCTGTTCATTTACCCACAGTAGGAGGATATGAGTGAGTGAATATGCGGGCGAATCACCGACTCTTTGCTCTGTTCATTTACCCACAGTAGGAGGATATGAGTGAGTGAATATGCGGGTGAATCACCGACTCTTTGCTCTGTTCATTTACCCACAGTAGGAGGATATGAGTGAGTGAATATGCGGGCGAATCACCGACTCTTTGCTCTGTTCATTTACCCACAGTAGGATGATATGAGTGAGTGAATATGCGGGCGAATCACCCGACTCTTTGCTCTGTTCATTTACCCACAGTAGGAGGATATGAGTGAGTGAATATGCGGGCGAATCACCGACTCTTTGCTCTGTTCATTTACCCACAGTAGGAGGATATGAGTGAGTGAATATGCGGGTGAATCACCGACTCTTTGCTCTGTTCATTTACCCACAGTAGGAGGATATGAGTGAGTGAATATGCGGGCGAATCACCGACTCTTTGCTCTGTTCATTTACCCACAGTAGGAGGATATGAGTGAGTGAATATGCGGGCGAATCACCCGACTCTTTGCTCTGTTCATTTACCCACAGTAGGATGATATGAGTGAGTGAATATGCGGGCGAATCACCCGACTCTTTGCTCTGTTCATTTACCCACAGTAGGATGATATGAGTGAGTGAATATGCGGGCGAATCACCCGACTCTTTGCTCTGTTCATTTACCCACAGTAGGATGATATGAGTGAGTGAATATGCGGGCGAATCACCCGACTCTTTGCTCTGTTCATTTACCCACAGTAGGATGATATGAGTGAGTGAATATGCAGGCGAATCACCCGACTCTTTGCTCTGTTCATTTACCCACAGTAGGATGATATGAGTGAGTGAATATGCGGGCGAATCACCGACTCTTTGCTCTGTTCATTTACCCACAGTAGGATGATATGAGTGAGTGAATATGCGGGCGAATCACCGACTCTTTGCTCTGTTCATTTACCCACAGTAGGAGGATATGAGTGAGTGAATATGCAGGCGAATCACCCGACTCTTTGCTCTGTTCATTTACCCACAGTAGGAGGATATGAATGAGTGAATATGCGGGCGAATCACCCGACTCTTTGCTCTGTTCATTTACCCACAGTAGGATGATATGAGTGAGTGAATATGCAGGCGAATCACCCGACTCTTTGCTCTGTTCATTTACCCACAGTAGGAGGATATGAGTGAGTGAATATGCGGGCGAATCACCCGACTCTTTGCTCTGTTCATTTACCCACAGTAGGATGATATGAGTGAGTGAATATGCGGGCGAATCACCCGACTCTTTGCTCTGTTCATTTACCCACAGTAGGATGATATGAGTGAGTGAATATGCGGGCGAATCACCCGACTCTTTGCTCTGTTCATTTACCCACAGTAGGAGGATATGAGTGAGTGAATATGCGGGAGAATCATTGACTCTTTGCTCTGTTCATTTACCCACAGTAGGAGGATATGAGTGAGTGAATATGCGGGAGAATCATTGACTCTTTGCTCTGTTCATTTACCCACAGTAGGAGGATATGAGTGAGTGAATATGCGGGCGAATCACCCGACTCTTTGCTCTGTTCATTTACCCACAGTAGGATGATATGAGTGAGTGAATATGCGGGTGAATCACCGACTCTTTGCTCTGTTCATTTGTCCACAGTTGGAGATCAGCTTCTTCCCCAAGTTGCCTCATTTGAGGGTTTATTTTTCTGTTTTATTTTCTGCTGGGAAATGTCCGTTGTGAATCTGTGTGATGACCTGTTTGTGAATGGTGAAGATGAAATGCATTTATCACCATTAAAAAAAAAATGACTTGAAAGATTATTGAACTACAACTCCCATGAGCACACTATAGTTCATTCTGACTGGCAGGTCCAGCAGTTGTAGTCCAGTTTTGTTAAATGCACAATTCCTTAGTAAGTTTGCTTTCCACCAAATCATTCAAAGAACGACTCTTGAGCTTTTAAAAAACATTTTAACGGGCCGCTGCGGTGGTGCAGCGGACTAAGGCGCAGGCTTTTTGTCTGCGCGGTTGCGCCCCGAGGATCGGAGGTTTGATCTCAGGTCCTGACAGATCCGAGTATGCCCTATGCCTTGAGGGAGTAGCAACTGGCGGCTGCTCCCGGCATGGGGGGAGGGACTCGGAAAGAATCGTCGCACATAAGACGGCCCTGGGAGAGCTGGACTCACGGTTAGGAGCTCGAGGAGTCGCTCCCTTAAGCCTAGACAAAGGGGTTGTCACGGTGATTCTCTAGCGGTTGCTACACGGGGGAATTTTATTGTATAGGGTCCAATTGGCTACCAAATTGGGAGAAAAATGGGAAAATCTGGGGGGGAAAAATATATATCTGAGGGTGTGAAATCTCAGGTTGCGAATGCAGATCTAATTTGACTCATTTTTATTTTTTGTGAAATATTTTATCAGGGGCGCAGAATTTTGACGTCATTCGACTGTCGACATATCGGACCGCCTGCAAGCTGAGATTTGTACAAAAAAGATGTAACCGTAAGTGACTTTGGTTGAGGGCTGGGGGCTGGGGGTTGTGGGTTGGGGGTACCCAAAGTCATTTATTTTTTTTACGTATGTTTATATATATATATTGTAAAAAATATCTTGCCATTTCTGAAAATTCAGTTCAAAATAACAGGACTCCACCCAAACATTTACATCAGTTTGTAAAACGTATTGGTGCGAGTCGAATGGAATAAAAATTTCTGAAAATGGCAATAATTTGTACGTTAGTTTGGCCATATTTTGGGAAGTGTTGCAATATCTTGATGTTATACCCTATATCCTATTTACAGTACATTTAATTTCCATATGTGTGAATATGTGCCCTCCTCTATTTTGGGTTTCCATGACACTGTTCCCCCTTCCCCCTCAGTTCACTTGGTGGATGTGTGGAACATGATCGAGGCGTTCAGGGACAACGGCCTGAACACACTGGAACACAACACAGAGATCAACGTGTCCCGTCTGGAGACCATCATCTCCTCCATCTACTACCAGCTGAACAAGAGGCTGCCGACCACCCACCAGATTAGCGTGGACCAGTCCATCAGCCTGCTGCTTAACTTCATGGTGGCCGCCTACGACAGGTGTGTGTGCGTGTGTGCGTGTGCGTTGAGTAAGTACCTGTGCTGCAGTTACATTCTTGCTGGATCAGTGGCATGTGTCCCTGTCACAAAAAGAGCTTATGGGGACCTCAGACCCAGCCAGGAATCACAGGGCTGTTTATAAACAGGATTTAGGCCTAATCCCCTGAACGCCAGCAAGATCACACACACTCAAAGAGCAGCGTAAACGCTGATTATATCGGTGGAAGCACATCTGCGGTGAATCGACGCTCATAAACCTCCGGGAACGTGGTGAATGCAGGGCGCTCTGAAACGCAGTTGATGCAGCGGCGTTTTGAAGGTGCTTCAGACGTACATTCCCGTGGAAACGTCCCCATTCTTCCCTCTTTGCGAATGTGAAATCCTCAGGGACCCCAGTCAGACATCATTAAATACATTTTTATGGAGAATAAAAGTATAATAAAATTTTTTTTAGCACACAAGTAATAGGTGCTAAAGCCACGCAGCAAAAGATGAACTTAATTCTAATGTTGGTATTTAAACTGAAGTTGGGGCTAAAATGTAGTCCTTGCCCAGTCCACCAGGGGGGTGTCGCTGTTGTGTCATTTTCCAGACAGTCCTGCTGATTACCACCATAAGTTATGCATTTTTACTCTGTATTCTGTCTAGTAATAAAGGGAAACTCATTTTTTAAAAAGCAGTGAAATTGCTGCGTTAGTTGCGGATGATGACCGCTTTAATGGAGAATTAGGCAAAAGTGTGTTGTTATGCCGCAAGTTTTTGCCTCACTGTGGTAGGAAATTAGTCTAAGTTCTGGTGTGATTTTCTGACAGATAAGGGAGAAATCTCTTATCTTGGAGGGAGAGTGTGTGCGAGAGTGAGATGTTTTTTTGTTTTTTTTATTATTCTTTTTTTAAAGACTGCTCAAGATGTCAGTTAGACCGTTTTTTTTATTTTTTTAAAACAAGGACGGCTCGTTAATATGCGTGGGGTGAAAAGGAAGCAGCTGGCTGTGTTTTTTTTTTTGTCTTTATCAACTGCCATTTTACACCCTGTGTCACCTTCAGCCTGAGAGAGGCTTACAGCTGCTCCACCTTCAGCCTGAGAGAGGCTTACGGCTGCTCCACCTTCAGCCTGAGAGAGGCTTACGGCTGCTCCACCTTCAGCCTGAGAGAGGCTTACAGCTGCTCCACCTTCAGCCTGAGAGAGGCTTACGGCTGCTCCTGTCAGCTGAGAGAGGCTTACAGCTGCTCCACCTTCAGCCTGAGAGAGGCTTACGGCTGCTCCACCTTCAGCCTGAGAGAGGCTTACGGCTGCTCCACCTTCAGCCTGAGAGAGGCTTACGGCTGCTCCACCTTCAGCCTGAGAGAGGCTTACGGCTGCTCCACCTTCAGCCTGAGAGAGGCTTACGGCTGCTCCACCTTCAGCCTGAGAGAGGCTTACGGCTGCTCCACCTTCAGCCTGAGAGAGGCTTACGGCTGCTCCACCTTCAGCCTGAGAGAGGCTTACGGCTGCTCCACCTTCAGCCTGAGAGAGGCTTACGGCTGCTCCACCTTCAGCCTGAGAGAGGCTTACGGCTGCTCCACCTTCAGCCTGAGAGAGGCTTACGGCTGCTCCACCTTCAGCCTGAGAGAGGCTTACAGCTGCTCCACCTTCAGCCTGAGAGAGGCTTACAGCTGCTCCACCTTCAGCCTGAGAGAGGCTTACGGCTGCTCTACCTCCAGCCTGAGAGAGGCTTACGGCTGCTCTACCTTCAGCCTGAGAGAGGCTTACGGCTGCTCCACCTTCAGCCTGAGAGAGGCTTACGGCTGCTCCACCTTCAGCCTGAGAGAGGCTTACAGCTGCTCCACCTTCAGCCTGAGAGAGGCTTACAGCTGCTCTACCTTCAGCCTGAGAGAGGCTTACGGCTGCTCTACCTTTCAGCCTGAGAGAGGCTTACGGCTGCTCCACCTTCAGCCTGAGAGAGGCTTACGGCTGCTCTACCTCCAGCCTGAGAGAGGCTTACGGCTGCTCTACCTTCAGCCTGAGAGAGGCTTACGGCTGCTCCACCTTCAGCCTGAGAGAGGCTTACAGCTGCTCCACCTTCAGCCTGAGAGAGGCTTACGGCTGCTCTACCTTTCAGCCTGAGAGAGGCTTACGGCTGCTCCACCTTCAGCCTGAGAGAGGCTTACAGCTGCTCCACCTTCAGCCTGAGAGAGGCTTACAGCTGCTCCACCTTCAGCCTGAGAGAGGCTTACGGCTGCTCCACCTTCAGCCTGAGAGAGGCTTACGGCTGCTCCACCTTCAGCCTGAGAGAGGCTTACGGCTGCTCCACCTTCAGCCTGAGAGAGGCTTACGGCTGCTCCACCTTCAGCCTGAGAGAGGCTTACGGCTGCTCCACCTCCGGAGATATCCAGCGTATCGCCGCGTGCCGCCATGTTCTCAAACATTTCTTCTTTTCATATCCCCGTTGGGTCACATGATTACAGTCCCTTTGGATTTTATTTCTGGTTCTCTTTGGTCAATCTTGATGTTAGAAAATAAGCTTATATCTTAGTTTTCTCTACAGATGAAAATGTGCCCATTACTCCAGAAATACCAGTACACTCAAAACGTTCGATACCTGTTTATGAGCCTATTAGCGGTTACAGGTACGAGTCAGGGATTGGTAATAAATATAGACAGGAGTGTCCAGTCCCATACTCGTACCTGTAACCGCTAATAGGCTCATAAACAGGTATTGAGCGTTTTGAGTGTACTGGTATTTCTGGAGTAATGTACACATTTTAATCTGTAGGGAAGACCATATGATCTAAGCTTATTTTCTAACATCTTGGCTATAAAAATGAAACAAACAAACAATGAACAAAAACAATGCAGTGATGGATTATTTCTACAATGCAAACAGTAGTTTTTAACATGGCATTAGTTCTCTCCCCGTAGAGAGTGTGGTGGAGCCTGAACTGTTGTTTTTATTCTTTTTTTTCAGTGAGGGACATGGCAAGCTCACAGTCTTCTCTGTGAAAGCAATGCTGGCGACCATGTGTGGTGGGAAGATAGTGGACAAGCTAAGGTGTAAGTATGTCTCCTTTTTTTTTTAACTGTCATCTTGGAACTGTTGGATTTTTGAACAATGGCTCCCCCTAGCGCCCAGCAGATGGAATCACAGCACTTCTGTACCCATTGCTCCATGTACATGGGGCTTCTGAAAGGATGAAAATTTATTTTGTATTTTTCCAAAAACACTGAATCATTGTCATGGTGATATATGGCCTAATTACTTTCACCTGATTCAGTGGTGTGCTCAGTGTCTTAGTCCATCTGAAAGTTTGGTGGAAAGTCTAATCTTGAACAAATCTGTATATTTTGGGGAATTTATGAAACAAACATGTGCATCTGAGATTCAAATTCAGGTTTAGAGTTTAGGGATGTGTGGGCTGCTGGAGGTTAAGGCTCCACACTGTGGTGCATGGATGAGCTTCACGGCCTCTGATTGAATCCGGACCGTTCCAGTGGCGACTGTCCGTTAGCTCTATATGGCGATGTGCAATTGGCGATTGCATCGCCCAGAGTACCAGATGGTTTCGCCAGTTAGGGGTCCATCTTCATTGCTCTCTAGCGCCCCCACTGGTCGATCGGGCGCCCACATAAGTCAGGTCTTCCTTAGATTCTGCTCTATGCATACGTGCTCATATTAATGTGCATGTTTTACATGGATACGCGCGTGATGATAATTATTTTCTTTCAGACGTGTTCTCGCAGATCTCAGACTCCAACGGGATGATGACCTTCTCCAAGTTCGACCAGTTTCTACGGGAGGTGCTGAAGCTTCCCACGGCTGTGTTTGAGGGGCCTTCGTTTGGGTACACCGAGCACTCCTTACGAACCTGCTTCCCCCAACAGGTGAGAACCGGGCGAAGGCGTCCTTTAGCTAGCTTTACACAAAATAAAGTGTCAACCGTGAGCCAAACTGAGATAAGTATGCACAGAATGAGGGGTGGAGAGCAGCTGCTTGGTATGCACTTCTCCCTCATGTAGTGAGAACCTCCTCACTGTGTTCTGATTGAGCGGGTGAATCACCTGCTGCTTTTGATTGGACGACTTTGTGCGCACATTCTCATTAATAAGTGCCGTTGTCAGCCGTGCCAGACGTAGGGGAGACTGCAGCCAATTCCTATTGGTCGAAGTTGATAGATGGGAACCACCTAAAAAGTGTCCAGCAACTTATTAAAAATACCTTCGATTATAATCGTCGAATTCATGTCGTACAACAGAAGGCACTCTTCTGGTACATTTATGAAGAATCCTTCTCTAAACAGATTCTCCAAATCTTCGTGTTATGCTATTTGCTCTCCAATTAGACATGCTCATGTGTAGAACTGAAAACCAAGCCTTAAACTAATTTACGGTATTACAGGCAGCAAACTGCAATATTCTCAAAATAATAGTCTTTTCTGACACATTCCACGAGGGAAGGCATTTGTGGCGGATTAGGCTGCATTAGCGTTTTAAGTGCCTCGGCTTGTTGAGAGCTGAAGTCACGGTGTTCGTGGTCTAAGTGCCTCCGCTGTAGACTGTGTGTCACTGTGACTGTGCTGTCTTAGGAGACGCCTGCAGTCGTCGTGGGAGATAATGGAACCCACAGAATAAGTCTGGCGCAAGTGTCAAATGTTTCTAAGTGAGCCTCTGAAGGCCGTTGCCTTGGCGATGTGGGTGTGATGATGTAGCCCAAAGGAATTCCACAGGGTTTAGTTTCATGACTGACTGAGTCTCAACGCATCACAATTTCAGCAACATAACACAGGTTAAATGAAAATGGCAACAACATGAACTTAAAAAATAATAATGTTTATGTTTCCGTCATAGTCCGTTGTTTAGTGGTTGTTGCCATCTGAACCAAATAGTGCTTTAGTGAGGTTTTTTTAGAGTTTGGTCCATACATTGTGATTTATTGATTCATTGATTTATGAAGGCCTAATGTGGACATTATTAGAACACACGAGGGGTTATCCATAAGTCAATGTTTTTTTAATAGTGACCCGTTTGATTTTTATTTTTTATTTATATACATCGGTTCCCAGGATATTACATTTTTTTTTATTAGTAAATGTATAATAGGGGCTCTGTTGTATGTATTCCCTGGGTTATAAAAAAAATTTGGTTCCCGTCACTTTACTGGACACTCCTGACTTCACCTTATGCAACCATTAGAGCACCTTTCTACAGCATCACTCTTTAAAGAACAATGCCGTTCCACTACATCACTCCTGCGTAAAGAACAATGCCGTTCCACTACATCACTCCTGCGTAAAGAACAATGCTGTTCCACAACATCACTCCTGCATAAAGAACAATGCCGTTCCACAACATCACTCCTACGTAAAGAACAATGCCATTCCACAACATCACTTCTGCATAAAGAACAATGCCGTTCCACAACATCACTCCTGCGTAAAGAACAATGCCGTTCCACAACAACACTGCTACGTAAAGAACAAGGCCGTTCCACAACATCACTCCTACGTAAAGAACAATGCCATTCCACAACATCACTTCTGCATAAAGAACAATGCCGTTCCACAACATCACTCCTACGTAAAGAACAATGCCGTTCCACAACATCACTCCTACGTAAAGAACAATGCCGTTCCACAACATCACTCCTGCATAAAGAACAATGCCGTTCCACAACATCACTCCTACGTAAAGAACAATGCCATTCCACAACATCACTTCTGCATAAAGAACAATGCCGTTCCACAACATCACTCCTACGTAAAGAACAATGCCGTTCCACAACATCACTCCTACGTAAAGAACAATGCCGTTCCACAACATCACTCCTGCATAAAGAACAATGCCGTTCCACAACATCACTCCTACGTAAAGAACAATGCCGTTCCACAACATCACTCCTACGTAAAGAACAATGCCGTTCCACAACATCACTCCTACGTAAAGAACAATGCCGTTCCACAACAACACTCCTACGTAAAGAACAATGCCGTTCCACAACATCACTCCTGCGTAAAGAACAATGCCGTTCCACAACATCACTCCTACGTAAAGAACAATGCCATTCCACAACATCACTGCTGCGTAAAGAACAATGCCGTTCCACAACATCACTCCTACGTAAAGAACAATGCCGTTCCACAACATCACTCCTGCGTAAAGAACAAGGCCATTCCACAACATCACTCCTGCGTAAAGAACAATGCCGTTCCACAACATCACTCCTACGTAAAGAACAATGCCGTTCCACAACATCACTCCTACGTAAAGAACAATGCCGTTCCACAACATCACTCCTGCGTAAAGAACAAGGCCATTCCACAACATCACTCCTGCGTAAAGAACAATGCCGTTCCACAACATCACTCCTACGTAAAGAACAATGCCGTTCCACAACATCACTCCTACGTAAAGAACAATGCCGTTCCACAACATCACTCCTACGTAAAGAACAATGCCGTTCCACAACATCACTCCTGCGTAAAGAACAATGCCGTTCCACAACATCACTCCTACGTAAAGAACAATGCCGTTCCACAACAACACTCCTACGTAAAGAACAATGCCGTTCCACAACATCACTCCTGCGTAAAGAACAATGCCGTTCCACAACATCACTCCTACGTAAAGAACAATGCCATTCCACAACATCACTGCTGCGTAAAGAACAATGCCGTTCCACAACATCACTCCTACGTAAAGAACAATGCCGTTCCACAACATCACTCCTACGTAAAGAACAATGCCGTTCCACAACATCACTCCTGCGTAAAGAACAAGGCCATTCCACAACATCACTCCTGCGTAAAGAACAATGCCGTTCCACAACATCACTCCTACGTAAAGAACAATGCCGTTCCACAACATCACTCCTACGTAAAGAACAATGCCGTTCCACAACATCACTCCTGCGTAAAGAACAAGGCCATTCCACAACATCACTCCTGCGTAAAGAACAATGCCGTTCCACAACATCACTCCTACGTAAAGAACAATGCCGTTCCACAACATCACTCCTACGTAAAGAACAATGCCGTTCCACAACATCACTCCTACGTAAAGAACAATGCCGTTCCACAACATCACTCCTGCGTAAAGAACAATGCCGTTCCACAACATCACTCCTACGTAAAGAACAATGCCGTTCCACAACATCACTCCTACGTAAAGAACAATGCCGTTCCACAACACCACTGCTACGTAAAGAACAATGCCGTTCCACAACATCACTCCTACGTAAAGAACAATGCCGTTCAACAACATCACTCCTACGTAAAGAACAATGCCGTTCCACAACATCACTCCTACGTAAAGAACAATGCCGTTCCACAACATCACTCCTGCGTAAAGAACAATGCCGTTCCACAACACCACTGCTACGTAAAGAACAATGCCACGCAGCAACAATTTCATCCTGCTTACTTGACTGCAGCTTGTATACCGAATCTGGCTGTGGTTGCATTGATATAACCACCACATTATATATACAGAACTGCTTACATGCGTTTGTTATTATAAAGCAGTTAATCCAGTGGTAGGTCTATTTTTATGTGTACCCCTGGGTTAACCGTTAACACAGATTGTATGGTTGGATTCTTGTCTCTCTGTTTCCAGGGAGATGTAAGTGGAAGGTTTGTCCTCCATGGTGACTGTGACGAGTGTTTTGTGCTTTTTCATTTCGCAGAAGAAGATCACGCTGAACATGTTTTTGGACGCGCTGATGGCTGACCCCCCCCCACAGTGCCTCGTCTGGCTCCCCCTCATGCACCGTCTCGCCAACGTGGAAAACGGTAACCAAGCAACCCCCACCTGCCAGAAATGACCGCGTTCAGGGTTAACCAATCGGGTGTGATTTACTGGAGAAAGTTAATGAGCATGATGGCCAAAGCCAGAAAAGGCCAAGAAATGTCACTGTGTGTGTGCTTTATGTACTGAAGGTCCATCAATGATCCATGACCACGCACAGGAATCTAATCACAGCCAATTCAGAGAAACCGTTAGCGCTGTCGTGCCAATCAACAGACCAAATGGCTAACATGCTAATGCACAGACTAAATGGCTAACATACTAATGCACAGACCAAATGGCTAACGTGCTAATGCACAGACCAAATTGATAACGTGCTAATGCACAGACCAAATGGTTAACGTGCTAATGCACAGACCAAATGGCTAACGTGCTAATGCACAGACCAAATGGCTAACATGCTAATGCACAGCACAAACAGTGGTCTGTAAGATAAATGTCCCGCATAAAGGTAACGGAAAGCTTGTGAGACGCCATTCTCAGGCAAATTAAAGACAGGAACATTTATGTGGGCTTAGTCAGTCATGTAGCCAGTATTCCTAACAGTAAGCATCTTCACCCTAAAGATAACATTCACAAACTGGATTCATGTGTTTACTGGTTTTTGAAGACTAAATTTCAGTCAATCAGTTTGTTATATCCAACACTTAAGTAATATTTTTTAGGGCTTTTCAGCTTTATTGGACAGCACAGTGTAGAGAGACAGGAAGAATGGGAGCGAGACGGAGAGACACGCGACAAACATCCCGCGGCCATATTCATACCGCCGACGTCGCGGCTCGCAATGAGCGTGTGGACAGTGCTCTTACAGGCTCCGCCACCGAAACACCCGATTTTAAGATTATTTTAATGAAAACTCTCCATTCTCATCTGTAGTCTGTGTTTTGATCTGAACTGGGCTTAATGAAAATGATGTGCACACACACTGCTGTGGTTCTCCAGGGCTGGAGACGCCCCCCCAACTGTCCAATGAAGCAAAATGAGGGAGCCCTGTCTATTTATCCTCATTTCCTGTCACCTGTTTGGCTAATGCTGTCCACTTCCTGTCTCTCCATTCAGTCTTCCATCCTGTGGAATGTTCTTTCTGTCGGAATGAGAGCATGATGGGATTCCGTTACCGTTGCCAACAGTGCCATAACTACCAGCTCTGCCAGGACTGCTTCTGGCGGGGCCATGCCAGCGGTCCCCACAGCAACCAGCACCAGATGAAGGAGCACTCTTCCTGGGTGGGTCACCGTGGCGACGACGTGCACCAATCCACAGCTCAGAACAGGGAATCTCAGAGTTCCACCTCATCCTGTAGACTCTTTGCAGAGTGAATAAGCAACTCTCATTGGCTTGGCGGGTTGTCAGTCACACAATTGGGCTTTTAAAAATTATTTGCAGTCACTTATCAACAGCCTCTGAGTGCTGGTGACACCTGAACCATGGGAGTCCCCTGTATGTTTCTGTGAGCATTACAGGCTTGTACATGATCTGATATTTTCATCCAAAATGAGTTCGTAATTATGGTGCGGTAATTTCAGAGGTAATGTCCAGTGTGAGAGAACGTAAATAGACCGTGATTTATACGAGTGACTGTGGCCTGGCTAACAACGGTTCCAGTCATTCCCAAGTCTCTGTACGTGCACAAATGTTGGTTAACTATGCCAACCCAGAACAGTGACACAGTCATAAATACGTCCTGTAATGTACATGATATGACCGATGCCATAACGGTCACTGAATTAACCAAGCGGTAGAGGGCGGGGATGGGAGGGAACCGACGACGCAGTCTGCACATGTGGGTCTGCCAGTGATTCGGCTGTCCTGACCACTGTAGGAAGCCCGTCCCAGCACTAGGTGGCAGTATAGGCAAACATCGTAGGCTGGGAAGGGCAACCAGCCAATTACAACCACGTAGGGAACCTAAGAACACGCTGTTCCGTTTTCATTCGGGCTACATTATCGGTTAAATCCCTGTGCCTTTTCTCGTTTTGAAACAAACATGTTAAAATGGACGTAGAGGGGCTTTTTGAGTAGCTCAGTTGGGGAAAGAGTTCGTCGCGATTCGCAAGTGCGGCTTTTAAAATGGAGCCTTGAATTCCGAGCCGTCAGTATCATAGATGCTCACGCTGGCTTCCTGCAGCATCCGCTCCGTAACCTGGCAACAGGCGTTCGCCGCGTCAGCTCTTCAGCTCGGCACAAAAGGAATGGAAGTGAACGTTACGGTTTGAAGCCGTAGAGCGTATAGAGTTCAGCGTTTGAAGTGCGATAAAAGCCTGCGCCAGCGCTTTTATACTTTATAACCAGAAACCGAGGGGACGGTGTGTCACAGTGCAGCTTTGAATCTGATTGGCTGCTGACAGCGCTGTTCTCATTCGCAGAGTGCTTTGATAAGGCCTGGGCTAACTTTTAACGGCAGTACATGTTCCACCTTCTGGGTTACAAGCAGTACAATATTATTCAGTCATTCATGAAAGCTGAGATCGAAGGGTTCATTCAGTGAAAATAATTAAACTAGGGCGTCACTGAATTTTGTTGTCCGATTTTTGGAAGCGTTAAGCTTGTTGCGTTCTTTCACAACAGCCCCTTTGTCATTAATGCTTGTGACTGCAGTACAGCTGACAATATGTAGGAATGGAAAATAAATAGGCTGTAATGCATCAATACTTAATACCTAAAATCAGAATTCAGGACAAAAGACCTTCACGTGGAGCTCAGTTTGAAGGTTTGATGCTGATAGTGTCTGGTTTCACTCATTAGATGAGGATTATCTCTCTCACAAACTCGTCTGGGTCAGTTTTGAGTGGTCATGATACCAGAATGCCCTCTTAATGGTTAAAATGACAGCACCAGTCAGGTTTCTTCCATGTTATATTCCAGCATAGTGAACCGTGAAGCTGTTAGAAGTTGAGCCGATAAATCCAATGAAGTTCATATTTGGGTAAATTCCATACAGAAATGGAATGTTCTGCAATGAAATGTAAATATGTTTACTTTTTTAAATGGAGATAGAAGTGTATTTTTAAGAACATACTGCAATATCTGAAAGTGGCAATAAAGTGGTGTAAATTTTCCAGCTATATTGTGATGTGACTCAATATGTTGCTAATGTATTTTATTTCAGTGTATTCCATCTCTGTCGGGATAATCGTGACTGCGGCAAACTTTGATTGCAGTTGCAGTAAGTGGCATGTACCAGTAGATGGCAGTAAAGCTGAGAGACTACTCTGATCAAAATGAGCAGCTTTGGGCTGTGAAATGTAACCGAATCGAAATAATGCAGAGGCAGATGGTTACATTTCTATTAATATCTGTGTTCCAAACTGCGCAGATAGAATTCTACTGATATTAATTGTGAGGATTCCACTGATTGATTTGTGTCAAACGCTTAATTTTTCCCTTATCAGGTACAGTTTTGAAGCTCTTCTACATGTAAATGGAAAACAATGAAATAATAATAATAAAGTTTTTAGCTGCTCTTCTCAAAATATTCTGAGCTTTTACAGGCCATCGAAGGCCATTTTCCGGAAAAAAATAAAATACTGGTTTACTGTGATATTTTATACGACATAAATCCAAATAGACTTAATTTAGTCCGTGTTTTCATTGGGACAGAAATGACAGGTCAGCCAGGACTGTACATTTACCTGGGGCTTCCCATCCCTGCTCTAATCTAATTTACTGTGCCCTGTCTTCTGCGTACTGTTCACTGTGTCCGAATCAGAGCCCTTTTTACTGTGCCCTGTCTCCTGCATACTGTGCACTGTGTTCCGAATCAGAGCCCTATCTACTGCGCCCTGTCTCCTGCATACTGTGCCCGAATTAGAGCCCTATTTACTGTGCCCTGTCTCCTGCATACTGTGCCCGAATTAGAGCCCTATTTACTGTGCCCTGTCTCCTGCATACTGTGCACTGTGTCCGAATTAGGGCCCTATCTACTGCGCCCTGTCTTCTGCATACTGTTCACTGTGTTCGAATTAGAGCCCTATGTACTGCGCCCTGTCTCCTGCGTACAGTGCACTGTTTCCGAATCAGAGCCCTATCTACTGCACCCTGTCTCCTGCGTACAGTGCACTGTGTCCGAATCAGAGCCCTATCTACTGCGCCTACTGTGACACTGCCAGGAGAGGGAAGCTGTTACGAGCGGCATGTGCTCCTGACCTCTGCTTCCGTGGAACCGCCCAGGATTAATAATTCCAGCTCTTCAGACAGGAAAGGGATATGATTATCAAATTAAATATCAGGGGTAGTCTTCTTATTTTTCCTCTTCTATACATTTTTATGCCTCTGCGCCGGCGACAGCCCTGGCCGGAGGCGTTATGTTTTCGGGTTGTCCGTCCGTCCGTCCGTCCATACGTACGTATGTACAGCCGTCCCATTCTCGTGAACGCCATATCTCAGGAACGCCTTGCGGGAATTTCTTCACATTTGGCCTAAATGGACTCAAGGATGAACTGATTCGATTTTGGTGGTCAAAGGTCAAGAGATTTGATTTGAGAATTTGGGCACTAGACCAAGATGGCCGATGACCAAAATTGTACACTAGATACTAAATAGTGAGCCGTTTCGGACACAGCCATTGGTCAAAGGTCAAGGTCACTGTGACTTCACAAAAGACGTTTTTGGCCATAACTCAAGAATTCCAAGGCTAATTATGACAACATTTCACACAAATGTCTAATAGGATAAAATGATGAAGTGATGACATTTTATAGCCAAAAGTTCAAAGGTCAACTTCACTGTAACATCATGTTTTTACCATGTTCAGGTACATGACGGTACAGTTTCTTAATTTCATTTGCAAATAAACAAAAGGCAAAACTGTATTGGCTGGCTAACTAACTTCTCTGAGTAAATAGTCTAAGTGAAGACAGCATGTTTCTCACTCTAAATTATTCACTGGAATCATACATGTCAATATAGTGATAACTTCCATTCTGTCAATAAATACACTTCATACCTTTTCAATAAATTTTTTAAAATCTTCACTGCATATATTTCATGAGTCTGGACAGACATGGATGTAAACTGCTACTTGACTTGTTTGCGGAGGCATACAACTGCAAGGCGGTTATTTCTAGTTTGCTACTGAAAAAGACTGTCCTCTTCTTCACGCCTGTGGTCATGTAGTAACACGAAGTTGAAGCCAGAGGGCAGTGTGTACCATTTTCAGTGGTCACAATGCAGCAAGACTGCACTGAATCCTGTGTTTTCAGAAGAGTCACAGTGTTCTGCTCCAGTACACTGGGTTTGTTAGCACAGTGTGCTGCTCCAGTACACTGGGTTTGTTAGCACAGTGTGCTGCTCCAGTACACTGGGTTTGTTAGCACAGTGTTCTGCTCCAGTACACTGGGTTTGTTAGCACAGTGTTCTGCTCCAGTACACTGGGTTTGTTAGCACAGTGTTCTGCTCCAGTACACTGGGTTTGTTAGCACAGTGTTCTGCTCCAGTACACTGGGTTTGTTAGCACAGTGTTCTGCTCCAGTACACTGGGTTTGTTAGCACAGTGTTCTGCTCCAGTACACTGGGTTTGTTAGCACAGTGTTCTGCTCCAGTACACTGGGTTTGTTAGCACAGTGTTCTGCTCCAGTACACTGGGTTTGTTAGCACAGTGTGCTGCTCCAGTACACTGGGTTTGTTAGGACAGTGTTCTGCTCCAGTACACTGGGTTTGTTAGCACAGTGTGCTGCTCCAGTACACTGGGTTTGTTAGCACAGTGTGCTGCTCCAGTACACTGGGTTTGTTAGCACAGTGTGCTGCTCCAGTACACTGGGTTTGTTAGCACAGTGTTCTGCTCCAGTACACTGGGTTTGTTAGCACAGTGTTCTGCTCCAGTACACTGGGTTTGTTAGCACAGTGTTCTGCTCCAGTACACTGGGTTTGTTAGCACAGTGTTCTGCTCCAGTACACTGGGTTTGTTAGGACAGTGTGCTGCTCCAGTACACTGGGTTTGTTAGCACAGTGTTCTGCTCCAGTACACTGGGTTTGTTAGCACAGTGTGCTGCTCCAGTACACTGGGTTTGTTAGCACAGTGTTCTGCTCCAGTACACTGGGTTTGTTAGCACAGTGTGCTGCTCCAGTACACTGGGTTTGTTAGCACAGTGTGCTGCTCCAGTACACTGGGTTTGTTAGGACAGTGTGCTGCTCCAGTACACTGGGTTTGTTAGCACAGTGTGCTGCTCCAGTACACTGGGTTTGTTAGCACAGTGTTCTGCTCCAGTACACTGGGTTTGTTAGCACAGTGTTCTGCTCCAGTACACTGGGTTTGTTAGCACAGTGTTCTGCTCCAGTACACTGGGTTTGTTAGCACAGTGTTCTGCTCCAGTACACTGGGTTTGTTAGCACAGTGTTCTGCTCCAGTACACTGGGTTTGTTAGCACAGTGTTCTGCTCCAGTACACTGGGTTTGTTAGCACAGTGTGCTGCTCCAGTACACTGGGTTTGTTAGCACAGTGTGCTGCTCCAGTACACTGGGTTTGTTAGCACAGTGTGCTGCTCCAGTACACTGGGTTTGTTAGCACAGTGTGCTGCTCCAGTACACTGGGTTTGTTAGCACAGTGTGCTGCTCCAGTACACTGGGTTTGTTAGCACAGTGTGCTGCTCCAGTACACTGGGTTTGTTAGCACAGTGTTCTGCTCCAGTACACTGGGTTTGTTAGCACAGTGTGCTGCTCCAGTACACTGGGTTTGTTAGCACAGTGTGCTGCTCCAGTACACTGGGTTTGTTAGCACAGTGTGCTGCTCCAGTACACTGGGTTTGTTAGCACAGTGTTCTGCTCCAGTACACTGGGTTTGTTAGCACAGTGTGCTGCTCCTAATGAAACCTCTAATGAAAATAGGATGTACGTATTCTGGGAGACTAGATTAAATAAGACACTGTAGTAACTGAAGACTAAAGATAGCATTCCATGGCTTTGCAGCATCTGTTAAAAATAGACCATAGGTTATATTTGATGAGCTGAATGTCCAGCGAGAGAACGCGTCCGTTGTCACGCATCACGCCGGCTAAAAACCAAAAAATAAAAAGTGGGGGGTGGCGGGGGGGGGGGGGGTGATGTTCTTGGGGCAATTCACCCGAAACTCCCATGAATTCTGAAGACAGCAAAAATGCCAGCCGTTGCCGTGGGTGACAGACGACACCCAGCATCATGGCTGTACATCCCATCCCTGCGTAGGCCTACTCCACCCACCGGTTTCATTTCAGACCTTTTCACCATCTCTCTGCCAAAACACATTTGTTACTTTTACTTATTTATTACGATTATTACAAAGTTATTGCGTTAGTTTTGGTTTTAATGGGGATCGACGCCATATTAATGCCCATGATTTTGGAATGCGATGTTGACGAGCAGGAGTCTATGTACTTTTGGCTGTGTAGTGTATGTGTAGTGTGTGTGAAAGTGTATGTGTAGTGTACAGGTGCAGCTCAAAAAATTTGAATTTTGTGAAAAAGTTCAATATTTTTTGTCACTCGTTTCAGAAAGTGAAACTCATATTATATAGATTAATTACACATAGTGAAATATTTCAAGCCTTTATTTCTTGTAATTTTGGTGATTATGGCTTACAGCTAATTAAAACCCAAATTCAGTGTCTCAGAAAATTAGAATATTGTGAAAAAGTTAAATATTGGAAACTCATGGTGTCACACTCTAATCAGCTAATTAACTCAAAACACCTGCAAAGGTTTCCTGGGCCTTTAAATGGTCTCTCAGTCTGGTTCAGTAGGCTACACAATCATAGGGAAGACTGCTGACTTGACAGATGTCCAGAAGACAGTCATTGACACCCTCCACAAGGAGGGTACGCCACAAAAGGTCATTGCTAAAGAAGCTGGTTGTTCACAGAGTGCTGTATCCAAGCATATTCATAGAAAGTTGAGTGGAAGGAAAAAGTGTGGTAGGAAAAGGTGCACAAGCAACAGAGATAACTGTAGCCTTGAGAGGATTGTCAAGCAAAATCCATTCAAGAATTTGGGGGAGCTTCACAAGGAGTGGACTGAGGCTGGAGTCAGTGCGTCAAGAGCCACCACGCACAGACGAATCCAGGACATGGGCTACAAATGTCGCATTCCTCGTGTCAAGCCACTCCTGAACCAGAGAGAACGTCAGAAGCGTCTTACCTGGGCTAAGGAGAAAAAGAACCGGACTGTTGCTCAATGGTCCAAAGTCCTCTTTTCAGATGAAAGTAAATTTTGTATTTCATTTGGAAATCAAGGTCCCAGAGTCTGGAGGAAGAGTGGAGAGGCACAGAATCCACGTTGCTTGAAGTCCAGTGTGAAGTTTCCACAGTCAGTGATGATTTGGGGTGCCATGTCATCTGCTGGTGTTGGTCCACTGTGTTTTCTGAAGTCCACTGTCAACGCAGCCATCTACCAGGAAATCTTAGAGCACTTCATGCTTCCTTCTGCTGACAAGCTTTATGGAGATGCTGATTTCATTTTCCAGCAGAACTTGGCACCTGCCCACACTGCCAAAAGTACCAAAAGCTGGTTCAATGACCATGGTATTACTGTGCTTGATTGGCCAGCAAACTCGCCTGACCTGAACCTCATAGAGAATCTATGGGGTATTGTCAAGAGGATGATGAGACACCAGACCCAACAATGCAGATGACCTGAAGGCCGCTATCAAAGCAACCTGGGCTTCCATTACACCTCAGCAGTGCCACAGGCTGATCGCCTCCATGCCACGCCGCATTGATGCAGTAATTCATGCAAAAGGAGCCCCAACCAAGTATTGAGTGCATAGAAATGAACATACTTTTCAGAAGGCTGACATTTCTGTTTAAAGTATCCTTTTTTTATTGATCTTATGTAATATTCTAATTTTCTGAGACACTGAATTTGGGTTTTCATTAGCTGTAAGCCATAATCATCAAAATTACAAGAAATAAAGGCTTGAAATATTTCACTCTGTGTAATGAATCTATATAATATATGAGTTTCACTTTCTGACATGAGTGACAAAAAATATTGAACTTTTTCACGATATTTGAATTTTTTGAGCTGCACTTGTATGTGTAGTGTATGTGAAATGTGTATTGGTTTTAACAGAATGATCACTTTATTGCACTCAACTCCCAAGTATATGAGGACTTTTATACTGCTATTGCACTCAATATGAGGACTTTTATACCGCTATTGCACTCAATATGAGGACTTTTATACTGCTATTGCACTCAATATGAGGGCTTTTATACTGCTATTGCACTCAATATGAGGGCTTTTATACTGCTATTGCACTCAATATGAGGACTTTTATACCGCTATTGCACTCAATATGAGGCCTTTTATACTGCTATTGCACTCAATATGAGGGCTTTTATACTGCTATTGCACTCAATATGAGGGCTTTTATACTGCTATTGCACTCAATATGAGGACTTTTATACCGCTATTGCACTCAATATGAGGACTTTTATACTGCTATTGCACTCAATATGAGGGCTTTTATACTGCTATTGCACTCAATATGAGGGCTTTTATACTGCTATTGCACTCAATATGAGGACTTTTATACCGCTATTGCACTCAATATGAGGACTTTTATACTGCTATTGCACTCAATATGAGGGCTTTTATACTGCTATTGCACTCAATATGAGGGCTTTTATACTGCTATTGCACTCAATATGAGGGCTTTTATACTGCTATTGCACTCAATATGAGGGCTTTTATAGTGCTATTGCACTCAATATGAGGGCTTTTATACTGCTATTGCACTCAATATGAGGGCTTTTATAGTGCTATTGCACTCAATATGAGGGCTTTTATACTGCTATTGCACTCAATATGAGGGCTTTTATACTGCTATTGCACTCAATATGAGGGCTTTTATACTGCTATTGCACTCAATATGAGGACTTTTATACTGCTATTGCACTCAATATGAGGGCTTTTATACTGCTATTGCACTCGATATGAGGGCTTTTATACTGCTATTGCACTCAATATGAGGACTTTTATACTGCTATTGCACTCAATATGAGGGCTTTTATACTGCTATTGCACTCAATATGAGGGCTTTTATACTGCTATTGCACTCAATATGAGGGCTTTTATACTGCTATTGCACTCAATATGAGGGCTTTTATATTGCTATTGCACTCAATATGAGGGCTTTTATACTGCTATTGCACTCAATATGAGGGCTTTTATACTGCTATTGCACTCAATATGAGGGCTTTTATACTGCTATTGCACTCAATATGAGGACTTTTATACTGCTATTGCACTCAATATGAGGACTTTTATACTGCTATTGCACTCAATATGAGGGCTTTTATACTGCTATTGCACTCAATATGAGGGCTTTTATACTGCTATTGCACTCAATATGAGGGCTTTTATACTGCTATTGCACTCAATATGAGGGCTTTTATACTGCTATTGCACTCAATATGAGGGCTTTTATACTGCTATTGCACTCAATATGAGGGCTTTTATACTGCTATTGCACTCAATATGAGGGCTTTTATACTGCTATTGCACTCAATATGAGGGCTTTTATACTGCTATTGCACTCAATATGAGGGCTTTTATACTGCTATTGCACTCAATATGAGGGCTTTTATACTGCTATTGCACTCAATATGAGGGCTTTTATACTGCTATTGCACTCAATATGAGGGCTTTTATACTGCTATTGCACTCAATATGAGGACTTTTATACTGCTATTGCACTCAATATGAGGACTTTTATACTGCTATTGCACTCTATGAGGGCTTTTATACTGCTATTGCACTCAATATGAGGGCTTTTATACTGCTATTGCACTCAATATGAGGGCTTTTATACTGCTATTGCACTCAATATGAGGGCTTTTATACTGCTATTGCACTCTATGAGGGCTTTTATACTGCTATTGCACTCAATATGAGGACTTTTATACTGCTATTGCACTCAATATGAGGGCTTTTATACTGCTATTGCAGCTTAGCGAGGCCGTGCCTCAGCGCTCTTGAAAAGCACCGCATCGCCAGCCCTCAACGTGAGTCGTTTGTCCTCGTCCCATTTCACCTAGGGGAGGTCTAAATGTAGAATACTGTGACCCCCCATCACAGGTACAGCACCTGAACGATCGTGCCCCTGACCAGCTGCAGCCCACAGATTTTAAAGGTCCACTGAAATAAAAATTAGCTCAAAGTGCAGAGAGTTATAAAGGCTCTGTTTCGAAATGGTTTATTTATTTATTGCATTTAAAAAGCCTGAAGCCTTTATGCATAATGTGGTAGGGGACTGCTGGCTCTGTGGCTCCGGAGAGAGAGCCTTTATTGAGGGGTGTTCACTGTTCTTGGTGTCCAGGGAGGGGTTTTAATGGGAAATGATTTGATTTTAAACCAAATAATTCAGTCCAATGCAAATATACATTAATGCCAGCCTAGGGAAGGGAGGGATCGCATGAATCTGCCACTGCCTCTTCAGGGAAGGAGGCTTGGGAACCTGAATTCCCATAGTGCATTGCACCTCTTTATAAACAAAGGTCCGCAGGCTTTGAAAAACAAAAAAAGGACGCACGTTAAAAACGTGAACGATTTACAAATATTATTACCGTTTTCCCATTCTCTTAATTTTGAGTTTGTTTATTAAATATATATATATTTTTTAGTGGTTCGCTGACTGTACCCCTCCCCCAACCGGCCTTCCTGTTTGGCGCTGTGTAGAAACGCCGGATGGTTAGCGATGTAGACTCTTTCTGACCCTGACGTGCGCCCCCCCCAGCGTGTCTCCGTGGTCGCACGGTCGGCCCTGTTTGTTATTCAGCAGCAGGACTGAATCAGCTGCACATCAAAAAGCCCTCCGCCTCATTTCCTGTGAGAGAAGCGGCTTTATGTTTGTGTCAACAAAAGGGTGCCGGGGCTCTGGCTGTGAAGCTGTATGCAAATTTCTACCGTTTAAAAATTTTTTGGACACATTTTTTTAAATAGCACGCCCTGTTTTCTCTTTCATTTTCCAAATAAACTTTTTTAAAAATAATTAATAATTAATTAGCGAGAGATGGGGCGGAGCGAGCGAGCAAGTGAGAGATGGGGCGGAGCGAGCAAGCGAGCGAGAGACGGGGCCGAGCGATCACACAGTGTGACCTTAAGGCTGAATCACCATGGTCACACAGCCCGGAAATCAGGATAGATCACCATGTTTACAGGGCCCAGAAAATAGACGGTATCACCATGGCGACATGCCCCAGAAACCAGGCGTAGTAAAATATGAGTAAGATGTTCATGGTAGAAAACATAAAAGAGCTTCACCAATCACAGGGTATTTTAATAACAATCTATAGAACAACACCGACGTGTGCATACTTTTAGTTATACATACCAGGTCCCTGTGGAAATTGGGAGGAAATAGCCAAAAAGTATGTACTATGTACTGAGCACTGAGTACTAACCCACCAATGTAGTAGTAATAATAATAATAATAATAATAATAATATCTAGCAATTATATAGCGCATTTCTCGATACTCAAAGCACTTACAATGAGGGGAAACTCGCCTCGACCACCACCAATGTGTAGCACCCACCTGGGTGATGCAGCGGCAGCCATTTTGCGCCAGAATGCTCACCATACATCAGTTGAGGTGGAGAGGGAGAGAATAATTTTTTTAGCCAATAGTACTTTCATATAGGACTTGTTTCTTATGTCCTCTACCTTACTTCTTTACACGTAACACTAGTGTCTTGATTGTGATGTTGTAGTTTCTTGTCTTACAGATTTAGCCTTAAGACTTAGCCATAGCTTATTATCTGAACCAGACTCAATGTTCATGTCTATGGATAGCTGCTACTTTATGATATAACTGCCCCTTATCGTACCTGTTTGTAGTTCTTTCAACCACCTTCAGAATGCATTTGTACGTCGATTTGGATAAAAGCATCCGCCAAGTGAATGTAATGTAAAGTATCCACCAATCACCATTGGCATTGTTCTATTGGTTGTTAGCAATGTACTCCCTGATTGGTGTAGCTCCTTTGTTTGTGGCTATTTGCGGCAGAACCATGGGAGACCTCTCCACTTTCACAGGAGAGCTGGAGAGTTGGGGAATAACATCGCTTCATTGTTTTCTGAAAATTAGCAATACTTGGAGAAAATAAGATGGCTGATTTTAAATGAAAGGCGTCTTCATTAAAGGTACTTCTGTTCTGGTGTCACAAATGAGATCTCTATAAATAGGACAGGCTGCGACTTATTTCATTTCTGGGAAAGTTTTTGTTCTTTAGCGTTTCTTTATTTTGAACAGAAAGAGAGGCTCGGGGACTTGTCGGAGATCAAGGTCGATCTGTGATGCTTCCTGGAAAATTGGGTGTGAGAAGTGGCATCTCTCAGAATAGCTTTACCTTGAAAGGGTTTGAATGGTTTGAATTTGAACGTATCCCTGCGGAAGGCTGGATGTGCTAGGTGTGCAGAGCGCACTTCTGTGACACACTTTTAGAGTTGAAGCAAGTCAACTTTAAAATGTGCTGGCTTTTGGGAAGGGTTGGCCGGGTAACGGGACGGGCGATGGTGTGGTGGCAGCGCGGTTTGGTGTCATATGTTTTGGTTTAGTGTGGTGTGATGTGGTGTGATTTAGTGTGATGTAGTGTAGTGTGGTGTAATATGGTGTGGTTTAGTGTGATGTAGTGTGGTGTGATATGGTGTGGTTTAGTGTGATGTAGTGTGGTGTGATATGGTGTGATTTAGTGTGATGTAGTGTGGTGCGGTTGGTGTTATTCGATTTAGTGTAATGTAGTGTGGTGAGGTTTGGTATTCTGTATTGCAGATTGGTGTAAGGCTGATTGTAGTGTTGTGTAGCATTGAAACTAAGCTTGGATTTCCCATGGATTTTACCTTTGGTCTCTGACCATAACTATCTAACTGTATAAATATAAACATCTCTGTAGAAATGCAAGCTAACTGTTGCCCCAGATAAGAGCTAAATAAGTAGGAATAATACACTACTATTGTAATAAACTCCTATTGTACTATTGTTATTTGTGGTCGTGGAGTAGTACTTGTCTTATTTCTACTCTTATTAATATTAAATAAATGATGATTTCCCTGCTGTGTTGCTTCTGCAGAAATCCCCGGCTAAGAAGCTAAGCCACGCGATCAGCAAGTCTCTGGGGTGCGTCCCGAGCAGGGAGCCCCCGCACCCCGTCTTTCCCGAGCAGCCCGAGAGACCCCTAGACCTGGCGCACATTGTGTGAGTACCTGCGCCGCGCCCCGTCACCGTGGTGACCGTTTTTTCCCTCTCCCCCTCTCCCTCTGTCTGTTACCAGTCAGATCGTTTGCTTTCTTTGTATGTTGGAATGCTGGGAAACTGAATCCGTGTGGATTTCTCCACTTCATAAGTTTTAATGCACTAATTTTACAGTTTCTTGGTGTAGCATTAGACACTGAATATATTATTTCATATACAGTATGTCTCAGACTTATGGTGTCCAATTAAAGACTCCCAGAGTAAATATCTTTCCTTATCATATAATTTATTAATTATTTTATATGTATATACAGAGCCCTCCACTATTATTAGCACCCCTGGTAAAGATGAGTGAAAAGGGTTATAAAAAAATTCACCGTTTGGTGAATTGATATCATATTTTCTGGTACTCCTACAAGCGATACTATAACGTCTCTGCATTTGAATGGATCTCTATGGGAATTGGGGGGTGGGACTAGATTTAGCTGTAAATTACACTGGAACAGTATGGAACACATGGTTGGCTAAATGGCTCTAAGTCATCAAGGGTCTGATGTATCAAACAAGCCTTAAACCATCACTCTGCTGCCAGAAATACAGTAGATATGGATGGATAACTTGAAGGGTTTCTTCTCCTGACTTATTTTTTCTTAGTGTTCAATCAGAAAATTTGTCATGAGAAACAACCCTTAAAGTGATCCATCCATATCTACTACATATCTGGTAGCAGAGTGATGGTTTGAGGCTTGTTTGATACGTCAGACCCTTGATGACTTTGAGCCATTTGGCCAACCATGTGTTCCATACTGTTCCAGTGTAATTTACAGCTAAATCTAGTCCAACCCCCCAATTCCCATAGAGATCCATTCAAATGCAGAGACGTTATAGTATCGCTTGTAAGAGTATCAGAAAATAAGATATCAAGAGTAATTTGATGTTGTTGGGTCACAGACATCAGGAAGTCATGACATGCAAAGAATATGCAACCAAATATTAAAAATGATCACTTTATTCTATATATAAATGCAGAGGTGCCAATAATTGTGGCACACATGGTTTTGTTAAAAATAATTATTTCTTGATGAGGGATTTTATTTCTCATAATAAATTAACTTCAATTCAATTTTTCTAATTTTTTCAGTGTGAGAGTAAGCTCACGTACATCCATTCATCCATTATCTAACTCGCTTATTCTGGAGCCTATCCCAGCATGCATTGGGTGAGAGGCAGGAGTAACCCCTGAACAGGTCCCCAATCCATCCCAGGGATACTCACGTAAATATTATTCTGTTTCTCCGTTTTCTCCCAATGTGGAATTCCAGCGGGGTTCATCCTTCGCTCCAGCCTCCTCAACAGTCTGAAAGGCTTGGTGTTGGGGTGCGTCTTCTCGCACAGACGACGATACGCGGCGACTGTTGGGCGACGATACGCGGTCACACTGAATCTGTCTCTCGCCCAGCGATGCGGCAGCTAATTACGCCTCATCTCGCATGGCCACAGCCGGGATTCTGTAGCGGAAAACAGCCGTCGCGCTGTCAGCGTCTGCACTTCCTGCAGGCAGCGAGGAAGGTTAGCGCACTTCCTGCAGGCAGCGAGGAAGGTTAGCGCACTTCCAGCACGCAGCGAGGAAGGTTAGCGCACTTCCTGCAGGCAGCGAGGCAGGTTAGCGCACATTCGCCGGCCAGTCATTAGAGTTCTAGTTAATTAAGCCATAAGGATTCTTTCCCCTGTAATTGTGCTAATGCCTGCGTTCAGACACGCGAGGCTCCTTTTTCTTATGGAATGCCAGCTGGTGCGCTTATTAAAACGCTACGCTTTGTTAAAGATGCACATTGCGAGCGCTTTGGGTTTCTCCACAACCTGCCTCGCAGTTTCCTGTCAGTTACAGGTACCTTGACCCACTTTGGGGTTTGACGGCTGCCTGGGTCTGTTTATTTCTGAAATATCGCTGTGAAGGCGTGTCAATGGCTGCATGTGCATGTGCAATATCTTTTAATTCCGAATGTAATCATTCCGATTTAAAGATTCCAAGGGCTGGTTTTTTTCTCTCCAACATTCCAGCACAGATGGGATTATTGGGAAAAACAATGGACTGTTATCTGTATGTATTCACAATGTGTATTTTGGTTCTTGGTTAGCGTCGCTAACTGCACTAAGTGCTTTAGAGATGTTTCACTCATACTCTCTGGTATGGGGATGTTGTTAGCCTGGCCTGACACTATTGCTCATAGCAAACGGGTGAATGCACTTCCGTCTTACATTGAAAGTTTCTCTGGGTAAATGAGTGTAATGTAATACTAACTTTACAAACATTTAATCACGGGCCTTATGTACATTAAATGAGTGACACAGATGGTCCAGGTATGTAAGTATTGGGTAATAGCATGGGGTGTAAATGCATTAGTATGCGGATAAGCTGCCCCTATAGATTTATAGCGCTTATATGCCGGTACTTTGTTGGAAGTAAATATTGCGATTCAGTCGGGTGCCGAGGGCCTTTCTTTTACACTTAAGTACTTAAGTAAATTCATGAGTCTGCTTAAGTTCTGCACTTAGAGAGCGCTTACATTGCGCTGGCAGAAGCATTTACACAGATACAAGGCAGCTTCAGACATCGAAATCGTTAAAATGTTCACTGAAATATGGGTTGTATTTTAATGAACACAAACGATGTGATGTATTTAACACGCCTACAGTTTTCCTCTGTTCAGGATTGCATGGTTAAATCTATTAAAGGCAGCTGTTTTAGCCTCCCCTGTCACAAATACACAGATTCCGTGCTCCCACCACAAACAGAAGCTGGGTAAAATGGATTTCCGATGCGCAGCTTTCTGTGAATCAAGAGGAAGGATCTATATTTTTGCCCCTGGGAGGTTGGGTTGCTGGGTGGCGAGGCTGTTAAAGGGCTGTGTATCGATCACTGTACGCCATCGGACCCTTCTCTTCTCTATTCAGCACACTGGAGAAAAAAAATTTCAAGTTATATACCTACAGCTTAATATATCTACAGCATAATGTACCTACAGCTTAATATATCTACAGCATAATGTACCTACATCTTAATGTACCTACAGCATAATGTACCTACAGCTTAATATATCTACAGCATAATGTACCTACAGCTTAATATATCTACAGCATAATGTACCTACAGCTTAATATATCTACAGCATAATGTACCTACAGCATAATGTACCTACAGCTTAATATATCTACAGCATAATGTACCTACAGCTTAATATATCTACAGCATAATGTACCTACAGCTTAATATATCTACAGCATAATGTACCTACAGCTTAATATATCTACAGCATAATGTACCTACAGCTTAATATATCTACAGCATAATGTACCTACAGCTTAATATATCTACAGCATAATGTACCTACAGCTTAATATATCTACAGCATAATGTACCTACATCTTAATGTACCTACAGCATAATGTACCTACAGCTTAATATATCTACAGCATAATGTACCTACATCTTAATGTACCTACAGCATAATGTACCTACAGCTTAATATATCTACAGCATAATGTACCTACAGCTTAATATATCTACAGCATAATGTACCTACAGCTTAATATATCTACAGCATAATGTACCTACAGCTTAATATATCTACAGCATAATGTACCTACAGCTTAATATATCTACAGCATAATGTACCTACAGCTTAATATATCTACAGCATAATGTACCTACAGCTTAATATATCTACAGCATAATGTACCTACATCTTAATGTACCTACAGCATAATGTACCTACAGCTTAATATATCTACAGCATAATGTACCTACATCTTAATGTACCTACAGCATAATGTACCTACAGCTTAATATATCTACAGCATAATGTACCTACAGCTTAATATATCTACAGCATAATGTACCTACAGCTTAATATATCTACAGCATAATGTACCTACAGCTTAATATATCTACAGCATAATGTACCTACATCTTAATGTACCTACAGCATAATGTACCTACAGCTTAATATATCTACAGCATAATGTACCTACAGCTTAATATATCTACAGCATAATGTACCTACAGCTTAATATATCTACAGCATAATGTACCTACAGCTTAATATACCTACAGCATAATGTACCTACAGCTTAATGTACCTACAGCATAATGTACCTACAGCTTAATATATCTACAGCATAATGTACCTACAGCTTAATATATCTACAGCATAATGTACCTACATCTTAATGTACCTACAGCATAATGTACCTACAGCTTAATATATCTACAGCATAATGTACCTACAGCTTAATATATCTACAGCATAATGTACCTACAGCTTAATATATCTACAGCATAATGTACCTACAGCATAATGTACCTACAGCTTAATATATCTACAGCATAATGTACCTACAGCTTAATATATCTACAGCATAATGTACCTACAGCTTAATATATCTACAGCATAATGTACCTACAGCTTAATATATCTACAGCATAATGTACCTACAGCTTAATATATCTACAGCATAATGTACCTACAGCTTAATATATCTACAGCATAATGTACCTACAGCTTAATATATCTACAGCATAATGTACCTACATCTTAATGTACCTACAGCATAATGTACCTACAGCTTAATATATCTACAGCATAATGTACCTACATCTTAATGTACCTACAGCATAATGTACCTACAGCTTAATATATCTACAGCATAATGTACCTACAGCTTAATATATCTACAG
The DNA here is from genome assembly GCA_022702515.1 of Ilyophis sp. 1 JC-2022. Lineage (NCBI taxonomy): Eukaryota > Metazoa > Chordata > Actinopteri > Anguilliformes > Synaphobranchidae > Ilyophis > Ilyophis sp. 1 JC-2022. The sequence continues at coordinate 74,353,330 of CM040395.1, read as the reverse complement.
CATAATGTACCTACAGCTTAATATATCTACAGCATAATGTACCTACAGCTTAATATATCTACAGCATAATGTACCTACAGCTTAATATATCTACAGCATAATGTACCTACATCTTAATGTACCTACAGCATAATGTACCTACAGCTTAATATATCTACAGCATAATGTACCTACAGCTTAATATATCTACAGCATAATGTACCTACAGCTTAATATATCTACAGCATAATGTACCTACAGCTTAATATATCTACAGCATAATGTACCTACAGCTTAATATACCTACAGCATAATGTACCTACAGCTTAATGTACCTACAGCATAATGTACCTACAGCTTAATATATCTACAGCATAATGTACCTACAGCTTAATATATCTACAGCATAATGTACCTACAGCTTAATATATCTACAGCATAATGTACCTACAGCATAATGTACCTACAGCTTAATGTATCTACAGCACAATGTACCTACAGCTTAATATATCTACAGCATAATGTACCTACAGCTTAATATATCTACAGCATAATGTACCTACAGCTTAATATATCTACAGCATAATGTACCTACAGCTTAATATATCTACAGCATAATGTACCTACAGCATAATGTACCTACAGCTTAATATATCTACAGCATAATGTACCTACAGCTTAATATATCTACAGCATAATGTACCTACAGCTTAATATATCTACAGCATAATGTACCTACAGCTTAATATATCTACAGCATAATGTACCTACAGCTTAATATATCTACAGCATAATGTACCTACAGCTTAATATATCTACAGCATAATGTACCTACAGCTTAATATATCTACAGCATAATGTACCTACAGCTTAATATATCTACAGCATAATGTACCTACATCTTAATATATCTACAGCATAATGTACCTACATCTTAATGTACCTACAGCATAATGTACCTACAGCTTAATATATCTACAGCATAATGTACCTACAGCTTAATATATCTACAGCATAATGTACCTACAGCTTAATATATATACAGCATAATGTACCTACAGCTTAATATATCTACAGCATAATGTACCTACATCTTAATGTACCTACAGCATAATGTACCTACAGCTTAATATATCTACAGCATAATGTACCTACAGCTTAATATATCTACAGCATAATGTACCTACAGCTTAATATATCTACAGCATAATGTACCTACAGCTTAATATATCTACAGCATAATGTACCTACAGCTTAATATATCTACAGCATAATGTACCTACAGCTTAATATATCTACAGCATAATGTACCTACAGCTTAATATATCTACAGCATAATGTACCTACAGCTTAATATATCTACAGCATAATGTACCTACAGCTTAATATATCTACAGCATAATGTACCTACAGCTTAATATATCTACAGCATAATGTACCTACAGCTTAATATATCTACAGCATAATGTACCTACAGCTTAATATATCTACAGCATAATGTACCTACAGCTTAATGTACCTACAGCATAATGTACCTACAGCTTAATATATCTACAGCATAATGTACCTACAGCTTAATATATCTACAGCATAATGTACCTACAGCTTAATATATCTACAGCATAATGTACCTACAGCTTAATATATATACAGCATAATGTACCTACAGCTTAATATATCTACAGCATAATGTACCTACATCTTAATGTACCTACATCATAATGTACCTACAGCTTAATATATCTACAGCATAATGTACCTACAGCTTAATATATCTACAGCATAATGTACCTACAGCTTAATATATCTACAGCATAATGTACCTACAGCTTAATATATCTACAGCATAATGTACCTACAGCTTAATATATCTACAGCATAATGTACCTACAGCTTAATATATCTACAGCATAATGTACCTACAGCTTAATATATCTACAGCATAATGTACCTACAGCTTAATATATCTACAGCATAATGTACCTACAGCTTAATATATCTACAGCATAATGTACCTACAGCTTAATATATCTACAGCATAATGTACCTACAGCATAATGTACCTACAGCTTAATGTACCTACAGCATAATGTACCTACAGCTTAATGTACCTACAGCTTAATATATCTACAGATTAATGTACCTACAGATTAATGTACCTACAGCTTAATATACCTACAGATTAGTATATATACAGATTAATGTACCTACAGTTTAATATACCTACAGATTAATATACCTACAGATTAGTATATATACAGATTAATATACCTACAGATTAGTATATATACAGATTAATGTACCTACAGTTTAATATACCTACAGATTAGTATATATACAGATTAATGTACCTACAGCTTAATGTACCTACAGCTTAATATACCTACAGCTTAATGTACCTACAGCTTAATATATCTACAGCATAATGTACCTACAGATTAATGTACCTACAGCTTAATATATCTACAGCATAATGTACCTACAGCTTAATATATCTACAGCATAATGTACCTACAGCTTAATATATCTACAGCATAATGTACCTACAGCTTAATATATCTACAGCATAATGTACCTACAGCTTAATATATCTACAGCATAATGTACCTACAGCTTAATATATCTACAGCATAATGTACCTACAGCTTAATATATCTACAGCATAATGTACCTACAGATTAATGTACCTACAGCTTAACGTACCTACAGCTTAATATACCTACAGCTTAATGTACCTACAGCTTAATATATCTACAGCATAATGTACCTACAGATTAATGTACCTACAGCTTAATATACCTACAGATTAGTATATATACAGATTAATGTACCTACAGTTTAATATACCTACAGATTAATATACCTACAGATTAGTATATATACAGTTTAATATACCTACAGATTAGTATATATACAGATTAATGTACCTACAGTTTAATATACCTACAGATTAGTATATATACAGATTAATGTACCTACAGTTTAATGTACCTACAGTTTAATATACCTACAGATTAGTATATATACAGATTAATGTACCTACATCTTAATATATCTACAGCATAATGTACCTACAGATTAATGTACCTACATCTTAATTTTATCCAAATAAAAAATAACAGATTTAATCAAAGCCTCAAATTAAAAAGTCTAGGCTGTACAAATAAACAAATAATTTTCAACAGTTGGAATGACAAAAAATGCATTGTATGAACTACTGCATAGATCTGCGATGGTGTGTTATTCCTGAACTGTGTGTTCAGGAATCGTCCCAGTTCCAACACCCCCAACACGCCACGCCCTAACCCACCAAACACACTTCCCACACCCCCAATGCCCAACACAGCAATCCAACCCCACAGCCTACACCCCACAGCCCAAACACGCCACGACCTTTCCCTCTCCTCCAGTCCACGCCCCCCCCCTCCCCCACACACACCCCCAATACCCAACATGCCAAACCAACCCCACAGCCCCAACACGCCACACCCCTGTTTATTTTTTTGTGTGCTTGGATAGGCCGGTTCCCTCTACCAATCGCATCCACATGGATTCACACTAACCTTAGGGCATTGGGTGTCATGCTGTTGAAAGTTTATGTGAAACTGATTCTTGTATAGTTTTGGCTTGTGCACATTTATTTTTGGAAGAAGTTGGCACTACTGAACATTGAAAATTATTTTGTGTTTGTCTCACTCTTCTGGCTTGGTGGTAAAATGCATCACGCATTGGCAAAAACGGTACAACAAAAAACTCTCACCAGATTAGCCGCTTGCCGCTTGTGTACAGAAACAGGTGGTTCACTGAGATTGCTTGTGGTTATAAATCAAAATCCGGTAAACTTCCACACAGCACGATTCTTGCAAATGTCACTTATTTATTACGAAGTTGAAAAGTTTCAGTTGGCAGAGTTAAATGAGAACATCTGTCAAGGGTCTACCGATCACAGTTTTTACCCTGCTGTAATGACTAAATGGAATTGGCTCTCCCACAGTGTGCTGCCTGCCACTCCACCTGTGAATCAATGCAGCAGGTGTCCAAACGCGTTCGCCGTGCTTATTATAAATAATGAAAAATCCGTGTCTTCATTGAGTTGTTTTGGAGTTCAAAATAACATGTAAAAAATAAGGAACAACAAAAATAATGTGTAAGGGTTAACTCTTTCTCTTTACTGTAGATTTTAGAAGCTTTACCCCCCTGTAAGGTCATCACATTTAGTTAAATAATTTACGTGAAACATGAGGCAATTGGAACTAGATTTTTTAAAATACCTGTTGATTCTTTATTACATGTAAGATGAAACCCACGGTGGGTTTGTGATCTTACATCTTAAAGGGTTATAGAACCTCTATAATACTGGTAACACCCTGCAGGAATCTAAAGTAGTCCACCCCACTCTCCCAACAGTCTGTGGATGTATGTTTGAGTTACCAGTGCCGATCCCGTACGTTTATCAAGAGGAAGAGAAGGTTTGCAATACAAAAATATATACATATAGTATATACACAGTATAATACATTAAGTTTAAAAGGCGGACACCAGAATAAACATGGCTTCCCTGTGGTGGCGCTGGAGTCTACCACGCTCTCAACATGGCGTCTCCACTTCCTGCACTTGAAAATGCTCAATCTGGGGCCTTTCGGTGGTGAAGCCTGTAAGAGCACCGTCCACATGCTCACTGCGAGCTGCGACATCGGCGTTTTGAATCCGGCCACACGACCTTCATCGCATGTCTCCCTCTCTCTCTCTCTCTCTCTCCCATTCTTCCTTTACCCTGTGCTTTTCAGCAATAAAGCTCAAAAGCCCTAAAAATATACCTTTAAAAATGTTTAAAAAATAAATAAATAAAAAATTTAATCTCCTACCCTCTCCACCACTCAGTGCATTTATATGAACGATGTATGTGAGAATTTTCAAACTGAGAGACTGCATGTATATTTATACCCCTGTAATTTATTCCATAAATATGCATAGTATAAATATGAAATATTATCTATATTATTTCTTGTTTGTCTCGCAGATATTAGGTATTTTTTCATCAAGTAGTAAAAATTAAACTTGAAGGAGTCTGTTCTCTCCAGAGGGAGCTTTTGTCATTTAAATCGCATTGTTGGCGCTATTTGTCTTTAACTCTGACAGAGAATTGTTTTTTATTGTTTTTTTTCTTTACAGTTTAAAGTTTTTTGGTGAGCTCAGCACTCGCTGAAACTAACTTCCCAAACTGAGGTTGTGTAGAAAAGTGTCGGCCTCGCTTTTAAGTCCAAGTTAAGGACAAATGCTGATGGAATACTGGCTATATTGTGTTTTCTTGGCTCCAGCGATGGCCGAACTCCCCCCTTCCCCCGGCTGTCACCATGGTTATGCAGCGACCCAGGCGTTATTTATGGTATGATGTGGTCAGCGTCCGGCCTTCTCCGGGGATGGGTAATATAAAATGAAGAAGCATCCTGCTAGCAGTGCCTCTCGGGCCTTTTTAAAGGCGAGTCGTTTGACCTGGACCGCCGCTCCGGATCCCGACATCGGGAACGGCAGGCCGGGTTGTGTTATCGCGCAGGCTGGCGCGCAGGCCGGTGTTGGGGGGGTGGGGGCAGATGCGGGGGGTGAGGGAATACCCAAAAACTTTCAATCCAGCCCATAGCGGCTGCCGTCATGCTCGACTCCCTGTCCATTACTGCAAATGCATCTTGGATAAAGAGCGATGGATTTATTACCATCCGGTTTTGAATAAAAATATAATGGCGGCTGTATTTTAATGTGATTGGTCCCCGGGAGGACGTGCTCACAGTCAGAGACCTTCACTGAACGCCACGCCCCCGCGCCCTCCTGTACCCTTCTGCTTCCTGAAGGGCAGCCGAGCGATATGATTGGTGACTTGTTATTTTGATTGACACTGAAAGGAGACCAGTCTGTAGATGCCAGTCTGTAGATGCACAGCACGTCCATATCGCGGTGAACGATCTCTGTGACTTAGCCACTTAGTCTGTGGTAAATATTCATGTAGCCTGTCTTTAATTCTATTACAGTGCTCGGTACAACCTGTAATCCCCAATAACAGAAAGCAATCTTCCCATTCTTTCGGTGAAGCCATTGAACACGAGGGTGGGTGAGCGGGCGAGCGGGCGTGCAAGCGTTTGATTATTTTTTTAAAAGGCAGACTCGATAAATCCTTCTTCCCCTACCTCCCACCTAATCACCCATATTCATTCACTTTTAAAAATGGCTCGCATGTCCTTTAAATCTTGGTGGCATCAGTATTGGGGCCACTGGCTTGTTTTCTCTCGTTTGGGCGCCTGGATTAGCGGCCGTATCGACGGCCCGGTCTGTCGGGGGAGAGGAATGTAATTAGAAAGTGCCAGAGAGGATATATTGAGTGTTGTCAGCCAACATGAAAAATGGCAGCCCTCATTTCCCCGTAGTACGCTGGCGTAATAAAAATTATTTCGCCACGTCCCTCCCGGGTATTGGTGGAGCCGGGCTGGGTGTAGCTTCTCTTTTTTATTTATTTATTTATGTACAATTTTTTGATGGTTTTTCAACTCCTTCCTCACCAGTTTGGAATGCCCAATCACGTGCTGCCGCGCACAACGCTCCCTTCCTTAACGCTGCCTCTCTTAACGCTGCCTCCCTTAACGCTGCCGTGCTCAATGCTCTCTCTCTTAGCGCTCCCTCGCTTAATGCTGCCTCCCTTAACGCTGCCTCCCTCGTCAAATTGCGAAAGAATGTATTGCGTCGAATTGCAAAACTGAACATTCTATTGCTGATGTAACAATCACTACTGGTAATTGGGGGGGAAAAAAATATATTTTTTAAATAAACATTTGAAAAAAGCTTCCCTTCAAAGGGGTTAAGAATGACGCAGAGTCCAAAGAGGGAGGCCCTTGCTTTATGTCTGAAGGAGCGCTTATTTTGTGATGAAAGGTCGGGGATTGGATCCAAGCTTCTGGAACGTTGCATCCGAAGCGGCTCGATGCACCGCGTGTGGAACGAGGGCTCGGTTACCTCTGCCCTTGAGAGAGAGAACCTTCCTGATGCGTTTTTCTTTTGAGATCTCAAGCAGAGGACGTGGGGTGCAGGAGAGACGTGAGCTCTCGCCGAGCTAAGCCCTGTTTCTCATTAGGCTTCCCATGAGCCTCTGCTTCGCCTCTGAAAGAGTGGGATAATTAATACTGCAATATGCTACTGAAGAGAAAAAACCGTTCACATCAATCAAAATGGATCTATCGTACAGATTGGGCTTAATATAGCCCTGTGAACGAGGACCTGTCACTCGCGTTGCGGAGCGAGGGCAGATGTGACAGGAAAAGGGTGAGGAAGAGGAGCAATCAAACGCTGACAGTGAGGAGTTTGGTGCAAATCACAGAGAGTATGAGCATTTATCTGTATTTCGGAGTTGCGTTTTTCTTTTCTTTAAAAAATAAAAAAATAAAAAAATTATTGTATAAAATAAATTAAAAAACAATCTCCATTTGGAAGATGTTTAGTGCACCTTGTGTTGGCTGAAAGCATTTGCTAAATCTCCAAATTGCAAATATCAACAAAAATAAATCGTCATAAAAAAATAATTAAAAAAAAGAAAAAAACAAACGCAGTTATTCAAATACAAAGTGTTCACACGCTATACAACGGTAGGAACACAATTCCTAAAAACCTTTCTGCATGCTAATTATTTAGCATGAAATGATGCCAAATTACAACTAAACATTCACCAAATGTGTTTTGCAAAAACTAAACGAGCTGTATCCTAAAGCAGCGCTGCTTATGGTTTCCTACATTTTGTTCAAGTAACTTGGGCCTGTGTTTCTTCAGCTTACCACATCATCTCTCATTTTGTGCCTTTAAACATTTGGTCACCTCAGAGACTGAAATCCCTCCGTCATACATGTGCTTTAAAATTACAGGCGTGACAAAGCGTGTGAAAATCTCTGTAACCTGTAAATCGGACTGAGCTCAGTCGTGTGTGCGTGTGTGTGTCCTCTGTCTGTCCGGGAGAGTGTACCCCAGCACACGTGCGTGTCCTCTGTCTGTCCGGGAGAGTGTACCCCAGCACACGTGCGTGTCCTCTGTCTGTCCGGGGGAGTGTACCCCAGCACACGTGCGTGTCCTCTGTCTGTCCGGGAGAGTGTACCCCAGCACACGTGTGTGTCCTCTGTCTGTCCGGGGGAGTGTACCCCAGCACACGTGCGTGTCCTCTGTCTGTCCGGGGGAGTGTACCCCAGCACACGTGCGTGTCCTCTGTCTGTCCGGGGGAGTGTACCCCAGCACACGTGCGTGTCCTCTGTCTGTCCGGGGGAGTGTACCCCAGCACACGTGCGTGTCCTCTGTCTGTCCGGGGGAGTGTACCCCAGCACACGTGCGTGTCCTCTGTCTGTCCGGGGGAGTGTACCCCAGCACACGTGCGTGTCCTCTGTCTGTCCGGGAGAGTGTACCCCAGCACACGTGCGTGTCCTCTGTCTGTCCGGGAGAGTGTACCCCAGCACACGTGCGTGTCCTCTGTCTGTCCGGGGGAGTGTACCCCAGCACACGTGCGTGTCCTCTGTCTGTCCGGGGGAGTGTACCCCAGCACACGTGCGTGTCCTCTGTCTGTCCGGGGGAGTGTACCCCAGCACACGTGCGTGTCCTCTGTCTGTCCGGGAGAGTGTACCCCAGCACACGTGCGTGTCCTCTGTCTGTCCGGGAGAGTGTACCCCAGCACACGTGCGTGTCCTCTGTCTGTCCGGGGGAGTGTACCCCAGCACACGTGCGTGTCCTCTGTCTGTCAGGGGGAGTGTACCCCAGCACACGTGCGTGTCCTCTGTCTGTCCGGGGGAGTGTACCCCAGCACACGTGCGTGTCCTCTGTCTGTCCGGGAGAGTGTACCCCAGCACACGTGCGTGTCCTCTGTCTGTCCGGGGGAGTGTACCCCAGCACACGTGCGTGTCCTCTGTCTGTCAGGGGGAGTGTACCCCAGCACACGTGCGTGTCCTCTGTCCGGGGCAGTGTACCCCAGCACACGTGTGTGAAGCACTCTCTCACACCCATAGTTTATTTTCACTCTGCTGTCTGCCAGTCGTTGCTCCCATGGAACAGCCAATCACAGCTGCTGTTGGCACTGCGGAACAGCCAATCACAGCTGCTGTTGGCACTGCCAGGGTTCTGCATGTAGTTAAGCAGAGAGGACCAATCTGCCAGCTCCTGATCTTAATTATTTAATTATCCCAGTAATTTATGGAACTGCTACTGATGGACTTTGTGTCCTTGGTGGAGGCTTTGTTTCACTGAGGTCAGATATAAGAGTGATCCAGCATTGCACTGTACAGCTTTAATGTGCACACAAAGATACACACACACACACACACACACACACACACTCCAGCCCTGGATTCAGGTTTTATTGGACACACCCCAAGAGGCCAAAGGAATGCCTTTTTAAGTTTTAAAAAGTGAATGTATAAAAACAGTGCCTTGCCGTTATTTACGTATAAGCAGTCACCCACGCAAACTTCACAACCCTAATTTAATTTCTCCTTCCAAGCTTAGCTGATGCCATCCAGTATCTGACATTTAAAATATTGGCAGACTCGTAAAATGGGAAGACAGATGCTTGATGTCTTGTCGGCTGGGTTCATTCACGGTGTGAAATCTCTGTGACCAAACGCAAATCGTTAAATCATTAGACATCTGTAGGGTAATCACAGCCCCTTCCACATCAGCAACCTTGCCATCCACACACTGTGAGTTACAGTGATAAGTAGACCCAAACTCAATACAGCAATAGGAAACCACAGCAATACTGGACTCGGAACCAGTAGGGTTGCAGGTTCAAGTCCCAAAGGGTAGGACGGAGCATTGCTGAATTCCTGTATCTAGTGGATTCCTGTATCTAGTGAGCAAGTAAAAGATGTAATTTATAAGGAAGGCTGTTTTACACACGTTCTCCGTCCTCAGAGCGACAGAATAAATTGAGTTGTCTGACAAGAGAGGAACGAGCAAATTTCACAAGTTTCGATGTAGTTTTCCCCACATGGCGCACGTTTGAAAAAACGTTTACATCTAATCGACAGACACTCGAGAAAAAGGTCTCCGTTGTGCCACAGCAGCAGAGGAAGGGTCTTGATTTTTACAGCACACTGTCTTTTGAATGTGGGTTTCTTGATGGCGATTAGATTGTGTGGATAAATTAGACTAAACTGGTACTGGGGAAAAACCCATAAAACCACAACAAAGGCGTCCGCACCTCCTCAGAGTTTTTGCCGGTGAAATTGAGCCGCAGCGGGAGAATCTGCGCTGGTTCGGACCCGTTTCGGGCTCTGGACACGTTTATTCTTTTCAGCTCTTGACTTTGAGAGCCTTTCCTCTGCGTCTCTGTGATTAGAATTCAGATTCGGGGCGCTGGCGTAGTTGAGCGCTCATTTCCGCTGAGCGAGGTGCCTTTCAAAGCACTTGTGTTGAATAAGGAAAAGGGCCAAAACAGGCATCGGCCCGGAAAGCAGCACGCACGCACGCACGCACGCACAACAATGAAAGCATAGTTAGTGTAATGTTAGATGGAAAGCACAGTTAGTGTAATGAAAGCACAGTTAGTGTAATGTTAGATGGAAAGCACAGTTAGTGTAATGAAAGCACAGTTAGTGTAATGTTAGATGGAAAGCACAGTTAGTGTAATGAAAGCACAGTTAGTGTAATGTTAGATGGAAAGCCCAGTTAGTGTAATGAAAGCACAGTTAATGTAATGTTAGATGGAAAGCACAGTTAGTGTAATGAAAGCACAGTTAGTGTAATGTTAGATGGAAAGCCCAGTTAGTGTAATGAAAGCACAGTTAATGTAATGTTAGATGGAAAGCACAGTTAGTGTAATGAAAGCACAGTTAGTGTAATGTTAGATGGAAAGCCCAGTTAGTGTAATGAAAGCACAGTTAATGTAATGTTAGATGGAAAGCACAGTTAGTGTAATGAAAGCACAGTTAGTGTAATGTTAGATGGAAAGCCCAGTTAGTGTAATGAAAGCACAGTTAGTGTAATGTTAGATGGAAAGCCCAGTTAGTGTAATGAAAGCACAGTTAATGTAATGTTAGATGGAAAGCACAGTTAGTGTAATGAAAGCACAGTTAGTGTAATGTTAGATGGAAAGCCCAGTTAGTGTAATGAAAGCACAGTTAATGTAATGTTAGATGGAAAGCACAGTTAGTGTAATGAAAGCACAGTTAGTGTAATGTTAGATGGAAAGCCCAGTTAGTGTAATGAAAGCACAGTTAATGTAATGTTAGATGGAAAGCACAGTTAGTGTAATGAAAGCACAGTTAGTGTAATGTTAGATGGAAAGCACAGTTAGTGTAATGAAAGCATAGTTAGTGTAATGTTAGATGGAAAGCACAGTTAGTGTAATGAAAGCACAGTTTGTGTAATGACAGCACAGTTAGTGTAATGTTAGATGGAAAGCACAGTTAGTGTAATGAAAGCATAGTTAGTGTAATGTTAGATGGAAAGCACAGTTAGTATAATGTTAGATGGAAAGCACAGTTAGTGTAATGAAAGCACAGTTAGTGTAATGTTAGATGGAAAGCACAGTTAGTGTAATGAAACACAGTTAGTGTAATGAAAGCACAGTTAGTGTAATGTCAGATGGAAAGCAGTTAGTGTAATGAAAGCATAGTTAGTGTAATGTTAGATGGAAAGCACAGTTAGTGTAATGAAAGCACAGTTAGTGTAATGTTAGATGGAAAGCACAGTTAGTGTAATGAAAGCACAGTTAGTGTAATGTTAGATGGAAAGCGCAGTTAGTGTAATGAAAGCGCAGTTAGTGTAATGTTAGATGGAAAGCACAGTTAGTGTAATGAAAGCACAGTTAATGTAATGTTAGATGGAAAGCACAGTTAGTGTAATGAAAGCACAGTTAGTGTAATGTTAGATGGAAAGCACAGTTAGTATAATGTTAGATGGAAAGCACAGTTAGTGTAATGAAAGCACAGTTAGTGTAATGTTAGAAGGAAAGCACAGTTAGTGCAATGAAAGCACAGTTAGTGTAATGTTAGATGGAAAGCAGTTAGTGTAATGAAAGCACAGTTAGTGTAATGTTAGATGGAAAGCACAGTTAGTGTAATGAAAGCACAGTTAGTGTAATGTTAGATGGAAAGCACAGTTAGTGTAATGAAAGCACAGTTAGTGTAATGTTAGATGGAAAGCACAGTTAGTGTAATGAAAGCACAGTTAGTGTAATGTTAGAAGGAAAGCACAGTTAGTGCAATGAAAGCACAGTTAGTGTAATGTTAGATGGAAAGCACAGTTAGTGTAATGAAAGCACAGTTAGTGTAATGTTAGATGGAAAGCACAGTTAGTGTAATGTAAGCACAGTTAGTGTAATGTTAGATGGAAAGCACAGTTAGTGTAATGAAAGCACAGTTAGTGTAATGTTAGATGGAAAGCACAGTTAGTGTAATGAAAGCACAGTTAGTGTAATGTAAGATGGAAAGCACAGTTAGTGTAATGAAAGCACAGTTAGTGTAATGTAAGATGGAAAGCACAGTTAATGTAATGTAGTTGTCAGACTGAAGTACGGTGAGAGAACGGAGGAAATTGTACTCAAAGGAGCTTGACTTCTCATTCTTTGTGAATTGCAGGTTCTCCAAAATACTATCAGACTGATTAAAAAGAGAAAAAATAAATGTGTGTGAACCCTTAGGATTGGATGACTGCCTCTGATAACTCTGCTGTAAAAAAAATTCTTAGGAAGCAGGTAGTGAAAGAGAGAGAGAGCGAGAGATGAGGAGTCGGAGGAGTGCGGGCTGATGAAGCACCCTCCCCATGTTTCACTCCGCCTCCTCGTTTCCTTCCCCCTGCTTATTTTCACCCTGCAGACTTTTCAGATGAATATTGAGCCGCGTCAGAGCTGTCAAACCGAGCAAAACAAGAATTGGCAGTTCATACATTCCATTTATTTATCAAGAGGAATAATACTAATAATGATAACAACAAAGACAATCATAATACTTTATTTCATACAATAACACTACAGGCCAATGACTTTTACAATTTAACACTCAAATACAAAGTGCATCGTGCAATAACGCTGATCTGTTTGGCAATTGTGATTTAATATCCTTGTCTTTTTAATATTCCATCCTACAGAACGCCTTTGTCACTCATGGCTTCTGTATTTTTGTGTTTCTGGTTTGCACACTAGCTTTAGGGATTCAACAATGAGTCATAATTATTCAGTTGTTGATTATTGTCTGAATGGGATGAGTGTCCGTTTATACATTATTCTTTTCTGGGCCTGACAGGTGAGAAAATGCTCTGCACTGTGTTTTTAGTGAGAGGGTAAAATTGTTCAGAATCATTCTTTGCTTTCAGTTTACAAGAACTAAAATGAAAAGAGGTGTTTTTGGAAGTAAACATAATTTAACGCAGAGAGAATGGAGGAAGGCACAGAGAGAGATGTACATGGAGAAGGGGGGGATAAGTAAGGAGGAGAAAGAGAGAGAGAGAGAGAGTCCCAGAGTGTCCCTGTACCATCTTGTCTAAAGGCCGTAATTTCTGCCGTCCGGTTCCTCCGTCTCTAAATTTATGCCCCGCCTCTCAGTCGCCCGTTAATACATCGGAGTACTCGAGCCACGTTATTTACTGTCCCGCACATCCTCGCTGCCAATATAACTCAGTGTGCCACAACTGGAGCCAGAACCGGGTTAGGAAAACCGATGGTAGAAAAAATCAATATCACGCGAACCAAACAAACCCCAGAGTTGTGTAAAGTAAATCTGACTTGTTCTTTTAGTGAAGTAGTTTTTTTTCCATAGCTTTCAATTCCTTGTTTTCACTTCCGTAGTTTGGTCCCTTGCGGCTGTGTTGTGATATGATGGAACCTGACAGTGGTACAAGGTCTATTTACAGCCCCATGTCTCTATTCACACCGCCGAATAGCACTTCAAAACTATGAAATAAAAGCTATCCCGCATGCTGGGAGAAGGTGCTCTCGGTATGGGACAGTGCATATAAAGAAAAATGTACCCGGGCTCTTCAAAGAGACTGCCCAGGGTAAACACTGGAGCACTTGTAACGGAGCTGAAGCACGTTTATTAAATACGACTGACGTTTTGACTTTGCGGCATCTTCAGAGTCAACGGTGCGTGCGTGCGTGCGTGCGTGCGTGCGCGCGCATGTTTTTACACCGAGGCTTGTCTCCCGTGGACTCTGTGTTTCTCTGCACTGTACAGCGAGCGCAGGGCGAACCAGCATTCTGTGTCCGAAGAAAACCAACACTCGTTAAGATGAATAAATGCTTGGGCTCATTATTATGGGACGGTGTAGATAAGCAAACGCAGCAGGACGGTTTTCCAAGTGAAGCATCACAATTTCTCGCCAAGCATCACAATATCAGTTGTGGAACTGTTAAGGAAATGTTAAGCAGTGTCCGAGCTGAAATGGTCAATGAAGAACTGGGTTCTCTTTTTCATTGATGGCCTGGGGGATGAAAGAGAGGTTGTGATTGGTCCAGAGGGAAGGTTGCCCCCTAATTCCAACCAAGTCTTCAGCTCACTGTGGGAATTTTTCCATTTAAAAAGGGGGGGAGGTTCTGAAACGGTACTAAAAGGGAATAACGGGAACGTCGTTTTCCTTCGGCTTTCAACCGGCCCGGATGAATGAGTCATAAATTTTGGAGTACAAAGGAAAGTTGTGTTGTGGCGTGAACGCGGTGCAGAGCGAGCTCATGCGCGCGTTCCCACACTTTTAAAGCCGCAGTGGAACACACTGTTCAGGGGTGCTGGGGAGCCCCCACTTTTAATTGAGTCCTCAATGGAAGTGTTATCTTTCTCATTTCAAATCTCGCAGTGGCACAGGGGGAATCAATTAGCACACATTACGGTCTGCGCCACCAAGTCCAGAAAAACTGTTTTTTTATCAGTCATCAGATATCTGAGCCTGTTCTTTGATGAGAAAAATATATAAATGTCTACGCTGTGGAGAAATATGGATTCCTGGCTTCTGCTGAAGCTTTTGAAAAAGCTATCAATCACTCATTTTCGGGTGTCGTGAACCTATTCAGGGTTGATTGGAATAAAACTGCAAAACAGAATCTCATTAGCAACATTAATTTCCATCTCTACAGTCGACCGTATGCGTGTATTGAGCTTGACCCAAGGAGCTGAACGTGATCACTGGGCCACAGAGTAATCGATGCCGTACAGTGATTTGTTTCACCTCATTGGTATGACACCCAGGTATGAGCCATTAGAACGGGAAAGTGGGTTTTAATCTAATTCCAGCCCCGTTTAACTGAAGAATGAATTCCCTTTTCACGGTTCAGTGTTTGTTCATTATTTTTGCTGAAAGGAATTTGGAGAATTTTCATTCCACAACATCGAGGCTCTGGGTTTTATTTGGGCTTGGATTTGCAGTGGATGTTAAAGAATGCTCGGGCCCTGCCGTTTCCTCATAAAGATGGCGGTTCTGTTATACTGTTCTCAGGTGCTCTCGTTCTGAGTCCTGTTTATGCTTAAGGTACAAAGGTTAGGCTTTTTACCACAGTTTTGAGTTGACACGGTTGATTTACATTCAGAGCTTTAGTGACGTTGCGTATACACTGGCTGGGGAGTGTTGTTGGCCAGGTTTGGAGCTGTTGCTCTTCTAACTCCGATGGACTTGCTTATGTTCTCATGCACTGCAAGTCTGACTGAATTTAATGTTGAAGTGTGAGCCGGCCAGTGTACTACTGCTGTGTACATACCTTTTACTTTTAGGAGGTTTTTTATACCGAAACTCCCAACTACTAGTTCCAAAGGCCCAGATTCTTTTTAAAAACCTGGTGTACAGGCCAAATGTTTTCTACATACTATTTATAAAACGCTGTTTGAATGAGATGCATTGTAAATGTGTAACGCTTTATTAAATGCCTTTATTTTATTAAATTACGGGTAGCGGTTGATTATTGGGCTAGTGTCTGGGCAGGCTTTTAGAATGGTGAAAGGAATTGTGGTATTCCACAGTGCTGTGTTAAAGCACGGCTGATTTACCGTCTCTTGCTGGACTGAATTGAAAAGACCTGCCTTGTTTACGGGGTGGAATTTAAAATGGCCTCAATCCCCAGTTAAATGGCTGTTTTTCTTCCTTTCTGCTGCGGTTTCTCTGTTGCTAAGACGCTCTTAAAGGCCAATCGCATGTAAGGCATGCAAATGAAGCCGCCGTTAGCCGGTCTCTGGAGCCTTTTCTTCTTCTTTGTCAGAAATGTTTTATATTTTCAGCCCGCAGATAAATCACACCCCCCTCCCTGTACAGGTGAATCACACCCCCCTCCCTGTACAGGTAAATCACATCCCCCTCCCTGTACAGGTAAATCACATCCCCCTCCCTGTACAGGTGAATCACATCCCCCTCCCTGTACAGGTGAATCACATCCCCCTCCCTGTACAGGTGAATCACTTCCCCCTCCCTGTACAGGTGAATCACACCCCCCCTCCCTGTACAGGTAAATCACATCCCCCTCCCTGTACAGGTAAATCACACCCCCCCTCCCTGTACAGGTAAATCACATCCCCCTCCCTGTACAGGTGAATCACTTCCCCCTCCCTGTACAGGTGAATCACACCCCCCCTCCCTGTACAGGTGAATCACATCCCCCTCCCTGTACAGGTAAATCACACCCCCCCTCCCTGTACAGGTGAATCACATCCCCCTCCCTGTACAGGTGAATCACATCCCCCTCCCTGTACAGGTGAATCACATCCCCCTCCCTGTACAGGTAAATCACATCCCCCCTCCCTGTACAGGTGAATCACACCCCCCTCCCTGTACAGGTAAATCACACCCCCCCCTCCCTGTACAGGTGAATCACATCCCCCTCCCTGTACAGGTGAATCACACCCCCCCTCCCTGTACAGGTGAATCACATCCCCCCTCCCTGTACAGGTAAATCACACCCCCCCTCCCTGTACAGGTAAATCACATCCCCCTCCCTGTACAGGTAAATCACACCCCCCTCCCTGTACAGGTAAATCACATCCCCCTCCCTGTACAGGTAAATCACATCCCCCCTCCCTGTACAGGTAAATCACACACCCGTGTTTAGCGTGTAGCGGGGAGCCAGACTCACACCCGAAGCAGTGAGGTGGTGGTTATTAAAGGGGACGGGAACACACGCCCACACGGTGTCCCCAGTCGACCTGCCTCATAATTGGCTCTAAGTGGGCGGGGCTGGAGGGTTTTCGTTTGGGCCTGTTGATTTCGGTGCGCTCAGACTGGCTCATTTTGGGAAGCGGGTCCTGGCGTTCTGTGCGATTGGGATTGTGACATAGAGGAAGGGGGAGGGATCAGGCGTGCGAACACTCCGGAATGCAGGGAACGATACAAACGGAAACTAACACAACATTCCAAGGAAATATGACGACAAGTACCCCCATCCAGTGCGCTAGACAATCTTCCCTCCGTCACCGTTCGCACTGATCACAACAGAACATGTGAATGGGTCTTAACGTGTACTTAGCGTGTACTTAACCTTTTCTTTTGGTGTTTGATAAAGCACAGGATCTGTGTGCCAAATCACACTGCGTCAGTCAGTGCTGTCCGCTCCGTTACACTGGTAGTTCTCCTAATGGGCCACAGGGTGGCAGTATCGCACGGGCAGCCTGTCCAGGAACCGTTTATTGGCTACCTGCCGCCACTGCTGTACACACACACACACACACACACACACACACACACACCAGACGCATAACGGAGCAGTGCTCTCTCTGAAAGGGAAAGAGATTGATATTCTTTTGTACTATGGAAGTACTGAGGCGTACAGAGGTGGGGGTGGGGGGGTTGTGTGTCATAGTGAAATGAGCAGGAACCCTGAGACTCCAGGCACCCCCCCCCCCCCCAGGCACCGTACCCATCCCTGTCCCGTTACAGCAATGCACTATAGAACAGGGGGCTTTTCTGTTTTTTCATATTGTGTGTGTGTGTGTGTGTGTGTGTGTGTGTGTGTGTATTGCGCAGCTGGAAGGTCTGCATTGTCTGCAGCCCCTGAAGGGGAACATTGCAGCTTTTAGGCTAGTGCTGCATTCCTATTGCTCTCTTTCTGTCTCTCTCTTTCTTTCTCTTTCTCTCTCTTTCTCTTTCTCTTTCTCTTTCTGTCTCTCTCTTTCTCTTTCTCTCTCTCTCTCTCTCACTTTTTCTCTTCTCAGTCTTTCTCTTTTCTACCCTCTCGTTCTCTCGGTCTCTCTTCCCCACCAATCTCTCTCTCAATTAAATTTCTCTCACCATCACACTCACGCACACAGGCAGACACACGCACACACGTGCCCGCAAGCTCACGCACGCTCACGCACGCACAGACACACACACACGCACACAGGCAGACACGCACGCATGCTCACACACGCACACACACACACTCGCACACACAGGCAGACACGCACGCATGCTCACACAGACGCATGCGCACACACACGCATGCACGCTCACACACACACACACACACACACACACACGCATGCACGCTCACACACACACACACACGCATGCACGCTCACACACACAGATATTCGGTGCGGTTTGAGAGTCTTTAGCCTCTTGCGCAGGTCTCCTCCGATCTGGCATGGCACAGTACCTCTCTTTCAGAGGAGGCAGGTGATTGGCTGTCCTACCATGTGACTGGGCCGTTCCCTTAGAGACAGCAGCAGTGTAGTGCATTGAGATGCTCATTCAGTACAGTGCCAGTAAGGGGTAGATTTGCCAGCGTTTGGCTCCGTAAGCTTTGGATGTGTTTCACTGCCCCTGCGACTGCTTTCTACACAAAAGAGGTGAGCAGGTTCTTTCTCTCTCTCTCTCTCTCTGCTCTCTCCCCCTCTTTTTCCCTCCCTCCCTCCCTCCCTCCCTCCCTCTGCTGTCCCGTGATCTTTGCTCAGCCTCTGTTTGCACAACCCTGAGGCAGTCATTGTGCATGAATGCGCGGAGCTGGAGGACTTTGTAAGCACAGGCTGGTGAATGTGAGGATACAGAGAGGCACACACACACACACACACACACAGGTAGGACCTGTGAGCATCGAGCGCTGAATGTTTCACCTGTCGCTCTCAGCTGTTCTTTCTGTTTGTTTGTTTTTTCGTGGAGAAAGCAGGAACGGCGAGCCGATGCGTTTGAGCGCGTGCGTTCCCATGGAGTCGGCAGCTACGGCGCTGGGATGTGTCGCCGCTCGGATCCGCTGCTCCGTCATACTGTGGACTTCTTGGTCTGAACGAGATTATGGGAGATTTAAATATTAAAGTAATATTTGAGTCCTCTTACCCAGGGGCTGGTCTCGTCCCTGACTGAGGTCTGAGGTGTTGTGCCTTTTCATTTTTGTTTGTTTTGGTTGGTTTTTAAAGAGGAAATTGTGCAGTTGACTTGCTGTCTTCTAAGCAGGAAATGCAATGTGCCTTAAACCCCACAGAGGTGGAAAGTGAGGTCTGTGATTTTGAGAGTTGAAAGACGAAAGTTTATCGAGTGTTTATGTAAATGCAGGCTGTGCAGACGTGTGGAGGGCGTCTGCGTCCGTCCGTCCGTCCGTTGGTGTGGGTTCTGGGAGTCGCTCTTTCTGCCAGATGTAAACAGACAGGTTGAGTGAATGTGCAGAAATAGTGCTGACTGAGCTGTGGAACAGAGTGCAGGAGATAACGGCGTGTAATTAGCGTCCGCTGCGCCCGTCCGACCGATCCACGCCGTTCCCTTCTTTATCTGCTTTTTTTTTTTACCGTCTCTTTATTCACTTATTTCGTTATTGTATTTTTTTTTGGAGGGAAAGTGGAGCCGCTGAACTGAACAGGCGCCAGAGCGACAGGCTCATCTCCCGGGGGGGGGGGGATTATTAACGTCTGTTTAGGCATCGATTTCTCTGCCGATTTTGACTCAGGAGGGGGGGTTGGGGCTTTGGGGTATGTGGGGGGGGGGGGGCTGTGACGTGCCGCGGGAGTTTCGTTTGCCCTGTCCTCTCAGACTAAAGACCCCGGGTTAGCCCTGGCTGCTGGTCCTGCTGCCTGATCGACTTTTAGGAGAGTGGGGACCCCCCCCCCCCCCCCCACCTCTGTCTCTTACTCCCATCTCATTAATATCAGCAGTAAGCAAAAACCGCCAAAGTGACTCAAAATGTTCTAGGAGACTGGTTGTTTTTTTTATTTATTTTATTTTGTTTATTTTTGTTTATTTATTATTGGACGTTGGCATGAGTGAGATCGATCTCAGCGGCTCTCCAAGCGCTTTTTATCTGTCAGCTCCCTCACCTTACGGCAGAACGTGACGGGTTTGAGTCTTCCCACGCCGGGTACTGGCCCTTCAGTCTGTGTGATTAAAACTGAGCTCTGCGTTTGCTTTAACATCTGTCTCTCTCTCTCTCTCTCTCTCTATCCCCCACTGTCCCTCTCTCACTCCCTCTCCCCCACTGTCTCTCTCTCACTCCCTCTCCCCCACTGTCTCTCTCTCACTCCCTCTCCCCCACTGTCCCTCTCCCTCTCTCTCTATCCCCCACTGTCCCTCTTTCTCTCTCTCTCTCCCCCTCTTTCTCTCTCTCACACTCCCTTCCCCCCCCTCTCTCTCTCTCTCTATCCCCCACTGTCCCTCTTTCACTCCCTCTCCCCCTCTCTCTCTCTATCCCCCACTGTCCCTCTTTCACTCCCTCTCCCCCTCTCTCTATCACACACTCCCTTTCCCCCTCTCTCTCTCTCTCTCGCTCTCTCTCTCTCTATCCCCCACTGTCCCTCTCTCGCTCTCTCTCTCTCTCTCTTTCCTTCCCTCTCTGTGCAGTCCACCGAGGCCAGTAGCCAATAACATGAACGACACCATGGTGATGTCATCTGGAGCTCCCACCCCAACTAAAAGGTAAGTGGGCTCTCGTTCTTACCGCTCTATCCCCTCCACCTCACTGTGGCCAGGTGGAGTTACACTGTTCTTACCGCTCTATCCCCTCCACCTCTCTGTGGCCAGGTGGAGTTACACCGTTCTTACCGCTCTATCCCCTCCACCTCTCTGTGGCCAGGTGGAGTTACACCGTTCTTACCGCTCTATCCCCTCCACCTCTCTGTGGCCAGGTGGAGTTACACCGTTCTTACCGCTCTATCCCCTCCACCTCTCTGTGGCCAGGTGAAGTTACACTGTTCTTACCGCTCTATCCCCTCCACCTCTCTGTGGCCAGGTGTAGTTACACCGTTCTTACCGCTCTATCCCCTCCACCTCTCTGTGGCCAGGTGGAGTTACACCGTTCTTACCGCTCTATCCCCTCCACCTCTCTGTGGCCAGGTGAAGTTACACCGTTCTTACCGCTCTATCCCCTCCACCTCTCTGTGGCCAGGTGGAGTTACACCGTTCTTACCGCTCTATCCCCTCCACCTCTCTGTGGCCAGGTGAAGTTACACTGTTCTTACCGCTCTATCCCCTCCACCTCTCTGTGGCCAGGTGGAGTTACACTGTTCTTACCGCTCTATCCCCTCCACCTCTCTGTGGCCAGGTGGAGTTACACCGTTCTTACCGCTCTATCCCCTCCACCTCTCTGTGGCCAGGTGGAGTTACACCGTTCTTACCGCTCTATCCCCTCCACCTCTCTGTGGCCAGGTGGAGTTACACCGTTCTTACCGCTCTATCCCCTCCACCTCTCTGTGGCCAGGTGTAGTTGCATGTCGTGCTTTTGGCGAGCACGGTTCATCTGGTGCGCGGGTCGTTTGGCTGCGCACTCGGTTTGACGCACGGTTCATTCGTTTGGCTCGCCGTCACGTTACCTGAACCTTCGCGTTTGCGATTTTCCCTTTCATGGATGCTGCTGCTCTGAGTTAACCCCGCGTGTGCTCAGTGTGAGTGTAAAATGTAAACATCAACTCTACAAATTCAGAAAATTAACGGTCTTTCGAAGCTGAAAATCTCGGGGAAAGCGACAGAAAGACAGATAACCAGCACTTGTGTTGTTTACACAAATGTTGCAGTCGTCCACGTATGTGTTTCTGCCTCCGGCAGCACTTCTGCGCACGTGTTTACCGAGCTGTAGGTGTTCATGTAGTACTCTGGGCTGCAGGGAAACTCCATCTTTACTGTGTTTTACTGCTACTTTCACTGCGGCAAGGTTAAAAAAACTAATGAAGACGTTTTTAAGTGTGGTGGGTCCATGTTGGGATGGCAGGTACGCAACGGCCACATTCTCTTCAGGTGGTATGATGAAGAAGCACAGGGCCAAGTTATGCTAAATAATTTTGGCAAGATTAGGCAGCATTGCTTTGTAATAGAGCTAGTTTAATTAGTGTGTGCTAAGGTAGTCAATATTGTTTGTTGTCACTCATTTTGATATCAATACTTTCACTGGCAGGCCTAGATTTAGCATGTTTTATGGTAGACAGGACTTTGTGTGCTTGAGTAACTTGGCATTTTTGTACTTTGTTTTTTTTGTTTTTTGTTTGATCTTACTTGCCGCGTCCTGCTCCCTGTAACTTACCTGAATAGCTAAGCTATGCCTCACTACCCCTGAGAGTGGGCGTGGCTGTTTGGGTGATGTGAGACGCATCACATTCACACATTTTCTCCCAGCAATGGGAAGAGAGAGATATCTGCAGAGTTAGTATGATTTAATTAACACTAATATTTTCACTATGTTATTGGTGGGTGGATGAATTTTACCATAAAAAATATATATATTTTAGGGGTGAAGTTCCGATGTTAACTTCCTGACTCATTGGCTTCATAGAAAGCAGCACATTTGGGATTCAAACCCGCAGCCTTCTGGATTCGACCTTTGACCCTTCCGGTTTGTACCACGCTGCTGTGCTTATGCTGGAGGAGCCAGCGTTTACGCGGGTTTTTGTCACAACCCTTTCTCTTAATCAGTTAATGTTGTTAGAAACTTTTCCACAAGTTTCTTCTGCAATTTCTTTCATTTAAACTTTATTTAACACAGTGCACTTTTAGCACAATAAACTCTTTGTAAATGAATAATAATTTGCCAGAGAGCACAAAAGCATTGGCTGATGTAACTGATTCAAAGTGTTGGGCTGTGAATACGAGGCATTCGTTATTCACGGCACACGCAGCCAGTTCTAACATAATGTGGCTTAAGAGGCTAAATCATCCCTCAATGGACATTAAAAATGTCTAATTAAGAACAATTAACAACTCGTTACAATTCAGGGGTTGCGATTGTGGCTGGAATATGAACGAACGTGCACACACAGACACACACACACGCACACATACACGCACACGGGGGGGGGGCTTGGGAGCGCCCCGGGCCCGAGTTTGGGACCTGCTGTTCTGCAGTGCACCCATACCTGCAGTGGGAGGGGGGTTGTTTGTGGTTAGCATTTTTGGCAGCCCACACATGGAGGAATTCACTCAGGATTGCAGGAAAAAGATGAGCTGCTGTTTCTGAACTGGCTTCTCCTCTCAACCCACACTCATCTGCGATTGCTCTCGTGTTTCTCATGTGCTTCTCCTGTTTCTCACCTGAGGGGGATTCATGAACAAGTTAGTTTCAGCCTTAAGGCAGAGATCTTTGATATAATTCTTTAAAAAATTAATAAATAAATAAATAAAATAAATAATAAATTCAAAGAAACATCCATGAAGCCTTGAAAACAACGTTAGCGGAAGTTGATGTTTAACGGCATTATGGTTACCGGAGTGTGTAAAACACAGAGCCGTTTCTTCAGTCTGACTCGTGGGGACACGTGACCCCCCCCCCCCAGTTTGGGAATAACTCTTGTTCCAGCTCGAGATTGAAAACACGCCCCCTCTTGGCCATGTGATCACAGGGCACAGCGATCACTGGCATCATCCCACAGCCAAAGAGAGACAGCCAGAACCCGCCTGCCCCCCACACACGGGGATCTCAAACCTCCAGTCATGGGGGCACGTAGCTGCTTAATTGAGATCCTTTGATTGGCTACAGACAACACACACCTGGTGTCGCTGAATTGACAGGAAATCACAAAAACACACAAGACCCTTCAGCCCTGCGGGGCGCAGTTTGTTATTTTTGTTGTAGTTTAATCTTGAGCCTTTTTTGTTTTAATAAGTGGTGTTTTAATGAGGCAGTCATTTGCGTTATTTTATTAACCAATGCCCAACGAGGTCTTGAGGTGCCAGACTTAATTTAGTCTTTTATTTATTTATTTATTTCGGCAGTATTTCTTTTCCTGCACCACGCAGCCCCAGTGGCTTCTCTCCGCTTTCTAACAAACCGAAAGTGCGCTGATCTGCGGCAGAAGGGAGGTGTTTATTATTACCATAATCAAAGAGAATGGGATTATAGCGGAGCGTCGAAATGGGAGTATCGATTTGGGCCTCCAAACGAGACGGTTTCATTAATTCAAGAAAAAAGGGCGACTCTCCTGGCAGCCAGATCCCTGTTTGTAAACATTGGACACGTTCTGAATCTGCTTGAAAGTAGCTGGTATATCGCACCGACTGCGTGCGTGATGTTAAAGCCGCGTTGGCTGTAGTTATGAATTCAAGCTCTGTCGTGACTCTGCTCGGCTCCTGTCGTGACTCTGCTCGGCTCCTGTCGTGACTTTGCTCAGGTTCGGTCGTGACTTTGCTCAGGTTCGGTCGTGACTTTGCTCAGGTTCGGTCGTGACTTTGCTCAGGTTCGGTCGTGACTTTGCTCAGGTTCGGTCGTGACTTTGCTCAGGTTCGGTCGTGACTTTGCTCAGCTCGATGCGAGGAGACCGAACAGAAGAGAAAAGTTCTGAGTCTCACCGTGTTTAGCTCATCACAGCTGGGTTTGTGCTGGGGCTGTTTGGTTTGTTGTTTGGTTGTGTGGGGCTGTATTTGGAGTCTAAAGGGTTGTAATTTTGGAGGATAGAGACTTTTAATTGCCCCCGTGTCCAGGTGACGAGCAGCCCGAGTGGACAGCGTTAACTGCCAGAGCAAACTGTCATTTCTGCTCACACAAGGCTCGGAAAGCTGCTCGGGGAGATAGCGGGCCCACTTTTGATTGCAGGTTTTTTTTGTGGAAAACTGTGCTGTAGAGACAGACTGTGCGGGAATCCCGCCTGTTTTTGGACGCGCAGCCGAAGTGGGATGTTAGAGCGATTTTAGCTCCTTTATGGAATCCATGCCCCCCCTTCCGAGTCTCACAGAGGTGTAAATTCTCCCCGTTGAGCCATAATGGCCGCCCCTTTTCCCGCTGGTGGAGATTAAAAGTGGCAGAATGCATTTATGAAATTACCGCTCGCATGCAGAGGATGGCTGACGTCCGAGTTCATTTTTTTATATATATATATTTTTTTAATGGAAACCTTACCCGCTGCCTAATGACCTCGACCTCGGGAATGATTTTCCGTTCCGTTCCGGGAACAAAGGGTTTGTATGCGCTTCAAGGCAGTACGGAGTGGAGCGACTACCTTCTTTCCATCCATTATCTATCCTGCTTATTCCTGGTCAGGGTCACGGGGGAGCTGGAGCCTATCCCAGCATGCATTGGGCGAGAGCAGGAATACATCCTGGGTAGGTCGCCAATCCATCTCAGGGCACACACACCATTCACTCACACACTCATACCTACAGGCAATTTAGAGTCTCCAATTAGCCTAACCTGCATGTTTTTGGACTGTGGGAGGAAACCGGAGTACCCAGAGGAAACCCACACGGACACGGGGAGAACATGCAAACTCCACACAGAAAGGCCCTCGGCCGGGATTCAGACTCGGCTCCTTCTTGCTGTGAGGCTAACAGGATACGTGTATAACAAAAGCCACTGTGGAGAGTGAGGGGAATAAGAGTGTGGAGACGTTTCTGCCTTAGCAGACATAAACACATTTAAATTTTATTTTTTTAAAACATTAAAAAGTTTGCCGATGGCTTAACGATTTACATCAAGGGAGCGGATCTGAAGGAGACTTTTCTTTTAGCTTGAGAGTGAGAGTACACAGGGTAGCACGTAAAACACGGAGCGGAGTACATGGGTAGCATGTAAAACACGGAGCGGAGTGCATGGGTAGCACGTAAAACACGGAGCGGAGTACATGGGTAGCATGTAAAACACGGAGCGGAGTACATGGGTAGCATGTAAAACACGGAGCTGAGTGTATGGGTAGCACGTAAAACACGGAGCTGAGTGTATGGGTAATACGTAAAACACGGAGCTGAGTGTATGGGTAATGCGTAAAACACGGAGCTGAGTACAAAAGGACTGGAGCGGGGGTCCTCAAACTCCTGGTGCCTTTTTGTGTTTTTTGGATTTGTCGCCAAGCCAAGTTTATTCATATATTTGATGATTTATTTATTTGTAGGAGCACTGCACAGCCTCTTGGCTGTCCATACAGTCAGCTGTCGAGCTGAATTTCATCTGGTCAACTAACACTGAAAAACAGAATAATTATTAATATTATACTTTACACTAGAATATAAATGAGAGTACAGAGATTAATGCAGTGAGCATCACAGACATACACATTATACATCATAACAAACATACACATTATACATCATAACAAACACACATTATACATCATAACAAACATACACATTATACATCATAACAAACATACACATTATACATCATAACAAACATACACATTATACATCATAACAAACATACACATTATACATCATAACAAACATACACATTATACATCATAACAATCATATCATAGTCTCTCTTGATCAGTTATAGTTGTTGAAAACATGCTGAAAATCTTCGGTATTTCTTTAAAACGTTTTGAGTTGGCTCATGGCCATTTTCCACAAACATTGTAGCTCCAGCGAGCAGGTGAACAGTGTTTCACCACATTGGACCCTGCTGGCGTCACCTGGCAGTCTATTAATCAATTAAAATAGGAATGTTATGGCATTAGGAATCATTAGTTGCCCTGACTGTTTAAAATGTGAACATGGGATATGTATTCACAGCAAACACAGCTATTTCTAGTATGGCCTCAGGAGGGAAAGTCATCGCAGTAAACATTAACAGTTTTTAATTAAGATTTTTAATGAACAATTAACAGCTTGTTACAATTCAGGGGTTTCGATTGCGTCTGGAATGAAAGTGAACGTATGCAGGCAGGGGGAGCCCAGGACTGTGTTTGGGAGCTGCTGTTATGCAGTGCATTCCTACCTGCAGTTGGGGTCCCTGACATGAGGGGGTAACAGGGATTGATGGGGTGCAGTTGCAGCCGGAATAAAAGCGGGCGTGCAGAGAGCGCCCCCCGGGACAGAGTTAGAGAAACCCCGGTTTAGAGAGCGATGAGAAGGGTTCGTACTGGCATTCTGTGGCGGTCGGAGAGTAAAACTAAGAGGTGTTTTCTGAGTGATGTTCCACTCCAGTACCCTCCCACCCCCCCGGGCGACACACTTAACCTCCGACTCTTCAGCAGAGAGCCGGCCGTATACATCCCCGCGTAAACATGTCAGGTATGCAAGTCACCCCAGAGTGAGGTGGCGTTTTCAGCACAGGTCCATGGCGTAATGTGATATTTCTCCCTCCAATAACGAGCTAAAGAATATGTGTGGTAGCTGGCGCTTTGATTTATCCGTTAGTGCGCCTTTCCCTAAGTCACTTTGACTGAAAGCATCCGCTAAACGGCTAAATGGAAAAATGGTATAAATCATCAATTATAAATCATGGCTGGAATATAATAGGACCAAAAAAAACAACATTCGCTGCAGTGCTTGAAGGCGCCTGCTTGAATTCAGCAGGATCCTTGACTTGTTAATTGGTTCTTTTTTAACTTGATATTTTACTTGGAAAAAAGCATTTGAAGTACAACCCAACAAAACATTCTGTATTTTGCTGGTTTTTAGTTATCTTTGTTCTATCTTAGTGCTGCTTTACTGTAGAAACAGTGTTGCATAATCCAGAAAAAGAACACATCATTCACACTGAAATGTAGAATTCGTTGGTCTCTTTGGTAAAGATGATATTGTGATATTGTCAAGTGATATTCTGGAAGAACATTTTTGACAATATCAATGAATACAAACCCATTTTGTAAAGTCATGGTACACTATAAGTATATAAATCATTAGCGGATATACTATCTCTCTTTCACACGTAAAGGCTTTTATCTCTTTCACACGTAAAGTGGATATACCATCTCTCTCTTTCACACGTAAAGGCTTTTATCTCTTTCACACGTAAAGTGGATATACCATCTCTCTCTTTCACACGTAAAGGCTTTTATCTCTTTCACACGTAAAGTGGATATACCATCTCTCTCTTTCACACGTAAAGGCTTTTATCTCTTTCACACGTAAAGTGGATATACCATCTCTCTCTTTCACACGTAAAGGCTTTTATCTCTTTCACACGTAAAGTGGATATACCATCTCTCTCTTTCACACGTAAAGGCTTTTATCTCTTTCACACGTAAAGTGGATATACCATCTCTCTCTTTCACACGTAAAGGCTTTTATCATTAATGCGCTCAGATTTAAAGCACATTTTAATCTTCAGGACCATTTCACAAATTATACATTTTTACGTTTGAAATGAATATATTTCTCTCGCACTGCAAATTGAAATCACCCACGCTGTTTTCCATAGCGTAGGACAAAGGTTTCGTTTGAAATGTGTCCACCGTACTGTGTTTTTTTTGCATGTTTCCTCTGGCATGGCGAGCTTGTGAAGAGGAAGCGGTGAATGATGGTGAGGCCGCTCTCGGCTCTAATAGAAAGTGGATATTGATCATCATGAGCACTGGCTGTGCTACAAGTTTTTCAAAAAATGAGCTCAACCTGTAGCTGCCCCCCCCCCCCCTCACAGAAAAAAGCTATTAGTTTTGAGTGACAGGTGAATGAATCATGAACCTGAACATTTTAATTTGTTTTTTCCTGCTATTGAGCTCAGTAGAGACCTTGAGTCACAAACCAGGACAATATGCCCCGTGGAGTCAGAGCGAGGCTATGATTAGCTTGCTCTGATCCTACTGAATCCAAAGTGTGTGTGTGTGTGTGTGTGTGTGTGTGTGTGTGTGTGTGTGTGTGTGTGTGTGTGTGTGTGTGCGCATCAGATCAAAACCTGCCGTTATGAAACCAGGCTCTATCCACAGATCCCAGAAAGAGTTTGTTTTCTCATTTCTTTAGTGCTCGCTGTTTACCCACTGAACTCTGCATGATGCACGCAGAGGTGTGTGTGTGTGTGTGTGTGTTTGTGTGTGTGTGTGTGCATGATGCACGCAGAGGTGTGTGTGTGTGTGTGCATGATGCACGCAGAGGTGTGTGTGTGTGTGTGTGTGCATGATGCACGCAGAGGTGTGTGTGTGTGTGTGTGTACAATTGTGACAGTGTTTTAAAAAAGAAAGAGGATGAGGGTGTTCTATTAGCAGCACTGTGTGAAGGAGGGAGGGGGAGAGATGAAAAGGTGAGAGAAAGAGAGAGAGGGGGAGAGGGGAAAGGAGAGTGAGTGAGAGAGCGATAGAGAGAAAGAGAGAAAGAGGAAAGAGGGAGGCTGCAGTGATGGATGTTTCTGGGGTCGATGTGACGCTTGTGGGCACCGAGTAGAGATTTAAAAATAAAAATGTTGTACTCAACCCAGGATTTCAGTATGTTTATTACACTGAGCGGTTATTGTAATGTTGCGCTTGGTTCTATCGGACCACTTGCAGGACGAGGAAGCAGCTGCAGGAATTGGGAGAGCTTTCCGGAAAGAAAAGCCCTCCGCTGGAAGTCTTTCAGGCCCTGCCAGGGCACCGTGTTCAGTACTTTCTCTCATTATTTCTCACCACAGAAGAAGAAAATGTGTTTCCTGTTTAAGGAGAGCTGTGAGACTGAGCACATTAGCCTGCTGCTCGTGCCCAGTTCCATAAATTATCTCTTGATTGGCTGGTTTGGGACGACAGGAAAGAGCGTTTAAGTCTGATGATTGAAGGCTCGTCTAAATGTAACTTCACACAGAGACCTGAGCAAAAAAAAAAAAAAGTAGCTGATATTTTTAGCTCCGGGGTAGAAATGGGGCGTTATAGTGTTATAGGTATTGATTCTGGACCGTGTCATTGTTGGCTGGAGATAGTGGCTTTCTGCTTTCTGCTTTTCATAGTTCTGTGAGCCATAGTTTAGAAACTGTTCCATCATCGAAGACTGATTAAATAAGGAGTCGTCATGGTGGTGCAGGGGATTCTGGGAGATTAGAGTCTGCTTCCCAGACCCTTTTTAAGATGGACATGAAGGTCAATATGGATGTGCTTTCGTTTGGTCCTGCACCTCTGGGTTTGTAATCTCTCGTCCCCTGTATGTATTGTGCATCCTTTCACATACTCCATGTGAGAAAATGTGCAAATACATTCAAAATAAAACAAAGATATGGAAAAGAATTCCTTATGAATTCCTTATAGCACGGCCTGCACAAGGCTACTTCTATCAGAATTTTTTGTATATAAAATACATGTTTTTAAATAACTATGTTGTGCTACATCATAATCTGTGGGAACTCAGTATGGAGTATATTCATATATCCCGTCTCTACAAGCAGAGATATCATTTGTCAAATATGAGCAATCTGTTCTTTTGATAAAAAAATCTAATGTAATTAGTGTCAGGTTGAGTCACCTTGGGATCAGGAGCTAATATTTCATAGCTAATATGATAGCTTCACGCTTCCTGTGGCTCACACCTATATCTAAAGAAATAAACTGCAATAATCTTCCAGGTGTAGCTGGCTTTAAAGTGTGTTAGATTTACTAACAATGTGCCGTTTACTGTTTCTCTAGGGATGGAAAGCTACAAAGAATAACGTTTTTACTTTACCTAAGATTCTGCCTTTTCCTGATAATACATTTTATGGCTTCTCCACTTTATTGGATGGACAGCACAGGGCAGAGAGATGGGAAGAATAGGGAGTGAGAGAGAGAGAGAGAGAGAGAGAGAGAGAGAGAGAGAGACGTGGCACAGATCACATGGCCGAATTCGAACCGTCAAAGTCGCAGCTCGCAACGAGCACGCGGATAGTGCTCTTCAGGCTACGCCACTGAGACACGCCCCCCTTTCCTGATTTATAATCTTTGTAAAGCGTCTGGGCCAGGTCCTGATTTTCACGTGTGCGTGCGAAATGCAGCTCTGCACAGCGCCACACTGAGCTGAACCGGGGGAATGGCTGCCGTCGGAGCAGGAGGAAACGTCTGCCAGAGACGCGCGCAGCCTGTCGTCCACAGCTTACACATTAAGATTGATGTGGGAACCTGGTGTTATTATGGGAGCGGTGCTCGCCGGACACGCTGGCTTTCCCACAGGGAGAGAAGAGTCCTCCGTACCGTCTGTCCTCAATATTCATCAGAGATTACTGGCTCTGAAACAAGCAAAAATATAATTTACAGTCGTGCTGGAGGGGACGCCACCGTGTACGATGCTGACATCTTTATCCGGCCCAAGGTGTCATTTTATGTCGTCGCTCCATGTCGGACGACTGCATGCCAGCCATTTTAGATTTATGGTGCGTGCGTGTGCGTGTGTGTGTGTGTGTGTGTGTGTGTGTGTGAGCTGGAAGACGAGCAATGTTAGTTTTATTACCCCAGTGTTTCAGCTTCTGGTTGGATTATGTGACGAATAGAGGAAATGTTCTTTATTTAATGCACATCTCACAGATAGGGGCACATTGTGCCGCTTTTCTGCTCTTTGCACACAGGAGTATAAACTGCCGTTTTGTCCACCGGCTTCAGATGCTGGAATTGTGTTGGAATGATTTGGGTTTTCTCCCGCTCTGCAGAGGCACATTATTCCCACACTATTCCAGTCAGAGAAATTCCACACGCAGAGTAAAGACGTAGCTAGTGTTGTGCTAGTGTATAGTGTACGTCACCGTTTATGTAAAGCGAATAACGAAGTCCACGCGCCCAGAACGGCATGAATAAAATGGGAAGGAGAAGTCGTATAGGCTGGTGGAGGAAAAGGCCGAGACTGCTTCTGCTTCCTGTGCGTGCGTGCGTGCGTGGCGTGCGTACGTGCGAGTTGCACCTTTTACCTTATTGGCTGATGGTGTTATGCAGAGGTACTTGCATTGCTTATTTTTTATTGATTTAATTTACGGTTCTTTAAATTTATGTGGCTGGCTGCTCATAAACACACAAACATAAGGATGTTTGATGCACAGAACAGGCCACGCCGCCCATCTGGGGTTCTAATTTCACAGACGGAAGACAACTTGAAATATTTATCGCGGTCAATAACCATCTTGTAGTGCAATGCGGAGCTCTGCGTTGGGACAAAGGAGATATTTCACTTTTTAAGGTGTAATATCACAAATACGTGATGAGAATGTTCTTAACTGAATATTCTAACGCTGATGTAACAATCACTACTGGTAAGTGAGAACAATGTTCTAGAACACTGACTTTTAGAAAAGATATTCCAAAAAACCTACTCTTCAAAGGGTTAATGAAGGGTTCTGCACCAAGGTTACTGCAGACTTCAATTTCCTCATGGCCCACAAAGTACTGCACACCCACGCCACACCCCTACCGTGTGATATTTTGGTATCGTCACAACCTGATACACGGTCTCAGCGTGGGCCCATGTTTTAGAGTGCGCCCCCTGCAGGCCCCTGCTTTTCTGTCCTAATTAGCACCTTACATTGTTTTATAATTTATCTTCCTCTGGTTGTCTGTGCAAAATAAACATGTGCTTCTGAGCCTAGCGTGCGTGTGTGTATATGCGCGCACGAACGAAATGTCGGCTGAGTCTCTGGAATTGTGTAGAAGATGGGGGGGGGGGAAGAAAAAATATTGAGTCTTTCGGCATCGCATTTGCAGTGAAAATGACAGAAATCCATCAGCCCCCAGTGCTTCCTCTCAAACTTTGGCGGCTCGCTATGACAATTTATGTCGGCCGCGGAGCGCTTCTGAATAGCTTTTTCCTCCGAATTTGATGTCTTGAAAGACATTGGTCTTGAAATGAAACCTTCACTCGGAGTGATAGATGACGCATTTGGCGGGAAGTGCCGCCGCCACTCGCCCAGGGAGTGTACGTCGGCCTTGCCCCGCGTAAAGCTCCAGACAGCTTTTCACAGCCGCCAAAGCCACTCACGTCCGTAACCTTGGCAGCAGGGAGATTTCAGCACTTCAGCACCCCAGAAGGGAAGGGCGTGTTCTCAGGTCCCCGATCAAAACCGCCAACGGTGGCGAAAATGAGTTGAAACTGCACCCCGTAGCGATACATTCTCCTGCCTCCTGTGCCCATCCTCTCTCCTGCGCCCATCCTCTCTCCTCCTCTCTCCTGCCTCCTGTGCCCATCCTCTCTCCTGCCTCCTGTGCCCATCCTCTCTCCTCTCTCCTGCCTCTTGTGCTCATCCTCTCTCCTCTCTCCTCTCTCCTGCCTCTTGTGCTCATCCTCTCTCCTCTCTCCTGCCTCCTGTGCTCATCCTCTCTCCTCTCTCCTCTCTCCTGCCTCCTGTGCTCATCCTCTCTCCTCTCTCCTGCCTCCTGTGCCCATCCTCTCTCCTGCCTCCTGTGCCCATCCTCTCTCCTCTCTCCTGCCTCTTGTGCTCATCCTCTCTCCTCTCTCCTCTCTCCTGCCTCTTGTGCTCATCCTCTCTCCTCTCTCCTGCCTCCTGTGCTCATCCTCTCTCCTCTCTCCTGCCTCCTGTGCTCATCCTCTCTCCTCTCTCCTGCCTCCTGTGCTCATCCTCTCTCCTCTCTCCTGGCTCCTGTACCCATCCTCTCTCCTCTCTCCTGCCTCCTGTGCTCATCCTCTCTCCTCTCTCCTGCCTCCTGTGCTCATCCTCTCTCCTCTCTCCTGCCTCCTGTGCTCATCCTCTCTCCTCTCTCCTGCCTTCTGTGCTCATCCTCTCTCCTCTCTCCTGCCTCCTGTGCTCATCCTCTCTCCTCTCTCCTGGCTCCTGTGCTCATCCTCTCTCCTCTCTCCTGCCTCCTGTGCTCATCCTCTCTCCTCTCTCCTGGCTCCTGTGCTCATCCTCTCTCCTCTCTCCTGCCTCCTGTGCTCATCCTCTCTCCTCTCTCCTGCCTCCTGTGCTCATCCTCTCTCCTCTCTCCTGGCTCCTGTACCCATCCTCTCTCCTCTCTCCTTCCTTCTGTGCTCATCCTCTCTCCTCTCTCCTCTCTCCTGGCTCCTGTGCCCATCCTCTCTCCTCTCTCCTGGCTCCTGTGCTCATCCTCTCTCCTGGCTCCTGTGCCCATCCTCTCTCCTCTCTCCTCTCTCCTGGCTCCTGTGCCCATCCTCTCTCCTCTCTCCTGGCTCCTGTGCTCATCCTCTCTCCTCTCTCCTGCCTCCTGTGCTCATCCTCTCTCCTCTCTCCTGCCTCCTGTGCCCATCCTCTCTCCTCTCTCCTGCCTCCTGTGCCCATCCTCTCTCCTCTCTCCTGCCTCCTGTGCTCATCCTCTCTCCTCTCTCCTGCCTCCTGTGCTCATCCTCTCTCCTCTCTCCTCTCTCCTGCCTCCTGTACCCATCCTCTCTCCTCTCTCCTGCCTCCTGTGCTCATCCTCTCTCCTCTCTCCTGCCTCCTGTACCCATCCTCTCTCCTCTCTCCTTCCTCCTGTGCTCATCCTCTCTCCTCTCTCCTCTCTCCTGCCTCCTGTGCTCATCCTCTCTCCTCTCTCCTCTCTCCTGCCTCCTGTACCCATCCTCTCTCCTCTCTCCTGCCTCCTGTACCCATCCTCTCTCCTCTCTCCTGCCTCCTGTGCTCATCCTCTCTCCTCTCTCCTCTCTCCTGCCTCCTGTACCCATCCTCTCTCCTCTCTCCTGCCTCCTGTGCTCATCCTCTCTCCTGTCTGCGTCAGCTCAGTCCGTGAAGGACAAGCTATCGGCTTACGGTCGGCGCCCGTTAGTCTTGCAGAAACCCCCCCAAAAAAAGACCACAGAGTGCTGATGCACTTTTCCTTTCTGCTCGGAACCCGTGTCAATTTTCGGTGAATATTGACCAAATGCCACTGCAGGCTACTGGAAGGCATTGACTTTAGCATTTTAAATACGTGGGAGAGACTTCGATACTTTGGTCAACCTTGAAGTTAAAAGTATCGATCACCACTCTCAGACAGGAAAATATATCTCCCCTGATAATTAGACTTTTTTTGTGTGTCTTAGACAGACTTTTCGAGCCCTTTCAGTTTGGCTTTGCTGTCGCTGTTCACGCACTGAGTTTTGTTCTGCATCTTTCATTTATAAACGCGTCATTCGAAGAAAACAAATCTGTATTTTGACAAATTAGTTTTGCATGGATGGTGCCCTTGATATGTACGTGATGTTGTACACCGCATATCAGTTCAGATTGATGTTGTACACAGCATAGCGGTTCAGATTGATGTTGTACACAGCATAGCGGTTCAGATTGATGTTGTACACAGCATAGCGGTTCAGATTGATGTTGTACACAGCATAGCGGTTCAGATTGATGTTGTACACAGCATAGCGGTTCAGATTGATGTTGTACACAGCATAGCGGTTCAGATTGATGTTGTACACAGCATAGCGGTTCAGATTGATGTTGTACACAGCATAGCGGTTCAGATTGATGTTGTACACAGCATCTGATAATTTGGTTACAATGTTAACCTCAAAAACATTTAATCTTTCTGAAAAATATATTTGATCTTTCATCAAGATATTGTATACACGGCCATAACAACCATCGAGGACACTAAAGTAATTTTTTCCATGTCCGTTTTTGTGTGTACGCCGCACTTTAGCACCCTGGCCTCTTGAGTCTCTTGAACTCCATATTTTTAGGTTGAGTTTAAATCTAACTGACTACAGGGCCCACAAAATCTAACTGACTACAGGGCCCACAGGTACACCTCCCTTTTTCCTGGAAGTTGTTTTGCTCTTGTTCCATTATTTGTCTCCAGTGTTGATCATTCACATCTGATTGATTATTAGTTCCATCGCTGTATGTGCCGTGTTTTTTTATTGATTGTTTTTTGCATTATTTCCCCGGTGGTTATGCTGTGTTTTTCCCCAGTCTTTGTTTTTTTATTTATCGTTAAAAAAGGCAAAATGCGATTTTAACAACCTCCACATAGAAATCCAGGAAAGAAAAAGAAAAAAACACTGAAACGTATATCAAGTAGTACCAAACATGCCACATGTTCTTCTGGCATTAAAGATACAAAGTTCTGATCCAAACTGCGTGGCTCAGGCAGTCATCTCTCTCCTGTGGGAGGACCACTTCCAGACCTGGCCACTAGGGGCAGTGTGTAATCCTGACAGATGTATCTCCTCAGATGGAAGGGTTGCTAACCTTTGTGCTGTAGATGACATTAGTCAGCCAAACCTGCACTGTCAAATAAGCACCAAGGCTGTATGTAATTGGCTGTTTAAAAATAAATAAATAAAAAATCAATGAAGCCCTTTCTATAGATTTCTTTATTGCTGAAAAGCAGAAATCCTGTGTGTCTACTTGGTACCAGTATTTGATGTACCAGATTCAGAGAGGTGTGTAGTTGACAATAAAAGACTGTCCTCTCATTCAAAATGGTTTCCATTTGAGAAAATTAGAATAATCATATTTTTCTGAGGGTCAAATTGCCTTTTGCCTTTACGTATGATTTATGTTTTGTTTTAGAGATGTTGAGTATGAGAAACGGCTCTTTCCTTTTTCATTTGGACGTGTGCCCATTGATTGTCACCCCCTTAACTCGTTTGCGTTTGTGTGTTTTTTTTCTGCGTTTGTGTGTCCGTTGTGTGTTTGTCTGTGTGTGGCGCACGCTCTGTGTTCCCGCTCCATCACCCTGCCCCGCCCTGCCCCGCCACCCCCGCCATCTTCACTGTCACCAGTCCGCTGCCGCACGGAGTGTCCAGCGGTTGCCGGGTGACGGAGGAACACGCCCTGATCGCCGCGTACGTGACTCGCCTGCAGAGCGGGACCCGGTCAGTCCCGCGATTCTGCCGAGGATGCCGCCGGGGACAACGCAGAGAGAGAGGGGTGGAGAGGGAGAGGGAGAATTAAGCCATCGTTAGTCAAGAGAGAAAGGAGAAGAGGGGGAATGGGAGAGAGAGAAGGAGAGATATTGTGAGAAAGGAATGGAGAGGTAAAGGGGGATAAAGGAGAGATTTGAGCCATCATCAGTCGCTCATTTCATCCCTCCCTGACTTGATGGGTTATTTTTTGGCATAGCTCTGTTGGGCTGTGTTCAGCAAACAGTTCCTCAGAGAACCCGTGCAGGTTTAGAGGGTTCTGCAGATGAAAGGTGGACTGATGCAGGTGTTTCTGTGCTCTGGGCTTGTCTGCATAGTTTGTCTGATCTTGCACGGTCTGAACAGTGGAACGCTGTGTTCCTCCAGCACCTGTTCATCTGTGTTCATTAAGCCTTCACAATGAATCCGGTTATGTAGTTCGGGGTTCGGACTGGGAGAGAGGGGGCCGAGAGGGGGTGGGGGGGAGAGTTTGTGGTGCCCAAGGATCAGGGTGGCCATTTTAGCAGACGCTCTTATCTACAGTGACTTACACAACCTTTTCATTTTTACTCAGTAAAATAATTATCCGTCTGCATAAGTACTGAACACAGACGCCACACTGTAGAGCAAGCGGACGAGGTGCTGTAGCGGGGGTTCAGGAGCCGGTTTACTACACACAGTGAGACGTGACGCAGCGCATGGCAGAACTACGCTAGCCTGTGTAACAGAGTCGTCCTGATGTAGCACAATCCTAATAGCATGGTGGAGGGCAGTAGGGTTAGGGTTAGCGTTAGCGAGGCGTCTGGGAGGTGGTAGTCGAGGAACGCACGAGGGTGTTCAGTCTGTACTGTTCAGTCAAATGGAGACTTTGTTACAGTTGGAAGGAGACAGTGAAGATGCTGGAATGGTGAAAAATGGCTAAATTTTGTAGGGATGATGGCGTAGCTGCTGTGCATATTTATTTATTTTTATTAATAAAAGTGTCCCTCCTACACACATCATTACAGATCACTGGGCTATGACTGACATCTTCTGTCTTCCACGTATGTCACACCCATCTGCTCTGCACCAATCAGTGTGGAGTATGTCACCCCCATCTGCTCTGCACCAATCAGTGTGGAGCCCTGCAGATTCTAAACTCCTGCACTAAACTCTTCAAACATAATAAAGCTCACTCAACTGGAATATTGCTCCCGTTGTGAAGTCTTCGATAGGAAACATTCTTGGGAACAAGTCAGTAAAACTCAGGCTGTTCCACAGATGGGAGGAAACCTCGGCGTAGAAGCTGGTATTTAAGTTGTCTGTCGGCTTATACTTACAAAACCGTTATGAAATGATATGCGGTATGCAGCTATTTTATGGCTTTGGTAATGATTGTTGAACTCCCGGATAATAGTCCGTACCATTTTAAGAAAAAGATTCTGCCAGTCTTTTCTAAAAATAAAATATAATAAATATAAATATAAAAAATGCAGATCTGGCCAGATTTCCATCGTACTCTTTTTCTTATGTATTTATGTATTTATTCATATGTTTGAGAGACGGTAGCTGTAAGAACAGCACTCTTAACTTCATACTGTAGACCTTCCTTCCTGTTGTGTTTTGAACAGATTTTTCTAAGGTGAATGTCTTGAATGCCATCTGTACCTTTTTGAGGTCAAAAAATAAAAAATAGTATAATTGTTTCTGAAAATCAGCTGGCACATGGATCACTCTGTTTGCCAGAGATTTCCATTTTAGATACTTAAAGCAAAGTAAGCCTCTGGCATTAATTTTGTCGTTTGATAGACAAGATCGATGATTAGTATTTTTTCCAGTCTGGAGTGAGCATTTATAACAATTTATGAGCTTTCAGCTGGAAGGAAAAGCCGTAGAAACTTTCCAATTGCACGTTTAAATTTTGTGCAGAACCAACCGCCGTCTAACAGGCCAAAAACAGAAATGAAATGAGAATAACCGGCCGGCCGGCTCCGGGTCCAGCTGCAGGGCTGCGTTACTCCTCTCTGGGTGTAAGAGGCGTATTCACACGTCGTATTTGCTTTAACGTGACGCTTTAACCTGATGAGAACGCAGTCATAACTAAATAAGCCTTGGATGCAGGTTATGGCTTCATGTTTGAGCATGGTCTATAAGCAACATTATTAGTATTATTATTATGATTCTTGTGGCCGCTGCGTATAAGATTTGTCTGTGTTCATGTTCAAATGTATTTCTGCACGCCATGGCAATATTTACGAATGTATTTCACATTCATAAAGTCACTTTTGAATTTCAATAGAAATGTATGTATTTTGGTGTTTGGAATGTTGGATGACTAATTCAGACGCCGTTTGGTCTCTGCAGTGCGCTGGACAGCCCCAGCCGACTGGACGAGGAGCATCGTCTTATCGCCCGCTACGCTGCGCGTCTGGCGGCCGAGGCCAGCAGCACCGCGGTGAGTACCATGGCGACGGACGTGTCACCGCACGTATGACGTGCTCGCACCTATTCTCCCTTTGTTTCACTGGTCTCGGGGCGCACGTCTCGACCACGCCACTCATTTGGTTGCGTAGCGACACACCCAAACAAAGCGGCCTGGTTTTCTTTGGGGTGTAGTGCTAGGAACGCATAACGGGTTTAATTTTCTGAGAAGATAATCCAACGGCAGCGTATTTTGGAGAAAGAAGACTAGACTGCCAAGAGATGATCATCAACGTCGTCTGACGCGGGTTTTATTATTCTTTAGATTTTAGGTGACATGCGCGTGTCATCACATTAGAATTCTTGGCGGGATTGTTGCACCCGACGGCACCAATAACATATAGAGGAGCAAAAACAGAACGCAAACACATTGAATGGATATTGCTACAAAAATTCCAGTGTGAAACTGGAAAGTGTGAGTAGAACATCCAACGAGTAATAAAACCTCTACAAATATGCCATTTTTTAACATTAAAAATAAAAAACCTGCTGTGAGGCATGCCGAAGTTTTCCCGTTTAAAGATTGTATCCAGGGAGTCTGTGGCGCTACCGATAGAGCGCTTATTGCGAGCCGCGACGTCAGCGGGTCGAATCCGGCCGCGCGACCCTTGTCGCGTGTCTCTCCCTCTCGCTCCCCATTCTTCCAGTCTCTCTACACTGTGCTGTCCAGTAAAGCTGAGAAAAGCCCTAAAATATATTGAATGTATCCGTTTGTGCAGCGTGTTGGAGGATTCACACACTGTCCTGTCTCTCCAGTAGCCTGGGTGGGTGTAATCATCCTCCCAGATTCATGTCCGTCTCCTTTCAGAAGAGGTGTGATCGTTTATAGTGCTGTAATTATCGTCCTTTTCTTTGTTGTTTTGGGGGGGGGGGGGGGGGCATTGTTGTACCTGTCGCCCGTCTCATAGGGCATGGCTTCTGCAGGACGGCGTTCAACACCCCTCGCAGGGGAACGTATCTGTGCAAATGTGCGTCTTCGTTTTTTTTTGTTATCAGGAGGAGTCAGTGGCTCTGCCCTCCTCCTCCCTGGAACACGATACACGGCAGCGTTTTCAGGGACGTGCTCCAGGAGCCATCCGCCAACGGCCAGAACATCGTGCCCCTGGAATCGGGTCCAGTTTCCTGGAGGGACGGATCAGATTGATCTCTGGGGATAATGGGGAGACGGAGGATCACGCGGGCACGGATTAGATACGCGTTTTATCCGACAGCTCTCCTGACGGAGCAGTGAGTGACACAGCAAACCGGGCCTCGGACAGACTGTGAAATATAACCCACGAGTTCCGTCTTCATGGTCGTGAGAATTGCTCATTCTAAAGACGAATGGTTTTTTCCTCACCAAAGTCACCCAGAACACTGTGTATTTGCAGGGACCGTGGTTTCTCTGGCTTAATTGATGTAGACGGGCTACATGATGTACAAATCTGGCTGAGAGCGGAGCGAATGTGCTCATTCGAGTGAGAATTTGATTTATGATGCAGAGAAAACCGTTCTGAGGTCTCACCAGACGCATGTGAGAATCGTGAGTGGGGGCCCCCTGCTGGTGGGGTCTGCACACTGCACTCACCAGCTCGTAAAACCTGGTATTGCAGAAGCCACTCTACACAATAGCTGTGTCTGAATCAGCGCCCTTCTATACAACTGAGTATGCTTGTTGAGTACACTGGATGAGAACGTTGTTAAGTTGGCTAAATGTTTTCTAAAAGTAGTGTACCTAAAATCCCTTGGTGATATACTTATTTGTGGGGTTTTTTCGCTGTATGGAGGATATTTTTTGCATGCTGCATGTCACTAAACAGTATGCAGTAACTCTGGTCGCAGTAGATAAGGCTCTGATTTGGACACAGGAGACAGGACACAGGACGCAGTAGGTAGGGCTCTGATTCGGACACTGGAGACAGGACGCAGTAGATAGGGCTCTGATTCGGACAAAGGAGACAGGACTCTGTAGGTAAGGCTTTGATTCAGACACAGGAGACAGGACGCAGTAGATAGGGCTCTGATTCGGACAAAGGAGACAGGACTCTGTAGGTAAGGCTTTGATTCGGACACAGGAGACAGGACGCAGTAGGTAAGGCTTTGATTCGGACACAGGAGACAGGACGCAGTAGATGGGGCTCTGATTCGGACACAGGAGACGGGACGCAGTAGGTAGGCCTCTGATTCGGAGACAGGACGCAGTAGATAGGGTTCTGATTCGGACACAGGAAGCAGAAATTGTTCTTCTGATGGTGAAGTTTCTTCTTCCGGTTCAGTGGTCCACAACACCGTGAGCACCTGGCGAGCTTGTGAATTTGCTGTCACCTTAAGATTACATTGCATTACATTACAGGCATTTAGCAGACGCTCTTATCCAGAGCGACTTACACAACTTTTTTTTTCTTTTATACATATTATCCATTAATACAGCAGGATATATACTGAAGCAATTCAGGTTAAGCACCTTGCTCAAGGGTACAACGGCAGTGTCCTACCTGGGAATCGAACCTGCAAAGGCCCGTTTTTTTACCATTGTACTTAAGATTTGCAATGAATGCAGACCCTTAAAACCAGGGTTAGGTGATTATCTGTGTAAATCGACTGCTTTAATTGACTGATTCACTGCTGAATAACTACAGAAACCAGCAGATTTCGTGGCTCAGCTGGACCAGGATTTTAGAACCCCCCCGTTCCAACCGAAAATGGAACAGTCCACTGTTTGGTAAACAATTCCACCGTTTAAAAGAAACTATGAAAAGGAGGCGCTGCTTAAAAATGTAGTTCATGTATATTCTGCTAAGCAAGTAAATCATATTGTATTGGACTGGTTATCTGCAAGGTCGCCTCATCCTTTAGCAGAGATAATATGCATTTTTAATGCAATCTGTATTTTAGTCAGAGCCGAGCTCTTTCTCTTAATGAAGCAATTCCCACACAGCCTTTATTGTGACAGTTCATTTGAAATAATCTTTCAGAATTTCTTTCTTTTCTTTCCCCTGAATCTTCAAAATGTCACGTCACCCTCCTCGTTTGCTTGGGCTAAATTACAGTGCCACTCTCTGACTATGTAATTCCACGTCTGTAGGCTTCTGTGGGCTTAGTGATGAAATTAAAAGCGCCTCACAGACTTGAATGCACTGTCATATGAATCTTTCAAGTGAAAAGATCTTGATTGTTATACAGGGTGATTACAAAGACATGAAACTGCGTTTAGGACTGTCAGTGCTCCCACGAGTCGGACACCCAAAGAGTAATAAACCTCTACAAAGCATGTGCATTATTAAAACCACCGCAATCATCTGTCTCTCATATGTAGCCGAGGCTATTAAATATTGAGCATTTCTGTCAAACTCCATTTGAGTGGCGTTCAACCCTTAAATTTCCCAAATGACCAAAGTCCATCTGTTTGATTCGTCTCTTCACGAGTTCCATCTGCTCTGCTAGTTCAGGAGACTACGTGTCTCTCAAGATTTGACCATGTCTGCCCTTTCCGTGTTGTTTGAACTTGACAATGTTACAGCTGAAATTTGTGATGGGCTGTGTCCGAATCAATGTCCTTCTATACTATTGAGTATGCTTGGTGAGTACACTGGATGACAAAGTTAACATTACATTACAGGCATTTAGCAGACGCTCTTATCCAGAGCTACTTACACAACTTTTTAGTGTTTTTTATTTTTTTTAATACGTATTATCCATTCATACAGCTAGATATATACTGAAGCAATTCAGGTTACGTACCTTGCTCAAGGGTACAACGGCAGTGTCCTACCTGGGAATCGAACCTGCAACCTTTCGGTTACAAGTCCAGTTCCTTAACCATTATACTACACTGCCGTCTGTTAAGTTAAGTTAAGTAGGCAAAATGTTCCCTAAATGTAGTATACTTAAAATCTCCGGATGATATACTTATTTCCTGCTTATCGCTGATAATAGTATGGAGGATATTTTTTTGCATACTGAGTATCACTAAGCAGTATGCAGTACAGTATGCACAGGACGCAGTAGATAGGGCTCTGATTCGGACACAGGAGACAGGACGCAGTAGATCGGGCTCTGATTCGGACACAGGAGACAGGACGCAGTAGATCGGGCTCTGATTCGGACACAGCAGACAGGACGCAGTAGATCGGGCTCTGATTCGGACACAGCAGACAGGACGCAGTAGATAGGGCTCTGATTCGGACACAGGAGACAGGACGCAGTAGATAGGGCTCTGATTCGGACACAGGAGACAGGACGCAGTAGATAGGGCTCTGATTCGGACACAGGAGACAGGACGCAGTAGATAGGGCTCTGATTCGGAGACAGGACGCAGTAGATAGGGCTCTGATTCGGACACAGCAGACAGGACGCAGTAGATAGGGCTCTGATTCGGACACAGCAGACAGGACGCAGTAGATAGGGCTCTGATTCGGACACAGGAGACAGGACGCAGTAGATCGGGCTCTGATTCGGACACAGCAGACAGGACGCAGTATATAGGGCTCTGATTCGGACACAGGAGACAGGACGCAGTAGATCGGGCTCTGATTCGGACACAGCAGACAGGACGCAGTAGATAGGGCTCTGATTCGGACACAGCCTGTGTTCTGGGCCAGTGCGGTTTTGCCTCGTTTGTCTTTTCTTTTTTTTTTGTACATGCTTTTGTTGTGCCATCATGACAACCTTGAAAATAATTTTACAATACATTTGCACAAATGATAAAGTGTGTAAATGCAGCCCTGTGGTGAGGTCTAACTGAAACGAGGCTCCTCCCGGTCGAACCGCCGATCCTCTGGGAGACACTGAATTTCAGATTAAATTGATTTGAGAGCCTTTGCGGAATAGAGAACCTTCTCTCCCTCCGAGCGGCGAAGTAACTTCTAATTACAGATCCCAGACACATGCTCGCTCGTTCTCTCAAGTCTAGCGTTAGCGAGGAAGGTGCTCCTCCAATGACATGAGCTGCTGTTGTCATGGCTACCATGTCAGAACGGGTGACGACCTTGTGACAGCCGCGCAAAGTTATTTGCTGTCTATTTACTTTCAAGTTTTTTTTCATCAAAATACCAAAATGCAACGCTATGCCGTCTTTGGCCTCCCCGCAATAGCCTAACTAACGCAGCTTTGTTTGGCATTTTGCTAAAGTTGTCGGTTGCAAATTATTCTAAAGCCCCTCTTAAGGTTTTTGCAGAACGCGGCGGTACTCGAGGGCATTTGCCGTTTGAGGTGTTGTGCTGATAAATGACCTGGTATTTACGTTGGAAAGCTCTTCTCTCAAACGACCTGAGGCTCTGTGTGTGTGAGAGAGCACACCCTTTTAGCTGTGAATACATTAAGCACA
Source organism: Ilyophis sp. 1 JC-2022 (assembly GCA_022702515.1). Lineage (NCBI taxonomy): Eukaryota > Metazoa > Chordata > Actinopteri > Anguilliformes > Synaphobranchidae > Ilyophis > Ilyophis sp. 1 JC-2022. Next base: position 74,308,851 of record CM040395.1, on the reverse strand, counting down.
CCAGTTCTTACGACGACAGACTCGATCTTTAATAACGAGATCTTTTCGACTGAGCTCTTTGTTTGATGTGTTGGTACACATTGCAGAAAGCCTCAATATCTGATGCCTAAAACTCACCTTTCAATGCAAAGTGATTCTTGACTCATCCTACCTCAGTAAGTGATTCTTGACTCATCCTACCTCAGTAATAAAGTGATTCTTGACTCATCCTACCTCAGTAAGTGATTCTTGACTCATCCTACCTCAGTAAGTGATTCTTGACTCATCCTACCTCAGTAATAAAGTGATTCTTGACTCATCCTACCTCAGTAAGTGATTCTTGACTCATCCTACCTCAGTAATAAAGTGATTCTTGACTCATCCTACCTCAGTAATAAAGTGATTCTTGACTCATCCTACCTCAGTAATAAAGTGATTCTTGACTCATCCTACCTCAGTAAGTGATTCTTGACTCATCCTACCTCAGTAATAAAGTGATTCTTGACTCATCCTACCTCAGTAATAAAGTGATTCTTGACTCATCCTACCTCAGTAATAAAGTGATTCTTGACTCATCCTACCTCAGTAATTGCAATGAAATATGCAGTGGCAGCTCCCACAATATTAAGTTGAAAGCTACTTGTAAATCGCATGCTTGGGTAACTCTCTGTTTTAATACAGAGAAATCAAGAACAAGTAGCTCCTCGGCTGGAAAGTAAATGTCAGCTTCATTCAAGTGTCATTTTATTACAGAATATGTGAAAGTGTTCATGTCACAAGTTTGTTTTATGGATTAGAACTGCTGTGTTTGTGAATTTGTGAACCTCAAGGTTTAAAACATGGCTTCCAAATTGGTTTTCTATAATAATAATAATATAGAACAACTGTGATCTGTCACTCTTCTGAAACGGTTGCCTGGTTATATTTTGGATAATATATTTATTTTGGTTATGATAGTGGAATGGTTAAGTAATTAAACCTGCGTACTTTGGCCCCGGGTTCGATGGCGCTCGCTTCTCTCTCTGATTATAAGGCTGCTGCTGTCCTAGCTGCAGGGAGAGGTGTTTCTGCATTTGCCTGCTGATTGCAAACATGTGATGAGAATGTTCTTGACTGAACATTCTAATGCTGGTAATTGAAAACAATGTTCTAGAACACTGACTTAGAATTTTCGCACCATTTCGGCAGTATAGATAGCTTCGGACTTTCCTGCGTTTTTTTCTGTTTGTTATTTAAATTAAATTAAATGCACGATAATATCTGTCCTGTGTGACAATGTGTGTTGTTCCATGGTTTTCCCTTTCAACTTATTTCCCACAATATAATAACGGATATCCCGTGAGACAGTGGGGTAATGTTGTTGTTTTTTTTTACCCATTGTAACATTTTATTTATTTAGTCCGTATTTCCTCCTCTTGTCTTTCAGCAACGCCCTCCTACGGATTTGGGCTTTAACTTCGACGCCAACAAGCAGCAGAGGCAACTTATAGCGGAGCTGGAGAACAAAAATAGGTACGGAAGCTACTGTACGTTTTACAAATTGCAGCCATGTTTTAGAGCCGAGTTACATGCTTTCTGTTGCCGAAAGGGAAGTGTGTGTGTGTGTGTGTGTGTGTGTTCAGAGCGGGGTATGTGTGTGTGTGTGTGTGTGTGTGTGTTCAGAGCGGGGTGTGTGTGTGTGTGTGTGTGTGTTCAGAGCGGGGTGTGTGTGTGTTCAGAGCGGGGTGTGTGTGTGTGTGTGTGTGTGTGTTCAGAGCGAGGTGTGTGTGTGTGTGTGTGTGTGTTCTAAGCGGGGTGTGTGTGTGTGTTCAGAGCGGGGTGTGTGTGTGTTCAGAGCGAGGTATGTATGTGTGTGTGTGTGTGTGTGTGTTCAGAGCGAGGTGTGTGTGTGTGTGTGTGTGTGTGTTCTAAGCGGGGTGTGTGTGTGTGTGTGTGTGTGTTCAGGTTAAACCAAGCGTAAACGCAGTCTGCGAGCAAACACAAGCTTAGATTTGAGTCATTTATCGAGGGAGGCTGTGGCTGTTTCTCCAGTGACTAAGTAATGCATGTGAGCGCAGGGCTCCTGTGCGTGCATGCGTGTGCGCGTGAGTGCACATCTCTCTGCTGTGTTCCTGTAGAGAGAGATCTGTGTGTGTACATACATGTGACTTCCTGCTGTGTTCATGTAGAGTTTCTGGGTGCATCCCAATATTCTTCACTCCCCACCTCCTTTCCTCCACTCCCCCACTACCACTCCTCTCCTACCCAGAAGTATGCAAAACTGTCTGAACGTTTAGAGTACAAGTATTTGCATGTACAGTATACAATGTACCTGCATTGCGGTTTGTGTCGAGAGTAGAGGAGGTGGTAATGGAGGAAGGGAGGGTGTATGTACAGGTGTATTAAAGTGACTTCCTGTTGCTCATGCAGAGAGATCCTGCAGGAGATCCAGCGTCTGCGTTTGGAGCATGAGCAGGCCTCTCAGCCGACCCCCGAGAAGGCCCAGCAGAACCCCACTCTCCTGGCAGAGCTACGGCTGCTCAGGTACCCCCAAAACACCCCCCAAACTCACCCCAATCCCCACTCATATCCTCCAAAACTCCACCCTGCTTCCCCCAAAACCACACTTTTTCACCCCAATTCCCACCCATATCCTCCAAAACTCCACCATCCATCAAGCAAAGTTCTGTCATTTCCCTAAACCTACTTCCTTCACCCCAAAATCTCCTCTTTCATCCCCCAAAACCCCACCCACATCCTCCCGAACTCCACTCTCAATCAACCCAAACGCAACCCTATCCATCCCAAGCTCTCCACAGCTCTTTCTGGCCTGTGTGTGTCCCATATTATCCAGGATGTGCTCAGGCAGCTCTGTGCTATCCCCCAGACAACCATGCTCAGGTGGGGTCATGACCTCTTGCTCTTTTTGAAAGTTTAGTTTTGTTCTGTACTCTTGAGGGAAGTGTTTTTCTGTCTCACAGACTGAACTCCGTCTCAGGGCAATTTGAATGCAAATAAGGGTCGTACCTTAAAAAGTTGCCACCAGCAAACCCTGACTTTTCGCTTTTCACTTTATTTTATTATTTTTTTTTATCTGTTTGTTGCTAATTGAAGGAATGCCTGAGACTTCATAAGCTGTGGAGGCATTCGTGTAGCTGCTGTTTTTAATTAATCCAAACAGAGCAAAGATTGCCCCGTCTTGAAGGCCTACCGCTAAGCTGCTTTCCATTAACCCAATGCAGCCTGCCAGTGACTGCATTTGCACAAATCGCTGCTCGTTCTGTCTTCATACTTTACTCAAAACATCCTGATGCAGTATAACAATGGTGAACGTGAAAGTCTAATTATGTCTGGTGAATAAATGCTCAACGCTTGAATTCTAGTTACAGAGAAAATTTCACCAACCGGACCACTGCTATCTCTTTTAGTATTGAATGTGTTAGACATACAGCATTCACACATTAAGTGGGTTGCAGGCTTAAGTCAAGTCACATAACCCCTGACCCTTGACCTGTGATGCACTTTGACCACAGATTCTTTAGGATTCACCAGATGCTAAGCACGTTTGTGACATCATAGATTCTTTAGATTCACCAGACATTCGGCTCTGTTTTCTTAATTAACCTTTGAAAGTTTGAAACATTCCAGTGTGACGCGTCTTCTGAAGATTAATGAACATTCTAATGTGACACGTATCTGAAGGGTTAATGAAGGGCTCTGGCCAAGGACAGTGTTCACAATGTCAGACTGTGATATAGTCCCGCTAACACCTGTTACGGACTGGAAGCTCCTGCGGTAAAGAGGTGACCAAAGGATTGCATGCTGTGAATATCCCGTGTGCTCATAGAATCTTGTGCTCTCACGTTGCAGTCGCGTGTTGCCATAGAAACCTGTCGGAAAGGGAAGCCGCTTAAAAGCTCACAGCTAAAAACCTTATTTTAATCTCACTTTATTTGCCCCACAGTTGATGTGGAAGTGAGGATAACGGTTTTTCTTATTTCATGCGTATTGCGTTTTCAGCTGTGGAGGCAGTCGCCTGCCGACAGGTTTCTGCACTTCCCGTGGAAGCTGATTTGAGTTTGAAGCGTGATATCGTGTTTGGAGACTTGATTGTGTCAGGGCTATGTGCGTGGGTTATCATGGGGGTTATCAAATTCTTTCAGCACTCTCCAGAACCCTGGAGGCTGTCCTGTCATATGGAGGAGGATTCTATTGACAACACTGATATTGTGTGAAAGAGCTGTGAGAGTGTCTATCTAGGTGTTTGTGAGTGTGTGCTAGTGTGTGTGAGAGTGAGTGCTAGTTTGTAGGGGTGGGACAATTCAATCCCATAACGATCAGATTCGATTACGATTCTTTAGGCAAAGGTTCGATGCATCATAACATCTTACATTTGACCACGATTCGATTCGATAAGATTCGGTTAGATTAATTTTGATACTTTAAAAAAATGTAATAGGTATGCTCATGTGATTTGATACCGATACATTCAGCAGTAATTAAATATTCAATTAGAACCTTACGCCAAGTTCACAGCATTATGTTTATTGTTAAGGCATGCCATACATTTTGCAGCTGTCTGCAGCAAATAATGCAGCAATAAACATGACTAACAGTGTATTTTCTAAAGTTGCCCTATTTAGGTTATTGTTTTTCAAACAGTGTCAGACATGGTACCCTAATACATTTCCTTTATTACAAAATGAAAATGGCAAAATGTATAACAATTACTAAACTGGGCCAAGAAAAATGAAATAGCCTATAGGTTAGTGTCATGCATAGTACTTTCCTAAATCTTGTTGTACGCATTCAGATCGATGCATCGCGATGCATCGGTGCATTGTCCCACCCCTACTAGTTTGTGTGTGCTAGTGTGTGCTTGAGTGAGTGAGTGAGTGAGTGAGTGAGTGAGCGAGTGTGTATATAGGCCATTCTTCCCAGAGTCACAATGTTTGTTCTGCTGCCACCTGGTGGCAGGATGAACTACCTACAATTGTCAGGGCAGTGAAATCACTGGCATACCTACCTGTTCAGACTGCATCCTGAGTCCTCCCTCCCCCCTCCCTTCCTCCCTCTTTCCCTCTCTCTCCCTCCCCCCCTCCTTCCCTCTTTCCCTCTCTCTCCCCTCCCTCCCTCTCTCTCTCTCTCTCTCTCTCTCTCTCAGGCAGAGGAAGGATGAGCTGGAGCAGCGTATGTCGGCGCTGCAGGAGAGCAGGAGGGAGCTGATGGTGCAGCTGGAGGGGCTTATGAAACTGCTCAAGGTGAGAGAGCACTTATACTCACACACACACCTGTACACATGCTCACACACACACCTGTACACACACCGACATACACCTGTACACACACACACGCTCACACACACACACACCTGTACACAGACACACACACACAGGCACACACCTATATACAAACGCACACATACACACCCCCCAAGATACACGCACTTACACACTCACACCTATACACACACACACGCTCACCTATACACATACACACACTCTCACCTATACACATACACACACTCACACACACACACACACACGCTCACCTATACACATACACACACTCTCACCTATACACATACACACTCACACACACACACATGCTCTCCTATTTCATGCCCCTATACCATACAACTCCAAGTCCCAGCATTCCTCTCACTTCCTGTAAAAATACTGAGATGAAGCTGCATTGCTTTAGCCAGTTAAACAAACAGAGGCCTGCTCATCACTTAACACTGATTACCCATCAGCACAGCCTTTACAGGAAGGGCTACATCAAAAGCGTTTCACACGTGCCTGTCTGCGTCACACTCTTCAGCACCGTGTCTACATTATAATTCATAACCACTGCATGTGTCTGTCTTAATGACCTTAATCGGCAGTGTGCTGTATCTTCACCTTTGAAACAGTATTCACATTAAAGATGGCAGTTATGCTGTGTGGGAGTCATTGTAGTTTTAGCTTTGTGAAGATTTTGGCGGGTGGGGGGCTGGTGCAGTTTGTGTGTGCCCTAGAGTAAAGTGATTAAGGTGGGGGTGGATGGGGCAGTAGAATGCTCTTCCCTAGAGTAAAGTGATTAAGGTGGGGGTGGATGGGGCAGTAGAATGCTCTTCCCACAGCATTTCACTATTTAGGATCCAAATGGAAGCTGGGAACAGTCTGAATTTTTTTCCTTTCGAACTGCTGGGTGGCTGGGTGGCCTGTTACGTAAGTCCCCGTAGTCTGGTCTCATGCATATCCTGTGGTCGAGGAAGTGAAATGCATTACAATCCCAAGATGAGGACGACCTGACCGCCAGCGAGTCTTACGTTTATCACACGGCCGTGCTTAAATGTACAGAAAAGTGAGATTGAGAGAATCCTTTGATCTCGAATGAAGCCATTGTTAATTATCATTGGTAATGGTGGCGCTCTACCGGAGTGCAGTGCATGGTTCACAGCACTAGAGGGCAGTAGTCTATCCTGTAAGACGTGACGCTGTGTGTGTGTGTGTGTGTGTGTGTGTGTGTGAGACCCACTGAAGTACATGCTGAGCTTGACCATCTATTATGTGTTTGTGTATGACCCACTGGAGTACATGCTGAGCTTGTGTGTTGCATGTGTGCGTGAGTTGCGCGCGTGTGTTGCGTGCGTGCGTGCGTGCGTGCGTGCGCGCGTGTGCGTGCGTGTGTGCGTGCGTGCGTGTGTTGCGTGCGTGCGTGCGTGCGTGCGTGTGTTGCGTGTGTGTGCGCGTGTGTGTGCGCGCGTGTGTTGCGTGCGTGTGTGTGTGTGTGTGTGCGCGCGTGTTGCGTGTGTGTGCGCGTGTGTGTGCGTGTGTGCGCGCGTGTATCAGTCTCTCTGTTCTCTTCTCTCACCCTGCTGTATTTCTCTCTGCACGCTGCCGGTAGGATGAGGAGCAGAAGCAGGCCGTAAGTCCCGTCTCACAGCTCACGCCAAACACTCTGCAGCCGTGTAACAGCGTCGTAGCGTTGCTGTAACATTGCAGACACGCTGCGAGAACGTTACGCTGAGTACGGTCCAGTGGATGGATGTTCTGGCTCTGTGCAGACTGCCGTTTGTTGCTTTGTTTGGGGGAGGATAAAAACGGTGTGTGTGTGTTTGTGTTTGTGTGTGTGTGGAGCATGAACTGTGTCCAAAGCTTCTAAAACAAGCTTTAATAAAACCTGAAAAATAAAGGATTTTCCATGAAGATGTGCGTCACTCTCACACGCGCGTCACTCTCACACGCGCGTCACTCTCACACGCGCGTCACTCTCACACGCGCGTCACTCTCACACGCGCGTCACTCTCACACGCGCGTCACTCTCACACTCTCACACGCGCGTCACTCTCACACTCTCACACGCGCGTCACTCTCACACGCGTGTCACTCTCACACGCGCGTCACTCTCACACGCGCGTCACTCTCACACGCGTGTCACTCTCACACTCTCACACGCGCGTCACTCTCACACGCGTGTCACTCTCACACGCGCGTCACTCTCACACGCGCGTCACTCTCACACGCGCGTCACTCTCACACGCGCGTCACTCTCACACTCACACGCGCGTCACTCTCACACTCACGCGCGTCACTCTCACTCTCACACGCGCGTCACTCTCACACGCGCGTCACTCTCACACGCGCGTCACTCTCACACTCTCACACGCGCGTCACTCTCACACTCTCACACGCGCGTCACTCTCACACGCGCGTCACTCTCACTCTCACACGCGCGTCACTCTCACACGCGCGTCACTCTCACACTCTCACACGCGCGTCACTCTCACACTCTCACACGCGCGTCACTCTCACACTCTCACACGCGCGTCACTCTCACACGCGCGTCACTCTCACTCTCACACGCGCGTCACTCTCACACTCTCACACGCGCGTCACTCTCACACGCGCGTCACTCTCACACGCGCGTCACTCTCACACGCGCGTCACTCTCACACGCGCGTCACTCTCACACGCGCGTCACTCTCACACGTGCGCCACTCTTTCTGGGAAGATTGTGCTTGAGGTCAAAGGTCAAACAGCCGGGGCTTCTCATTCTGGGAGGGAGGGCTGTCTCATCGCTCTCCAGCGACCACTGCTGGTCACACTGGTCACCTACAGTCAGTTTTCTCAAGGTGCACAGGAAGTGTGTTCCTCCAACTCATGTCTGTGTGTGCCCGACTCGTCAACCACCTTGTGACAGACAGTGCAGTGCCTAGGTATTTGGACAGTGACACAAAATGTATAAAAACAGCTGTTTTTTTTTCCTACACATACCACCCGATATGGATATAAATACCTGCACATTAAAGCAGACAGTCTGCATATTAATCTCATATTGAGTGTTTCGTTTCAAATCCAATGTGCTGGAGTACAGAGCCAAAACAACAAAAATTATGTCACTGTCCAAATACTTTTGGACTGTACTGTGTATATATATATAGTTGTCCAGATTGAGGAGTAAAGGCATAGATAAATAAATAAATAAAGATCACAGAAGAGCAGCAATTAAAGGAAAGATTCTCCTTGCTTCAGTTTTTATGTTACGTTTTGTTTTCTGGGGCAGTAATCTCACCATTTTCAACCTGATTTATTTTCATTCGCTATAATTGGAACATTTTTTTCACAATTCTGTCATGCTTGGAAAAAGCAGTCTTCTAATTTAGCAGTTTAATAGAATCCCCATCAAGTGTTTGGCTGAAATCTCTCAGAGATCAGAGATGATGATCATAGATGACTTTGGGATGAAAGAGGGCTTGAGTCAAAGGAAACGCTGAAATGGCTGAATGGGCTTTTCTTCAGGAACACGGTATTGACGAACAAATTGCTTGATTGACAGATGAAAAGTCTATACGATCGTGTGCAAATCCTCTATGATTGATTGTGAAATGGTACAGATCAGTACCAGAGCATGGGGATCTTTATGCCTACACTTGTCTTAATCATATGAGCAGTTCCCTTTGGGGGGGGGGGGGGCGTGCGCGTGGGGATAGATCATTTAACTCTCAAACGTCATCATGACCAAATCCTGTTGCGGAGTCGGGCACTGTATTCAATGCTGATCGGAGATCAGTGACCACACTACCTCTTGTAACGATCTGTTTGGACCGTTGTGATCGTGTTCTGATTGTTGTTGTTGTGGTCTGAATGGAGGTGGACCAGTATCTGTGTCTGTAGACGTTTGCGTAAAAACTCATTCAATGAAGGATTTGTTTGAAAATGAGTGCTGCTCTTTTATATTTTAGTTGGATGTCAATTGCAAACGATAGTTGTGTGTATACTTGGTTGCTGTGTTGTGGTTGGACGGTTGATTGTGCTCGCGCTGCTGGTTGTCGCATTTTGATTGGATGATGACTCTATAGTCGTGTTCTGATTGGATCGTGATTGTGTAGTCCTGTTTTGATTGGACGGTGACTGTGTCATGTTCTGATTTGACAGTTAAAGTGTCATTGTGTTCTGATTGGACAGTGATTGTGTTGTTGTGTTATGATTGGACGCTGATTGTGTCGTCACGTTCCAGGCGCAGGCTGCCAGCTCCCCCCACTCCTCACCCAGTCACGGGGCGAGCCGCCCGATGCCCATGCCCGTTCGCTCCACCTCCGCCGGCTCCACCCCTACCCACGTGCCCCAGGACTCCCTGGCCGGAGTGGGCGGGGATGTACAGGAAGCCTTCGCACAGGGTGAGTGACACGCCCACCAAACCACACCCTAACGCCCCCTTCACACCACCATTACACCCCACAATTTGGGTGCAAAACGGAACTCTCGCATCCTGTTGTTGTTGTTAGCAGTTAGTTGTATGCAATCATCGCATGCTATTATTATGAGTAGTACTGGTGGTAGGACTATTATTAAGAGTAGTACTGGTGATAGGACTATTATTAAGAGTAGTACTGGTGGTAGGACTATTATTATGAGTAGTACTGGTGGTAGGACTATTATTAAGAGTAGAACTGGTCATAGGACTATTATTAAGAGTAGTTCTGGTGGTAGGACTATTATTAAGAGTAGTACTGGTGGTAGGACTATTATTAAGAGTAGTACTGGTGGTAGGACTATTATTATGAGTAGTACTGGTGGTAGGACTATTATTAAGAGTATAACTGGTGATAGGACTATTATTGATTGATTGATTGAAACCTTTATTTCGACAGGGAAGAACATACTGAGACCAGGTCTCTTTCACAGATGTGCCCTGCTTACAATCAACACAATAAATACAGTAGCAAAGGTACAAAAAGTAGTAAATATAGTGATAGGTACAGAAGTGCAAAGTACAGTAGTTATCTAGATACAATAAGCAAATTAAACAGATGCAGCGCGGTCAATTAATCAGTGACAATTACAAGCTACAGTCCCATATGTAACAGCTAATAATTCTTTAAATGTTCGCAGGGGAATAAGGGATGGCAACTTGTTCTGTTTCTGGAAGGAGTTCCAGAGTGTGGGACCCGCAATGCGAAATGCAGAATTTCCCCATTTTGTTCTAGCTCTAGGAATGTTTAATGCTAGCGGTACATGTGAGCTAGTAGGATAGTTCAAAGCATGAAATGAAAGGAGGCTGAATAGATACAAAGGTAGTTTGGCAATGAGAGCTCTATATGTAAATAAGACTCCATGATGTTTTCTCCTGAGCTCAAGGGAGGGCCACTCCAGTTTTTGGTAGAGCAGGCAGTGATGGGTTCTAAACCCTTCGCCGGTTATAAACCTTAAGGCACTATGATAAATTGGGTCAAGGGAATTTAGGATAGTGGCTGAGGCATGCATGTACAGGGTATCGCCATAGTCAATAATTGGCAAGATATTTGTCTGTATAATCCTTTTTCTACACTCCAGGGTGAAACAGGATTTGTTTCTAAATAGAAATCCGATTTTAGGTTTAATTTTGTTTCTTAGATATGTAATATGGTGGCGGAAGGATAGATTAAAGTCTAGCCAGATGCCTAAATACTTATATTCCTGAACACGTTCTATTTCAATGTTGTTTAGAGTGGTGAGGCGCGCCATTGAAAGATCAGGGCTCTTGATGGAGAAAATCATAAATTTGGTTTTATTGGCATTTAGAACCAGTTTCAGACTGGCTAGCGAGTATTGAATGGAATTGAAGGCTGTTTGAAGTATCAGGAGCGCTTCGCTGGTAGAGGGCGCTGTTGTATAGAGTACCGTGTCATCAGCATAGAAATGAACATTACAGTTAATAAGATTAGAAGCAATTTCATTAATGTAAATGGTGAAAAGTAAGGGACCAAGAATAGATCCTTGAGGGACTCCTTTCTTTAAAGTCAGAAAAGGAGATTTAAACTCATTGGATAATACAGCTTGCGTTCTATTTGATAGATAATCCTGAAACCAATTGCAAGCGTTTGCATCTACGCCTATGTCGGACAGTCTGTTTAGTAAAATAGAATGATCAACTGTATCAAAGGCTTTAGAAAGGTCAATGAACAGTGCAGTGCACTTCAGTTTGTTATCAATGGCGGATATAATGTCGTTTACTACTAATGTGGTGGCTGATAAAGTGCTATGGCCTGGTCTGAAGCCAGACTGATGAGAATTCAAGATTGAATTCATGGATAGAAAGGAGCGGAGTTAGAGATTGACTAATTGTTCTAGGATCTTGGCTAAGCAGGATAATTTAGAGATGGGGCGATAATTATTTATGAAGAGTAGTTCTGGTGGTAGGACTATTATTATGAGTAGAACTGGTGCTAGGACTATTATTAAGAGTAGAACTGGTGATAGGACTATTATTAAGAGTAGTTCTGGTGGTAGGACTATTATTAAGAGTAGCTCTGTTGGTAGGACTATTAGTATGAGTAGTGCTGTTGGTAGGACTATTATTATGAGTAGTACTGGTGATAGGACTATTATTAAGAGTAGTACTGGTGATAGGACTATTAAGAGTAGTACTGGTGGTAGGACTATTATTATGAGTAGTACTGGTGGTAGGACTATTATTATGAGTAGTACTGGTGGTAGGACTATTATTAAGAGTAGTACTGGTGGTAGGACTATTATTAAGAGTAGTACTGGTGGTAGGACTATTATTAAGAGTAGTACTGGTGGTAGGACTATTATGAGTAGTACTGGTGGTAGGACTATTATTATGAGTAGTACTGGTGGTAGGACTATTGTTGTTGGTGTTGTTATTATTATCATCGTAACTAGTGCTGCTGTATCCATCGATCTCAATAGAGGAGATGGGTGTTGTACAGTTTCTACCTTGTCATGCTTTGGATTTAAACACTAATCTGTGCACAGTGTGCTTACGGCGAAGATGTGAAAATGTAAAAAGCAGGATTAAGTGTAAATATGTGTATATGTGTGACGTGTGAAACGAGCTCCAGGCTCTGTGGAAACCCGGCCTTTTTCTCTTTACCCCTCAGGCGCGAGGAGAAATCTCCGCAACGACCTTTTAGTGGCGGCTGATTCCATCACAAACACCATGTCGTCCCTGGTGAAGGAGCTGCACTCGGGTAAGGACTTCCTGTGGCAGGAGCTGAGCGTCCACCTGCCGTTACCACAGAAACCAAACCGGACCAGTCAAAAGTATTTACACGACAAGAAACAGAAACAGCAATGAAAGCAGCTCGTCACTCATTTATTACATCTTGTTTTTGTTTTTGTATTTGCTTCTTTTTTTTCTTGTCTGCTCTTGGCCAACAGGATCTGACATTCAGTGTATGTCCACTTACACTTAGTAAAAAAATAAATAAATAAAAATAATTGAGAAATGTTTTTGGCAGAACAAGTAAAGATTCTATTGGACTTGTTCTCTGATACACTGCGTTTCCCAGAGGAGGAACATAACTTATATAGAAGCATTTGAAAACAAGTCTTAAATACACAAAATGGTTGTTTTATAAATTCAGCTACTGTCTACATGCTGTTAGAATTCATACTCTGTAGTCATTAGAGGAGGATATATGCTTGCTAGTCATGTACAATGTGTTTGTGTTAAAGGTGAAATGACTATCTGTAATCGCTGAGTTCTTTCGCAGGAACAGGGCGTGCAGCTGTATTGCATAGTGAATTTCTAATTATAGCTTCATGTAACATGTTTCCATCCCAGCCAGTTGTCATGGAGATCAGTGCTGTTGATAGTATTTCTTCTATTTAATTTTGATATAAGGAGGGCAGTTTATTAAGGCCTAGTTTTCAATTTTGGTAATCCGATAAGATCCGATATGAACGCGCATTACATGCAAGATGAGATATGCATGTGCCCTGTGTGAAGTGTGATATGTGTGTGTGTGCTCTGTGTTAAGTGTGTGTCATAAACGTGTGCTGTGTAACGTGTGTGATAAGCATGTGCTGTGACATCGTATGATAAGCATGTGCTGTGTAACATGTATTCTCTCTGCTCTTTAAGTAGATAATGAAGGTGAGGAAGAGGAGGATAAAATGCAGAGCGGGAAGGATCGAGGTGAGGCTCTTTCAGCGACCGCTATACCGCACGGTTTATTCTCTTTCAGCGACCGCTATACCGCTCGGTTTATTCTCTTTCAGCGACCACTATACCGCACGGTTTATTCTCTTTCAGCGACCGCTATACCGCTCGGTTTATTCTCTTTCAGCGACCGCTATACCGCACGGTTTATTGGCTGTATTACATTCTGAGCTAGCATCTTTTCCAAAAGCGCATGTATTTCCAATATTATTCAGTATGTTGTATTTCCGTGAGTGTGAGTGCTTGCACATCTCTGGAGAGCGTCTTGTATGGGGTAGTTATGTCTTTTAATGATGAGGTGTGAGAACATGCCGGGGTTCTTTAAACCAGAATCTGTCCTCGTTTTTGAGTTTTATACTCAACAGGTCCCCAGCGACTCCCATGTTGTCTGCAGGCATTTGATAGCTCGTTAATGATTAATTAACGCCAGACTGTGGAAGCCGTTTATGTGAAGGCACGCTTCTTTGTACTTCCAGAGTTGTTTTTTTAAGTCTGGGATGCTAACCGAGCCGCAGTTATTAACTTTATTGGCGTGCGGCAGCTAACGTTTTTGTTGGGGTTTTTTTTTTTTCTTTTCACCGTTTCCTGTAAGATTTCAAAGAGGGTCAAAGTCTTAAGACTGAGAAGTCGTTTCCGTTTTATTGGGCCGGCCCCCACCTGGGTGATGCTGTGCATTTTGGCATGTTTAGGGCCGGGTTTGGCTAATTGGCGCTGGTTCTTGGCGAGGGCTTCCAGGCCAGGCCGTGTAAAGTCACAGGCGGCTGTAAAACGCTTTTAAACTCATCCCCTCGATCTGCTGTTTTTCATTTAATTTAATTCCCCCACAAACGCCAACAGAAAAGATAAACCCCTTACCAGGCTTTCTGTGTTTATTTTTTAAAAATGTATTTCATTTTTATTGTACAGGAAATGAGCAGCAAGTGGCGAGATGCTAAAGTACAGCCAGATATAAATCACCTAGGGCTTGACTGGGGTTTTAAAACGCGGGTTTCCTTTCCTGCTGTAGAATGAAAAGGTTTGTCTGGACAGAAGTCTGTGATCCTGGAGGCAGTTATGTTTCACAAGTAAAAAATGATCTTTATGTGGCTTACCTGAGTTGATGCAGGTGTTCTGTTATGTTTTCCAGGTTAAGCAGAATCGTGCTGAAATGAAACATTCTAAGTGAGTATGAAATAAAAGCCAGAGTCTGGGGACTAAATGGGTTTTGATTGTTTTTATATATTTTAAGTGGTTGTTGTTGCTTCTTAATTCAGATCGATGTATTGATTGTTTAATATTATCGATGGACAGAAGAACATAAACATGAAGATATAGGAATATCTGATTATGATTACAGGCCATACATCCCATTTAGGCTCATCATTTGCCTATTAAAACTTGCATTGACCAAAGGACAGACTGACAGATGCATCAGTTAGGACTAGGGGTGGGACGTTTTACGATTTTCTCTGAACGATCTCTTTTTCTGAAATCTATTTGTGCCTAAAGCCTGTTCTGCAGCAGAAGACTCTCTTAAAGGCGTTGCAGATAATGGTTAGATACCATCAACAATCAGGCAAAAGCCCTGATTAGAAACAAATACTTGCTTTTTGGACCAACCCTGTCTAGAATTGTCCACCATTTGCAGTTCTTAACTGAACATTCTAATGCTGATGTAACAATCACTACTGCTACTCTTCAAGTTGAGAAACGGGTTAAAGCAACGCAGAGTCCATTAAGTGCATTAATGATAGATGCACTGAGCCTGTGCTGGGTGTCACAGTGAAATCATTCCACCCCCTCACATTCCCACACACTCTGGTGATTTGGTTCCAGGCACAGTGACTGTACAGAAGCAAGTGATCACTCTGCAAAAACTGCGCCCGCCACCCCCCTCTCCCACACCCCTCACCATGACAACAGGCAAATCGTCCAATCACAGAGGAGCACCCATGAGCCCCGGGGGACCTAGTGCAAGGGACACCGTCTCCCAGCGCACCCTCGTTCACCCACCCACAGCTGGGATGGACAGACTACTCTCTCTCTCTCTCTCTTTCTCTCTGTCTAGCTCAATCTTCTCTCTCTCTCTCTGTATGTCTGTCTGTCTGTGTGGCTGGCTGGCTGTCTATCTCTTTCTTCTGCCATTAAAACTTTATTAGTAGTGCATGCTGTAGTTTTAACACAGGGTTTGGTGCTGTTTGAGCACTCCTCTACACACTCGGTGTACTTTTTTATTTTTATTTGTTAGTAATGTTTTTTTAAATGACGTCTTATTGAGCCGGCAGTGTGTGTGTGTGTGTGTGTGTGTGTGTGTGTGTGTGAAATCGCCACGGCGACAGGTTTGCTTCCAGCGCTTTGTCTCTCTGTCCTGTTGCATCCCCGCATCCCCCTGCCCCTGCCCCTGTCTTTTCCCCCCCAAAAAAAGGCCAGAGTGCATATTTACTGTACATACAGTAGACAGAAAGGCCCCGCCCACACACTGACATCATCGCCGCGATGCGTTTCCTGTTTCAAACTTATTTGTACTGTTTAGAAGTGATAAGCTTTGCATGAATCTGCAATTTGGTCTGGATGTTGTTGCCACGCAAGCTTTGCCGACCTCCGAGCCCCCCCCCCCCCACACTCACACACACACACACACACACACACACACACATCCTCCCCCAGGCTGCTTAGTGTGTCTGTTGTTACCCATAAGCCACCTCACCTGTGGGTTTGACTGCATTGATGTTGTGAGAGCTTCTCACATCTTCTCTTTTCTTTTTGTTTAAATTTTTTAATTCATTAATTTTTTGTTTTGTTTTCCATCTGGAGGGAGATTGCTGTCACTGCTTTATGAACAGTGTGCTTTGGCTTTGACACTTTGCCCCAGAGTATGCGTCAAACAGACGTACTTGTATATAATTTTGAAACCCCCCCCCCATATCTCCAATATTGACACAGAAGCACTGAAAAAAAAAACATTTACACCACAGTGATTATTAGTACCAATCAACTTGCAATTCGATCTAGATTGCTATTGGACTGCCCGCTAACCTCTGAACTTTACAGCGGTCGAACCATTTTCCTGATACAGCAACCATGAAGCCAGCCAGTCCTCTGTTAGCACAAAAAAATAAAACCTTGCAAAATAATTTTTAGGTGGAGGTGAGAAAAACTTGACTGAGTCTGTTTTGCAGCTGAACTCTGGTTGGAACGTTAACGTTAGCAGCTGAACTCTGGTTGGAGCGTCAATGTTAACAGGTGAACTCTGGTTGGATCGTTAACATTAGCATTAGCAGCTGAACTCTGGTTGGAGCATTAACGTTAGCAGCTGAACTCTGGTTGGATCGTTAACATTAGCATTAGCAGCTGAACTCTGGTTGGATCGTTAACGTTAGTAGGTCAACTCTGGTTGGAGCATTGATGTTGGTATTGGCAGCTGAACTGTGGTTGGAGCGTTAACGTTAGCATTAGCAGCTGAACTGTGGTTGGAACGTTAATGTTGGTATTAGCAGCTGAACTGTGGTTGGAGCGTTAACGTTAGCAGGTGAACTCTGGTTGGAGCGTTAATGTTGGTATTAGCAGCTGAACTGTGGTTGGAACGTTAATGTTGGTATTAGCAGCTGAACTGTGGTTGGAGCGTTAACGTCAGCATTAGCAGCTGAACTCTGGTTGGAGCGTTAGCATTAGCAGCTGAACTCTGGTTGGAGCGTTAGCATTAGCAGCTGAACTCTGGTTGGAGCGTTAACGTTAGCATTAGCAGCTGAACTGTGGTTGGACCGTTAACGTTAGCAGGTGAACTCTGGTTGGAGCATTAACGTTAGCATTAGCAGCTTAACTCTGGTTGGATCTTTAGGATTATTATTAGCAGGTGAGCCAGGTGTGAAAGCAGTCTGTAGCTTAACGATGTTGCTTGATTCTTGATGAGTCGTACACCACTGTAGTCTTGGTCAGCAGTATCATGGACTTACAAAGAACAAAAAAATGGCTGATTATGAGACTGTGGGTGTGCAGTTTTTTTGTAATAACCCTTCTCATTTTTTGTTTATTTTTGTTTTGTAATTTTTCTTTTGTAATTTTTGTGTCATTGGGACTCAAGGGTCAGGGGTAAGGGGTCAGGGGTCATGTAAACCTGGGTGGGTGCCTGCAAGGGTTAACGGGAAAAGAAGCGTTTTCATTTTTTTTAAAGTTACGATAAAAGTGCTCAGGGAAATATTAATGGATTATTAAATAATAAAAAGATTCTGTTGGAAGTCGGTTCTTCTCAGTAAAGCATTGCTGAAATACTTGTTCTAATTATGCAAAGACTTCAGCGGCGGTTACCGTAGGTTACCAGGGCTGTAGAAACGATTGGTGCTCGTGGGTGGAGCTCACGGTTAGTCAATGATGTTGTTCTCGCTGTGGACTGTGCAGGTGGACGGGAATCGGACAGGTGTGTGTGAGCGTGAGGATAGGTAAGGATCCGTTAGGTGGAAATTAGGGTTGGGGGGAGGGGGAGAAGACTACTGGGTATTTATTACATTCAGAAAAAGCTATGCGAACAGGTGTTGAATTGAATATACTTTATTTATTGCTTGGATTCAATAGATTTTATTTATTTTTTTAAAAAGAAACATTTGGTGTTCACCACTGTTATACCCGTTTTAGCACCACTGATGTACCTGTGTATCGCACTGCAAGCTCAAACCCTGGCAAGGTAACATTTTAAACAAAGCCCACAGGATACAATCAACAGTGTCTATGGGAAATGCAAGCAAAGCGTGTTAAATACAGGCACTTAGGAGGATTAGCCTGAGTTTTGACTGGCACAGAGGGAGGCTTGTTTAAATACGTCACAGAGGAAATATTTCCACAATGTTTCTGGGTTTGTCAGTCTGGGGGGAGGAGACTGGTTTCCATGGGTACAGTGAAGAGGATGAAGCTGGGGCTTTACGCTGTCGTAGAATACCACAGGAAGACACACACACACACACTCTCACACACACACTCTCACACACACACACTCTCACACACACTCTCACACACACACACACTCACACACACTCTCTCTCACACACACACAGACAGACAGACACTCACACACACACACTTTTGTTTAAGCTACTGTATTACACTTTGTTGATTACCAAAAATATGTATTGGCTCTTAAGCAAATAATGGCAAATAGTTTGTTCTCTAATTAGTTGTCTAAGCATTGCTACTCCGCTGTCATTGTGACTTTCTGCAGATGTGTGCCTGAATGCTGTATATAAAGTCGGATCTTCACTCATGATTCTGCCTTTTCAAAGGGTTTTTAACTCACTGATCACGGAGAATGCAGCTTTTGATCCTAAATGTTTGTTTGTTTGTTTTTTTGTTTTTTTTGGGGGGGGGGTTCCAAATATAACACTTGTAAAAAAAGCAAAATGGGAAAAAAAATAATATTTGATATATATATATATATATGTGCCAAATTTCTTGTCCGTTTAAGTTTTTTTTAAAGCTTCGGCTTTATTCCTGCTGTGTAATTGGAGATGATTTTAAAATGCTGTTCATATTTGATACGAACGGGAAGGTGAGGGAGGTGATGTTTCTGCAGCTGTAACAGTCCCGGTGAAAACGTTAGGCACACGTTCAGCGAGCGTTTGGTAAACGCTCGGTCGAACATTCTCCTGCGTTCCCCATCGCAGCTGTTGGGACGATGGACTTGACGGTACATTTGCGACAAAACCTCAGCACCCCTACGCTCTCCCGTTGGGGTGTAAGCGACCCGACCCGCCAGCGTGGTTCTGATGGCTAAGAAGTTGACGCCAGAATGCAGTTTCCCCCACTGAACCGCTGGCTGGATCGTTCCCAGAGGGACCTCCATGTAGCACGCGGAAACACCAGATTGTCATTGTGATGCGTACGTTATGACATCACAAAGGTCAGCATTCTGCATTATGACATCACATATGTGATCTGTGCTCTTGGCAACATTGTACTGCGTATACTGCAGAGCAGTGGGAGGCGGAGGTCTGTTCTGTTTTTACCGTAGAAATCCACAAGCCTAGATTCAATCACCGTTTGTCATGAACTTTGACTTAGGAATGAATTTGAATGTTCACAGTTTGGCAAAGTCATCTTTCAGATTGCTGAAACCTCCACACTTTTTGCAGGGACGAAAAACAAAAAAACGCTTGCGTTTATTCTTGATAAGTGCAAAGATAAGTGTTTGTTTGTTTTTGTTGTTGTTATAATCAAAGTGTTGTTGGTGTAGGCTATTGAAAATCAACTATGTGAAGTCAGACCATCTTTCTTCTCTTTTTTTATTGTTCAAGTAGGGGGCAGACAAATATAAGAAATGTTTTCTTCTTACTGCTCCTTTCCAATCATGGAGGTGTTGATTTGAAAATGTAGTGTGCATTTTTGTACAAATAATGTTGTCCACTTTCATGAAAGGAACAAATAAATAAATAAATAAAAATAAATAAGAAAGTTCAGGACAAATGTTGATGGGATTCTGGTAATTTTTTGAAGAGGTCCCCAAGATGATTTTGAAAAGCGCTTGTCAGAAAAAAACTAAAATCTGTGGGTCTGAAAATGTGCTAATTCTGGTGACAAAAGTGCTACAGTAAGCCGGAACTACTTGTTCTTGGGTTCCTGTTGTCATGGGAATGGTTTGTGTGAACACATGAGGCCATGGCATTAAATAAAATGAGATCTTTACTGATGTTTATTTTGAAGAACGTTTGGTGCTGGAAACCATTTGTTTCGATATTCATTTCATATATCCTGAGTTGTCACCGGATTACTGTGTTTCGTAAATTAATAAATTGTGAACTGAAAATATGAATTTAAAATGCATAATTCACATGTTTTGTTTTTTTGTTCATTTGTTGTTTTGATGCTTCTGTGTGCTGCCGTGTTGCATTTCACATGGGTAACAGATGAAATATGAATCTGGTGCATTAAGTTTTTGGCCTGTATATTTTCTGTTCTTAATATTTAATCTACTTAATAGATATTTATTAAACCTGAGGGGGAAATTTGTTGAAAAGTTCAAACACCCTTGAGATGGATGATAAAACGACACATATATTTTTTTAAAATAGTTTTTTACGGCCCTGTAAGGCTAGTGGGGTTTATCAACTACTTGGAAAATCCACTCCAAATTCCAGGCTATTATAATTGCTTGGAATTTGGAGTGGATTGGATTAAATATCATAAACCAAATAAACCATTAATAAGCATGTAATAAACATTCTTGTTTGCATCTTTATAAGCTGATATGGTCCGGATGTGAGAACAGCAGCACAAATAGTTTTTCATCATTAAAAACATGAATTGAAAACGACTCCACACTGCTGCATAGGATGACACTTAATCATTCAAAAATGATCATTTTTATATCCTGCAGTAATGATTGGGGGGTTTATATCCTGCAGTAATGAGTTGGGGGTTTATATCCTGCAGTAATGAGTGGGGGGTTTATATCCTGCAGTAATGAGTGGGGGGTTTATATCCTGCAGTAATGAGTGGGGGGGTTTATATCCTGCAGTAATGAGTGGGGGTTTATATCCTGCAGTAATGAGTAGGGGGTTTATATCCTGCAGTAATGAGTGGGGGGTTTATATCCTGCAGTAATGAGTGGGGGGTTTATATCCTGCAGTAATGAGTGGGGGTTTATATCCTGCAGTAATGAGTGGGGGGGTTTATATCCTGCAGTAATGAGTGGGGGGTTTATATCATGCAGTAATGAGTGGGGGGTTTATATCCTGCAGTAATGATTGGGTGGTTTATATCCTGCAGTGGTGAGTGGGGGGTTTATATCCTGTAGTAATGGGTGGGAGGGTTATATCCTGCAGTAATGATTGGGTGGTTTATATCCTGCAGTGGTGAGTGGGGGGGTTTATATCCTGCAGTAATGAGTGGGGGTTTATATCCTGCAGTAATGAGTGGGGGGGTTTATATCCTGCAGTAATGATTGGGTGGTTTATATCCTGCAGTAATGAGTGGGGGGTTTATATCCTGCAGTAATGATTGGGGGGTTTATATCCTGCAGTGGTGAGTGGGGGGGTTTATATCCTGCAGTAATGAGTGGGGGTTTATATCCTGCAGTAATGAGTGGGGGGGTTTATATCCTGCAGTAATGATTGGGTGGTTTATATCCTGCAGTAATGAGTGGGGGGTTTATATCCTGCAGTAATGAGTGGGGGGGTTTATATTCTGCAGTAATGATTGGGTGGTTTATATCCTGCAGTAATGAGTGGGGGGGGGGGGGGGGGGTTTTATATCCTGCAGTAATGATTGGGGGGTTTATATCCTGCAGTAATGAGTGGGGGTTTATATCCTGCAGTAATGATTGGGTGGTTTATATCCTGCAGTAATGGGTGGGAGGGTTATATCCTGCAGTGGTGAGTGGGGGGTTTATATCCTGCAATAATGGGTGGGAAGGTTGTATCCTGCAGTAATGATTGGGTGGTTTATATCCTGCAGTGGTGAGTGGGGGGTTTATATCCTGCAGTAATGTGTGGGAGGGTTATATCCTGCAGTAATGATTGGGTGGTTTATATCCTGCAGTGGTGAGTGGGGGGGTTTATATCCTGCAGTAATGAGTGGGAGGGTTATATCCTGCAGTAATGAGTGGGGGTTTATACCCTGCAGTAATGAGTGGGGGGGTTTATATCCTGCAGTAATGATTGGGTGGTTTATATCCTGCAGTAATGAGTGGGGGGTTTATATCCTGCAGTAATGATTGGGGGGTTTATATCCTGCAGTAATGATTGGGGGTTTATATCCTGCAGTAATGATTGGGTGGTTTATATCCTGCAGTGGTGAGTGGGGGGGTTTATATCCTGCAGTAATGAGTGGGAGGGTTATATCCTGCAGTAATGAGTGGGGGGGTTTATATCCTGCAGTAATGATTGGGTGGTTTATATCCTGCAGTAATGAGTGGGGGGTTTATATCCTGCAGTAATGATTGGGGGGTTTATATCCTGCAGTAATTATTGGGGGTTTATATCCTGCAGTAATGATTGGGAGGTTTATATCCTGCAGTAAAGATTGGGGGGTTTATATCCTGCAGTTATGAGTGGGGGGTTTATATGCTGCAGTAATGGGTGGGAGGGTTATATCCTGCAGTTATGAGTGGGGGGTTTATATGCTGCAGTAATGGGTGGGAGGGTTATATCCTGCAGTAATGAGTGGGGGGTTTATGACCTGCAGTAATGAGTGGGGGGTTATATCCTGCAGTAATGATTGGGGGGTTTATATCCTGCAGTAATGATTGGGGGGTTTATATCCTGCAATAATGATTGGGGGGTTTATATCCTGCAGTAATGGGTGGGGGGTTTATATCCTGCAGTAATGAGTGGGGGGTTTATATCCTGCAGTAATGAGTGGGGGGTTATATCCTGCAGTAATGATTGGGGGGTTTAAGTAGTGAGTTGTGACCAGCGGAGTCTGTAGCGTCAGAGTACTGTGCACCAGAGGTGGAAATCCAGGGGACATAAAGTAAAAGTCTCCCTCAGTATTTTCCTCCAATCGCCTGGATTTGCTCATTAACATAATTCTTCAGCGAGGAGGTAGAACACATTAGTGAAATCAGCTTTCTCAGTCTATAGGTGGATGAAACACATGGTAGGACTTGTGTACTTCATGTCCCCTGGATTTCCAACTCTGCAGTGCTCTGTGTTACTGTGGTAAACCCTAAAGTCAGGCAACTCCAAACGTTTGGTTTGTTCTGTACCCCAGTTCACAGGAGAACCTGCCCATTGTCCTCAGGTACCCTTTGGACGGGTGAGAGGTAAGCGCCGTTTGAGAATGTAACATTCAAAATTGAAAAGCCTGAGAAAGTGTAAAATGCATGATTGTACACACTGTCTCGGGTTCAGAGAGAGAAGGTGGCTGACCAATGGGAAGTCGGGACAGAGAAAATGATTGACAGCCGTGGTGAAGGCTGAAAACGTACTGAGGGTGAGCGGTTACTGTGATCTCCATACAGGTAAGAGCGCAAGGCAGAGATCCACCTGTGCCGAGGTCCCGCTGCACTAATACACGATGTGCGTTTCGACGATTTTCTGTGACTGGATTAAAATTCTGTCTACGCCAGAGGCCTGTGTTCTTTCGAAACTGAATAATGGCCGGTCCGGTCCGGTCCGTGTTGACTGGCTGGCAGCCCTGCAGGGGCGTTGCAGAATTTGCTTTGTGTCGAACTATCCCTTTAAATGATCTGGATGTTTCTGTCAGTACGCCATTTCTGCCAGCAGGGGGGACTCTTTCTTCCTGGTGTTTCCTGCTTTGTGTGTAACCTATTTGTGTGAAGAAATTGGCCATCTGCCATCCAGCTAAGAGCGGGGGAAAGTGGAACATTACACGCACTAAATTTCTATTTTTGTATTGTATTGTATTTTTTTATTCTCATTTGACAAATGAGATGTACCCTTCAGCTGTTTGACCTGCAGTGCACTTTAAACTTTAGTGCAATAACTTGTAACAAAAAAAGTTATCATAACCAAAATGTTTATGTTTAGTTTGAGAATGAGTTTTCTTCCTTCTCCCCTCCCCCACATTTAATCGTGTTTTTGGTGTCCCCCTTTGGCCAGTTTCTTAAACGGGTTTACGAGCTCCGAGCGCGTTCGGCCACGTACTGGCGGAATGTCCAAAGCTCCGGTGTGAAGCACTGTCTCGCTCGCCCCGCTGTGGTTACAGTCTCGTTTTAATGAAAACACTTCTCGTTTAATGAGCTAACCTGCCCCCAAGACTGCTTTTACAGCTCATAAGCGCCTCTCGTTAGGTATTAACTTTGCCGTTAATATTTTTGGGCCTGTACGTCCTGTGGGCCTGGACTGTCGAAGTTAAAGAATAAATAAGTTGCGGGGCGAATGAATGCTGATATACGTTTCATATTAAACGGGAGTCGAGTTCTTCCCAAGTACATAAATTGGTCATTTATCTTAGTTGGAGCACCACCCTATAACGCACAACTTCAAACAAATTAGAGTTTTGGTTGTATAGTCTCCAGTAAAGCGGAGTTCTCAAAAATTTTCTTTTGATGGATCCCAGGGGGCTGGTTTAGGACCCTCATTTAATCTTACTGCAGTTTTTCACAAAATTAAATCTGTGTTATATATAGTAATCATAAGGTTGCTGTCCAGTTAAACTACCTAATTTATTGAAAGACTCAAGTTTTCAAACATGAGCCATTAAACCACATCTGGTGAAAATAATTGGTGGAGACAGCGTACAAGGCACACGTATACAGTGGACAAAAGAGTCCTGGCTGATTTTTAGGGAGCAGTTCAGGCCTTGGCTGTGTTTTATGTAGCAGTTAGGACCTTGGTTGTTTTTTAGGGAGCAGTTAGGACCCTGGTTGTTTTTTAGGGAGCAGTTAGGACCCTGGTTGTTTTTTAGGGAGCAGTTAGGACCTTGGCTGGTAAGGTCTTCCTGTCAGGGAGGTTAAGTCTTTGAGCTCTCAGGGGTTTACCTGTCATCCTAAACCTGAACATTTCCACACTCTGGTTGATCTGTGGCAGCGTGACTCTCTGCACAATGGGACAGGATCCCGCTGCAGCCCTGCAGTCCTGGGTTTCAGTCGTCAGACAAAACAGAGCGATCCTGAGCGTCACGCCAAGATGGGATCCTCTCATCCCACTGCCACAGGAAGACACACACACATTCACACACACATTCACACACACACACACACACACATTCACACACATTCACACACACACACACACACACACACACAAGCATACACTAGCATACATACATTCACACATGCACACACACACACACACACACACACACTCAGACACGCATTCTTGCATACACACAGACACTCACGTATGCACTTATACACACACACACACATATACAGACTTGCATAATCATGCAGACATATAGATATAGATACACATAATTAATTTAATCTATTGCACATGTCTATCGGCACCTCCACACTTTATATTTAATACTCCTACTCCTACTGTCCATATCTGGAACTGCTGCTAGTGTTTTACCGCTATGTATATTTATATTTGTTATTCTTGCCCTTATTTGACTTTTTTTTTTTTTTAACAATTTTATATATGTTTTTGTTTTTGTTTGTTTTTAATGCCTACTACATAGTTGTTGCTTGCCATGTCCTAAGAATTTCATTGTTCAGAATGACCTTGTGTTATACTGTGCACTTGATAAATAAAAACACTTTGACTTTGACTTTGACATACACACACACACATGTTTTTTTACATAGACACATACACACTTGCATACTCTTATATACATACAGACACACACATCCATACACAGACACACTCGCATACACACACACACTCACAGACACACATATACACACTTGAATACTTATATACACACACACAGTCAGAGCTTAGGTGTGAAAGGGGTGTAATGTAGCGCTGGTATTGTATGTTTAATTTCCTAACCTTGCTGAGGAGCTACACTGCTCCTAAAGCTGCTTCCTTACAAAGGAGGTGCCTGGATGATTGGTCTACAGAGGAGGTGCCTGGATGATTGGTCTACAGAGGAGGTGCCTGGTTGAAATATGGGGGAAAAAGAGCATTTGTAATTGTTCTTGAAATGTTTGTATGTGTATGTATGGTATATATGTACGTTTTATGTGTTATACTTGTTGTTTTTTTTTGTTTTTTTTAACTTTGTATTGCTTTTAACTTTGTATTGCCGCAGGGCCCCCCTGGAAAAGAGATTTCGGTCTCAGTGGGTCCCCCCCCCTGCTAAAATAGAGGTTTGAATGAATGAATGATTGGTCTACAGAGGAGGTACCTGGATGATTGCTCTACATTCATTCAAGAGCTAATTGTAACCTGTATACATTACTTAGTAAACGTTGTTCTGTTAATCTTTAAAAGTGATGATTACCTACTGGAATTCACATTCGGTCGTAGATCTTTTTTTTGGGGGGGGGGGGGGGGGCAATGAAGGTTCCTAGAACACGTAAAATCAGCTCTCTCCCAACCCCCCACGCCCTGTTGCTGTTCAGCTTCAAATGATCTTCAGACTTTGGGTGTGTCCCAATACTCAAAAAATGCACCCTTCTTTCCTCCACCAACACCTCCTTTCCTCCGTGCCCCAGAAACTGATCTTTGTGCCCTAATCTAATGTTGCTGATTTGGCTGCATATCACTTACAAATAGTTACAAATTGATTAATGTAGAATGTAGCAAGAAATATCCACCAATCACCATGGCTGTTGTTCAATTAGTTGTTACCAGTGTCCTCCGTGATTGGTGGAGCTTGTTTCTGTTTTTTTTTACGGTAAGAGTATCCTCATATGTTGTTCACCAGAAGGAACACTTTATTCAAAATGGTGATGGAGGCATACTTGCACACTAATGCCCAAATATTTCAGTTTAAAAAATATGCTGTTCTTGTCTGCGTGTTTAAGGGACGTGATTCTCCGGAACTGGTCTGGTAACTATCCAGCTGTAACTGGATCTTGTTAAAAATATTGTTAGACAGTGGTCCACAGCTCTGTTCCTCGAGAGCCATTTTTGTTTTTAACTTAAAATGAGCAACCAATCCAGACCCAAATATCCAGGTGAGGTGAACTACATGTGTAATCAATAGCTTTAAGTGGTCATATAAGTTGCTGAGTAACATCAAAAATCAGCACAATACATCATATCTCCAAGACCAACGTTGTAGATCCCTGGGTTAGCGGATGTTAGCGTGAATGTTTCTGGGAGCACAGGGCTTGCTTCCTGTCTCTGATATCCAGCGCCATGCTAATCGTTACTCGCAGAGAGCTGCAGCACTGGTGGATATGAAGGTCTGTGGGAATCTGGCACTGCTTGTGTAATACCCATTATTGCCTGCAGAGGGCAGAAGTGTGCACGCGCCTCATTAGAATGTTGGGCTCATTCAGACAGACAGAGAGAGGGTGGGAGGGAAAGGAGGAGGGAGCTTTTTCTCTCTTCCAGAGTGTAAATTGACATCATTAATTTTTCAGAGGTATTAATTAACCTCTGAGAAAGTGGTGAGGTGTTGTTTTGAGGGTCAGAGTTAGTGGGTGGGCTAACGCTCCGGGACCGCCGGCGTACATCTTTCACTCAAACCCCAGTAACCCTGTGGATGCCCTCACACACTCGCACGTCCCCCAGTAAAATATACATGCATATCCTGTCGGATGTATTCCACTTTTAAGGTTTACTATCCATTTTTAGATTATTCAGCCTGTTTATTTACGTTAATTTATGTAGCCTGCTGTAGGCTACTCAGGCCACCATTTTAAAACAAGCATTTCGCTAATTGTGGTTGCTTAGATAGGCCTATCGTTAGTTTGGGGGAATTAAATTGGTTGCCTTGCTTTTTAAAATCTGGATGTTTCATAGGATGTTGGACATTCATGGCAACAACAACAAAAAGCTCTAATTAAAATTGCAGTAGAAATCAGGAGGGAAATTCTGCGTGTTTTCATCGCTTCTTTGGCCATTCTTCCCGCTCCTCTTATATCACGGTTGATGAATGTAGTATCATATTCACAGTAGACAACGTGATGAAGCTCCCCTTGGCAGTTCTGATCGTAAAGCATGCCTGGAGAATTAGCGTGAAATGGGTAATTATACTGGAAATGTGGATTGCCCTGGCGTTGCTTTGTGGAAGCTGCGTGGGCGAGGTCAGTCTGTTTGTCGGCGATAGGCATGTAATGGCTCGGCTCCTGTTGCGTCGGCACTGCCCTGTCGGCGGCGGTAAACATAAACCCGCGCGCTTCGCAGAGAGAGCGTAGCGGCTGAAGCGGTTATCGCGGTGTTGGTCTGCGTTTAAGCGGGTAATCCTCTTCTGTTGCTCTAGTGCTGTGTTCCCAGTTCTGTTTCTCATTTTTCCCTCATTCTTCTCTCCCCGTCTGATCTCCCAGCACACGCCTTGGGCAAAGATTTCCGTGGGAAGGCAGGAGTAGCACAGGAATTTTTTTGATTAGCCTCGACCAATCCGAAGGGCTTACAGGTGAACTATCAGACTCCTTTAAACCTCTCTACCCAGAACGATCATCCTGCTGAGAGTAAAGGTCATTTTCAAAAAGAAAAAAAGTTCCTTATGTAGCTACATTGATCCTCAGAGCGGTTTTGATCAGATTAGATTTATTTTCAGATCAGTACAGTAGTTTCCCTGCCCTCCCCTGAGACACAAAGACAAAACTGCGCTTTTGTTTGCAGACCCTGCGACGAAACTGCGATGATAAAATGCACACACTGCCCCCCACCCCACGGGTTTCACAACCGGTGTACTCATTCACCCCGAGCGCACTTCCTGATGTCACTCGGGAAGCATTTCTCTGAATCGCGCTCTCTCACACACACTCAGGCAGGTGCTGAAGGGCACGGGAATTCCACAGGAATTCCACTGTCACATTCCTTTGGAATCCGCCCCCCCCCCAAAAAAAAAGACACTCCTGAGATAGTCCAGGCAGCACATAATATCTGTGCTGCCACTCAAGAGCTCTGCAATAAACGGAGCGGTTCAAAACATGAGAGATCAGAGCGCTTAAGACCAAGGGGATTACTCTGTATCAAGGCTGTTCACCTGGCAACCCAGGGGCCAAATGCTATCCCCCCATATAGAGGAACTCTTAGCTCTTTGATGGCTGCACATTAATGCATAAGATTTGCAAGAATTGTCTTATTATTATTATTACCTCTACCACAATATGTCATCTGCATGTCGCTCAGTTCTCTCCCAGACTGACAGCCAATTCTATCTCCTTCTGTCTAAAGTTGTTAAGTAGGTGAAATGTTCTCTAAATGTAGTGTACTTAAAGTCCTGGGATGATATGATTATTTCTTTTTGGAAAATGTTCATCTGGATTTCTGGTTTCTGATCCTGAGTTAGTCTCAAGATTAATCAAGAAAAAAAATTGCAAACTCTCAACAGTTCCCTCAGAAAGCTTTAATTATTATTTTTTTTATTAAAAGCAAACTGTGCATCAGCCTGTCACTGGAAGAGCACTGCCTTATATTAAGCACAGAGTGGGCGGGGCTACCACATGCTGTCAATCACGGGCCATGTAAGCAAATCATAAGAGTTCATACATTCCCTCTCCCACCACTGCCTTCAGTAATGTTTTATAAATGGTGCTTTAAAAAATACATTAAAAAAGCGGAATCTACAACAATATATTTTAAATAATGTGGACCTTTCAGGAAGTATAAATATGTTTCTCAGCAGTATGGTTTTTAAAACATCATATTGCAATACCTGAAAGCAGCCTGTAAGAGCGCCGTCCACATGCTCGTCGCGAGCCGCGACGTCGGTGGTTCCAATCTGGCCTTTGTTGCATGTCTCATCCTCTCTCTCTCGCTCACCATTCTTCCTCTCTCTCTCGCTCACCATTCTTCCTCTCTCTCTCGCTCACCATTCTTCCTCTCTCTCTACACTGCTGTCCAATAAAGCTGAAAAGCCCTAAAATATAACTTCAAAAAGAAAGTGGCAATAATTTACATACAGTATTTTTTCCATACATTGTAATGTGTTGTTGATATATATTTATTCCAATATACTGTAGTATATTTCCTCTCCATAGGAGGTCAGTCAAACTGTTTGCAGACATGAATAGGTGTAGGTACTGGTGTCTGTACGTTGTGACAGACGGTATGTAAGGAACAGCTTTGATATAGCACATGAAGCAGACACATAGCACCTGTTATAACAGCTCATTGGCGAGAGGAAGCGACGCGTCTTCATCACCATATGTCTCACTGGCTCACTGCAGATTATAAAACACAACGCTAATACAGGAAGGAACACGTTGCCTGAAACCTTCCCACAATGCACCAGGGCACCTTTGGATCATGTATATATTTGTTTGCCCTGCTCCCTTTCTCCTCAACCCTGCTTTTTTGCATCGGATGATAAACTAGTCATTATAAAATGCTAAATCAAATGGAAATTGCATATCGTCCCTTCAATGGAGCGCATTGGATTAGCGCTTCGCTCTGTTCACGTCGGGGGAATGAGTCAACATTGCGCCCATTAGCCACAGTTCTGGGGACAATATCCATTTGCCTGTTTGAAGCCGAAGCCTTCCCAGAATGCACCTCACTCCTCCATCACACCAGCCTGATCTGGGGGCGGGTGGGCGGGGGGGAGGGGAGGGGGCTGTTCCACATCTGTGCTTCTCGTTGCCATGGTTAAGTGCCGTTTGTGACGTAGCTCCTCCTAGGTGCTTGTGTGTGAATCATCTCCGCCCGAGCGCTCCGACGTGTCTGCACAGCCCACCCTTAAAGTCAGAAATGAGGCGCTTCAGCCGAGCGCAAACGACGCTGCTCGTCCTCAACATGCCTCCCCGTTTCTTCATCAAAACATCTCAAATATGTATCATCTGTAGGGCTTGTGTGTTTTTATTTACCAACAGTTAATATTGCTTCATCTTTTATTTACCTATAAAAATTATTTGTATTTATCTTTTCAACTGGACACATTGGAATAACTTTTCTAAATAATAATAGCTACATGTTTACATCATTAATAAGGACTAACATACTCTAAGCTTTAGGATTTAGAATGATCTTATTATGGAAGAATCTGAATGCTTTTATGCTGGTTTGTCTTTCCCAGCAGTAGTTGACTTCCTTCGCTCGCTCATAGCTTATGCTGAAGACCCTTAACCCTTTGAAGAGTTGGTTTTTTGGAAGTCCGTGAACATTCTCATCACATTTGTGTGATCTTACACCTTAAAGGGTTAAATGATGCAGAAACCTGCCCCTCACCAAACCTGTGTCACGGCTTGCACGTGATGTCACTGCTCGGAACACAGCTGGTCACCTGTGGGTTAGGGATTAGGCGGCTGATTGACAGACTCTCAGATGAAACGGGCTGCACAGGTGTGCGTAATCCAATTACAAAGTGCTATGAGTGCTGAAATCGCGTCGCAGGCGTTATGTGCAATCTCAGGGGGCTCGGCAGAAATAAACATGGCTCTGTGCTGTAATCACGGTCAGGGGCTCAAAGAGTCACGCCTTAAAGAAGACGTGGCGACCTCCTTCCTGCCCAGTGGCGCCGCCAAGGGGTGGCCAGGGGGGGCCATGGCCACCCTGATAAAATCACTGGCCCCCCCTCGCGGCTCGCGAGTCGCATATGCATAATATGCTTCCGAGTCTGCATAATATGCTTCTATCTGATATTTTACATTAGGTACTATTCATTTAAATCAATAATGTATAATTTTTGTATATAATGTATATTTTTTATATACTACAACAACATAATAGAATTCCTGAAATTCAGTTATGGCTTTTGGTTTTCGTGTGCCACCCCAAGATTTTCAATGCCCGCCCCCGGCCCCCCCTATGAAAAATTTCTGGGGGCGCCACTGTTCCTAACGCCGGCCGACGGGGTTATGTAGCGCAAACACTCAGCAATACACAGGGAATTGAATCGTGTGAGGGTACCATTGGCTACCAAATTTGGAGAAAATGGGGAAAAATCTGAATTTATAACAAATAAAAAAGGGTTAGTCAAAGACTAGATGAAACCAATTAATCAGTACCACAACCGTTAGTAGCTGTCAGAAATGAAAAGGACAACATCATGATTAGTGCCATATTAGGTGCAAGGGTTGAGGGTATGTGTCGTGCTTAATGTAGCCGTGGTAGCAATGGCATCTTTCCACACCTGTCTATGGCCACTGGAAAGTGAGCTGAACTGTGTACTCTGCACATATACAGGTAAAAAATTTGAATATCGTGAAAAAGTTCAATATTTTTTGTCACTCATTTCAGAAAGTGAAACTCATATATTATATAGATTCATTACACAGAGTGAAATATTTCAAGCCTTTATTTCTTGTAATTTTGATGATTATGGCTTACAGCTAATGAAACCCAAAATTCAGTGTCTCAGAAAATTAGAATATTTTGCTTTAACATATTTTAAAAGTATCATATTTAATATTTGGTCGCATATCCTTTGCATGCTGTTACTTCCTGAAGTCTGTGACCAATCAACATCAAAAGACTCTCGATATCTTATTTTCAGGTACTGTTACAAACGATACTATAACCTCTCTGCATTTGAACTGATCTCTATGGGAATTGGGGGGTGAGACTAGATTCAGCTGTAACAGTATTACACTGGTACAGTATGGAACACATGGCTGGCTAAATGGCTGTAAGTCATCAAGGGTCTGAGCTATCGAACGAGCCCCAAACCATCACTCTGTTGCCAGATATGGAGTAGATGTGGATGGATCCCTTTAAGGGTGGTTTCTCCTGACTTTTTTCCCCATAGAGTTCTATAGGAAAATTAGGAGAAATAACCCTTGCAGTGATCCATCCCCCCCCCCCCCCCCCCTCTTATCTATTACAACGCTGGAGATATTACTGCAATATAAAATCTAGAATAGTTTTTTATTTTTTAAACATTCCTTGATTACATTTTTGTTCATCCAGAATCACCATCAACATGTTTTATTGTTTTTATTTTTTATAAGTTCAAGTAAAAACAATTTTTGAAAAACGTCTAGTTTGGAAGTAGGCTAATGACGTATAGCCTACTGCAAAATTTTAATTCGGGTGTATATATTTACTTTTTTTTTTTTGCCTCCATTTTTCAACTTCAGCACTCTCGTAAGAAATTTGGCTCTAGATTGCCTCTAGGATAGGCTGCGCGCGCTTTTTTTTCAGGCAAAACTCTCAAAGCGCGAGAAAACGTCTTTATTTGCGCATGCATTTCCCCCCTCGGTATTGCCCCCTGCCGAGATGTAGGTGGGCAGTCTGCGGGTACGGGAGAGTGTGTGTGTGTGTGTGTGTGTGTATGTATGTTGGGTGCGGGAGACGGGAGGTCATTTCGTTCGCGCTCAGCAGCTGATAATAGAAGAGCTCCATCAACACGTGCGGAAAGCGGGCGCGAGCGAACTGGGTGACAGCCACGGGAACCAGGTCCTGGCTGACAGCCAGCGGGAGCCAGCCGCTACGTGGGGCGAATTTTAATAGGGAGTCAAGCGAGGGCGGCTGGCTCGCCAGTAACTTGAGTGGGGGGCTGGGGAGCCTGTAGCTAGTCTAGCAATTGGAAGTGGGTATTGGTGCTCCCGTCAGCAATACAATAAATAAATAAATTAACTAATTCTAAGCCAGAGGACAGGGGGTAAAATAATAGCGGTACCATCAATTTTCACACAGTGTGCCGAAATCAGATCGGTGAGATGGCTCTGTGCCCGGTGTTTGAGTGCAAGAAATCCACACAGGCTGGCGGTGAAGGGTATTTTCAGTGGCCGGGTTGCCGCTGGTGAGGGAGGAATCGCGCGCGCACCGCCTTTTAAACCGATGTCTGCTTTTCTATGAAGGTCACGGACAAGCACGGCATTGTTACCGGAGAAAGGGGCTTGGAACAGCGAGTCTCTCGCAGTAGAAATTCATCTCGATCATCCGTCAGTCAGATTTTTTTAGCCATCAGATAAAAAATGGAACGAAAAGGGGGAAGGAGCACGAGAGATAGTAACATGTAATGCACACACAAAATTAGCCTGATTGATCTTCATTGGTATATTTACCTGTTTATGGCAACCCTGCGTCTTCGTTTTAGGCTACTTTTCAAACATTCGGTTATGTTTCACTGAGCGCTCTCAGGAATACACAACGCATAACAACGACAAACACACAGTTGTCGCCTCCTTTCCTTCAACAGTAATACAATTATTTGACGAGAAATATATGGCTTTGGCTGTCCACGATAACTGTCTGAAACAAAGACAACGCACGACCAATAGCGAGCGACCCGTAGGACGGAATGAGGAAATAAGCCACGTAATTTGATGCGGCTCATTGGAATATAGCGCACTGTGAAGCCGTTACTGCGGAAAACCAAAAAGATGGAAAAGCAGAGATAGAAGCGAGATTTAGGCACCCGCTGCCGGTGTTCAGGAGAAATAAGACTAACACGGTCACACTTTGTTTTCTGGGTCAATTTACGATGGTAGAAAACGATGTAAGAATGTATTGCTGCATAATAACTTATTATTGTTATTATTATTATTATTACTACTAGAAATTGTTCTGGGTGTTAATATAGTCGTATGTGCCACCTGGTACAAGACTGTACTATTTCAAAATGATAATACCTGATGTGGCAGATTTATATTTTTAAAAGACTGTTTTTAAAGACTAAATTATCTCACAATATAAATTTTGACTAAATTGTAATCATCCATTTACCCTTTCTCACTAACTGATGCAAACCCTTCATCAAACTGCAATTCATTTTTATGTTATATGTTATGTCACATATAGCAAACACTTTGCTGTCAAGAAAACTAGAATCACTCTGTTTATTAGTAAGAAACATTAACACGGTTTAGCGTTTCTGACGAGTTATGTGCTCAATTAACAAAACCCCACTGACTTCACTCCATGTTTACTGAAAATCAAAGGTTCATAGACCCCACCCCCCCCCTACCCCAACTGCCTCTGAGTACTGTGATAAGTCTTACTTTGTTGTAGTGATACAGCGTGACTTCAAATTCAGCATTCAGAAGCACTGAGCCTGGGGCGAAGCACTGAGTATGAGGTGAAGCATGGACAGAGGTTCACTTCAGGACACTGGTGTTGTTCTGCAACAGGAGAAGCTTGCTAATTCAGCCGCCATTCGCGCGCTGTAGACAGACATCTGCAGCTATGTGGCAACAGTCACGAGCGCGCACGTGTTCCCACATCATCGCACATCTTTTCCAGTATCAATCAATACAGACTCAGAAACCTGCCTTTACAGACTGCATGAGTTCCCAGCACTAAGGCACACACATCCATAGCATTCCGGCCACCCCAACAACTCTTAACTTGTTGTCAGGCTTTACTTTGCTTTATCTGTCAATGTTCATGCATCTCCTATAACATTTGTAAGACTTGCATATATTGCCAATGAAGTTGTCAATGGTTATTGATTAGAAAATCTGCCAAATTATATTTGTTATTATTGTTGTTGTTGCTGTTATTATTATTTAAAAACAATGTAACAGAACTTTGTAATCTGAATTGAGAATAAATGAAATCTAAATAACAATGTAATTGCCCATATATTTGTCTGGACACACAGTAAACACCATGTAGCCCCCACCGATAGATTCTGTGATCATATTCCTTCTGTGAGTGCCGCTCAATGACTATGTCTATTGGTAGTCAATTGGAAATAATGTTTGGATCAATTGGGATAACACACGGTATTGATTTCTTTTGTCAGGCAAAATGGCCGCCCTTTGTGTTGAAAATGTGTGAGTGGTTTCTTGTCTGGGGAGGTTGTACATGACTATCTAGCAACTTCAGCTTATTTGTTTACCTTTACAAACTATATCAAGGAAAATGTATGTGTGTTTTATGTATCCATGTGCATTTGGTTTAAACAGGAAATAAAAATACATTCAGCTGATCTGTCACAAAGTCGATAATATTGTTTTGGTGCTCCGTTAGATTTCTCGGACTGATAACGAGTGCGGTTTAGATTAGATCCTACCTTAAATGACTGAAGGACACGTAGGCCGAACATCCCTGTTTGTTGTCTCATTACGCCCGGTCTCTCTCCGGCAGTGCGGCTTTGAGCAGTAAGCCCAGTGCATTAGTTACATGCAGTTAATTCAGAAGTGCTGGGCGGTGAGATCCACGGGGTCATTTCACTTTAAATCATTTGTGTCTGTTGTTGTTGTATTTTTTACATTAAGGTGGGTGTTACAAATCGATGGCGGGTGAAGTGAGTAGCGATGTTGAATAATGCTCTATAAATACAAACATTTATTATTATTATTATTATTAACAATGATTGCTATAATAATGCTATTAACAATAATAAGGATATCAATAATAATATTAATATTATTTAAAGATGTTTATTCTATTCTATCAGCTGTGTCAATAGAGCCTTGTGAGATCAGGATTACATTATCAGATAAAATACAACTGGCAACAGTTGTATTTGTTTAGCTGTTGTGATAGCAAGCAGGGGCCAGACGCTGTCGTGTGTGAAATTGCTATCCAGCTGGAAAGTTCAGGGTACATGCAAGTCTGAAATGTTTAATGTCTAACTAGTCTTGTGTGAGGTTGGTACGTGCATGTTTAATGTCTAACTAGTCTTGTTTGAGGTTGGTACGTGTATGTTTAACGTCTAACTAGTCTTGTGTTAGGTTGGTACGTGCATGTTTAACATCTAACTAGTCTTGTGTGAGGTTGGTATGTGCATGTTTAACGTCTAACTAGTCTTGTGTGAGGTTGGTATGTGCATGTTTAACGTCTAAATAGTCTTGTGTGAGGTTGGTACGTGCATGTTTAACATCTAACTAGTCTTGTGTGAGGTTGGTATGTGCATGTTTAATATCTAACTAGTCTTGTGTGAGGTTGGTACGTGTATGTTTAACGTCTAATTAGTCTTGTGTGAGGTTGGTACGTGCATGTTTAACATCTAACTAGTCTTGTGTGAGGTTGGTATGTGCATGTTTAACGTCTAACTAGTCTTGTGTGAGGTTGGTATGTTTAACGTCTAACTAGTCTTGTGTTAGGTTGGTACGTGCATGTTTAACGTCTAACTAGTCTTGTGTTAGGTTGGTATGTGTATGTTTAACGTCTAACTAGTCTTGTGTTAGGTTGGTACGTGCATGTTTAACGTCTAACTAGTCTTGTGTGAGGTTGGTATGTGTATGTTTAACGTCTAACTAGTCTTGTGTTAGGTTGGTACGTGCATGTTTAACGTCTAACTAGTCTTGTGTGAGGTTGGTATGTGTATGTTTAACGTCTAACTAGTCTTGTGTTAGGTTGGTACGTGCATGTTTAACATCTAACTAGTCTTGTGTTAGGTTGGTATGTGTATGTTTAACGTCTAACTAGTCTTGTGTGAGGTTGGTATGTGGATGTTTAACGTCTAACTAGTCTTGTGTTAGGTTGGTACGTGCATGTTTAACGTCTAACTAGTCTTGTGTGAGGTTGGTATGTGTATGTTTAACGTCTAACTAGTCTTGTGTGAGGTTGGTACGTGCATGTTTAATGTCTAACTAGTCTTGTGTGAGGTTGGTATGTGCATGTTTAATGTCTAAATAGTCTTGTGTTAGGTTGGTATGTGCATGTTTAATGTCTAAATAGTCTTGTGTTAGGTTGGTATGTGCATGTTTAATGTCTAAATAGTCTTGTGTTAGGTTGGTATGTGCATGTTTAATGTCTAAATAGTCTTGTGTGAGGTTGGTATGTGCGTGTTTAACGTTTAAATAGTCTTGTGTGAGGTTGGTATGTGCATGTTTAACGTCTAAATAGTCTTGTGTTAGGTTGGTATGTGCATGTTTAATGTCTAAATAGTCTTGTGTGAGGTTGGTATGTGCATGTTTAATGTCTAAATAGTCTTGTGTTAGGTTGGTATGTGCATGTTTAATGTCTAAATAGTCTTGTGTGAGGTTGGTATGTGCATGTTTAACGTCTAACTAGTCTTGTGTGAGGTTGGTATGTGCATGTTTAACGTCTAACTAGTCTTGTGTGAGGTTGGTATGTGCGTGTTTAATGTCTAAATAGTCTTGTGTGAGGTTGGTATGTGCATGTTTAATGTCTAAATAGTCTTGTGTGAGGTTGGTATGTGCATGTTTAATGTCTAAATAGTCTTGTGTTAGGTTGGTATGTGCATGTTTAATGTCTAAATAGTCTTGTGTGAGGTTGGTTTCCTGCAATCTGGGCTCAAGCAAGTTTTCGCCAGCATGTTGCATCACATGGGCTGAGTCGGCTTGAATGGCCTCCTCCAGTTGGAGTCCCACGAACGTGAGATTGTGATTCAACAGAGAAAGTAAGTCACCAGTGGTTCATTCATGAGGAACACCTGGGTACGTTGGGTGGGCTTATCTCGCATCAGAGCGTCAGACTGCGGGACACCAATCTGACAGACTACAGCTTTGCTTTTCTAGACACGCTTTCGACAGTAAGAGGACCTGGTGTCGAGACTAGTCAGCCAGTTGAGACTTAACACCTCGTTTTGATGACAACTGGTCACCCGCCGGTCGATTTGGAATGTCCACTTCCAGGCCATGATCCTCACAAACAAAGATTACCTGCCTAGTGACTAATTGTTCACTGGCGTTTTAATAAAAGCACGTAACATTAGCTTTTAACCGTACTTATCACTGACAATTTATGAGGTATTGTAGTCTACATTTGCACATTGCACATCATTTAAAAAACATTTTGACATTTTTTCTATATTTATATTTGTGTGTTGTATATGTTATGTTGACACCTGCATCAAGAGAAGTTCTTTGTACATTTTGTGTTTTGGGAATAAAGTTTCTGTGCACTTCTTTCTGATGACTGCTTGTAACGGCAGTGTCCTCTGTAAATATTTGGAACGCATTAAAAGCGTGTGGCCTCATCCGAAGCACATACCACCAGTCTTTTGGTGATCTTACTGGTTTTCTGGAGATGTTGCTGGTGATCTTACTGGATTTCTGGAGACATTGCTGGTGATCTTACTGGATTTCTGGAGATGTTGCTGGTGATCTTACTGGATTTCTGGAGACATTGCTGGTGATCTTACTGGATTTCTGGAGATGTTGCTGGTGATCTTACTGGATTTCTGGAGACATTGCTGGTGATTTTACTGGATTTCTGGAGATGTTGCTGGTGATCTTACTGGATTTCTGGAGACATTGCTGGCGATCTTACTGGATTTCTGGAGACATTGCTGATGATCTTACTGGATTTCTGGAGATATTGCTGGTGATCTTACTGGTTTTCTGGAGATGTTGCTGGTGATCTTACTGGTTTTCTGGAGATGTTGCTGGTGATCTTACTGGTTTTCTGGAGATGTTGCTGGTGATCTTACTGGTTTTCTGGAGATGTTGCTGGTGATCTTACTGGATTTCTGGAGACATTGCTGGTGATCTTACTGGATTTCTGGAGACATTGCTGGCGATCTTACTGGTTTTCTGGAGATGTTGCTGGTGATCTTACTGGATTTCTGGAGACATTGCTGGTGATCTTATTGGATTTCTGGAGACATTGCTGGTGATCTTACTGGATTTCTGGAGATGTTGCTGGTGATCTTACTGGATTTCTGGAGACATTGCTGGTGATCTTACTGGATTTCTGGAGACATTGCTGGTGATCTTACTGGATTTCTGGAGATGTTGCTGGTGATCTTACTGGATTTCTGGAGACATTTTTGGTGATCTTACTGGATTTCTGGAGACATTGCTGGTGATCTTACTGGATTTCTGGAGATGTTGCTGGTGATCTTACTGGATTTCTGGAGACATTGCTGGTGATCTTACTGGATTTCTGGAGACATTGCTGATGATCTTACTGGATTTCTGGAGATATTGCTGGTGATCTTACTGGTTTTCTGGAGATGTTGCTGGTGATCTTACTGGTTTTCTGGAGATGTTGCTGGTGATCTTACTGGATTTCTGGAGACATTGCTGGTGATCTTATTGGATTTCTGGAGACATTGCTGGTGATCTTACTGGATTTCTGGAGATGTTGCTGGTGATCTTACTGGATTTCTGGAGACATTGCTGGTGATCTTACTGGATTTCTGGAGACATTGCTGGTGATCTTACTGGATTTCTGGAGATGTTGCTGGTGATCTTACTGGATTTCTGGAGACATTTTTGGTGATCTTACTGGATTTCTGGAGACATTGCTGGTGATCTTACTGGATTTCTGGAGATGTTGCTGGTGATCTTACTGGATTTCTGGAGACATTGCTGGTGATCTTACTGGATTTCTGGAGACATTGCTGGTGATCTTACTGGATTTCTGGAGACATTGCTGGTGATCTTACTGGATTTCTGGAGACATTGCTGGTGATCTTACTGGATTTCTGGAGACATTGCTGGTGATCTTACTGGATTTCTGGAGACATTGCTGGTGATCTTACTGGATTTCTGGAGACATTGCTGGTGATCTTACTGGATTTATGGAGACATTGCTGGTGATCTTCCGTAGACAACTGGCCACCTCCGCCTGTGCCTGCGGATATCAGCTGATCCACACCCGATAACTTCCACGCCAGGGGCAAGTCAGGAAGAGCCATCTGCCCCCTGGTCCACTCCGGCGATTTGAATCACAGCACTTCCCTGCTCAGCCCTCGCTCCACGACTCAAACTGTGATTAATATCGCTGCTCATTGCAAAGCGGAGAGCTACACTTTCATAGGCTCTTTATTTTTATTTTAAAGCTTTCACTGTCCTTTAGCTGCTTATCTGCACAATATACCCATAAGTCATTGGGTTCTTTCAGACCAAACCAGCCAGGAAATAATATGCTTATGTGTTTTTTTGGTTTGTTTTGTGGATGTAGTAGAGCACTATAGTATAAAGGCTGTGTGGTTGTTTGAAAGTCCATCAGTAGCAGACTAACGGTGAAACAGACGCTCACGCTTGATGACTGCGAGCCTCAGATTTAGCTGCTGCCAGCCAATCTGTGGCACTTGGCTTTTGCCGACTCAAGTTTTGAAAAAGCATCAATGAAACATTAATGAGTGTCTTAACAGTCAATGGACAGGTGACTCAATTTCTTAGAGATGAAGCACGGCCTGGTTTGTGTATATATATATATATCTATCTAATGATTCTTTTATAATTCACCTCAAATAGCACAGACTCCAAAGTGCCTAATTTGGACAGCATTAACGTCCCCATTGGATTATCCTGTTTGAAGGATTACTGCAGACAGGCTGTCATTACTGAGTGTCTCATGAATATTGATGCGTCATTACCCTGGCCGTTCCCATGACTCCTCACCCTGGCTGCTGTGACTCTGGCGGGGTCCGGCGCGCGGCTGAGAACCGCTTTTATTTATGGACTGGCGGAAGAGTGGAGATATGGACGGCCCCTTGTGTCAGCAACGGACCCTTCCCGGTGGAGAGCAGCTGGTCTGCGGAGAAAAATAAACTTAACCCTTCTGGGACAAATTATGTCCTCTCTCTCAATCTCTCACTCACTCACTCTCTCTCTCCGTCGGCAGCCAGGAACTGTTACTGTGGAAACCAGACACGGTATGTTATTTATGTGTAAGTGTAAGCGAAAATAAGAGGGTGTGGAGTGACACCTTCCTTGTTCATCATAAAGCCCGCATAGAATCCGCCAAAACGTGCAGTCAAACCATTAGACCTTTTACACAAGCGCATGACGGGAGAAGAACCTTCCGCAGATTATCACCAGGAAGGGTCTTCACCTGGCAGGATGCAAACCATCGACCATTTGTGTTCTTGGATGTGGACTTCAAATGTGTGTCAGACTTCTGGAACTACTGCATTTGTTTTTTTTTGAAGGAGAAAAGCGAAACACGCTGAAACCAGATCTTAGAGGAATAC
Organism: Ilyophis sp. 1 JC-2022; assembly: GCA_022702515.1. Classification (NCBI taxonomy): domain Eukaryota; kingdom Metazoa; phylum Chordata; class Actinopteri; order Anguilliformes; family Synaphobranchidae; genus Ilyophis; species Ilyophis sp. 1 JC-2022. Next base: position 74,267,235 of record CM040395.1, on the reverse strand, counting down.
TAAATCTTTCCCATTTTTCCCCCTTCAGCACATGTGGCGTCAGAGTAAAGGAATGTATTTAAAAATGTAATTAAACCCACTCGCTATGTTTCTGTGATCAAAACATTAGCATTTAAATAGTGTGCACAGATCATTTGAATGTATGATTAACATAATTGTATTTGTATTTATAAATTAATTTGTTTGTGTGCTGCCGGGTCCTGGAATAATTTCCCCCAAATATTTTATATAAATTTAAATGAATTTAACGCTCTGTAAATGTTCATGAATTCAACGCTCTGTAAATGTTCATGAATTCAACGCTCTGTAAATGTTCATGAATTCAACGCTCTGTAAATGTTCATGAATTCAACGCTCTGTAAATGTTCATGAATTCAACGCTCTGTAAATGTTAATGAATTCAACGCTCTGTAAATGTTCATGAATTCAAGCTGAACAATAAGTAGCTCATGAACATTTTTCCATATCAGACCCCATGCAAATTTAGAGCTTTAGAGCCCCAGAGTAAATAAGGTGTGTGCGTGATAAACGCAGAACAAAGGTACAAAGGTAGGTTTTAAAGCACCCCGCACTAAAGGTTATGAGAGGTAATGTAGGGTATCTGTCTGTCATTAGCACCCTGCACTAAAGGCTATGAGAGGTAATGTAGGGTATCTGTCTGTCATTAGCACCCCGCACTAAAGGTTATGAGAGGTAATGTAGGGTATCTGTCTGTCATTAGCACCCTGCACTAAAGGCTATGAGAGGTAATGTAGGGTATCTGTCATTAGCACCCCGCACTAAAGGTTATGAGAGGTAATGTAGTAATGTAGGGTATCTGTCTGTCATTAGCACCCCGCACTAAAGGTTATGAGAGGTAATGTAGTAATGTAGGGTATCTGTCTGTCATTAGCACCCCGCACTAAAGGTTATGAGAGGTAATGTAGTAATGTAGGGTATCTGTCTGTCATGAGCACCCCGCACTAAAGGTTATGAGAGGTAATGTAGTAATGTAGGGTATCTGTCTGTAATTAGCACCCTGCACTAAAGGTTATGAGAGGTAATGTAGTAATGTAGGGTATCTGTCTGTCATTAGCACCCCGCACTAAAGGTTATGAGAGGTAATGTAGGGTATCTGTCTGTCATTAGCACCCCGCACTAAAGGTTATGAGAGGTAATGTAGGGTATCTGTCTGTCATTAGCACCCTGCACTAAAGGCTATGAGAGGTAATGTAGGGTATCTGTCATTAGCACCCCGCACTAAAGGTTATGAGAGGTAATGTAGTAATGTAGGGTATCTGTCATTAGCACCCTGCACTAAAGGTTATGAGAGGTAATGTAGTAATGTAGGGTATCTGTCTGTCATTAGCACCCCGCACTAAAGGTTATGAGAGGTAATGTAGTAATGTAGGGTATCTGTCTGTCATTAGCACCCTGCACTAAAGGTTATGAGAGGTAATGTAGTAATGTAGGGTATCTGTCTGTCATTAGCACCCTGCACTAAAGGTTATGAGAGGTAATGTAGTAATGTAGGGTATCTGTCTGTCATTAGCACCCCGCACTAAAGGTTATGAGAGGTAATGTAGGGTATCTGTCTGTCATTAGCACCCTGCACTAAAGGCTATGAGAGGTAATGTAGGGTATCTGTCATTAGCACCCCGCACTAAAGGTTATGAGAGGTAATGTAGTAATGTAGGGTATCTGTCATTAGCACCCTGCACTAAAGGTTATGAGAGGTAATGTAGTAATGTAGGGTATCTGTCTGTCATTAGCACCCCGCACTAAAGGTTATGAGAGGTAATGTAGTAATGTAGGGTATCTGTCTGTCATTAGCACCCTGCACTAAAGGTTATGAGAGGTAATGTAGTAATGTAGGGTATCTGTCTGTCATTAGCACCCTGCACTAAAGGTTATGAGAGGTAATGTAGTAATGTAGGGTATCTGTCTGTCATTAGCACCCTGCACTAAAGGTTATGAGAGGTAATGTAGGGTATCTGTCTGTCATTAGCACCCCGCACTAAAGGTTATGAGAGGTAATGTAGTAATGTAGGGTATCTGTCTGTCATTAGCACCCTGCACTAAAGGTTATGAGAGGTAATGTAGGGTATCTGTCTGTCATTAGCACCCCGCACTAAAGGTTATGAGAGGTAATGTAGTAATGTAGGGTATCTGTCTGTCATTAGCACCCTGCACTAAAGGCTATGAGAGGTAATGTAGGGTATCTGTCTGTCATTAGCACCCCGCACTAAAGGTTATGAGAGGTAATGTAGTAATGTAGGGTATCTGTCTGTCATTAGCACCCTGCACTAAAGGTTATGAGAGGTAATGTAGGGTATCTGTCTGTCATTAGCACCCCGCACTAAAGGTTATGAGAGGTAATGTAGTAATGTAGGGTATCTGTCTGTCATTAGCACCCTGCACTAAAGGCTATGAGAGGTAATGTAGGGTATCTGTCTGTCATTAGCACCCCGCACTAAAGGTTATGAGAGGTAATGTAGTAATGTAGGGTATCTGTCTGTCATTAGCACCCTGCACTAAAGGTTGAGAGGTAATGTAGTAATGTAGGGTATCTGTCTGTCATTAGCACCCTGCACTAAATGTTATGAGAGGTAATGTAGGGTATCTGTCTGTCATTAGCACCCCGCACTAAAGGTTATGAGAGGTAATGTAGTAATGTAGGGTATCTGTCTGTCATTAGCACCCTGCACTAAAGGCTATGAGAGGTAATGTAGGGTATCTGTCTGTCATTAGCACCCCGTACTAAAGGTTATGAGAGGTAATGTAGGGTATCTGTCATTAGCACCCTGCACTAAATGTTATGAGAGGTAATGTAGGGTATCTGTCTGTCATTAGCACCCCGCACTAAAGGTTATGAGAGGTAATGTAGTAATGTAGGGTATCTGTCTGTCATTAGCACCCTGCACTAAAGGTTGAGAGGTAATGTAGTAATGTAGGGTATCTGTCTGTCATTAGCACCCTGCACTAAAGGTTATGAGAGGTAATGTAGGGTATCTGTCTGTCATTAGCACCCCGCACTAAAGGTTATGAGAGGTAATGTAGTAATGTAGGGTATCTGTCTGTCATTAGCACCCTGCACTAAAGGCTATGAGAGGTAATGTAGGGTATCTGTCTGTCATTAGCACCCCGCACTAAAGGTTATGAGAGGTAATGTAGTAATGTAGGGTATCTGTCTGTCATTAGCACCCTGCACTAAAGGTTATGAGAGGTAATGTAGGGTATCTGTCTGTCATTAGCACCCCGCACTAAAGGTTATGAGAGGTAATGTAGTAATGTAGGGTATCTGTCTGTCATTAGCACCCTGCACTAAAGGCTATGAGAGGTAATGTAGGGTATCTGTCTGTCATTAGCACCCCGCACTAAAGGTTATGAGAGGTAATGTAGTAATGTAGGGTATCTGTCTGTCATTAGCACCCTGCACTAAAGGCTATGAGAGGTAATGTAGGGTATCTGTCTGTCATTAGCACCCCGCACTAAAGGTTATGAGAGGTAATGTAGTAATGTAGGGTATCTGTCTGTCATTAGCACCCTGCACTAAAGGCTATGAGAGGTAATGTAGGGTATCTGTCTGTCATTAGCACCCCGTACTAAAGGTTATGAGAGGTAATGTAGGGTATCTGTCTGTCATTAGCACCCCGCACTAAAGGTTATGAGAGGTAATGTAGTAATGTAGGGTATCTGTCTGTCATTAGCACCCTGCACTAAAGGCTATGAGAGGTAATGTAGGGTATCTGTCTGTCATTAGCACCCCGCACTAAAGGTTATGAGAGGTAATGTAGTAATGTAGGGTATCTGTCTGTCATTAGCACCCTGCACTAAATGTTATGAGAGGTAATGTAGGGTATCTATCTGTCATTAGCACCCCGCACTAAAGGTTATGAGAGGTAATGTAGTAATGTAGGGTATCTGTCTGTCATTAGCACCCTGCACTAAAGGTTGAGAGGTAATGTAGTAATGTAGGGTATCTGTCTGTCATTAGCACCCTGCACTAAATGTTGAGAGGTAATGTAGGGTATCTGTCTGTCATTAGCACCCCGCACTAAAGGTTATGAGAGGTAATGTAGTAATGTAGGGTATCTGTCTGTCATTAGCACCCCGCACTAAATGTTATGAGAGGTAATGTAGGGTATCTGTCTGTCATTAGCACCCCGCACTAAAGGTTATGAGAGGTAATGTAGTAATGTAGGGTATCTGTCTGTCATTAGCACCCTGCACTAAATGTTATGAGAGGTAATGTAGGGTATCTGTCTGTCATTAGCACCCCGCACTAAATGTTATGAGAGGTAATGTAGTAATGTAGGGTATCTGTCTGTCGTTAGCACCCTGCACTAAAGGTTATGAGAGGTAATGTAGTAATGTAGGGTATCTGTCTGTCATTAGCACCCTGCACTAAAGGTTATGAGAGGTAATGTAGTAATGTAGGGTATCTGTCTGTCATGAGCACCCTGCACTAAAGGTTATGAGAGGTAATGTAGTAATGTAGGGTATCTGTCTGTCATTAGCACCCCGCACAAAAGGTTATGAGAGGTAATGTAGTAATGTAGGGTATCTGTCTGTCATTAGGACCCCGCACTAAAGGTTATGAGTGGTAATGTAGGGTATCTGTCTGTCATTAGCACCCCGCACTAAAGGTTATGAGAGGTAATGTAGGGTATCTGTCTGTCATTGGCACCCTGCACTAAAGGTTATGAGAGGTAATGTAGTAATGTAGGGTATCTGTCTGTCATTAGCACCCTGCACTAAAGGTTATGAGAGGTAATGTAGTAATGTAGGGTATCTGTCTGTCATTAGCACCCTGCACTAAAGGTTATGAGAGGTAATGTAGTAATGTAGGGTATCTGTCTGTCATTAGCACCCCGCACTAAAGGTTATGAGAGGTAATGTAGTAATGTAGGGTATCTGTCTGTCATTAGCACCCCGCACTAAAGGTTATGAGAGGTAATGTAGTAATGTAGGGTATCTGTCTGTCATTAGCACCCTGCACTAAAGGTTATGAGAGGTAATGTAGTAATGTAGGGTATCTGTCTGTCATTAGCACCCTGCACTAAAGGTTATGAGAGGTAATGTAGTAATGTAGGGTATCTGTCTGTCATTAGCACCCCGCACTAAAGGTTATGAGAGGTAATGTAGTAATGTAGGGTATCTGTCTGTCATTAGCACCCTGCACTAAAGATTATGAGAGGTAATGTAGGGTATCTGTCTGTCATTAGCACCCTGCACTAAAGGTTATGAGAGGTAATGTAGTAATGTAGGGTATCTGTCTGTCATTAGCACCCTGCACTAAAGGTTATGAGAGGTAATGTAGTAATGTAGGGTATCTGTCTGTCATTAGCACCCCGCACTAAAGGTTATGAGAGGTAATGTAGTAATGTAGGGTATCTGTCTGTCATTAGCACCCTGCACTAAAGGTTATGAGAGGTAATGTAGTAATGTAGGGTATCTGTCTGTCATTAGCACCCCGCACTAAAGGTTATGAGAGGTAATGTAGTAATGTAGGGTATCTGTCTGTCATTAGCACCCCGCACTAAAGGTTATGAGAGGTAATGTAGTAATGTAGGGTATCTATCTGTCATTAGCACCCTGCACTAAAGGTTATGAGAGGTAATGTAGGGTATCTGTCTGTCATTAGCACCCTGCACTAAAGGTTATGAGAGGTAATGTAGTAATGTAGGGTATCTGTCTGTCATTAGCACCCTGCACTAAAGGTTATGAGAGGTAATGTAGTAATGTAGGGTATCTGTCTGTCATTAGCACCCTGCACTAAAGGTTATGAGAGGTAATGTAGTAATGTAGGGTATCTGTCTGTCATTAGCACCCCGCACTAAAGGTTATGAGAGGTAATGTAGTAATGTAGGGTATCTGTCTGTCATGAGCACCCCGCACTAAAGGTTATGAGAGGTAATGTAGTAATGTAGGGTATCTGTCTGTCATTAGCACCCCGCACTAAAGGTTATGAGAGGTAATGTAGTAATGTAGGGTATCTGTCTGTCATTAGCACCCTGCACTAAAGGTTATGAGAGGTAATGTAGTAATGTATGGTATCTGTCTGTCATGAGCACCCCGCACTAAAGGTTATGAGAGGTAATGTAGTAATGTAGGGTATCTGTCTGTCATTAGCACCCCGCACTAAAGGTTATGAGAGGTAATGTAGTAATGTAGGGTATCTGTCTGTCATTAGCACCCCGCACTAAAGGTTATGAGAGGTAATGTAGTAATGTAGGGTATCTGTCTGTCATTAGCACCCTGCACTAAAGGTTATGAGAGGTAATGTAGGGTATCTGTCTGTCATTAGCACCCCGCACTAAAGGTTATGAGAGGTAATGTAGTAATGTAGGGTATCTGTCTGTCATTAGCACCCTGCACTAAAGGTTATGAGAGGTAATGTAGGGTATCTGTCATTAGCACCCCGCACTAAAGGTTATGAGAGGTAATGTAGGGTATCTGTCATTAGCACCCCGCACTAAAGGTTATGAGAGGTAATGTAGGGTATCTGTCTGTCATTAGCACCCTGCACTAAAGGTTATGAGAGGTAATGTAGTAATGTAGGGTATCTGTCTGTCATTAGCACCCCGCACTAAAGGTTATGAGAGGTAATGTAGTAATGTAGGGTATCTGTCTGTCATTAGCACCCTGCACTAAAGGTTATGAGAGGTAATGTAGTAATGTAGGGTATCTGTCTGTCATTAGCACCCCGCACTAAAGATTATGAGAGGTAATGTAGTAATGTAGGGTATCTGTCTGTCATTAGCACCCTGCACTAAAGGTTATGAGAGGTAATGTAGGGTATCTGTCTGTCATTAGCACCCCGCACTAAAGGTTATGAGAGGTAATGTAGTAATGTAGGGTATCTGTCTGTCATTAGCACCCTGCACTAAAGGTTATGAGAGGTAATGTAGTAATGTAGGGTATCTGTCTGTCATTAGCACCCCGCACTAAAGGTTATGAGAGGTAATGTAGTAATGTAGGGTATCTGTCTGTCATTAGCACCCTGCACTAAAGGTTATGAGAGGTAATGTAGTAATGTAGGGTATCTGTCTGTCATTAGCACCCTGCACTAAAGGTTATGAGAGGTAATGTAGTAATGTAGGGTATCTGTCTGTCATGAGCACCCTGCACTAAAGGTTATGAGAGGTAATGTAGTAATGTAGGGTATCTGTCTGTCATTAGCACCCCGCACTAAATGTTATGAGAGGTAATGTAGTAATGTAGGGTATCTGTCTGTCATTAGCACCCTGCACTAAAGGTTATGAGAGGTAATGTAGTAATGTATGGTATCTGTCTGTCATGAGCACCCCGCACTAAAGGTTATGAGAGGTAATGTAGTAATGTAGGGTATCTGTCTGTCATGAGCACCCCGCACTAAAGGTTATGAGAGGTAATGTAGTAATGTAGGGTATCTGTCTGTCATGAGCAGAGCCACGCCCACTTATTGAGTCATTCGCAAGCAGCAGCAGAGCGGCTTTCTCAGTTTGGGCTAAAAAAAAAAAAAGATATAAACTTTTCCCCCAATTTTTCCTCTCCATTTAATATTAAACTTCACTTAATCATGTCCCCTGCCAAACCATGAGACAAGGTGAGGTTGTGTTTTTGCCTGATGAAATGTGATGCTGTTTTGATATTTAAAATATATATTTTTTTTTTTACTAGAAAAACCTAACCAAACCTAATCCAAACTTAGTATTCTGGTTATATGCCACGTTCAGTAGTCATACAACTTAGACAAGTTGAACTACAACTGAAGTTCCCTCACAGGAAATTAAAAGTTATTCTATTCTATTCTATACCACCCTGTGCTTCTCACCCTTCTCATATCTGTCAACAAAAGTTTGGCATGGCTTGACTTGCTGCACTTCACCTGGTGGGCCAGTAGGGGTCACTTCTCTCTCCAGACCAAACAGAGATCCAGTGTCCCAGTACAGTAATGAGATGATAAACTGATGTTCTGGCTGGCTGTTGTCATTAAAGATCTCATGGGGCCTTATGAAAGAGTAGGAGGCTGGAGAGAGCTGGCTGTATGAGATTAGGGAGAGGCAGTAACTGGCCACTGAAGGAGATACACTGTAGGCCCGGTTAAATTTGCACACTAGTAACCATCTGTTTTTGTTTGGGTTTTTTGGGGACCGGTTTTATCCCAGGGTCTATTCATAAGGCATCTTGTAGCAGGGGCGCAGTTCTAGAACCAGAGTCTGTATCCATAATAGAATAGAATAGAATAACTAAAATTTTCCAGTTAAGGAACTTCAGTTGTAGACCCAGCAACAACAAAAAAGACATAGACAGTGGGGCAGACCCATAACACACAAACTTATCAAATAAAGACATTCAATAGATTCATTGTATTTATCAAACTTAAGGGAATTAAAGTAAATTAAAGTAATACAGCCATGATTAAAAATAGCCCCCGCTGTCCCGAGATGTCCAGTGGCATTAAGTAGTCCAACACACAAACTCCGCCTCGACGACTCTCCTCCATACAGGCAGCGTCGCAGTCTCTGTACACCGTCAAAACTGAGCACCGAACTGCGTCAGCCTTCCCAGTCGCCGTCTCACTCCTCCCCGGCATTATCCTCTCCTTCTCTTCCGTGGTGGCCTTTGAAGATTGCCTGCAGTCCTCGATCAGTCCCGACATCTTCAACTCCGGTGAAGACCGATGGTAAACTTTGTTGCTTCAGATCCAACGGACATTCCCGAGCATATGTTGCGAATGCGTCTCCATGGTGACGACCACAAACAAAATTATCCCGACTAGACAATTCATCAATATTATCAAAACGAGCTGCAGGAGTGCCCTAAAAAATATTCAGCCCACTTCCCCGTCCCACTACAGACACACAGTGCATGAAAAAACAAAAGACAAAAGCCAGACACAACAAAACACATTCAAATGAACAAACACAAGCACGAGAGACAGCTGGACTACATGTCGCCATTACAGCGTCACGTGACGTCATCAAGTCACATAAGGCATTTCGGAGCAGGGGCGCTGTTCTAGACCCAGAGCATGTATCCAAAAGACCTTTGACAGCAGGAGTACTGCTCGAGAATAAGGTACCCCTGTTCATATCACCTGAAATTCTGCAGCCTCAATCACCTCTGCCCAGCAACCAGCTCTCTCGTGTCTCCATAGCTGTCTGAGTGGATCAAACATATTTCACTCGCTGAAGATGTAAAACGTATCTGAAACACTTTTTTATTGTCATTTGTTTCTGTATTTATTTAAATGCAGGGTTGCAGAGACTGACAAAATGGCTTTATTTGATGCTCACTGCCTGTTTCCAAGAGGGGGACCACCCTGCCCGTGTCGCCTTGTTACCAAGAAACAACAACATGGCGACATGGTGAGAGGCGGTATCTGCCATTACATGTTTGTTCATTTTAGAAACTTCATTGTATTTATCTTTTCATTTTTTTGATTAATCTATGCTTCCAGATGTTCCCCCAGGGGGAAAATGAAGTTATTGCATTCTATTGTATTCTATTGAAAGAATAACGTTGCTGCCCCCAGTCCACATCACAGTACAGGTGTTTTGCTGCCGGCCAGGTAGAGCAGCACAAGGGTTTTCCTTCACTGTGGAATGGTGGGTGGCAGGGGATCAGGGGGGGGGGTTTTTTCGACACCAACTTATACATCTGCCCCCACCCCACCCAAAATCCCTCTGCTGCCTCCACTCACCCCCCCTACGACCCCCCCCCCCCCCCCCCCATGAATCACTGCCCCCCTACCTTCAGTTCAGTAGCTCACACAAAGGCAACCAGCAAGTCCTGCTCCTCACCACCATCCACCCCCCCCTCTCCACAGCTTTCTCCAAACACCCCAAAGGGGATTGTAATAATAAAACAAGCTCTCCATCTACTGAGCACACACTGAAATGGTCCTATAATGAACGATCGCATTCTGGATCTGGAAAATGTTTATTTTAAAGTATTTTTAAGGGCATTTTCAGCTTTATTGGACAGAACACTATAGAGAGACAGGAAAAATGGAGAGAGAGAGAGAGAGAGAGAGAGAGAGATGCGGCAAAGGTTGCGCAGTCGGATTCAAACCGCCGATGTCACGGCTCGCGATGAGCATGTGGACGGTGCTCTACTGGCTACGCCACTGAGACTCCACATGGGCTATTTCGTTTCTGAATATCACTCAAAAAATCTTTCCAGGGAATGTCCTTGGGTCAATCCACAATAAAACAACAAGAACCAAAAAAGCCCCTTTTAATCATAAATCATATCTGGGGAACGGAGGGGATTCCATTCTGCTTGAGATCAGCGTCATAAGAAAGGCTGTTATTTGGGGCGTGTCCCATAAGTTATGCGCATCACACTTTTTATTTATTTAAATCCTTTCACCTTTATATGTCTGTTTTAAGCACCCCCCCCTCCTGTTTAAAAGGTGTCTGATGTGAGTGTTTCCTAAATCTGATTTTAAAGCTTGTCCGAGAATGCTGTGTGTGTGTGTGTATATGCGTGTTTTTCCATAGTTTTGTTTTTATAAAAATTTGTCAGGAGAAACAACCCTTCAAGTGATCCATCCATATCTACTGCATATCTAGCAGCAGAGTGATGGTTTGAGGCTCGTTTGATACCTCAGACCCTTGATGACTTACAGCCCTTTTACCAACCATGTATTCCGCACTGTTCCAGCATAATTTACAGCTAAATCTAGTCCCGCCCTCCAGTTCCCATAGAGATCCATTCAAATGCAGAGACGTTATAGTATCGCTTGTAAGAGTACCAGAAAATAAGATATCAAGAGTCATTTGATGATGTTGGGTCACAGACATCAGGAAGTCATGGCATGCAAAGGATATGTGACCAAGTATTAAAAATGATTACTTTATTCTATATATAAATGCAGGGGTGCCAATAATTGTGGCACGTGATTTTGTTAAAAATTATTATTTCCTGATGAGGGATTTTTTTTTTCATAATAAATTTACTTCAATTAAAGGATGGATTTTTTTCAGTGTGAGATTAAATGATGTCATTAAATGGATAAAGAAGACACTGATTCCTGCAAGATAAACAAATCACACTGTGTGAGCCAAAGTCTGTCACACACACCGTTAAACTTTTGGACAGATTCCCAACAAGAAATATCCTACAATGAAAAGAAGAACAATTTGATTAATCCCAATGTAATTCCAGGTAAGCAGCTGCTATTGTACCCTTGATCAAATGATGCCTCCTTTTTTAGATAATCTTCCTCCCATGTTCAGAAAGTTACTGTACAGTAAACCTCACTGGATAACTATATGCAGAACTACTAAAGATCTATCTGAGGGAGATACGCAGAACTACTAAAAATCTATCTGAGGGAGATATGCAGAACTACTAAAGATCTATCTGAGGGAGATATGCAGAACTACTAAAGATCTATCTGAGGGAGATACGCAGAACTACTAAAGATCTATGAGGGAGATATGCAGAACTACTAAAGATCTAGCTGAGGGAGATATGCAGAACTACTAAAGATCTATCTGAGGGAGATACGCAGAACTACTAAAGATCTATCTGAGGGAGATATGCAGAACTACTAAAGATCTATCTGAGGGAGATATGCAGAACTAAAGATCTAGCTGAGGGAGATATGCAGAACTACTAAAGATCTATCTGAGGGAGATACGCAGAACTACTAAAGATCTATCTGAGGGAGATACGCAGAACTACTAAAGATCTATCTGAGGGAGATATGCAGAACTAAAGATCTAGCTGAGGGAGATATGCAGAACTACTAAAGATCTATCTGAGGGAGATATGCAGAACTACTAAAGATCTATCTGAGGGAGATATGCAGAACTACTAAAGATCTATCTGAGGGAGATACGCAGAACTACGAAAGATCTATCTGAGGGAGATATGCAGAACTACTAAAGATCTATCTGAGCGATATGCAGAACCACTAAAGATCTATCTGAGGGAGATATGTAGAACTACTAAAGATCTAGCTGAGGGAGGTATGCAGAACTACTAAAGATCTATCTGAGGGAGATATGCAGAACTACTAAAGATCTATCTGAGGGAGATATGCAGAACTACTAAAGATCTATCTGAGGGAGATACGCAGAACTACTAAAGATCTATCTGAGGGAGATACGCAGAACTACTAAAGATCTATCTGAGGGAGATATGCAGAACTACTAAAGATCTATCTGAGGGAGATATGCAGAACTACTAAAGATCTATCTGAGGGAGATATGCAGAACTACTAAAGATCTATCTGAGGGAGATATGCAGAACTACTAAAGATCTATCTGAGGGAGGTATGCAGAACTACGAAAGATCTATGACTCAAAATGCAGAACTACTAAAGATCTATGATGCAAAATGCAGAACTACTAAAGATCTATGATGCAAAATGAGTGTTGGGGAAGCTACTTTGAAAGCATAGCATAGCAAAGCATGGCATAGTAACCAATTACTTCACACTGGAAGAAGTTGAACTACAGCAAAGCTACCCTAGGGAGAAATCTCCTTTGGTTAACTAAAGCTACTTAGAAAAAGTAGTTCAAACTACTGATCAAATTGAGATACGAAATTATAACAAAATATAATACAAAAACATCACATGCCAGCAAGAAATTCCACTCAATTGAGTTTATTGCAAAAAGTGCCTACATGTTCACAGGTCATACATAAACCAAAAAAATAAAATACCCCACTATTCATGGGAAAGTGCTAGGAATGTCAGCTTTGGTTTTGTATACAATTTCAGTCAGACACCTGCCACTCCCCAGGGAAGGCTTTCCACTAGATGCTGGAACATTGCTGCATGGATTTGTTTCCATTCAGTCAGAAGAGCATTAGTGAGGTTGGGCACTGATGTGGGGCTATTAGGCCTGGCTCACAGTCGGCTTCACAATTGATCCCAATTAATGGTGATAGGGTTGTGGTCAGGGCTCTGTGCAGGCCAGTCAAGATCTCGACAAACCATTTCTGTATGGACCTCGATTTGTGCATGGGGGCATTGTCATTCTGAAACAGGAAAGGGCCTTCCCCCAAACTGTTGCCACAAAGTTGGAAACCCGGAATGGTCTGGAATGTCATTGTATGATGTAGTGTTAAGTTTTGCCTGAACCATGAAAAACAGCCCCAGACCAAGGGGTCTCCACATACTTTATACTTTTAGTGTATCTATGGGTCCAAAAACCTGTCATAAAATGTATTAAATATTTTCTGTCCATTATAAAGCATATACAGTTCCCTCTTATAATAGTTTAAGATGACAACATTGATCTCACACTGGTACATGCACCTAAATATGTAGCCTAATCATTCACTCTTGTACCTCAATAAAACATCACTTTTTTCTGCCTTAACAGATACCAGACTGTGGGGCCCATCCACACACTAAAACAGCCTTAACAGATCCACACACTAGAACAGAGCCTTAACGGATACCAGACCATGGGCCCATCCACACACTGGAACAGAGCCTTAACAGATACCAGACCATGGGCCCATCCACACACTGGAACAGAGCCTTAACAGATACCAGACCATGGGCCCATCCACACACTGGAACAGAGCCTTAACAGATACCACACCATGGGGCCCATCCACACACTGGAACAGAGCCTTAACAGATACCAGACCATGGGCCCATCCACACACTAGAACAGAGCCTTAACAGATACCACACCATGGGGCTCATCCACACACTGGAACAGAGCCTTAACAGATACCAGACCATGGGCCCATCCACACACTGGAACAGAGCCTTAACAGATACCAGACCATGGGCTCATCCACACACTGGAACAGTGCCTTAACAGATACCAGACCATGGGCCCATCCACACACTGGAACAGAGCCTTAACAGATACCACACCATGGGGCCCATCCACACACTGGAACAGAGCCTTAACAGATACCAGACTGCGGGGCCCATCCACACACTGGAACAGAGCCTTAACAGATACCAGACCATGGGGCCCATCCACACACTGGAACAGAGCCTTAACAGATACCAGACCATGGGCTCATCCACACACTGGAACAGAGCCTTAACATATACCACACCATGGGGCCCATCTACACACTGGAACAGAGCCTTAACAGATACCTGACCATGGGGCCCATCCACACACTGGAACAGAGCCTTAACAGATACCAGACCATGGGGCCCAGCATCCACACACTGGAACAGAGCCTTAACAGATACCAGACCATGGGGCCCATCCACACACTGGAACAGAGCCTTAACAGATACCAGACCATGGGGCCCATCCACACACTGGAACAGAGCCTTAACAGATACCAGACCATGGGGCCCATCCACACACTGGAACAGAGCCTTAACAGATACCACACCATGGGCCCATCCACACACTGGAACAGAGCCTTAACAGATACCACACCATGGGGCCCATCCACACACTGGAACAGAGCCTTAACAGATACCAGACTGCGGGGCCCATCCACACACTGGAACAGAGCCTTAACAGATACCAGACCATGGGGCCCATCCACACACTGGAACAGAGCCTTAACAGATACCACACCATGGGGCCCATCCACACACTGGAACAGAGCCTTACCAGATACCAGACCATGGGGCCCAGCATCCACACACTGGAACAGAGCCTTAACAGGATGAGCCACCCAGTAGACCATCCGTGGTCAATCTTAAATGAATTACAGCTAAAACATCTTCTGTTACCCCCTCTCATTCTAGCCTCAAACAGGATGTTTTTTTTTCCTTCTCCATTTCTCTGCCTTTCAGAAACAGGCCATCCCTGCACTCTCCAGGTGCATCCGCATCCTCCTTTCCTCCACTACCACCTACGTGCCTTTTTAAAAATATATATTTTTAAAGTTGATTTATGGTGGAGCACTTTGGGGCCACAGCAATATTGTGTTGGACTTTTATCTCCGAAATGTACAGTAAACCTCACTGGATAACTATGCCTGTGAAGCAAAGAAATTATAATAACAGCAACATTTCTACAGGCCGCAATGGCACAGTTTGTTGCATAACCCCAATGGAAGTATATTTGTAAATCTCTTCTCATATCTGTTGGATGCTGATACACTCTTTATTTATACACCGCAAACGAGTCATGGTAAATCTTAAATTAATTAGTTGAAAGTGTTATCTCACTGTCTTTGCTCCAAAGAGAATGTTTTTAACCCCTTTGCACAGATGCCAAATTTGTTAAATTCTCACCTATTTAGGGAATGTTCTATTTAAGGCCTCCTTAAAAGGTGTGAGCATCACAGAAAAAAGTTATTCTATTCTATTCTACCCCCTGCTTTAACCTTTTCAAGAGTAGGTCTCTTTGGAATAGTTTATTAAATAGTTTTATTTAGAATTTTTAATCAAAATGCTAAGTCACTCTTCTAGAACTCATTTGCTTTCATTGTAGCAGATTTTGCAATTGTTACATCAGCATTAGAATGTTCAGTTAAGAACATTCTAATCACGCGTTTGTGATCTTACGCCTTAAAGGATTAAGGGCAGGTGCTTCTGCTGGTAACACCACTTGGGCCTCCCCCAAAGAGATTTATGGGATTTTAGCGTGACACACTGTCCCACAAAGCACAACCTCAAAAAATGTTTCCCACCTGTGTCTGTGTTGGCGGAACATGTTTTGGACCAACTTAATTTTCTGCATTTCACCAAAATGATTAAAGCTGTTTTTTAAAAATGTTTTATTCCGCGCAGCGATTTTAATGTTAATTTATAAGTATTAAATCTCAAAAGTCCAGGAGGAACCGTGAGCTCCCGTTCTCCATCCGTGGCTCTTCACAATGCAAGCTGCCATTCTGGATGAAATTTGAAACAGATCGCTTCAGTCATAACACAATGTCACTCTTACTCCATTAAGTATATTGCTAACCTGATTTATTGGAACCTGACATGCTAATGCCATAAGATTACGTTAGATTACATAAGGGACGTTTTGTTGTTCTGGCAGCTGAACCAAAGATGGATGAAGTCCGGTCAGGAGAAACTGAAACAGTCTTGGCTCAGAACTGCACAAGTTTGTCTGCCAGAGTCCCTGAAACTTTCTATAAAATTCAGGAACTCATTTTAGACTTAACGTCACTTTCTATCCCAGAATGCCCTTGGTAGTTAAATCTTCTCATGCTCTTCCTGGTTAGCTGGAGAGGATTAGTGCTCGCAAAATTACCACTTAAACGAAAGATGAAGGAATGCATTTACTCTGGCAATAAGTTTCAATCAAGGAATCGTGAAAGAGGCCACCGTAACATCCAGCAATCAGAGATTGAGGGGGAAAATCAGATTAATTTCAACATAGTGCAACTACATTTAGACACGATTACAAATAATTTCCCATAGTTCCATTTAGATATGACTGGGTGTCTGGATCTCACTCAAATGCTATGAAAAAGACAAACATTTTGGGGGAGTTTTTGGTACAGCACAATGTCAAATGTGCAGTTTGTGCAGTCCTTTGTGAGCAATCGTTTGAACATTGATTTGTGGCATCCAACAAGCTGTCAGGTTAGTTTGGTAACGAAGTAGGCAATAGTTATCACTGGAGTTGGTGGATGTAGTGTAATCTTATAAAATTATTAGTTACTAGGTTACATAGAAAAATAGCTAACTAAAATCACCGATAGGACTAACAGTTTTATTTGCAATTTCAGATGTGCAGTAACAACTCCTGAGCCACCCTGCGGAATATTCCGGGTAGAACCAGCTAGGATTCTAAATTGGTTTAAGCTGCCTTTTCGACGCTTGCAGCTGGTCAAAGCTGGGCTTTGGCTGGTTATAGCTGGTCTGAGCAAGGTACTTCACCTGCATTGTTTCAGTGTATATGCAGCTGTAAATGGATTCTAGTCGTTCTGGATAAGAGCATCTGCTAAATGCCTCTAATGTAATGTCTGTGACTGGTCACAGCTTGTCTGTGGCTGGGTATAGCTGGTCTGTGGCTGGGTATAGCTGGTCTGTGGCTGGGTATAGCTGGTCTGTGGCCGGTCATATTTAGTCTGTGGCTGGGTATAGCTGGTCTGTGGCCGGTCATATTTAGTCTGTGGCTGGGTATAGCTGGTCTGTGGCCGGTCATATTTAGTCTGTGGCTGGGTATAGCTGGTCTGTGGCCGGTCATATTTAGTCTGTGGCTGGGTATAGCTGGTCTGTGGCCGGTCATAATTAGTCTGTGGCCGGTCACAGCTTGTCTGTGGCTGGGTATAGCTGGTCTGTGGCCGGTCATATTTAGTCTGTGGCTGGGTATAGCTGGTCTGTGGCCGGTCATAATTAGTCTGTGGCTGGGTATAGCTGGTCTGTGGCCGGTCATATTTAGTCTGTGGCTGGGTATAGCTGGTCTGTGGCTGGTCAAAGCTGGTTAAACTGGTAGAGTAAGCCGGTGGCCGAACTGGTGGACTAGTTGCTTATAGGCTGGTCAGCTGGTGAACAGCTGGTCGACCAGCTAATAGCAGACCTTCTTATCCAGAGCGACTTCCACAGCTTTTGCATTTTCTTACATAGTATATCCATTTATACAGCTGGATACTGAAGCAAATCAGGTTATGTACCTTTCTCAAGGGTAGAACGGCAGCATCTTACCCGTGTATTATATAGAATAAAATCTACATAATATCAAAGGCCCTTGATATTTAACATCAAAGGCCCTTCATACAATACCTGTTAAATTACACAGTTTCTTGAGAAATTTGGTTATGTGATCTATGGGCAGTTAACTTGTGAACAAGGTAGAAGTATTGCCCTTGGGTCCATCACTGGCAGGAGGTTAGCGCTTGATTAGCTTCAGATATCTAATTTTCTATTCTGCTCAGTGTCATGCATGCGTGAGAATGTCTGTACTTAATCTCCCAGTTTGACTGACATTAAAGTGATAACACGGTTTAGAAATTGAACATAATGTTTGCTGGCTGTGCTAGACATAGTAAAGCAAGGGTGAGTAGGGCCATATGTTAGAATTAGCCACCAAAATTATTTACGCCATCTTTGAGTAGCCTATATATAACAGACTTCTCGTACTTAATTGGTGAGATGCATGTTTTTGACCCTTCATAGCTGTTTTTAATGAGCTGGGACATTCAGTGACCTGACCGTCAGACTTAGGCTATTTAATGTACTCTCACAGTGGGCTATGAACTAAAAACATTAAACGTGTTCTCCCAAGCGTGTGAAACGATACCATAATAAAAAAAGGCTGACATAACACTTTTTATTTAGGAAAATGCATAAAAGTGCTGTCACACCACAGATACGCCTTGAAGACCGTCCAAGTCATTACAAGATTGTTTTATGCCGTAAAAGTGAAATATAGAGCTGTGTTTTGTTTATTTCTTAATTCGTTCATCGTGTTCACCTTAACTATTATATTATTTATCTTTATCAAAAAACAACTATCTGAAGTGGGTGTCGTGTAACAGGTCCCAAAAAATCCATTCGCTGATGTCATTCCAATAATCCCTGACAATTAACTCCTTGGTCTTTAGGACCCTGCGGAATCTCTTCCGGTCTGCCGGCCTCTGCGGTGAGAGCGGAGCAACTGGAGCAGGCCTCGCCGGCTGGGGAGGAGGAGGACCAGGGTAAGGAGCAGAAGGAAGATCCGGGAGCTAGCGAAAACGAAAAGGGTCGGGCCTGGGACTGGCAAAACGGGTAATTAACACTGTGATCCACTAATTAAAACACCTCGACCCGTGTTATAAACCCTTTCCGATGAGGTAACCTTTCATGGTCCAAAGTTAAAATCCCAAATAGGGACGTGTTTAATGGTGGAAAACCGGCAGCATTTGTGCGCTTTTGCAGATGTGTGGTTTAAACATAGCGATCGGCACTTGAACTTGGGGACAGTCTTTTGTAGGCAGAGACAGAAACAGGACTTTAGCGAATACTTAACGCGGTCACTTTTGCAAATAATTTAAAAAAATGTAGCCTATATATAGCTTCATAAATATATTTTTTGGCAATGATGCATGTGCTAGTCGTCCAAAAGGGTGATTATGTGCCGCTGTCTAAGCTAGTGAGAAGGGAAACGAGTGGGTTCGTTTTTTTCCCTCAATTGCAGATGTGTCCTAAAAAGAGTACAACTTGTCTCCGTGCGGTTTCAGATGCCGGTTACTGCGTGTGTGCGTTTGATTCAGGCTAGCCTACCTGGCATAATCTAGTGATGCAATTATCAAATTAGCTACCTAGCTGTCTGGGAACTGGTTTATAGCATACATCTGCAGCACTGAATTTTATTCAGGAATCCTAAAATGGTACCTCGTAAAATACACTGCAGGGCTAAACGAATCCTGAAGAAGTGGTCTAAATTGCATCCGTCTCGTCTTCCAACGATTGCAGTTGACCCTCTTGTGAATATATCTTGCTTAAAACGTAGCCTGTTCCATCCCTATCGTCCAACAAATCGCTTTATGCCTAAGGTTTATTTGAACTATATGCACGTTTAAATAATGAACACACCATTTAATATGCAAGCATTTGCAAAAATCTAGAGAAGTAGGCTAATGTCACGACATGTAGGTGCATTTAACACGCATCTGTTTCCATGACATAATTTTGGGATTCCCGTTCCATACGAATAAAGCCATTTAAATGTATGCATGTTTTAATCTGCATCACAATACTTGATATGCATTTCTTGGTAAACGCAATATATGCTCATCTGCGCTGAAACAAACGTGGGTGATTTTACCAGTCTTGTCCACTGTATATCTACACTACAATGTTATTGATGGTTGTGGCATTTAAAAAAACGAGGCGTGCATATGCCTACCTGTGAATTTATTTAATGTATCTTCAATTTACTTTTAATTATTGGCTGGCGCCCATTGACTAGCCTGTCTGCTTTTTCTTCAATAAAATGGTCACAACTGACAAAAATTCTAAATTGGCTTGGCTATGTTAAAGAATCTAATATATAAAACGCTTGAACATTTATTATTATTATTTTTACGATTACCTGAATTCCCTTTGCATTCATAATAATTCCCACACAACACAAACATAAAATAAATGGACCTCACCGTTAAAATAGTTATTATGATTAGCCTATTATTCATATATAGTTTTGTATTATACTCTGTGAGACCTGGATTAAAGTTACGTGTTTGCACAATCCTGTATGGTTGCCCAAGAGCAGGCCGCTGTCTCACCTGCTCACAATGTGCTTTTAGTTGACTCGCTTTACTATAGGCTACAGTATGGTTACGTATATATGACGTTTCTTCGGTGCTTCGTGTCTTATGCCAACCTTATCAACGTATAGGCTGTGATCCATTGTAGTCTATATTTGGAAGGTAGACCTATTCTTTATTTAAAAGCGCCTCTCTTCAGTAGGAGAACGTGGTTCATCTCAGGCACATGGCATGTAACAAGGTGAAAGGCGGAAGTAAAGATTACTGTATTTTGGCTGAAAACATTTCATGTGAACCTGTCATTTTTGTATGCGTTTCAAAACATTTCTTTAAGCCATTTTAATGGTTCAATAGGGCACATTGTGTAGGCTACACGCCAACTTTACGTTACTTATAGGCCTACTTGACGCGTGTGATTCAGGCAAATTGTCGAAGCCTATACTTCAAGTCGTAATGCAGCAGGTCAGGAGTATCCGACTGAAGGCTAATCTAGCCTACGAGGAAGTGTTACTGACACATGTCAATCAACAATTTTGATACTAATGTCACGTGCTAGAATTTAAATCAGCATAAATCGTATTGAGCCTTTTGGGGGGGGGCGGGGGCGTGGCGTGGCGTGTTGTGTGGTTTACCTATTAAAATGAGCATTGTCCCACCCACTGTGTGTGTGTGTGTGTGTGTGTGTACGCGCGCGCCTCCGTCCCATCTTTGCTTTTATGCCACGTGCATATCCTAAATTAATATTAAATTACTATGAGTAGCCTATTCACTGGGGTAGTTAACGTGACATGCCTTGTGAATGTTCAGTCGTGTGTCTCCTTCGGCATCAGCAAATCCAAAGTTTCCCTTGCTTTACTAAGTCGAGTGTATAGCTACATTTTCTCCGCTTCGTCTGCTTTCAAATAAGCTCTAGGCCACGACTGTTCACTTGCCGAGTGAGTAGGAGAGGCTACTCATCACACAGGCTATAGGCTACTCATCACACAGGCTATAGGCTACTGTCATTTTGCATTGGTCTACTTTGATGGCCAATTTAGATCAGAAAGCAAAACCTGAATAAATAACAGCCTCAATAAGTAGACTAGCCGCATCTTTTTACTGCGACTTGAATAACGACAAAGCATTTGTTGCGCCGTGACAGTAACCTTGACAATGTGTCAGTAAGATGTTATCTTTTATGTATGTAGATTTCTGCCGGTTTGCATTGTTGCAGCGAGCCAAACTGAGTAGGCTAAATGTCAGGTCGTTACGTAATACATTTTGTTTAAAGAAACTGAACAAGTCGATTTGATGTGAGCGTGGACAAAAAAAAACTTTTATTGTATGAATACCAAAGAAACAACCTAATTATTTGCAGATGTCTGAAAGAAAAAAAAATCCTATTGGAATCGGACCGCAAATTGTGCAATCGTAGGCCGAGTATAACTGGGAAATAGAATTTGGCAGCGGTTCAATAACCGCCATGTTAAAGCCGAACAAGAAGAGCGCGCTTTAATAGAGGGGGTTTGTAATAGCTGGAGCACGGTTACATATCTCTGATGGTCCACATTGGGAGAGAAACGGCTATTTTCTGGCCGTTTCATGCGTTAAATGAAATGTCAGAAGCCGCATGAGTAAGGACGTTAACGAGATGCCACATTACCATCATAAATTCAGTCACAGAGATTCGACACATTAACAGTTATGTTACTTTTTTTGCATGTTTATGATGTGCCTTCATTTGGGATTGTGTCGGTCAAATTGTCACAATTTAAATCGATGGCAGCCTAAATAAATGAAGGTTTTCTAATCAATAAACTTTTATTCTCAGTCGCCTGATCTGTCTTACCCAAAAGTGTTAACCGGAAACGTTACAACTGTCCACGTTATATTCATAATTGAATAACATTCAATATTTCAGGAAAAATCTTGCTGATCTTTAATTTATTTTATATATTTAATCCACGCTGCACCTTACATATCCGGTTTTTTTTTATTTTACAGGAGAAAGGAAGAACTGAAAGAGAAGACGACATCCAATTTATTTTTAGTTTTTTTATTTGTTTATTTGGTTATTTTTTTCCTCATTTCATTTCAATTTGATTTAAAATATATAAATAATAAACGACGTTATTTCGGCGATGCCGTCCAACGCCGCCGCCACCACCACCACCACATTCAAAACTTCAGACTTCGAGTATGACGCAGCTGCAAAAACAATGGTAAGAAACGGCGCTGCCCGGCGAGAGAGAAATAAAACGGAAGTCCGCAGCAATTTGTTCCGTTAATTTTTATATGAGACTGTATGTTGCAGTAAGTAATCAGCAGAAACATACAACATTGTGTTATATTTGGTCTATCTGTGTAACCGGCGCGTTGGTGCAGTGAGACGCTGCGGGGAAGCTGTCTGGAAACAGCCAGACGACGAACCGCTCTCGGCTCACGCAGGAAGAAGAACACGCAATGACACAAGTCTGCCAATATCCCCCGTTTTCTCCTCGTTGTTCCTATAGGTTTTGTAGTATACAGTAGATAGCATGGTATGGCCAATACCGTCTTATTTTTATGAATAGGGTGGGGCGTAAACAAAAAAATCAAACAAACAAAAAATCCCCACGCATAGGCCCTGTATAACGTGGCAAAATGGTGAACGGGTTTAAAATGTAGGCTATGACTTGCAAAAAAAAAGAATCAACCTTTTTTTTCTTAATTCGCTTAAAGACCGATTTCCGCCGAACGAAATTAAATATAGTCAAACCAAGTATATTTGATCAATCTACACTTTACTGTGCAGTTTCTAGAATCCTCTGTAGACATTACCATGTCGTATCATAGGATACCGCATGTTATCTTCTTCACTCAATTAATAGATGCAGAATGGAAAATAAGGATTCCTTGAGCCGTCATAGATTCACATCTTTCTTAAGTACTTGACTGAAAATGATTTCATAACCGCCTTGCTCACCAGCAGGGGCAATATCCTGTACGATACGCAGTCTTTGTTTGATTAACTTTGCCAAAATATTTGATAGGATCAAAAGTCTAACGCTAGTGTACTTCAATCAAGCAAATATTTTAATTTACAGTAATTATTGACATTGACAGTAAGCAGTTGAGGGCATAATCTAAGTTGTACCGTCTATATTTCAGAGAAGACCGCTTCAGGAATTATTTTAAATTTCCGACTCCGAACCCCTTAAACTGAATCAGTCATAAAGTGGGCATAATTATTTATAGATTATCCCCGTGTAGCACCTATTGTGAAGAATAATTGTTTTTCGTATCTAATTTAGACCTTTTATTCCAACCAACCAGCACTTTGTCAGGTGTTTTGTGTTTACAGTTGGTGCAACTTGTTTTTATCTTTTAAAAAAAGGTTTTAAACGGTCATTCTGAAATTTGACCCTTTTTCAGCTTTAAGCATTTAACGCTAGCCTGCTTTTATGAGGTCTGTGCCTTCCGTTTTATTAGTCCTGCTGATTATTTACCTTGACCCCAAATAACCCCGACAGTCATTTGAAGTGCCCCTGGTTTAAAAAAAACAAACGTCTTTAGTCAAACTAAAGGTAGGGGGTAGGGTCACAGGTAGGGGGGGGTGGGGTCACAGGTTTGGTTCCATTTATATAATCTTTCTGAGAGCTGTCAAGTTGCATCAGCAAAATAAATAAATAAGTAATGCAGCTTCTATAGAGTATTTGGAAGGTATTTATATTCAGATAGTCTGTGAGGGACATCTGTCATAATCCATCATAATATTAAGCAACTCCTTTTGTTTTCTGGGATGTTTTGAAGCAGACGGCAGCGTGTCTTTTTGGTGTGTCCTGAGCGGTCAGAGCGTATAGGCTGGCCTCCGTGCTGAGTGACCAGGTAGAAACACATTCTGCGCGCACAGCGATCATTCACATTAAAATATATGCACCTTTGTGTTCACTTGTGAGTAATATGACAGGTTGTATCCACAAAATAAAGCCAGTAATGCGCTGTGACAGTAATGCCTGTCTTAGTCTCAACAACTGCAACAAAAATGGAATAACTCAAATGGAAAGAGTAAAAAAAAAAAATAGTAAGTACTTTCAAGTTAAAGAGCAGTGAATACTTGAAGAGATTATAAGATGCCCTTCTCAAATGGGTCAAGGCAAGCGGCTTCTCTAAATCATTTGAGTAAGTGACCTTGCTAATTCCTGTCTTTCTTTGTGAAGGAGCCCTAACTGTGCTTGTGACCCTGAGGTGAATAGTTTTACTGGTTGCTGCTTTTGCTTGAAATTAAGGCATTCAGTTGAACGCTTGATACGTTAATTCAAATCGATGTGATGTGGAATTTTTTTCTCCACATATTTTTCCCTCCCAAAAGCACACAAAGGTGTGTCCACGTGAATGATTGCTTTGAACGTGGGATGTGTTTCTACCTGGTCGACTGAGGCTACCCCTGAAACGCATCAGCGTTTGGTTTAACAGATTTTAAAACAAGTTGATGGAGCCGCTGTCTCCCTTTTTCTATTGAAATTATTATTTGTGTGTGTGGGGTGGGGGGTGGGGGGGGAGCAAGATTTCAGATAATTTTTTTCATCTATGGCTGCTGCCTGTACGGTACGCTCATAAGACATAACTCTTGGAATGTTGTTCCATCATCAGTCAAAACAAGTATATGCAGTGATTTAGAATCGCCAGCCGCTGTTATCTCCTGCACGTCTGTGTGCGCGACAGATTTTGCAGCTCTTACACGTTGCAGTTTACTTATGAATGGGGTAAGAAGGTTAGCCGGCGAGCAGATTTAACTGGATCAGCCCTGAAGCCAACACCCCCTGTCTCACAAGGAATCTACAGAAGAGTTTGAACACCGCATAGGGCCTGTGGCCTGTACCCGTGGAAAGAGCTGCGATAATTAACGATGACCCCGTTCATACGTGTGTAGTCCTGAGGGCGTTCTGAGTGAACAATTTCCTTTCCGTACCCCCAAACCCCACATGATACATTAGGTGTTCACATACAGTTGAATAATTTAACAGTGTGCCGCAGTGTTACAGCGCAGTGCATTTTGCCCTGATGTTTGGGAGGAGGAGAGTGGGTCTTTTAGCCGGTCTGGGCTCCTCATTTTACTGACTGTTTCGACAGCATCCAGAACAGTGTCATGCGAGGACATGGAACACTACAGTGTCCCCACTTGTACTGTATAACCTGACAGCTCTGTTAAAGAGAGACTTCCTGTTATGAGTGCACACTTTACTCCATTGCCCCTCATTCTGCTGACAAAACGCAACCTCAAATATTCTTGTTCATCCTTTTTAAAACCATTCTCTCTATCGACAAAATTATATTAAAAATATTTTTTAAAGCAACGTTTATAACTGCCTGCCTGGATAATGAGCACAGTCACTTTGGAGCCAGAGAGCCAGCCGTCCCATAATGCATTGCCAAATGTGCTTGTTAACAAAGGCCTCACCATTAAAACAAAAACAAAGTACTTTTGAAATGGGAACCAAACAAGATATATTAATTTCCAATTCTCTACATGTTGAGTTCATGTGCCTGTGGAGGTTTTCTTTAAAAGCCGTATTCCTTAAAGGTCCCCGAAGGCACATCCTACTGAAACGCAGGCTCTCCGTGAAATGATGCAGGACCGTGGTCTGGGTCAAAGCCAGTCCAGTGTATTGGTGACGGAGATTCACAGCCCTGTGGGGAGATGTGTCATTTGGCCGTAGCATCGGTCAGGAAGTCAGCGGAGAACCCCCCCCCTCCCCCCCCCTTGTCCATCCGGCCCATGCGGTCTGCAGATGTTGCAGAACTTGTGCAGTCATGCGGCGTAGTTCCAGCACAGCTCCGCCAACGGACTGCAGAGTGAACAGAATCGCTGGCTGACTGCACACCTGTTGGAGAATGCATGTGCGTAGACAAATTCATATGCACGATTCATACAGCGAGCCCATTTATGTGCACACATGTTAATATGCAGATGAAGGCAATAGTGCTATTGAGTCAGAAGGCTCTGCTGTCTCCATAGAGGAACCCTATCTACACTCAGAAGAAAGGGTTCTTAAAGGTTCCCCCGTGTCTCCATAGAGGAACCCTATCTACACTCAGAAGAAAGGGTTCTAAAAGCTTCCCCTGTGTCTCCATAGAGGAACCCTATATACACTCAGAAGAAAGGGTTCTAAAAGCTTCCCCTGTGTCTCCATAGAGGAACCCTATATACACTCAGAAGAAAGGGTTCTAAAAGCTTCCCCTGTGTCTCCATAGAGGAACCCTGTCTACACTCAGAAGAAAGGGTTCTAAAAGCTTCCCCTGTGTCTCCATAGAGGAACCCTGTCTACACTCAGAAGAAAGGGTTCCTTAAAGCTTCCCCTGTGTCTCCATAGAGGAACCCTATCTACACTCAGAAGAAAGGGTTCTAAAAGCTTCCCCTGTGTCTCCATAGAGGAACCCTATCTACACTCAGAAGAAAGGGTTCTAAAAGCTTCCCCTGTGTCTCCATAGAGGAACCCTATCTACACTCAGAAGAAAGGGTTCCTTAAAGCTTCCCCTGTGTCTCCATAGAGGAACCCTATCTACACTCAGAAGAAAGGGTTCTAAAAGCTTCCCCTGTGTCTCCATAGAGGAACCCTATCTACACTCAGAAGAAAGGGTTCTAAAAGCTTCCCCTGTGTCTCCATAGAGGAACCCTATCTACACTCAGAAGAAAGGGTTCTAAAAGCTTCCCCTGTGTCTCCATAGAGGAACCCTATCTACACTCAGAAGAAAGGGTTCTAAAAGCTTCCCCTGTGTCTCCATAGAGGAACCCTATCTACACTCAGAAGAAAGGGTTCTAAAAGCTTCCCCTGTGTCTCCATAGAGGAACCCTATCTACACTCAGAAGAAAGGGTTCTAAAAGCTTCCCCTGTGTCTCCATAGAGGAACCCCTATATACACTCAGAAGAAAGGGTCTCAAAAAAGCTTCCTGTGTCTCCATAGAGAAACCCTATATACACTCTCAGAAAAGAGTTTCTAAAAGCTTCCCCCTGTCTCTCATGGAGAAACCATATGTAGTTCAATGATTCTTTATGAGGCAAAATGGTTAAATCTGGGAGCTTTTACATTTCACACCTACCATAGAGGGTTCCATAAAGAACTAACAATGGCTCCCCTAGTGTGCCTCATAGTGTAGCCTGTAGAGAACTATCTACATGCTCATTGTGAGCTGCAATGTCGGCGGTTCGAATAGAACCGCGCAATCTTTGTCATCGTTCTGTCTCTCTACAATGTGCTGTTCAATAAAGCTGAAAAAGCCCTTAAAAATGTTCCCCTATGGAGACGAGTCAAATAACCCTTTTTTCTAAGAGTAGTGAGCGGGGTATCTATCCCGCCAACTTGAGCAACCCGATGGTCACCATTCCCGAGCAGCCCATTCGTCATCCAGTCGCGAAAGGTTGGTAGACCGTCGTGCTCGGACATGCACAGTGTTAACTAAAACACACGAGAAGTCCGATTAAGGCCTTTACAAAGTTGTACAAGTTGTAACATCGGGGAACTCCATACCTAACGAGAATTATGGACTTCCATTAAGAGCTTAGCTTGCAGTAACGTAATCAGTAAGGTGTTTACGTGGGTTCTGTCTTAGTCACAGTGTTGTCTTACATCACATTAAAACTTAATTAGCATGTAAAGGTGGTCAGTGATTATTGTTTAATGATTGGGTATTCCAAAATAAAAAGGGAGCAATAATGATATTTAAATAAATTAATCCAAATTAAATGTCATTATTTTTAATGATTTGAATGAATAATTTATTGTGCCATATTCACAGTGACAGTATTTATTCACTGTATGGAGATGTGTTTAAGACCACAGCCCTTTCTGTGCCTTATCCACAGGCGTTTAGTGTTGAACATGTTAACAGCGCTCAAGCACCGTCACAGAGAAGCGTCACTCAAAACGTTTTCACCTGGTGCTTAAAAACGTGAGATTTATTGTTCTGATTGGCCAGCACCAAGTGGTCCTTAAAACACTGAATAATGTTAGAATGGAATGCTTTTATGGTTTATTCACAGCGTCCCGAATGTTGTGTCTAAGTATTCATCTTTTATTTTCTTAGCAATTTTCATTAATTACCTTTCTACTTACTGTTTATGCATCCTCAGGAGGGAATTTAAAAGCTATTTGACAATATTTAGCGCCGTTGTCAAAAGGTGTTTTTTTTTGGCTTTGATTAATGCAAATGGCTGCCTGAGAGAGAGGCCGAAGGGAAGTGGGCTGTCCTGTATCGATATGAGGATATGATATGAGGAGATTTAATTCAGTAACCGTGGCAACCCACTAAACTCAATGTGGGATTAAGAAATTATGTTTCAGGATGCAGGTTTTTAAAAACAAATAATTTTTGTTTAACTGTTTATTAAATGTAAAAATGAGACTAGATGTCTTTGGATGTGGTTGGCTTGCTGCCTTCGTCAGCCAAATTTGGTTTTCTGTTGGCAGTGTTTATAAACTCCCTCTGTGCTGTAAATTGCTTTGAGATCATTTAACTTTTTATTTTTGCTTATTTGCGTTCAAGTTATAATCTCACATCGCACACATTTACTAATATGAGAAAATAAATTCTGAAAATATAGACACTTTAAATATGGAAGCATTATACACAGTGTAATAAAATAATACAATCAAGCATCGTTTACTTTTACACTTCCATTTAAACATTTGGAAGATGCATCCAGAGCAAACATACATTTTTGGGCAATAAGCAGAGATGATGTCAGGTCCTCCAAGCATCACAAGCAATAGTATTCATCATTGTAGTCTTCATATTATTAATCAGTAATAATCATAAACACTATTTAAATGGTCCGGAGACCTTTTACACAGTGTCAGAATGCATTTCTAGAGGGCTGCATTGTCTCCATGCATTTCAGCACCGGCCAATCATTTAAGCTGGTGTTTCAGCACCGGCCAATCATTTAAGCTGGTGTTTAGCGACGGAGTGTCTCAAGGCCTTTATTGGCTGCTTGGTAAAAGAAAAGTTGAAATACCTGCAGACGCCGATGCTTTAAAGTTCTCTAACCCTGGTCCTGGAGAGCCACTGGGTCTGCTGTTTACCCTGGTCCTGGAGAGCCACTGGGTCTGCTGTTTACCCTGGTCCTGGAGAGCCACTGGGTCTGCTGCTTACCCTGGTCCTGGAGAGCCACTGGGTCTGCTGCTTACCCTGGTCCTGGAGAGCCACTGGGTCTGCTCCTGGTCCTGGAGAGCCACTGGGTCTGCTGTTTACCCTGGTCCTGGAGAGCCACTGGGTCTGCTGCTTACCCTGGTCCTGGAGAGCCACTGGGTCTGCTGCTTACCCTGGTCCTGGAGAGCCACTGGGTCTGCTGCTTACCCTGGTCCTGGAGAGCCACTGGGTCTGCTGCTTACCCTGGTCCTGGAGAGCTGGAGAGCCACTGGGTCTGCTGTTTACCCTGGTCCTGGAGAGCCACTGGGTCTGCTGCTTACCCTGGTCCTGGAGAGCCACTGGGTCTGCTGCTTACCCTGGTCCTGGAGAGCCACTGGGTCTGCTGTTTACCCTGGTCCTGGAGAGCCACTGGGTCTGCTGTTTACCCTGGTCCTGGAGAGCCACTGGGTCTGCTGTTTACCCTGGTCCTGGAGAGCCACTGGTTCTGCTGTTTACCCTGGTCCTGGAGAGCCACTGGTTCTGCTGTTTACCCTGGTCCTGGAGAGCCACTGGTTCTGCTGCTTTCTGTTGCAACATACTTGCATCTAGAACCAATCTTGTTGCCCTTCTCTGCACTTTTTGAGAGCTTACATAGGGACCCCTGCGTTAAATAATTTTTAAGGAGAAATGTTAACTTGCGTCATTCTACCATACAATCAATTTTCGGAAGTGGCTCCTATCACACTATCTGCAATTCTGTGATTCTGGTGTGATTGGATTCTGGGAGGTTAGTATGTGGTAGGGCGCGTTGTGGTTCTGCGCGGGTGGAAGGGAGTGTAAAATGTAAGAACACTCTGGAGTGAAGCGAAGGACATCGAAAGATAAGACGGGCCGTGAAAATTAGCCGGCTGGAACACTGCATGAGCCTTCCACACCTGCGCTGCCACCTGTTCTCACAGAGATTAGCCTTTACTACCCTCGGATAGCCTTGGTGCAGTGGGCGGAAAGGTGAGAGAAATGTCACTGCTGTTTTCCGCACCCCGTCAAACTGAGGCCTTGTGCCTCTTAAGCAGTCATGCCCAGCAAAATAAGTGAACAGACAAAACAAATTTCAATTTGTGAGCAGTTAATTTGTTCACATTACCTTTGGCATAATTTGGGACAGTAATTCATATTTTGGTTAAAGGAGGGTGTACCATTTTGTCCAGTCTTGACTGCTGGTTGAAAGGTGCAAAAAAAAAAGTGCACTGCGGCCCTCCAGGACTGGAGTTAAACCTGCAGACGCTGCGGCCCTCCAGGACTGGAGTTAAACCTGCGGACGCTGCAGCCCTTCCTGGTGCATTGAGACACAGTCATCACATAATAGCAGAACACACAGGCAGAGCACACAGGCTGCAGAGTGTAATTTTTGGTGGTTAACAGTGGGGCAGTTAGGACAGCTCTTGGCAATCGCTCTTGGACCTGATGGGTGATTAGTCTGCTTACTCACACCAGTGGTCAGTCACACATTACATAACTTGCATGATGGCTGCATAAATTATGATAGAACATGATATGATAGTGATTTTGTTGTGTGCGTCACATATTACCAGAACATACATCTTCTCACTTTTGTATGTGTTGAATTTGTGCATGAATTTTCTAGCATTTATAACACACATACACATGGAAATACACACAACACATGATGCTATTTTGTGAGTGACTGTGTGTGGGGATGCGGTAAGTCTGTGAGAGGGGGAGTAGCACTAAGACCCCCTTAAATCTGTTAAAATATCACCCATCCCGCCCCTGAAATGACTGCCACTGCCCCTGGCCCCGCCCCATGGCCCCACACTCTGCCCCTGGCCCCGCCCCATGGCCCCACACTCTGCCCCTGGCCCCGCCCTATGGCCCCACACTGCCCCGCCCCAGCCAGGGGAAACGCTGCGAAAGCAGGGATGTAAATGGCGACCTTGGCGGAAGCATTAATGACATGCCAACAGCATGCCCTTGTGACAGCTGCGTTAGCGCTGGCTGTTTCAGTCCTTAAAATAGATCCACTGGCCGTTCTAGAGGGAGTTCAAAGGGGTCAGCCCCCCCCCCGACAGATCGATTCAGTAGTCTTGGGTTTGGGTTTGCAGTGTGTCAGATCGCACGTTTAGCACAGACAAATTTAAAAGCTGTGCAAAAAGTATGCAATATGCAAAACATTTATTTTGACCAAATTGTCGTCGTCGTCCCCGCCCAATTGAAATCCTGGATGCTGCCATGAAGCCGTCCAGGAAGTGAATTTGTTGTGATGTATAACTGTCAGCCCCACAGTATATCTCTACAGCTTTCTACAGCTTTATTTATCAAAGGTTTAGATACTTCTTTCTTTTAGTATAACAAAAGCATTGCATAGATATTCTTCGATGTCAACGTGACTATATTAATGTCATTAATCATTGTCGGCAGTTTCTTTAAGTTGTAAACAAATATTTTAGGGCACTATATCTCTGGCAGATGAAGGTAAAAAATGTATTCTGTAGAGCATTAAGTCAAGAAAAAATAAAATGTTCCAGTCTTTTGAAGTTTGAAGATTAGAATGACACAAACGTGGAAATAAGATCTTATTTCTGTCATGTGAAAACAGTCGGCTCTAAAGACATGCCGAATATTTATTTGGTGGTTTGGAAATACATTCTCTCTTTTTGGCTCCAAGAATAACACCAATCAACTACTGAACTACCGCAGTTCTTAGTGTTTTTTTAAGCGCTCGAGAGCCAAATGCAGTAACCATTTATTTACACATTTATTCAGCACACTTGGCACATTTGTGCAGCTTCCAGTATTATCACTGCTTACAGCTAATTTCAGTAAAGTTGACTGTGGTGTGTGAGTCCTTTCGTGCATCATTGACGAGGATATTTTCTACTTTTTTGTGACATTTGAGGGGTGAGAGGTTAACTAATCCATTTACTCATGGATTGGTTTGTGTCTGTGTTTTACTGTCATTGATGATTAAAACCCAAGTTAATGATTTGTTCTTGTTAATTAACAGAACCTTATTGTTGATTGATTCCCATCTCCGCTAAACGCTATGCGCTCCACAGCGCAACCTCTGAATGAACACGGTGCTTAACGTCTAGCTTAACGTCTAGCTTAACTCTGCATGGCTCTGCAGTCACTCGTCCCCCTGATTGCACTTAAAATAAAGTCCACTGGCTGAACTCTATGGTTAAAAAAACCCACTCTTGTTTTTGCACGTGTTCCTGCACCTGCCTGTGGAATTGACTCATATTTGTGAATTGTCATTGGATGCTTGTTAGATGCACTTCCACTGTAAGTCATCCTGTTAAGAGCATCTGCTAACTGCTTAAATGTTAATTTAAATGTGAAACGAGCGCTAAAGTGGCTTAGCATTCTCTCACCCAGCTGCGGCACGGTTAAGTAGCTCACCTGATATGCCCCCTCACCTGAGCCCCCTCACCTGTCTCCCCACTGGGCTCCGATTACAGTGCGGCTGCCCGGGGTACTGTTCTGTATACCTGGGTCCTGCTTCTGTCCTGTAGCCGTTTGCGTGGCGAGAACCACAGCGTCTCCACGTCCAAAGGAGAGCCTCTGTGCCACCCCCCCCTTCCCTGTGTTATATTTTTGAGGGGGGGGGTGAAGGTGGGCTGGCAAAGGAAAGGACATGGCAAGTACGAGGCTATGGTGTTGCGACGGGCTACATTCTGTTGTGATGGGCTTCGGTGTCGTGACAGGCTACGTTGTGTCGTGATGGGCTTCGGTGCCACGACAGGCTACGTTGTGTCGTGACGGGTTACGGTTTTGCGACGGGCAACAGTGTAGTGCCGGGCTACGGTGTCGTGATGGGCAAACACGTGCGAGTCACAGGCTCCAGAGGCATTATACTGCGTCGCCTTGACACCCGCTGCATCGTGACACCCGGTGACTTTGATGGGGGGGGGGGCTCTTTTCCTGAACTGAGAGACGTGGGAGGTGAGTGAGAGCCGTTAAACCTTGGCAGGTTACTGACCACCAGAGAGAGAGAGAGAGAGTGAGAGAGAGAAGAGGGAGGGAGAGAGAGAGAGAGTGAAGAGTGTGAGTGAGAGAGAGAGAAGGTGCCGGAACCATGTCTGTATCACCGGGGAACTTCCTCCTCCCCCTGCTGCCGATTGCAGTCTGGTTGCCTGGCAACAGGAGTTGCCTGAAATAACCTGCTGTAGACAGAAATAGAGCAGAGATATGGAGGGCAGAAACGAGCAGTACGATGTGGCGCCCCATTTCTCAACCTGGCCCTCTTCCCCAACAACCTTTGTTTCCGTCCTTATCAAGGCCACAATTCTACACTGCTTAAGACTGAATGATTTTTAAAAAAAATTAACCTTTTAACAAGGTATTTTTTTTTTTCTTCTTCATTATAATCTTTTATCGACGTAATCGCATCTGGCTTGTTTGTACAGCGCGGTGCATTCAGTCGTCTCGTCCTGTCATATCTGTTGGCTTTTCGATTCCTGTCAGAGGGGCTTTTTTTGCTTTACACTAATGTGTAACGGTGAATAAAGCCGAGTGGGGCCGTGTTCTGGGCCAAAGTAAACATGCTAATGGCACGGACAGGTGAGCCGTGTGCATGTATGACGGAAGAGTCCATCGTGTCCTGAGCGTTCTCCTAAATAAAGAGAGAGAACGCCATCTTAGCCCCAGCACATTTTTACATTTATTTACCAACACTTTCCACTGAAGGTTTTTTTTTTTTAACGCTTTTACAGTTTTTGGTTCGATGCTAACGGCCTGTAATGTCCCTCGTTAGCTGCGTTTGGTGTGAAATTTCTGGCGAAAATGTGAGGCAGAATGTGTCTGGGGAACACTAGCATACAGAGACAGAACCAGAGATCAGCAGTGTTTAATTTAATGTTGGGAGATGAATGTAGTGTTGTGTCCGATTAGATGAATGATGTGATTGGGTTCCCAATTTCTGCCTTGAAGTGCCATCTGGTTTTTGTTTAGTTTTTTTGCTGTGTGCGTTTAAGATCAGGCTGGCAAGTCTCTGTAAATAATAATAATATTCATAATAATGATGATGACGATGTCTGTGACTGTGCGCTTGCGGTAGTCTGAGTTCTGTTCTTAGTAGAAACCTTGTTAGGTCTTATGATCCTGCAGCCTGTCTGGAGGAGTAGCCCAGGTCACAAATAATTGAATGATTTGCTCCGTATCAGTGACATCTAATGGCGACGGTGTGGATCAAACGCTGACCGTGTCTTTTCAGGTGATAAGCAGCGGGGGACTATCAAGCATTTTTTTTTCGTTTTCAGTACCCACAGTGCAAGTGTAATAGGAACTGACATTATTAATATTATTATTATAACTACTATTATTATTCAGAACAAAAGAACATATTGTACTTGTCTTCACCACCCCCCCCCCCAGACCAGATGGATAAGCCAGAACGAAAAGGCGCGGGATTCGCAGTGTAAAACGCCTCGCCATGATTCCACACCGTGCAGCGCCTCGCCGTAGCTGTTAGTCAGCAGCCTCTGCATCCCACCCTACTCTGAGGACGATTGTTGCTAAGCAGTATTTCCACCTTAGCAACCGCCCTGGTACCTTAGCGACTGGTTTATAGTCCCGCTGAACATTGTGTTCACTGCACACTGAGCCAGGCTTGGAACTGCAGGGAGAGAGAGAGAGAGAGAGAGAGGGTAGGGGGGATAGGATGGTTTTCTGCTGAGTAAAAAGAGGTGTGTGTGTGTATGTGTGTATATGTGTATTTATATGTGTTTGTGTGTGTGAGAGAAAGAGAGCATGTGTGTATGTGTCTATGTTTGTGTATGTATGTGTGAGAGAGAGTATTTGTGTGTATTTATATGTGTGTGTGAGAAAGAGAGAGAGTGTGTGTGTGTGCGCGTGCGTGCGTGCGTGCGTGTGTGTGTGTGTGCGCGTGCGTGTATGCGTGTGTGTTTGAGAGATCTGAAAGATTGTATTGTCACACTGGAGGAAAATAAACATCTGGAGCTACAGCCTGTTAAAATTAGTATTTCTCTTTGTGTTCTTTTTAAAATTTATTTATAGAGAAAATAAATTCACACCCCCCCCCCCCTTCCTGCCACTCCTCTGTCCACTCTGCATAATTCATATTCCGTTGTCATGGCGCGCCGGATCTGGCGTTTTTTTAACGTTTCAGGCGGCAGTGCTGGCGTAGCGACGGTGTAGGTCGGTTTGCCTGTCCGTGGGTTACGAGTTTGAATCTTAGGTGTGGCACTGCAGTGTGCAAGGAACTGTATTAAACCTGCATTGCTGGTATCCATAAAGTAGATGATGTATTAAAAAATAAAATATCCTGTAAGCTCTGTACATTATCTTGTATAAAGGTATCTGCTCATCTGAGATAACTCACATTAGTCTGCTTATTCTTTCTGTTGTGAGGGAGCAACCAACCAATCAGTCAGTCAATAAATCAATTAACCAATCAGGGTTCGGGAGGGTTAGTTCAGGGAATTTGCTACTTGAGAAATGCCCATAATGTCCTGAGAGGATTTTTGACTTAACAGATTTCAATTTAAATCGAGTTCCTGAATTGACTGAATTAAAATGGAACGGACAGTCGATCCTTATTTTTCCATAGTGGATTTTACAGTTATTCCGTCATGTAGTGCTTCACAGTGGACTTAAAATGTTTTACATTTAGAATAATTTAACAACCGCTGCAACCACTACGACACCATCGAATGGCTGAATGTGTAATTTTTAACCCGTAGGTTTTTTTTTTCATTTTTTATGTCCCTGCGGCTAAAAGTGAAGCGCTTCAGCTAGCTTCCTGGTTCACGTAAGTTCACACGCGGGGTATATATTTACAGCCTCAGATTTATGCAGTCACCAATGCTATTAACCACTACTCCAAAACACACACACAAACACAAACACACACACACACACTCTCTTCTCTCTCTCTCTCTTTCTCTCTCGCTCACACACGCACGCACGCATACATACGCCAGTTCTGTTTATAAAACCCAAATCCAGACCAGGCTTGTGATGAATTCAGGCAAGATCCACCATCTTCACCCCCCCCCCGCCCCCCCCCATTCTCAGCTTTAACAAATCATGAGTCCCACAGTCACCGAGTCCCACAGTCACCGAGTCCCACAGTCACCGAGTCCCACAGTCACAGAGTCTCACAGTCACCGAGTCTCACAGTCACCGAGTCCCACAGTCACCGAGTCCCACAGTCACCGAGTCTCACAGTCACAGAGTCTCACAGTCACAGAGTCCCACAGTCACCGAGTCCCACAGTCACCGAGTCCCACAGTCACAGAGTCCCACAGTCACCGAGTCTCACAGTCACCGAGTCCCACAGTCACCGAGTCACACAGTCACCGAGTCTCACAGTCACAGAGTCTCACAGTCACAGAGTCCCACAGTCACCGAGTCCCACAGTCACCGAGTCCCACAGTCACCGAGTCCCACAGTCACCGAGTCCCACAGTCACAGAGTCTCACAGTCACCGAGTCCCACAGTCACCGAGTCTCACAGTCACCGAGTCCCACAGTCACCGAGTCCCACAGTCACCGAGTCCCACAGTCACCGAGTCTCACAGTCACCGAGTCTCACAGTCACAGAGTCCCACAGTCACAGAGTCCCACAGTCACCGAGTCTCACAGTCACCAATATTAATGAAGAACATCTCACACGAGAGAAAGAGAAAAAAAGTTCTCTTTTTCTTGAATTTTGGTTTCCAAAAGTCAAGAGTGGCACCGGTCAGAAATGGCGAGTGGCGGAGCGTGCAGGATTAGATTTCGCTGCAGGGTTTTTCTGCTGTTCTCCTAAAGAATGGAGGCTGTGTTGGATGCTGGGTACAGTCGCGGCGAGCTCGCACACGGGCTCTCTTGTGATTAACGGCCTTGACCTGGGCAGGTCAGCGAATGGGGAACAATGGATCTGCCGGAGACCGCGGGCCTTTCACTGCGCACATATATACACACGGCGACGCATCAGAGCAGGGAGTCATATAATTGTTAGACATACCTTTAACCCTTTAGACAGCAGCGACATTCCTGCACATTACTGGAGATTTCAAAAGAAGCGTTTCCACCGGTATTCCCAAACAGAAATTCAAATTCATGATTGTAAACGCTGCTTTCTTGCTCTTGTTTCCTCTCATGGATTTGCAGGGTAGTTTTAAATTTTACCAGCATCTAAAGAGTTAAAGCATTTCACATATGTAAATACTCAAATATTTGACCAAGTCTGCAGGATATAGTCAAATCAGTGCAAGTATATACAGTGCCTTCCAATATTATTGGCACCCCTGGTAAAGATGAGTAAAAAGGGTTATAAAAAATGCACCATTTGGTGAATTAGCTTAATGTCACACTGAAAAAATTAGAAAAATCCAGCCAATTTATTATGAGAAAAAAAATCCCTCATCAAAAAATAATTATTTTTAATAAAATCACATGTGCCACAATTATTGGCACCCCTGCATTTATATATAGAATAAAGTCATCATTTTTAATATTTGGTCGCATGTCTTTTGTATTCCATGACTTCCTGATGTCTCTGACCCAACAACATCAAATTACTCTTGATATCTTATTTTCTGATACTCTTACAAGCGATACTATAACGTCTCTGCATTTGAATGGATCTCTATGGGAATTGGGGGGTTGGACTAGATTTAGCTGTAAATTATGCTGGAACAGTATGGAATACATGGTTGGCTAAATGGCTCTAAGTCATCAAGGGTCTGAGGTATCAAACGAGCCTCAAACCATCACTCTGCTGCCAGATATGCAGTAGATATGGATGGATCACTTTATGGGTTGTTTCTCCTGACAAATTTTCCTATTGAACTCGATGTAAAAATAAGTCAGGAGAAAAAACCCTTCAAGTTATCCACGATCCACTTATATATACACTGTGTAAGTGTGTATATTTATATACAATCACACGCACAGAACCTGCGAGTTTTACGTGTGATTTTGTTTTGCATGTTTGTTTTGTCTTATTTCAGTTCGATTTTTTAACATGTATATTTGAGTGTTTTGCAGCTATATTTCTGAGTTCTGTTCTGTAGCGTAATTATTCTTGTGATGTTTTGTTAGATAAGGCACTGCAAATTAATGATTGCCTCGGCTAGGTTTGGTGCAGTGCATTACTGTACCAGGAGAGTCTTTAGCTGTACACTATGCTGAGGAAGTAATAAGGATACATACATTTAATTAAGTAATAAAAACAGATCTGCAGCTCAGCATGTCAACAACAACAATACAAGTGTGGAGGGCTGTATTCTCGTCTCTCTGACTATGGGAGAGGCCTTCATCCTGGGGGGTAAAGCATGATCAACAATACAAGTGTGGAGGGCTGTATTCTCGTCTCTCTGACTATGGGAGAGGCCTTCATCCTGGGGGGTAAAGCATGATCATAGTACAAGTGTGGAGGGCTGTATTCTCGTCTCTCTGACTATGGGAGAGGCCTTCATCCTGGGGGGTAAAGCATGATCAACAATACAAGTGTGGAGGGCTGTATTCTCGTCTCTCTGACTATGGGAGAGGCCTTCATCCTGGGGGGTAAAGCATGATCATAGTACAAGTGTGGAGGGCTGTATTCTCGTCTCTCTGACTATGGGAGAGGCCTTCATCCTGGGGGGTAAAGCATGATCATAGGAACATGGTCTGAAGTAAAAAGAGCTGTTCCGGGTTTTACTCAGTGCAGTTATCCAGCTAACTCAGTAATCCTGCTTCGTAGTATAACCCCCTGGATTACTAAATTCGCTGGATAGTGGATAACTGCACGGAGTAAAACCCGGAACCCTCCCAAATCTGTAACATGGACTGAAGTAAAAAGAGCTGTTCCTGGTTTTACTCAGTGCAGTTATCCAGCTAACTCAGTAATCCTGTTTCATAGTATAACCCCCCCTGTTCATTTTATGCTGAACACAAATCTCAGCGTGCCCCTGTGGTATTGGAGACGCCTAATCTCTGTGGAATAACCTGCTCAATGATTCTCTGTGTAGAAGGTCTTACCTGAGTTGGGCTCGCTTGTGAAAGGGGTCTTAAGCTCAATGTGAAATGAAGGTTGACGGTGAATAGACTGTTATGTTATCCTGTTAGTTGAACAGCCTAGTCTGTGTGTGTGTGTGTGTGTATATGTGTGTGTGTGTCTGTGTGTGTGTGTCTGTCTGTGCGGAGTAGCTTGCTGCAGTAGTGTGTGTGTGTATTTGTGTATCTGTGTGCGTGTGTGTGATCATCTGTGTGGAATCGCCATTGGAAGCTGGTGTATTGGGTAGAATTTGATGTTTTGATTGTGTTTGGCAAACCCTAGCAGGCTGCCGGAGCCCCTCAAAGGGAGTGGTCTTAACTCCCACAGACCTTTCGATTTGAGGACAGCTGCCATTGCTGCCGCCGCCGTTCATAAAGTGGAGCAATGTATTGTGGGATTGCTGGCTCTCTGGCTCCAATGGAGACATTGAGCATGTTCATTTGCTGATTTGAGTTGTTCGAAATGAAGGCATTCGGTTCAACACGAATGCGTTTATGCAAATCAAGAGTCATTAAAACCACACTTCCGGATGACAAGGACAGGCGACGCCCCTTTAAAAATGTTGACCGTGATGCAGCCTCGTAAAAATAAAAATAAAACGCGGAGCAACAATTACATCAGAACGCCTGGACTCAACAGTCAACAGTATCCTTGAAGTTTGAACTGAAAAAACAAACACTTGCGAATAAGTTCAAAGTTGAGGACAAATGTTGATTGACTCCAAAGCCAAAGTATCCCTCATAGATGACCTGGCATTTACACTGAATTAAGAAAAACAAATCTATAAATCAAGCGGAAACAGTGTTCAATTTTCTGATTTTATGACGTAATTTTACGACGCATCCGGTACGGATGGCCCGATTTAAACCTATCCCATACGCCCTCTCATATTTAAAGTGACCCTAACCTGGTCCACTAGGGCTTCTGCTCTGTTTTCACCGTTACTACGGTTACCCGCGCCAGGAAAACGAACAATTCCCGTTCCTCTGAGGTCAGCTGAGGTCAACTGTGGCAAAAAAATAATAATCCCAGCTCTGGCGCTCTACGTCTGTATTGGATGTTAAATAATTTTTTATTATTAGTTTAATTGCATTAGTTAGGGACAAACACAGTTAAACATTGATGTAATGCTGAGGCGGGCACCGGATGCGTTGGCCTTTTATAACAGGAGCATATTTCAGTCACTTCATTGGACATTGATAACTTATTTAAATGAAATGCATTTAGTGTAGATAAGCGAAATTGAGTTTGTATTAAATGCTTACGTATGTATTATGCTTACATATGTATTAAATCTTGTACAGTACAGGATACAGAGAATTTTGAGCTGCAGTTTTTATAGGTATGTTAACAAAGACTCACATTAAATATGTAACTTATTATGTCAGTCACCACAGTATCCAGAGCAACGTGCAGTTTCTTTTATTATTTTCCTTTGAGTGGCTTTGAGTGGCTTTTTGGGGGGGTCGCTCAGCTGGTATGAATTCTGTGTGCATTGCATCGTCGGGGACTCCGACTGCCAAAACAAATTCTAATTATTCTGATCTGCCAAAAAAGGATTCCAGAAAAGCTTTTGAGTGAATCAGTGAATGAAGCGCATAGTCCTTCCGTGTTTGTGATACCGTCGGGAGCCCACAGAAAAATACTTTTCACATGCGGAGGTAAATATTTTACTCATCGCTAGCTTACCTCTTCTGTACTTACACAGCTGGATGTTTACTGAAGCATTGTGGGAATGCGTGTCTTCTTAATCAGGAATTAAAGCGGCAGTGCGACAGACAGGAATTGAACCCGCAGCCTCCTTAAGGTTTCATTCCAAGGAATTTGCAGCTCAACGCTATGTCACGCTGCCACATTGTAAATTCCATGGGAGCAAAAACAAAATAAACATGGTAACAGGTGGCCTTTGTAACTTTTTTTTAAAAAGGGCTTCTCAGCTCTATTGGACAGCACAGTATAGAGCTGGGCTGGGCAATCATGTTCCTTGAGGTTTTTGTTTCCACCAATTACCCTCCCTAGCTAAATGAGGTAATTGGCTGTATACACAAACACTGCTTCGCTGATAGATTAGATCACAGTGAAATGTTTAATATACGGACACAAAAGCAGTCTTCGGCTCTCATTCATGTGTCTATCAAGAAATGTAGCGAAAATGTTCGGCTAATAAAGTAGTGATTAAGGGCAGAAATTGGCACGAAAACCAGAAACGTTAACGGCTGGATTCGAAACGCCGACGTCACGGCTCGTAACGAGCATGTGGATAGTGCTTTAAAGGCTGCGCCAGAGAGACACGCCGTATTGTAGTACTTTCATTCGGTTTAATATTGTTAGGAAAGGACTGCTTATTTGTGTGGATTTTACTGAATCCAGTGGAGGATGATATAATGGGTTTGGATTGAAGCGAATTTGGGACGTACAGCGGAGAGCTTAGCGCTGCTTGCCACTGCTTCCTGCCTAACCAGTATAACTGCGGCTATTCTCTCTGCGAGAGTCGTGGTGTGTGATTAAGTGCCGGGGAGGAAATTCAAAGCACGGGGCTGATGTATAGCACATGGCTTCGCTCTTTATGTTATGGAAATGTATGAGACGCGATTAACTCCGCCGTGCCTTTGAAATGCAGCAACAACAAAAAAAATTGAATTAAAGCGACGGAGCGATGCACAGCCCTCGTGAGGCGATCGTTTCAATGTGTGCTGCGTGTTTAATAACATGCTTTGAACCGCAGCCCACCGTTTGCGTAATTATTGTCGTGTTTTTTTTTTTCTCGTAAGTAGAACAGAGCAGTAATGGACGCGCGCGGTACGAGGTGAGAGGTTTTCGGGACGGCTCTGAAACCTCGGTTTATAAGTCCGTCTGCATTGCAGTCGCGAAACTACATTTTGCGCCCTTTTCTTTTTGGATGGGAGACAGGTTTGCTAAGCTTCTGCTATTTGTTGGTCTTTGTGTGAACACTCAAAGTGACTCACTGTCCCTATAAACACGTCAGTTGTCATTTGTGCTTGACTTTGACTTAAGAAGAAATGCATTTGGCTAAAGTTTTTCTCTCTCTCTCAATGAGTGCAGGATGGTGAGCTCATTTTGGTGATTGTTGAACAAACAATTGAGCTTCACTGGGAAGCTATAATGATGAAGAGAGACAACTAGCACTCATTTAATTACAGAATCAGTGTTTAGGATAATGTCGATCGAATCCATGCCTTTGTCTTTTTTTTCACCGTTGCCATTAAGTTCAACTCTATTATATTTTTTGTGATCCTCTTCCAGCAAGTCATCACCTATCAGACTGCTGTCGACAACAGCCGCTGGCATGCCAGCGTTTGCCAATCAGCAGTACGGTGGCCTGCTTGTGACAGGACCTTTCAAAAGTCTGCATTCTTTTAACCTTCGAGGAGTAGGTTTTCTTTGGAATGTTTTTCCAAAGCTCTTAATTCAGTGTTCTAGAACCAGTAGTGATTGTTACATCAGCATTACAGTGTTCAGTTAAGAAAAGTCTAATCACATAGTTGTAAGCTTACATCTTAAGCCGCCGATCCTCATCTTAACCGTCTCGCCTCTGCTGATGCTTGCACGGTGCTCTAGTTTCAGGATGCGCCGACAGCAGGCCGTCGTATGCTCGCTATGACTGTAATAACACTGGGAATGTACATAGTGTCTGGTGTCCAGGCCGCCAGAGATCATCCAGCGACCCTGAGATTGTGTCTTTCCAGTTGACCTTTCCATCCTAAACAGGAACAGCCGAATTACTAAAGGTGCGTTCAGAATGGCTCCTCATACACTTTATAGTGCACTATTTAGGGGATTGGCTATTTTGATGGTTTCCAAATTCTCAAGTGAGAACACTGAGAATTAGGACTTCCTACAAAATGTCTGAATAGTGCACTATATAGTGTATCGAGAGCCATTCCGAACACAACCTAAATCACACACACCATCTTACAAAATGGCTGCTGATTTACAGGAAGTTCCTTGGTATTAATTTGCTTCCGGATGCAAAATAAATAGTTTTTTTAAAATGTTGTCAAGTGTTTTCATTGGATTAAAAAAATAGAAGACGAAAAATGTCTTCAGTTGTCTCATCGGTTCAACCAAGAACAATTATGCTGTGGATAACCGGATTCTACTTTTAGATGTGTGGGAAGTGGGGGACATGGACTGTGTAGGTTAATAAATCTCTTAATGAATCTCTAACGCTGGTAGACTTATAGACCCGTTTCGTAGGTTAATAGTTGAATCTCTAACGCTGGTAGACTTATAGACCCGTTTCGTAGGTTAATAGTTGAATCTCTAACGCTGGTAGACTCAAATCATGTTCAGCTGAGAGTCCAACACTGAACCCAATATCTGGAGCACGTCGTTGGCGTAGGCCGGTTATCGCATACAGAGTGAAGTCGAGAAGGGTGGCAGTCTACCGTGCTAGTTAGTGTAGCGCATAGCGTGCTGAATACATCATTTCCTGTCTGTAACGCAGACGTCCTTAATGCTGAAGGTCCAGAAGGCTTGCGGAGTTCATGTCTGTCAGTAGAAATAACAGCCATTGATTTTATCGACGGTAATGAGCTGGGGGCGTAATGACTTGGCATGTCTCCTTCACAAGCTGTTTTATGTTCACCACTCTGTTTCAAAGAGCTGTTGCGGTCATCTAAAAGTGTACGAACGGACTCCTTTTATATGTTAAACAGGATTTTGTTTGGGGGGGGGGGGGGGGTATTCTGTCACGCCAATTTATGGCCCAAGTAGGCTGTACGTTTGTGCTTCTCTTATGTGAGTTCCTGAATGAACTAAAAAAAAAAACGGATGG
The DNA here is from genome assembly GCA_022702515.1 of Ilyophis sp. 1 JC-2022. NCBI lineage: Eukaryota > Metazoa > Chordata > Actinopteri > Anguilliformes > Synaphobranchidae > Ilyophis > Ilyophis sp. 1 JC-2022. The sequence continues at coordinate 74,223,271 of CM040395.1, read as the reverse complement.
GAAATCTTTTTAAAAATTTAAAAATTTCACATTGTTAACAATATCCTGTAAAGAGTTCGCACATAATTTGCACTTAATTAAAACTTAAAAGTGACTATAGTTCTGGGATGTCACTGAAAGGCCAGTAAGTTGTATGGTGGTGAATGCCTTTATGTGAAACTACGATTGTAGATACAGAGGTTTTATGGGCATTGATTACCCACATCATTCGCCTATCGACTTCCATAAACTGTCAGTGATCTGAGTATAAGTTTACAGCAGAATACCTTGAATGACATTGTATTTCCTGTTGTGTGCTTAATTTTGTTAGACATCAGCTATGTTTGTTAGCGAATGCTAAGGGGTTCTAATGGAAGCCATTTCCATAGTTTACCGCCTGCCAAGTAAGAGGGCCAAATTTCCACTGATGTTTTGAATTCTTTTTGGCTTCATCTGTTCTTGCTGTCACTTAAAAAAAAAAAAAAAAAAAAAGGATCTTTTCTTGTTTAGAGTTAAAATCCCAGTTTAGCCGTTTACCTTAACAGCACAGTCAGCAGTGCCAAAAATGTGTGGTGATCACGTTTCAGCGCTGGTGGGGGCTAGTGCATGCCCGCTGCAGTGCAGCATCGCGGTTAGCTGACTGTGCCTCTTACACTTAGGGGTTGCGGGTTTAAATCTCAAGTACAGGGGTAGGCAACCCTGGTGCTGGAGTGCCGGTGACGTTTCTGGTTTTTGTTCCATCTGAGCTTGGTCACAAGAGTTTGATGGATGATTAAAAGTCTGAGCCTGAATTTTCTGAATGGAGACATGCTGAGTGCCTCCAGCATGTGGTCACCTGCATTCATTAAACCTGATTCATTAAAATTAATCCAGTTATGTAGGTTTGTATGGAGCAAAAACCAGGACCGTCTCCAGCACTTCAGGACCAGGGTTGCCTACCCTGCTCCAGTATGGTCTCAGCCATCATCAAGGTACTCTGGCAGAGTGTCCTTTGGGTAAATGTGTAGTATTTACATAAGGGTGCCTTATAAGACAGCCAAGCACTGAGTTTTGTTATCGGAAAACAAAATAATTTGGCCGATTCAAACAAATCTGCGAATGACAACTCACTCTAGCCCCGCCCATTACGGGGGTTAACGAATCTTCATTCCCCATATAAATGTTCTGTATGGCGTCTCCAAGCAACGACCAGACAGACATCAGCGGGAGAGATTTTACTCGAACCTTGGACGCGCCCCTGCAACAGGCCAGATTTTTCAGGTCCCAAAAAGTGAAGGAATTCAACTCAGGGTTCGAGCGCTCAGCACGGCCTACCTCGAGGAAGTCCAGCATAAATGAAAAGATTAACTTGTGTATCGTTCATTAACTTTTATTTGCAGTCAACATTTGGTCCCCACGCCCCAAATCCAACCCCCCTTGACCCCAAATTGAACCACATCTACACTGAATCAACCCTCTTTCAGACCTTATCAATCCCCAGATCTACCCGTTCCACATAAAGTACACAGTAGATAATTTGTGGCAGTAATGTTGAGCTATGAAGGGCCTCCATACGAAGGGAAGGTAACCTCACACTCATGGAAAGGCAATATAATTAAATAAAACATATTATCAAGCTGTTGCAACACTTCACAATATGTGGGCAAATATTCTGTCGCCGCCTTCAGGTACTGCATTATGTAATACTTTTTAAGTACAGTACTGTGACATATCTGTCATTCTATCATTATAGTTGAAAAAAAATACATATTTATATTGAAGTGTATTTAATTTCTGTTAAGAGGTACCCCCCCCCCCCACCCCACTCTGCCATACACACACACACACCCCAGGGGTGGTTGGGAGGGGGGGGGGAGTGTTTTGTGGACGCTAACGCATGCCTGGAAAGGGGGAAGACACGGTTTTATCAGTGAAAAGGGGAAATCGTGAGTGGGGGGGAATGGGCCGCTCAACGTGTTTGTTACAGCTGCGTTGGGGCAACCTCGCAAAAAGACTCCCAGCAGCCTTGTGAGATCTGAGGGCCTGTCAATCAAACCTCGCCCTTCATTGTTTGGATTTCCTCTTCCCAACGGAAAAAAAAAGCAGCCAGTAGATAGTGAGACAAAAGGCTAACGCTAGGCCGGAACTAAAGAGCGTGGACAGCTATTAGCTTGGGGTTTCAGTGGGGGAACGGACTTCATACTTATACCCATCCACCTTCCTTTCTGATCCAGAATAGCACACAGTTCATTTAAACGCATGTCTTAAATTTTGTTTAAACTTTTATGTTTTTCTGAAGCTGAAATAAAAACAAATATGAGATGCTTTTTGTTTAATCGTGGCCCACAGCTAACATTAGAACTCATTAGTAAAAGCTAACATTAGAACTCGTTAGTCAAGGCTAACATTATAACTTGTTAGCCAAAGCTAACATTGAAAGCAGCGGTCTACTGTGTGGTCTTGAAGCCTTTCTCTCTCCTCTTAAATATCTTTGGCTCTCCAAATGGACCACTGCAGTCTGTAAAATAAATAAATCAATAAACCAATGCAGAGAGCATATGCTAATGTTTAGGAATAAAAGCGTGTCTCTTCCCATGTCTACATGCTACAGCCCTTCCTCATTGGGCGCTGCTCACTTTGAACTGGATGAAGTCGAATTTCTCGCAGTATTCATCAAAAGAAAAAACACCAGGGAAAAAAAATCCACGTCTCAGAAATAATGCCAAATCCACAGCTGCACACAAACGGCTGCTTTATCTTTGCTTATTTATTTATTTATTTAATCACTGGTTGTGCAAAGAATTTGGCCCAGTTTCCAAATTGCTCTTAAAAATCAACGTGCATAATTTATCACAATTGTACACAGATTAAGTGAGGACATTTTGAAAAGACCTACGTAAAATACGTTATAAGATGTATGGTGTTAGATCTTTTGACTGACCTGCTGTATGGTGTTAGATCTTTTGACTGGCCTGCTGTATGGTGTTAGATCTTTTTGACTGACGTGCTGTATGGTGTTAGATCTTTTTGACTGACGTGCTGTATGGTGTTAGATCTTTTGACTGACGTGCTGTATGGTGTTAGATCTTTTTGACTGACCTGCTGTATGGTGTTAGATCTTTTGACTGACGTGCTGTATGGTGTTAGATCTTTTTGACTGGCCTGCTGTATGGTGTTAGATCTTTTTGACTGACGTGCTGTATGGTGTTAGATCTTTTTGACTGACCTGCTGTATGGTGTTAGATCTTTTTGACTGACGTGCTGTATGGTGTTAGATCTTTTGACTGACCTGCTGTATGGTGTTAGATCTTTTTGACTGACGTGCTGTATGGTGTTAGATCGTTTGACTGACTTGTTGTGTGCACCACAGAGTGAAGACAGACTGGACCACGACAAGCTGGGTAACAGCCTCCCTACCCGTAAAGTTGGGAGACCAGGGAGGAAACGCAAGCAACTGGTGAGTGCCCCACCCCTGCCCCGCCCCTGCATGAGACACGCCCTCTACCTGCTGAGTGCATGTATGTCACTGTCCTATCGTGGTTTGTGTCGATACTGTGTTGGATGTTCTCTCTGGTGACCAGTTGGACCTTTTTTTGTTTTCTCAGACCTACGGCTTAGATTTCATTTTAAATTTGTCCTTAATTTAAAAGAAAATTTCACATTGTCACAAAGTCAGATTTTAGTGATCTAATTTTCTGAAGGTCTCTGAACCTACCAAGTTGTGTTTATTATTTATTTGTAGAGTAAGTTATGTTTAAGGTGGAATGTTTATTGTTCTTTGTATTCACTGCTGGCAAGATTTGATTCAATCCAGAGATCCACCTTAAATACTGTCAATCAAAGAGCAAAGGTTTACAGAATAACATGTAGATAATATACAGATTACAGATGAATCCAGTGACACGTTACAAAAAAAAAATTCTGAAAAGCCGTCTCTTTATTACAATAGTAGACTGTATAATTTTGGTTCTGATTTATTTAAATCATTCTTTCATTGAATGTTGTATTCCCTTTAGATGACTTGACTTTCTTTGAATGAGTGCAGGTGTTAATCTAACTGCAATGAGCTTTGCTCGTAAGTTTAAGTGTATAGTTGTTTATATTAAAAAAAATTATAAATTTAATATGTAATATTTTTCAGGCAGTGCAGAGATTTGTGGCTGGGCAATAAACTGGTGGGAGGTGGAGTGGGGAGATGAAAGGCGATGTGTTCCTGAAAACAAAGTATTAACCGCCAAAGCGCATTGCAGTTACATTGAACAGAGCCAAAAGGGGGTCCCATGTGGAGGCTTCTTCAGTCGCCCCTAAACTGTGTCTGCCTGTGAGGCGATGCTGCTGCTGCTTCTTTCCCCTCTGGAGACCACCCTCGCTGGGCACCCTGCAGGAACCGTGGCCAGGCTTCGGATCGGGCCTATCCACCGTGCGCCAATCCGCGCGCCGGCGTGCTCCTCACAACCAAAAGGGGATTTCTGCCGCGGTCCATTTCCCCTGCCGGGTGTCATTTTTATTTTGATAAAGGGTGACAATATATGACTCAACCTCTGGGAATCGGGCGCACGTGAGACAGGGGGGGGGGCTGCGGGTTCAAGTCCAAGAAAGCGAGGGCACAGCGCACTTGAACGAGGCACTCGACCTGTCTGAACTGCGTCGGTGATTGGTTTAGCTGTGAAAATGTTAGAACGTGTTTATCATGCTCAGCTGAATTAAAAAGGGTGTGTTAGCGTTTGATAGGTGCAATAGAGAGAATGCACGTAAGGAAGGCCAGGGTGCAGAAGGAGCCGTGCTGATCTAGGACAAGGTTTACCGTGTTCATATCCTGTCCTTACCTTAGCGCCGTTATCTACAAGGCTAAGTTAACCGTTAATGGGCCAATCCCACTCTGCGGGCTCAGACTTTGCTAAATTCTGTTAAATTCTGTGTAGAGACTGTTGTGTGAAAATGTAAACGGCGGAAAAGCTGAGGCTCTGCCGCTACGCTATCAATGCTATCGCCTCAGACAAAAACTCTGTCAAACAGGATGAGGTTCAGTGTGTGCCCGCCTTAACCCCCCCCCCCCCATATTTATAAAGCTGAGCTCCTGTTCTAGGCCCATATTATCTTATGGGTGGGGCTACAGCGCATGGTATCAGCCACCACTGAAAAAATGGGCTGCTGGTCTTCCCCCGTGACAATTGATGCTATGTTCTGAGCCACGACTTACAAAAACAGTTTCTCCACGAACCCCCAAGAGCAAATAAAAGTGGTGAAAAGACGGGGGGATACTGATCCTATTGCAACCAAAATTGAGGTTTTTGTTCTTCATTGTAAAGCCTGCAGACTTATGGCGTTGTAGCCTATTACTTTTATGTTACCTTTGGCTTCGCCCAACCAACCACACACTTTTCTCCCCCTAACGGGTTTATTTAACCGGGTAAGTCAACTGAAAACTCGGTTCTCTTTGGTCGTGATGGCTTGCGTAATCAAAGCGGGTGGGCAGTGTGAGGGGTTGTGTAGTTGGGCAGATATAGGCTGAGTAAGTGTGAGGGGTTGTGTAGTTGGGCAGATATAGGCTGAGTAAGTGTGAGGTGTTGTGTAGTTGGGCAGATATAGGCTGAGTAAGTGTGAGGTGTTGTGTAGTTGGGCAGATATAGGCTGAGTAAGTGTGAGGGGTTGTGTAGTTGGGCAGATATAGGCTGAGTAAGTGTGAGGGGTTGTGTAGTTGGGCAGATATAGGCTGAGTAAGTGTGAGGTGTTGTGTAGTTGGGCAGATATAGGCTGAGTAAGTGTGAGGGGTTGTGTAGTTGGGCAGATATAGGCTGAGTAAGTGTGAGGGGTTGTGTAGTTGGGCAGATATAGGCTGAGTAAGTGTGAGGGGTTGTGTAGTTGGGCAGATATAGGCTGAGTAAGTGTGAGGGGTTGTGTAGTTGGGCAGATATAGGCTGAGTAAGTGTGAGGGGTTGTGTAGTTGGGCAGATATAGGCTGAGTAAGTGTGAGGGGTTGTGTAGTTGGCCAGATGCAGAGACTAGCTAGTTTTTTTTTTTTTTTGGGGGGGGGTTTGACCAGGACAAAAGAGCTATTGCCTCTACTCTGCAATATAATGGGCCTGTATCCTTGTAACAGAAATCTCCCCTTTTCTCTCTCTCCCTTCTTCCCTCCCTCTCTCCCTCCCTCTCTCTCTCTCTCTCTCTCTCTCTCCATCCCTCTGCATAACTGAGTATTTCTCTTTACTGATCGCCTACTCTTCGACAGCCAAAAACTCTGTCTTCTCTCCCTCTGGCCACAGATTTAAAAAAAAGAAAACGGCACATTTGTTGTGGAAAGCTAACGGCTCGTGTTTCATTTGGTCAGCTGCTCAGCTGCATGGCTTAGCCACTCTGCTCTGCAAAGGCACGCCGGCTCATTCAAGGACAAAACTTCCCGCCTCTTTCCCTCCATCCAGCCTCCATTGCCAGTGATAATAAATCTGTAGGGCTGTGGGTCCCCAACCCTGTTTGTGTAGGCCTTCACTCCAACCCTGACAAAGCTCACCTCATTCAACAGCGAGAGATCTACCGTCCTGTAGGCCTTCACTCCAACCCTGACAAAGCTCACCTCATTCAACAGCTAGAGATCTACCGTCCTGTAGGCCTTCACTCCAACCCTGACAAAGCTCACCTCATTCAACAGCTAGAGATCTACCGTCCTGTAGGCCTTCACTCCAACCCTGACAAAGCTCACCTCATTCAACAGCTAGAGATCTACCGTCCTGTAGGCCTTCACTCCAACCCTGACAAAGCACACCTCATTCAACAGCTAGAGATCTACCGTCCTGTAGGCCTTCACTCCAACCCTGACAAAGCTCACCTCATTCAACAGCTAGAGATGTTGTTTATCTGCTAATTAGTACGATCAGGTGTGCTTAGTTGGGGTTCAAATAAAAACCTACAGGACGGTAGATCTTCAGAAACAGGGTTTGCGGACCGCTGGTGCCGGGTAAGACCCTCAGAGGTCCACCAATCATGGACTTTGTTGGAAATGACTAGTAAAACAAGGATGATTGGTGGATACTACTTCTTGCTAATTCCCACCGAGAGCCCGGAAGAATAGCCAGAAAATATCCACCAATTACCATGGCCGTTGTTTTCTTGCTTGTTATCATCATACTCTCTGATTGGTGGAGCTGCTCTCTGTTTTATATTAATAAGTTGATGTCACAACTGCATTATCCCTGTTTTACTTATATCTGTCCCACACTGGTGTGGTATTGCCCAGGCCAGGCAATCGTGTGCTTTGCTTGTGTTTTGCTGTGGCGAGCAAAGCCTTTTCATGTGCTCAAGCAATGCCATGATTGGCAGCTCAGTGTAGCTCCGCCCATTATGAAGATGAGGAAGCTTTTCTCTCTCATTACTGAGGGGGTGGTTGTTTTTTGGCTGTCCCGCCCTGGCACAAGGGGGGGTGGGGTTCTGGATGTACTGAGGGTTCTGGGGTTCTGAGGCCTGAGGCCTGTCGCTCGGCCGATCGCCCAGGAGCCGCGACAGGCTCGCCTTGTTCCGTCGCTGAAGGGGCTCGGCTTCAGGCCCGAGGTGCTCCAAGAGGTAAGAGTCTGGGGGGAAGGCCCGGCCCGGAGGAGCCGCCAAAATTTGGCAGCTGGACGTAGCAATCGCAAGGGGCTCCAGCGCTGCCAGACACGACAGGCTGTGATGGTTACTGGTGCAGCCAACTGCCCATTTAAGGACATAATGGTCCCCCTTTGTGTATTCAGTGCATATTTATTAAATTTTTTATGTGACTTGTTTTTTCCTGAGATTAAGCAGCACAACTGAGCCACGGCCCGCCAGCACTTTGAAAAACAAGCGTAACAATAGCAACACCACACTCTGCGTGTGTGTGTTTGTGTATGTTTGTCTTGTATGTGTGTCTAGGGGTGGGGTCGGGGGAAGCGACATGGAGAGAAAACATTAATTCTGTTGGAGAGATGTTTTCAATAACGTGGTAATGTTTCCACTGTAGCCAATGATGAACGAGGGGAGACCCTTTCCTGTAATTCTTCAGTAATGTCTGTGCTACTTTGTATTGTGGACTTACCGTATTGATCAGGCTACTGATGAGAGGGCTTGTGTAATGATTCATGATTGATAAATGGTCTTCAGCCGTTATCGATAGCGAGCTTCTTTAGTTTGACCTTAAAAGTTTCTTCAATGACAGTTTCATGGGATTGGCCAACATTTTAAACGTCTAATGGAAAGAAAGAAAATAATAGTACAGTGTTTCTCCAAGAGCATAAACCCTTTGATTGAGTAAAACAAGCCAGAGGCAGTTGACAGCTAATTGAAGAGTGTTTTTTCCAAAACTCACTCAGCCCACTTTTATCAATTTTGGGAAAAATCTACATTTCTGTTTATCTTAAATTATTATTATTTTTTGCATGAAAAAATCAAATGTTTATACTTAAATTTCTAAGAATAATAGTGCAAAAGTAAAACTGCAAATATCTAAAATTACACCCACCTTGGAAATAATGGTTTATCAAAACTGGACTTTTTTTGGAAAAACACTCTCAATTGTATTTCTATTTTATGTTTGGTGTTATGGTACCTCTTTCTTTCAGCCTTGTGAGCCTGGCTCTCTGTGGTATTTTCCAGTTTGTGTTTAAAAAGAAAGCGCGGTGCACCTCTCCGCTTTGCTCCCTCTTCACAACACTGTGACTCGCCGTATTGAGCCGCCCGTGTGCCTCATTTGAGCCCATTCTCCAAACATCGGCTAATTTCCCTCCAGAGAATTTGTCCCCATGGTGTGAACAAGTGAACAAAGGAACCTCACAGAACCTCACAGTAAACACGGCGGCTTTGGCGGGTTGTCCTCAATTTCATGGACGGCATTAATTATAATACAAGCTCTTATGGAAATACTGCAATATATTGTAAATGTGGAAAAACTATGTAATGTATATAGCACATACAGCAGCGTATTTAAAAAAAAATATATATATTAAACATACATTTAAAATATGCTGTATCTTCCAGTATCTGTAGATGGAACCTCTTTGTGTCTTTGCCTATATATTGTGAATTTTTGCAATTATCTTAAATATATTCTTTACTTAAGAACAGTTTTAGTATGTTCCATGTTTATTTCATAAGGAAGAGGGCATTCTTCTACTTTTTATTTTTAATAATTTGTGTTTATTTTCATAATTTGTGTTTTTCATTTTTCATTTGTTGAATTTGTTGCATATATGAATGCAATTATTTTGCAGCTAAATTGTTTGACTGGTTTAATGGGAGCGTTCTAAAGCTAATATTTTTACATTTATTTTGCTGGTGGTTTTAATGTTGAACTTCATTTGAATTATTAATTCAGCTGTGAAAAATTGAATTAATATTTTCTGGGCTGAGTTCACCAGAAGAGAAAAATCCTTCAGAAAAATAGCTTTTTATTGTTGGTGAAACAGCCAGTATCCTCTCAAAAGAAAGAAATGTCAGTTAAATTACAGTTGGGTGAAGATTTGTTTTAGCAATCTCAGCGCAGTAGGTTTCCTCCAAAAAAGAACCGACCAATAGTAGTGCACAAAATGTTTCTTTTCTATAGAGCCTTGCATTGTGCCGTGTAAATTAGAGCGATACAACATCGGTGGGCGGGTAGATTTTCATTAGTACGGAGGCCTATGTACCAGCTGTTTACACCGCGCTGTCCAAGCTTGACTTTATTTTGATTGGTTTGCTCTGTTTGAGTCCGTGTTTCCTGTTTGAAGGCTATCTTGGGAAAATGCAGGCTTCACCTGCACACAAAGTTGGTTATTGGAAACGAGGCAGGCATTGTGTGTCGAAAGCCAGCAGACTTCCAGAAAACCAGGAAGGTACGCGGGATGACTGTGCCCTCGTCTCTCTGTGCAGCAGGACCTCTGTGGTTGATGCAAATCCATTTTCAGACTTTTTATCGTTGAGTTAGTCTTCTGTTTTTTGGTTTTTTTAAGATCGCTCTCAGGTTACTCTGTATTTTAAATTGGGGGTGAAACCCTTTTTTCGGGCTCGACACAATCTCATTAGCAGATGTTTAAGCTGTTCCTGTGCGGGCTGCTCTGAATATTTGAGCAGGACGGATTATAGCTGTGCAGTGGGGTAGTGTTACAGTATATGTCTGGTGGTTTGGTTATTGGTATATTAGCGTACTACAGGGCAGATGTTTGCTGTGTACCTGGATCATTAAGGCCTCTCATTTGCAACGGAGGCTCCCAGGAGTCTAACGCAGGTTTATTGTCTGTAGGTTTAAATCCAGATGTCTGCACTTATTCCAGGAGTCTATATGCTCTCAGTCGCTCTGTTATGGGGGTGGGGGGGAGTTATAGAAAGTTATTTAAAAGCCGGCCTCCATTTGGTTGGCGTTCTTCATCTTTCAGGGCGTGTAACTCGCTTAAAGTCGCCGTTTCTCACTTTTCGCCATTCCTGGCGTGTAATTGTGAGCGACACTCAGGAAAAACAAAAGGAAAATGTGGAGTGAGAAGTTAAAAATAAAAGGAAAAAAAATCATACTTAAAATGGAGCACTCGCCGGTGAGAGGGAAACCCAGGTATCGCTCGTTGGCTCGTAGCTTTCAATTCATATTTATTTCAGGTCAAATGGAGTTTGAGCAGCATGACAAATAAAATTGTGCTGCCAAAGCATAGAAAAAAGAAAGAAAGTCAAGTTCAGACACGCAGCTCTGGTTTCAGTCTCAGCTCTATGGTGCCGTTATTCAGGTCAATTCAGGTTTATCTCTATAGTGCTTTTCACAAAGGGCCAATGTGTGAAAAAGCATTTTACAGTTAGACCCTCGGCCCCTCAGATTTTTACCTAACAGCGTACTCCGTGATTGGTGGAGCTCCTATGTGGGTGTGGTCATCCCTGCTGACCACCCCCACCCCTGCCGTGCAGGTGTTTCTGCGGGGGTTGGAGCTGCGTATAGCTGCACAGTGCGGGGCGGCGGTTGTTGGCGCTACGCTACCGCTGTCTTTGTTGACGGCTGCCTGTCTGACTCGGGAGGCTGGGAGGACATTTTCTGGTCACTGGGTCACTGTGGCTATTGCGTAACTCCTCTTTCTGCCTTCACATGCCAGCCCCTCTCACACAGTGAGTTTTATAGCGTGTGCTCTCGCTCTTCTGTGCTCTCTCTTTCTCTCTCTCTCTCTCTCTCGCTCTCTCTCTCTCGCTCTCTCTCTCTCTCTCTCTCTCTCTCCCTCTCTCTGTCTCTCTCTCTCTCTCTCTCTCTCTCTCTCTCTCTCTGTCTCTCTCTCTCTCTCTCTCTCTCTCTGTCTCTCTCTCTCTCTCTCTCTCTCTCTCTCTCTCTCTCTCTCTCTCTCTCTCTCTCTCTCTCTCTCTCTCTCTCTCTCTCTCTCTCGTGCGCTCACTGTCTGTATCGGAGGAGATTTCAGTAAATTGTTGAGTTGAAAGCGTTCCCATGTTTTTTCCTGTCCTGACTGAGCCATGATGTGTTTATCTAATGTCTACCTCCGTCTGAATAATTGCCATAAACACGGCCTTTCAAAGCTGTTCATCACCAACTAAATGCCCCCCAAAAATAACATTTTACAGTACATGTAATGTACTTTTGTAATATAATAGTAAGAATTTCCATAACTAATTATTGTTAAGAGCAATTTTTTTGATGGAAAGAAAAATAAGGTGAAGCAAGTGGATGACATCTGGAAACACCTGGATGTCGCCACTCAGGACAGATGTATGTGCGCGGTATTAAATGCTATTTTAATAGTGCGTGATGTGTGAGTGTTCAGCTCTCTCCTCACAGCCAGTCCAGACACGGCCAATCTGCACATCCCTCAAAGAGAGAGAGAGAGAGAGAGGGAGAGTGAGAGAGTGAGAGAGTGAGAGTGAGGGGGGGGGAGGGGGAGAGAGAGAGAGAGAGAGAGAGAGAGAGAGAGAGAATGGGGGGGGGCGGGCGCAGGTTTTCCGCTAGTGTCCTCAGGATCGTCTCGGCACGGTTTTCCAAGAAATGAAAGAGGCGTTTCTTGCGTGGCGAACTAGCTATTTTATTTTCACGTCAGACTTCACCCGCTTAATCCTCCTTTCCTTATGAAATATGCATACGCACACGCGATACAGTCTGCACCCCCTGCAAATCTGTCCTACCAGTCGCGGGAATAACGCGGGCGCGCATTATTAATTTATCGGCCGACCGTATCAGAGACGGAGCAAAGGGAGGCTCAGGTAAGGCACTGCTGCGTGTTCCTCACACGGCGGATTCAGACACAAACGTTTCTCTTTCTGTTTGATGCGATCGTGGCTGAGCCATAAATTAATTTTTTGTTTATTTTTTAATTTGTTCTGTTCGTAGCAGACGGAGGCTTATTGATGTTGTTATTCTGAACCCCCGTTCAGTCCATAATCGTGTCATTGTTCTCATAACTCACAACTCATATCATGCGTTATCTTCCCCCACCACCTCTAAGTGTCTCATAATGTTGGTACCAAACCGCATGTTACTGAAGCGCTATGCTTGTATTTGTTGTTCCAGAAGATTCACTTTTTTTCCTTTATACCGACACCCAGAGGTGTAAATCCAGGGGACAGAAAGTAAAACTCCCTCCCAGTATTTTGCTCCAATCACCTGGATTTGCTAATTAACATAATCCTTCAGCCAGGAGGTAGAACTAATTAGTGACATCAGCTGGCTGAGTCTATGGGTGGAAGAAAAACATGGCAGGACTTTTATTTTATGTCCCTGGGATTTCGACCTTATTAATATCTGGAAGATTCTGGAGGCAGTTCCACGTTGCGTAGTGTAGCTCGGTTGCGTAGTGTAGCTCGGTTGCGTAGCGTTAGCCGTTGCGTAGCGTTAGCTCCGTTGCGTAGCGTTAGCTCCGTTGCGTAGCGTTAGCTCCATTGCGTAGTGTTAGCCGCGTTTCTGCCTACGGCTTTGGAGCTTAATCTCCCCAGCAGGCGACGGTTGAGAGCAATGTGGAGGTCCAGGGGAGCTTCAGGGGGGTCCAGGGAGCGCAGAGGATGCAGGGGGCATCGGGTTCCCAACATGGCGGGATTTGCCAGCCAGGGATTAGTACTATTTTGGGCCCCTCTATCGGTCGGAACTGTGACTCAATCCCACAGGGGTTTATCTAGTCCGTTTCGGGGGGGTGGGGGCTGGCCAGTCTTCACAGCTGTGCTGGAGTGGGTGTGGGGGGGGGGGGTCCAAATCTGCCCCTACCCGCCAACTCCAGTACTTATTTTAGCAGAGCAGCTTTGAGGCCAACCGCCGCGCTACAAAAGTTGGCCACCGCTTAAGCCCTGCCAGCCTCGCCACCTGTTCAAATATTTAGGAGCTGTTGATTTATTTATTTATTTTTGAGCCGCTTCTGTCCATTCGTCAGAATTGTACGGCAAGCGGGGGGTTTTTGGCGTGAGGTCTAAAAGCCGGCACTCCTGTTGATGCCTCGCCCCCCCCACCTCGACTGCTGTCCTTGCTTGCGTGCGTACACCGCCCTCGCCGTGTTTCAGAAGGTCGTTTAAAAGCTGCGATCGTGACAGCAGCATTGAGGGTGACCGAGAGAGAGGAGAGAGTGCATGTTTACTAGCACAAGTACACAGGTCACGTGCTTACTAGCACAAAGTCACAGGTCACGTGCACATTTACCACGTAAGATGAATTGCCAAAATTACTTAACTGTTGAAATGGATGTGAAATTGGGCTTCTGGGTGACTAATTCTGTTCCAGCGCATGGAAGGACCAGTCTGGGGTCGAATTTGGAGCGTGCCAGTGCAGACAGTGGCTGGCAGCCCTGCAGGGCGATGAGCAGTTAGCGATAGCATCATTCAGGGAGGGGGGAGTTTTACTTCAATAAAAACAACACGTGAGCATGGCCATGCAAGGGTGTCTTACGGCACTTCCACAGTACGGTTGGAAAATAGTATGGAGGATATTTTTTCACATACTGCATGTCGTGTACTTAACAGTATGCATTAATCAGTACACACTCTGCTAGTACACAGGACGCAGGATGATAAAAAAAACAGCAGAGAAAAAGCACATGATTATCAGCGCTCTCTCAAATCCACAGCGGATTGCAATGGGCAATTTTCAGTGCGATCATAACTGAAAAAATAATTATTTTAATAACAATAGAACTGAAATGTAAAATATGAAATATATGAAGTGTAAAATGTAGGATTTTAAGAGAGTGGATGTGAGCTATAAAACACTGTGCGCTTCACAAGTTCTCATTAGCGACATCTTTAATTCAGCCTGAAGTTATTGCCGATAAATATTCTCAATGCTATAATTAGTGCGCTTATGAGATGAATAAAATTCTTCATGAATAAAATGTATGCTGGTGATGAATATGATGGGGATGATTCTTTTATGAGTATATAAGTATATCAGTAGGCTTGTTAAATAATTATTATTGTAATTGTTATGGTAATTATGATAATACAGCCATTGTTCATTTGTTTATTATTATTAAAAAGCCATTTTATGAATGCAGTTGGATAAATATTGAGCGGTGAAACTGGACCTTGCTGTTTTTTTCCCGGCGTTTGCATAATTGACGTCCTGATTCGTTGATTAAACCCCAGTCTGTGCCCCCCCTCCTCCCCCCCCCCCCCTGTAACCAGGCAGCTGCCGTTCTCTCAGCCCCGTTTTTCAAGCCCAGCCTCTGCTGAGGTGTTGGACCCCGTCCCAGTTTGGGGGGGTGTGGTGGGGGGGGGGGGGGGTGAATGAGGGTTGTCAGTAGGGATGCACCGATACCATTTTTTTCAGACCGAGTACGAGTACGAGTACTCACTTTTGAGTACTCGCCGATACCGATACCGATACCGATACCATTTTTTGTGTGTTTTTTTAAGTATGAGTACTTTATAATAATACTGTATAATAATACCACAATAATGAGACGGCTGATTTTGAAGATACTGTGTTTATTTTCTCCTGTTGATGGAGCACAGTCTTATCAATTTACTGATTATTTAAATCAAATGAGGTCCAATAAAAATAAATAAATAAACATAAATAATAACCAAAATAAAACTGTACAGTCTTTTGTGCATCATTCTATTTATACTGGAACGTCAAAGTATAAGTGACCCCTAACCCTTACCACTAATATACATGGTCAACTTAACGGGGGGGCTGACTGTAAAAAAACAATTGTGAAATAGGCCTACATACATTATAGGCTAACCTACTGTACTGACATGGAACAGCCTGTGTGCTATCTAAAGACTAGGTCTAATGCTGCTTATTGGCATAATGTCCTTTTCAACCATCAACCTCAGAGAGTCCTACTGAATTGACTAGCCTATATGAACTGCTGACTACCGCACCGCAGTAGCCTACATAATTGTCAACCGAATCAGTTACTCTCTGCATAGGCTACGGGCTACTCAATTAGTTTGCAACAAATGGCGGGGGTATTAGTAAAATAATATAGCCCGGTCAACTGTTTTTTGGTACAGTTTCACAAAAAAATATAGCCTGCAATCATGATCGGAACCTGTAGCCTACCTACTGGCATCTGACGTCCACCCAACGTAACGTTACCGAAAGCAAAACGGTTCAAGCATTTCTAATCAAAATCGCATAGGCTACTGTAGGCTATATTGTACATTTTCCATGTAGGCCTATTCTGTAACTATCAAACTAAGAGTTAATAAAAGTCTGCCCGTTATTAAACCATTTCAAATCTGTAATAATGATATTGATTAAATGAAGCACATTCGTGTTTTCTTTTGTATCGAAATAGCACAATAAATGTAGGCTATTTTAAGAAGGCCTAATATGCTATAACCATGTTTTATAGGCTACACAAATATAACCAATATGTGGCTATACGTTTGTTTCTTCTTTACACTTGAAATTCAGTAAGAAGTCTAGCTAAAGCCCTTTTCTTTATTTGTTGTCAGGTAATTTGAGTCTAGATCACGCACTGCGTGAATGATTGCTATTTTAATCTGAACCGCTATTTTAATCAAGTAGCCTACTGACGAACTGGGTGATTAATAGCACTATGCTACATCAGTGCACCTAGCTCAACCCTTTGTATAAGGGCTCCCCCCATACATGACTGAACATCGACATTCAATTTGGGAGAAAAGAATCATCTGCTTTAAAAAAAAAGTATGGCCCTTGTCACCCTTTTGACAACTTTACCATTTGAAAACGCAATGTTTTACAATAGGTTACTTACCACGAAATGGTCAGAACTTGAGAACACACAAATTGTCATATATTTCCGTAGTTTCTAATCCATATTTAAAACGCTCACTGGAGCGACCATAAACCTAATCCATAAAACTATATAACTACAAGGAAAAAATACAAAAAGTTCATACGAGGTTTATAGGAAAAGTTCGCATTTCAGGTGGTAGGCTACATTAACTTCGCCCTCGCGTGGAGACCTTAAACCATGATTACGTTTCACACAAAAACTGCCGTTGAAACAAGATCGCAGATTATTCAGTTAATTGTTTCATTTGAAATCTTATCGATTAAATTCTTATTAGCAATTAATCGATAGTCGATTAACTGTTAACATCCCTAGTGAGCATGCAGGTCAGGATTAGGTGTTGCTAAGGTGATAGCATTAGCGTGCGGACGTTTGGACGTTGGTATCGGTTTTGGAGTATCGGTACATTTTTTCGAGTACGAGTACGAGTACATGAGCATGGTATCGGTGCATCCCTAGTTGTCAGTGATGTCATTTGTCAGCTTCTAAGTATCTGGATGAAACGCCCCTGCCCCCCCCCCCCCCAACCCCCTCCCCCAGCCCAGAGAGTTGGCTTCTGACGTTGGAAAGAAAGACCCTGTCCTCTCTCACTCCTCTTCTCTCTTCTCCTCTTCTACCCTCCCCTCCTCTCCTCTATTCTCATCCTCTTCTCTCCCTTCTCTTCCTCTCTGTATTTCCTTTTGTCTCCTCTCTTTCCCCTCTCCTCTTCTGCTCTTCTATCTTCTCCTCCTCTCCCCTCCCCTCCTCTCCTCTATTCTCTCCCTCTCTCTCCCCTCCCCTCCTCTCCTCTATTCTCTCCCTCTCTCTCTCCCCTCCTCTGCTCTTCTCTCTTCTCTCCCTCTCTCTCTCCCCTCCCCTCCTCTCCTCTATTCTCTCCCTCTCTCTCTCTCCCTCTCTCTCTCTCTCCTCTCCTCTCTCTCTCTCTCCCTCCTCTCTCCCCTCCCTCTCTCTCTCTCTCTCTCTCTCTCCTCCTCTCTCTCCTCCTCTCTCTCTCTCTCCTCTCTCTCTCTCTCTCTCTCTCTCCTCTCTCTCTCCCTCCCCTCTCTCTCTCCCTCTCTCCCCTCTCTCTCTCCCCTCCTCTCTCTCTCTCTCCCTCTCTCTCTCCCCTCCTCTCCTCTATTCTCTCCCTCTCTCTCTCCCCTCCCCTCCTCTCCTCTATTCTCTCCCTCTCTCTCTCTCCCCTCCCCTCCTCTCCCTCTCCCTCTCCTCTCTCCTCTCCTCTCTCCCCTCTCCCCTCTCTCTCCCTCCTCCCTCCTCTCCCCTCTCTCCTCTCTCTCTCTCCCCTCCTTCTCCTCTCCCCTCTCTCTCTCTCTCTCTCTCTCCCTCTCTCCTCTCTCTCCCCTCTCTCTCTCTCTCTCTCTCCTCTCCCTCTCTCTCTCCCTCCTCTCCTCTATCTCTCTCTCCTCTCTCTCTCTCTCTCCTCCCCTCCTCTCTCTCTCTCTCTCCTCTCCTCTCCTCTCCCCCTCTCTCTCTCTCTCCCTCCCTCTCTCTCCTCCTCTCCTCTCTCTCTCCCTCTCTCTCTCCCCTCCCCTCCTCTGCTCTATTCTCTCCCTCTCTCTCTCCCCCCCTCTGCTCTCCTCTCCTAAGACCTGCTCCACTTTTCCTCCTGACCTACAAGAAGAGTTTCCAAAAACTGCCTTTTCCAACACTATATATAGGCAGAATCTGAAACGCAGCCAAGTCGCCTCCTACCCAAACGTCCCCCTCCCCCCCATCCCATCCTCAAACAATGGAGCCGGGAGCCCGTGGCGGGGCGTAGACGCTGAGGCCAGCCACCGTACTTTTCCAGCCACCGTACTTTTCCAGCCATCGTACTTTTCCAGGTCACAAACAAACAACTTTTCATTTTTCATTCTTTTTTTTCTTTCTTTGACAAGTAGCGAGTGCAGCGAAAAAAAGGAACGGTTAGGAAAACTGCGCCAGGTGGGGAAAAAGTGTTTCATGAAGACGGGAGGTGTTTTAAAAAAAATGATTCCAGAAGGTGCTCTCCTTTAAAGACCACAGCCTGAGAGTCCCTCGAATGCTTTATATTTTTATAACAGCAGCTCATGTGTGTGTGTGTGTGTGTGTATGCATGGGTTTGCGCATATGTGTGTGTGTGTGTGTGTGTGTGTGTGTGTATGCATGCGTGTGTGTGCATGTATGTGTGCATGTGTTTGCGCATATGTGTGTGTGAGTGTATGCGTGTGTGTGTGTGTGTATGCATGTGTTTGCGCATATGTGTGTGTGTGTATGCATGCGTGTGCATGTATGTGTGTGTGCCTGTGTACATGTGTGCTTGAGTACACTGGCACACACCCATAACACACCTATATACAAGCACACAGGCACACACACCTGAAACACATGCACACCACAAACACACCACGTACAGACACACACACACATGCACCCACACACAGAGCAATATACAGCAATGTATTTAAATTAAATATATCATGAAGCTACTGCAACACTTCACAATATATGAACAAGTATACAAATGATTGCGGCTTTAAGATATTTCAATATTGCAGAACCCCAAACGAGCCCAACTCCCCACCAGACTCCCGTTGCCATGAGAGGCTCTTCAATATTTTTAGAATGTGAGTACAGCCATTCAGGCCTGTCTGTGGACTCCACCAACATGTGTGAGTGAATAAAAATAAAAGGACGTTGATGTTGAAGGGGCCATGTTTGTTGAGGCACAAAGGCCGGCAGTGTAATGGCATTACGCTTGCCTGCCTTTATGCCCCAACAAACATGGCCCCCTGAACATCAACGTCCTTTTATTTTCCTCTTTTTCTGTGTGGAGTGGAGGGGAGGAGTCCTGTTTCTGAAGGGAGAGGAAGGGAGGAGAGGAGACGAGTGAAGGATGGAGAGGAGAGGAGAGGGCCGTGTGGAGAACAGCACTGCGGGGGGGGGGGGGGGGCAAACAGGAGCCATTTTCCTCTACTGTGGCCTTTCTGGTTACCCGGCAACACAACCCACCCCCAAACACGCACATATACAGATGTTTATCCACACGCACACACACACACACACACACACACGCACGCATACGTATGCACATTCCCATGACAACAGAGACGCAGACGAATAGACTTCTGCGGGGTTGAGCTCCGCCCACCCCTCTTAGTGCTATTTAAAGACACGTCATCCCTGCATGTAATTCTCACCGCCCAACACGGGCTTCATAATTGCACACAGTTTTCCTTTGGCTGCCACCAAACAGCAGTTCTGCAGATGCACAGGGAAACAAGTCGACCTTTGACCTCTCCTTCCCGTTCATTTCATACGTGTTCATTTCCCCCCCCAAGTCACTGATATGGTAAAAAAATAAAGTTAAATTTTAGCTGTACATTGTATCATAGTAGCCCTCCTGTTCTGCTTTGGGAGTTCTGTGCCCTACGGACATTTATTTTAAAATTTCTCATTAAAAAATAAAAAGCCCTGACACATTTCACAAGATTTCACAGAAAGCATTCATGTTTTTGGATGTTTTTATACACAAGATTGTAAGATTAATAGTAAAATAGTTGGTAGGCAGACCCTGCACAAGGTTATTTAGTACAAGATGAATTATTTTTTATTTTTTAATTTTTTTACTGTTGACATGTCATACAGTGTATCTGATTTGCTGGTGAAGTTTTCCAGCAGCGGAGTCCCTGGTACAGATTATGCGTGAAGAATTGGGGCATTACTGTAGCACTCAGGTGAAGTTTGCTAGTCTTCATGCGTGAGTAGTAATATAAGTGCTTTCTGTTGCCATGGAGATGGCAGTTGCTGCGCTTCCATCAGGACGATGTACAGACACACAGGCACCAGTCTGGCTTCCGGCAAGTTCCGTCCCAACAGCTTCAGACATGGGGGGTATCTTAAATAGTCTCACTTTGTGTGGTTTTTGTGTGGGTAACCTGTAGGATTAGCATTGAAAAAGACCTGTCCACACACTGTTTCCCAAAAAAGACCAAAAAAATTGCTTTAGCAGCTATTTATTTGCAAGAATCACATGTATCAGTGCATTCAAAAAGAAGAGCAAACATTTCAGCATATAGCTTTCCTCAGTGCTCACCTGCAGGATTACCCAGTTTTCTGTATGAATATGATGCACAGATGTGTCACGGGGTAGATGATGTATTCGTTGTCCACTGGAGATAAATTTTAGAATACTTTCTACGTTTAGCTCTTAAAAAAATAAAATCACCAACTGGGTTTAGAATGGTTTCAAAACAAAATTTTGTTCGGTGTGATCTACCGAGTTTTAGAAAGTCTTCTAAGACAGCTGCTCTGAGATTCAGACGCGTCAGTTCTTGAGAGTTAGAATACGAGACGGGTCTTCTCAACCGACTCGTAACAGTCATTTCATTTGTCAACCGTAGTTTTGATTGTGGACTGTGTAGGTTTTACTCTGTGAAGGTTTATTAATATTAAAAAACGGGGCTTAACCCTCATTATACCCACTGTTATGGCCTGTGTGGACTTTGGAAGGATGTCCGCTTTACTTTCTTATTTTCAACAAGTTTGAGGGTTATTTTGGCCAGCTAGTTCAGACTCTGTTTCCAACTTCTTTTATGTATTTATTAATTTGTTTTATATGTGTTTCTTTTGTTAAGTGTATCCAAGAAGAAACACAAAGACTTCCATCTTCAGGCCTTAAAGAGAGTAGGAGAAGTCCTCTTGTTGGTTATGGATACTTTCCCATTCATAAAAAGCAGTAATAAAACGCTGTAGCGCATCTGGACAGCCCTGTTGCACAGCTGTATAAGCCTGTTTCTCTAGAGCAGTGTTTGGGAGAGGATCGATGGGTCGTGGGTCGCTTGGCTTGTGTGCAGGGTGTCGCACAACAAGGTTTGACCGCCAGACGCTCTGGTAGAAATCAAACGGACAGTCTGCAGTGTCCCCTCTGATGGAGATGCAGACAAACAGACGATCCACGGTGTGCTGGACAGAGGCGTCGCTTTTGTCAGGGCACTAATAGAATCAGTCCTAAAGAAAAGAACGCCGTTGCTCTGAGGACGTTCGAGGATTAGAGATAGGACAGAGGTCTCACAGGTGGGAGCTTCCAGATGTGTAACAGCTGTTTTATTTTACCCACCTGTCATCTACTCTTCTCAAGCAATTTTGGATGCCTAGTTCACCGGCCCCTCCCATCAGAGCAATGACTAATCAGCACCGCACCATCATCATCGTCATCACGATATTCATCATCATCATCATCATCATACACATTGTGATCATTATCATCATCGACATCATCATCATCATCATACACATTGTGATCATTATCATCATCGACATCATCATCATCATCACATGCCGCAAAGCAGTGGCTTCTGTTCACTCTGCAGTCACTCTGCTTAGCCGCCCAATCATTGCTCTCGGAGGAGAACTGCACAGATCTAATGCAGCTGACGCAGACGGCCAGCAGAGGACCGGATGGGGAGGGGGGGCTGAGGTGGGAAAACACCCTACAGGGGGCGATATTCTGAAGCTAATTAATCTGCTGAAGCTGAGCATGAGTGGTTCTCAGGCTAATTAATCTGCTGAAGTTTAGCAGGAGTGGTTCTGAGGCTAATTAAACTGCTGAAGCTAAGCAGGAGTGGTCCTGATGCTAATTAATCTGCTGAAGCTAAGCAGGAGTGGTCCTGATGCTAATTAATCTGCTGAAGCTAAGCAGGAGTGGTCCTGATGCTAATTAATCTGCTGAAGCTAAGCAGGAGTGGTCCTGATGCTAATTAATCTGCTGAAGCTAAGCAGGAGTGGTTCTGTGGCTAATTAATCTGCTGAAGCTAAGCAGGAGTGGTTCTGAGGCTAATTAAACTACTGGAGCTAAGCAGGAGTGGTTTTGAAGCTAATTAAACTGCTGAAGCTAATCAGGAGTGGTTCTGATGCTAATTAATCTGCTGAAGCTAAGCAGGAGTGGTCCTGATGCTAATTAATCTGCTGAAGCTAAGCAGGAGTGGTTCTGTGGCTAATTAATCTGCTGAAGCTAAGCAGGAGTGGTTCTGAGGCTAATTAAACTGCTGAAGCTAAGCAGGAGTGGTTTTGAAGCTAATTAAACTGCTGAAGCTAATCAGGAGTGATTCTGATGATAATTAATCTGCTGAAGCTAAGCAGGAGTGGTTCTGAGGCTAATTAAACTGCTGAAGCTAAGCATGAGTGGTTCTCAGGCTAATTAATCTGCTGAAGCTAAGCAGGAGTGGCTCTGATGCTAATTCATCTGCTGAAGCTAATCAGGAGTGGCTCTGATGCTAATTCATCTGATGAAGCTAAGCAGGAGTGGCTTTGATGCTAATGAATCTGCTGAAGCTAAGCAGGAGTGGCTTTGATGCTAATGAATCTGCTGAAGCTAATCAGGAGTGGCTCTGATGCTAATTAATCTGCTGAAGCTAATCAGGACTGGTTCTGATGCTAATTAATTTGCTGAAGCTAAGCAGGAGTGGCTTTGATGCTAATGAATCTGCTGAAGCTAAGCAGGAGTGGCTCTGATGCTAATTCATCTGCTGAAGCTAATCAGGAGTGGCTCTGATGCTAATTAATCTGCTGAAGCTAATCAGGACTGGTTCTGATGCTAATTAATTTGCTGAAGCTAAGCAGGAGTGGCTTTGATGCTAATTAATCTTCTGAAGCTAAGCAGGAGTGGCTCTGATGCTAATTCATCTGCTGAAGCTAAGCAAGAGTGGTTCTGATGCGAATTAATCTGATGAAGCTAAGCAGGAGTGGCTCTGATGCTAATTCATCTGCTGAAGCTAAGCAAGAGTTGGATGGGTTGGTACTTGGATGGGAGATCTTCTGAGAAAACTAATTGGCTGATGTAAGATGCGTTATGGTGCCAGCAGGGGGCACTCTTACCTCTGGTGAGACGTTAACCCCAGGTCCTGACTCAGTGTGGTCACTGGTGCTTTTTGAGAGAGCAGGGGCGATAACCTTGCTGCAAGAAAACTGTCACTGCATCTGGCCAATCAATCATCCCCTCTTCCGTCTGATTGGTGACACAATCATCCCCTCTTACGTCTGATTGGTGACACAATCATTCGCAGTCTCCGCCAACTTTTCCGGGTCATCACTGACATTATATAAGTACTGGAACTGATTACTAACATTGAGAAATGCACAAAAAAACACAAAAACTGCAAACACCTCGTAGTTCACCTCGTAGCGGTCGCTGTGTTGACATAAGTTTTTAAGGTCACGCGAAGGTCGAATGATGAATGTGTAAAATGTGTAAAATGGAGGGTGAAAAGAGCGTGGAAGAATCCCTGTGTTTTAGAAAGAGCCGGAGATGCCGTTCATCATGGAAATGCCGCAGCTCTGCCATGCGAGCCCAGTGCAGCTGTTCACTGCTCTCTGTCTGTCCTTGACAGCTCTGCATGAGAACTCCATACCCACGGGCTGGGTGTGAGATTAAGCAGGAGAACTCCATACCCACGGGCTGGGTGTGAGATTAAGCAGGAGAACTCCATACCCACGGGCTGGGTGTGAGATTAAGCAGGAGAACTCCATACCCACGGGCTGGGTGTGAGATTAAGCAGGAGAACTCCATACCCAGGGGCTGGGTGTGAGATTAAGCAGGAGAACTCCATACCCAGGGGCTGGGTGTGAGATTAAGCAGGAGAACTCCATACCCAGGGGCTGGGTGTGAGATTAAGCAGGAGAACTCCATACCCACGGGCTGGGTGTGAGATTAAGCAGGAGAACTCCATACCCAGGGGCTGGGTGTGAGATTAAGCAGGAGAACTCCATACCCAGGGGCTGGGTGTGAGATTAAGCAGGAGAACTCCATACCCAGGGGCTGGGTGTGAGATTAAGCAGGAGAACTCCATACCCAGGGGCTGGGTGTGAGATTAAGCAGGAGAACTCCATACCCACGGGCTGGGTGTGAGATTAAAATTGATACATCATTTCAGAACGGAAATGCTTAGCAATGCTTTTTTTTGGTAAGTGTCGCCTTTGAAGTGAAACGGAATTGCTTCTGTTTTTCTTTCTTTTCAAGAGGAGGATTAACGTGAAAAACAGAGGTTTTTGATACGGTTTTTCGCGTTGGTGTACTGACGTGCGGTCGTAGCGGCGGGGAGACTGTCGCTCGTCCTTACATGTGGCCACGGCGAAAATAGCGGCTCTTAACGCATCTGAAACGCATTTAGATTAAAGGGGAAAAATAAGATGTGGATGAGAGACTGATCATTTTTTTAGAATTATAACAACCCCCCACCCCCCGGCTGTCGCTGTTAGTCCGCTAGTGTTTGGAGAATCGGCACGACGGCGGTATGTTAGAGGTAGGACCATTCTCCAGTTGTTTAGCGTTTTCTTTCACAGCTGGTCCTCATCACAGCCGCCGGTCTTTATGGGAAAGCACTGGAGGGCCCCAAAATGCGGGGAAAATATTTTCTACAAAGAAAGGATTTGGGGGTGTCTCTGTGGCGTAGCCTGTCCATATGCTCATTGCGAACCGTGACGTCTGTGGCTCGAATCTCACCATACGACCTTTGTGTCTCCCTCTCTCTCGCTGCTGTCTCTACGCTGTGATCCCTGAGGTGAGGGTGGATCCCAGTTTCCCTCTGAGCTGGGCGCTTTGCCCGAGGTCGCTGTCGAGACGGCACGACCGGCTGATCAGGTGTGTCATCGGTATGGTTTTAGCGCTAGCTCCGTGTGACATGCAGTGGGGGGTGATTAACTGCCCCGGTGCTAACGCCGTCAAGCGCAAGTCACTGCAATGAAAGGACCCGCTGTTAGGGAACGCTGGCTTCGGTTTACTGCAGCGCCGGTGCCGTCCGGCTCCCCCGGACTAATTCGCGGACAGCCATCTTCTTTGTTCAAACATCGGCGTCACTTTGATTGATAGAGCTGTTAAATTTGGAGCTGGTCAAAATAAAAACTTTGAGCGCTCACTCACCGTGAAGCTGTGTGTAATAGGAGAGGGACCCGTGTGAAGGCTCCTTGTTCTCGGAAGACCAAACAGTACTGCAGGTGTTTGACGTCTTTGTACATGCATGCGACAGGCCTGCTTCTCTGTATACGGCCGTTTTGGAAATGAGGCGAAATTAAGCCCTATTTCTGTAAGTGAGGAATTGGCAAAAATACAGTAAAATATATATATAACTTCAAAATACCTCAAAAAATGTATCTTTAAACTACATTCAAAATGGTGGAGGTGTAGGTTGACGGTGGCACAGACCAAGCCATACAGATAATTAGAGCTGATCAACCTTTGTCACATATAAAATACATGTATAGAAATACACGTTTCAGATCCGTGTATATCGTTCCCTGACCTCATTTTTCAAGCATGGACGTTGGCTGCTCCTATCGTTCTCAAAAACATGATGCGTCCATGTGCCCATTCTTTTTTTCCAAGCAAGATGACAAGCTTACGGTAGATGGACCGAATGGCCTTTTCTTGTAGTTATGTAAGTTGTCTTGTAGTTCTGGAAATTAATACATTTATCTAACAATATAACTGGGCTTGTGAGGTAAATGATCCAATTAAATCTTTAAATCACTTGAATGTGTCGCAACAGGTAGGGTAGTACGGGAGGAGTCACATGACCTGGCTTTGTCTACCTCAAGAACAGATGTTTAAAATGTTTGGAACATTCCGGAATGTCCAATCACGCCACAAAAATGCATTTAAAAAAAATGTAAACCAAACATACTAGACACGTGAAAGATTATATCAAGGACTAGAACTTTTACAGAGAACACGCTGAGGGTTTATTCAGTGTATATTGTGTGTGTATATTACGCTGAGATCGTGTTTCTGATATCCAGATGTGTGAGATGGAGAGGATCCAGCGTGTGGGGGTTTGGAGAGAGGGAGAGGATCCAGCGTGTGGGGGTTTGGAGAGAGGGAGAGGATCCAGCGTGTGGGGGTTTGGAGAGAGGGAGAGGATCCAGCGTGTGGGGGTTTGGAGAGAGGGAGAGGATCCAGCGTGTGGGGGTTTGGAGAGGGAGAGGACACACGACACATTAATGTTGAAAAATGTTCTAATTTCCTTGAAAAATATACCACATTTGCTGCCTGAGCAGTACAGCTCTTTACATTGAAATACATGAGATTACTGGAGCTGAGCATGTGAATGTGAGATTGCTTCCAGATGCAGAGTCTCAAGCCTCAAGTCTGAAACTATGATATTGTATTTATTTATATTTATATAAAGTATATATACAGTGTGTGTGTTTGTGCATGCATGTGTGTGTGTGCGTGCGTGTGTGTATGTATGGCTGGTCATCAGCTCCTGTATTATTTAGCAATTAGCACGTCCTTGCCGCTTGTCTTGGTGAAGGACACACGCGGAGAAAACTCACCACTGGTCTTTAAAGCCCCCGACTCTGCAAGCCGCGGAGAACGGGTAATTCAAGTCCGCTGTAAGTGCACAGTCAAGAGTCATCCTGCTGAAAGCAATTGCTTATATCGACACAATTCTTTCTCTCTCTCCCTCTCCCTCCCTTTCTGTCCTTTTCTTTCAATATGTTCTCCTCCCGTGCCCCCTTCTCTCTCTCTCGCTCTTTCTTTCTCTCTCTCTCGCTCTTTCTTTCTCTCTCTCTCTCTCTCTCTCTCTCTCTCTCTCTCTCTCTCTCTCTCTCTCTCTCTCTTTCTCTCTCTCCTCTCCTCTCACCTGCTTGGCTCATTTTACAGACGAGTGTCTGTAACCCAGTCATCTATCTGCGTCTGCATTTTCTTAAATTAATTTTTTTAACGGCGGTCCATACGCATCAGCGATTAAGCGCACTGTAGAAATCAGGCTGGAGCTGTACAGTTAGAGGGGGTTTGAGCGGGGGCCTTTTTTCTGTTACAGCTACAGGAAACACTGGTACAGGTCTTTCGGTCACAAACACGGCCCTTTCCCTGTTACAGCTACAGGAAACACTGGTACAGGTCTTTCGGTCACAAACACGGCCCTTTCCCTGTTACAGCTACAGGAAACACTGGTACGGGTCTTTCGGTCACAAACACGGCCCTTTCCCTGTTACAGCTACAGGAAACACTGGTACGGGTCTTTCGGTCACAAACACGGCCCTTTCCCTGTTACAGCTACAGGAAACACTGGTACGGGTCTTTCGGTCACAAACACGGCCCTTTCCCTGTTACAGCTACAGGAAACACTGGTACGGGTCTTTCGGTCACAAACACGGCCCTTTCCCTGTTACAGCTACAGGAAACACTGGTACAGCTGGGAACATCCAGAATCGCTCCTCACCGTCGCTCCTTACCCAAAAACCATTGCAAATTCTGACAGGGTGGGGAGAGTGTCGTATGGGTTCACTGTATATACCGTCTGTATTTAAGACATTTTATTGTTGTTGCTTTCTGTTTTTCATTAAACCATGAAAGGAAAGCATACCCCTTCAGATGGTGATTTCTCTGTCCGTGTGAAAGCCTGGCATCCCTGAGCCATGGATAAAGTCCCAAAAATAGCTTTATTCATGTTAGCGGAGGGGTCGTGAGAGCATGTGTCCTTGGCTGGGTTAAATATAGCTCTGGTCTGCATGGCACAGCGGCGTAGCATGGCCGCCGGGCGCTTAGCGGGAAATCTCACGCTCCGCGTCTCTGCCATCGTACGCTCGCGTCCTTCACGGGGCCGAGCGCTTATCGCAATCTCCTGCCTATCGGAGGAGGCGTGTGTTTCCTTGGCGACATGCTTGTGTGTGCATGTGTGTGTGTGTGTGTGTGTGCGTGTGCAGGCGTAGGACTGAGGTGGACATTGATTTTCTTTTTTGTGCCAGAAGCTAAATGTTACTTAACCTGGAAAATGTATTTTTTCAAAGATTAAAAATTTCAAACGTGGCAAGTATAGACTGTGACTTTTCTTACGGTATTGATCCGCTTTCTTACACATCCCTACAGACAGGTTTCAATGGAGCATTGTACCCACAAACTCAGGAAATCATTTTATTTTATTTTTTAAACAAAAAAAGGGCTTTTTTCGCTTTATTAGACAGCAGAGTGTAAAGACACTGGAGGGGGTTGAGGAGAGAGAGAGAGAGAGAGAGAGAGAGAGAGATGTGGTTATTGCTCTACATACTACGCCACGAGACACCCTGGGAGATGGTTTTTAATTACAGGTGAGTTTACTGCATTGTCAGATCTCTGCACCCTACATAACACCCCTGACCCCTGACCCCTGAACTCACCCCTAGAGTGATCCAACCACATCACCCCAAAATGAGACGGTGATTAGCTGGAGGGCAGTTTCGTATGTGGCTGCTATTGTCCAGGATGCTTAGAACTAAGAATATTGATAATATGGTAATATCACCTGGTATCCTGGTGGCAGTATGTTTGTTTTTGCTGTCATAATGAAAATCAGTCGACTTAATTGTAGTTCTGAGTATTTAATTCCTGTGTGCTCCATCAGGAGTGAAGGTAAAGTCAGGTGTCGTGCTTTGTGCTTTTCAGTGTCGTGCTTTGTGCTTTTCAGTGCCATATAGAGCTTGAGAAGGGCTCAGATTTTTCTGTAGAAGCACAAGAGAGAGAGAAGGGCTGCGTGTTTTTTTATAAATGTTTTTGAGTTTATACCATAATTGTTTTAGATCAGCCTGCACATGAGCGGCTCTGGTTGGCCTTGATCCGTTATGGAGGCCAACACCTGTCCAAAATTTACACTGGTTCTGAAATTATGAAAACACGATGACGGTAAATTTAAGGAAGGATAGTCCAGATTTTTAAGCGAAATCGCAATTGGAAGCCCCAAAAACACCACACTATTCCTTTCGGTAATGAGTGTGTTTATGGTGCCCCACTTTGGGGCATTCTGTCTCGCATCTGAGCACAAACAACCACAGACACTCCAGTCAGTGCAGCTCAAACAACCACAGACACTCCAGTCAGTGCAGCACAAACAACCACAGACACTCCAGTCAGTGCAGCTCAAACAACCACAGACACTCCAGTCAGTGCAGCACAAACAACCACAGACACTCCAGTCAGTGCAGATCAAACAACCACAGACACTCCAGTCAGTGCAGCACAAACAACCACAGACACTCCAGTCAGTGCAGCTCAAACAACCACAGACACTCCAGTCAGTGCAGCACAAACAACCACAGACACTCCAGTCAGTGCAGATCAAACAACCACAGACACTCCAGTCAGTGCAGCACAAACAACCACAGACACTCCAGTCAGTGCAGCACAAACAACCACAGACACTCCAGTCAGTGCAGCACAAACAACCACAGACACTCCAGTCAGTGCAGCACAAACAACCACAGACACTCCAGTCAGTGCAGCACAAACAACCACAGACACTCCAGTCAGTGCAGCACAAACAACCACAGACACTCCAGTCAGTGCAGCACAAACAACCACAGACACTCCAGTCAGTGCAGCACAAACAACCACAGACACTCCAGTCAGTGCAGCACAAACAACCACAGACACTCCAGTCAGTGCAGCACAAACAACCACAGACATTCCAGTCAGTGCAGCACAGATGCAGGTATTCCAGTATGTGCTGGACTACGAGAGGGCATTCCGTGCATTTAGTAACATTAGTGGGTGATAAAACGTGTCTGTGTGTGTGTGAGACTGTGTGCTTGTTTGTGTGTATGAGTGAGTGTTTGTGTATGAGTGTGTGCTTGCATGCATGTGTGTTGGGCATATTTACCTTGAAGGACAGGGTCACATGTGGTGCGTGTACCGTTGCGCATTCCCTGGTAAGGCTAATGGACCTGTGAAATGCATGCAGCAGGAAGAGGGCGTGTCCTTGTGTGAGAGCGAGCAGGATGGGGGCGTGTCCTGTGTGAGAGTGAGCAGGAAGAGGGCGTGTCCTGTGTGAGAGCGAGCAGGAAGGGGGCGTGTCCTGTGTGAGAGTGAGCAGGAAGGGGCGTGTCCTGCGTGAGAGTGAGCAGGAAGTGGGCGTGTCCTGTGTGAGAGTGAGCAGGAAGAGGGCGTGTCCTGTGTGAGAGCGAGCAGGAAGGGGACGTGTCCTGTGTGAGAGCGAGCAGGAAGTGGGCGTGTCCTGTGTGAGAGCGAGCAGGAAGAGGGCGTGTCCTGTGTGAGAGCGAGCAGGAAGAGGGCGTGTCCTGTGTGAGAGCGAGCAGGAAGAGGGCGTGTCCTGTGTGAGAGCGAGTACATTGCCTCTCTGGGCTATTTCCCTGGTTAATGTGAAGCACAGCCGGCATTTATTTTAGGTTCCAGAGCGTCGATCATTAACCCGGGTTCAACCGCACACTCACTGGAGCTAAGCTCAGAGGATGGATCTGGGCTGTGTGTGAGATTTCAGGAACGATAATAGAGCCGTTTCACGTGTTTCTCTGGGTCACCGAAGGACAGCAACGCTGCTGATCGACTGCGGGATATGTTTGTGCTTTGTCTG
The DNA here is from genome assembly GCA_022702515.1 of Ilyophis sp. 1 JC-2022. NCBI lineage: Eukaryota > Metazoa > Chordata > Actinopteri > Anguilliformes > Synaphobranchidae > Ilyophis > Ilyophis sp. 1 JC-2022. The sequence continues at coordinate 74,192,844 of CM040395.1, read as the reverse complement.
TTTTTTTTGCGGTTATTTTGGGAATAATGTAGTCACCCTCGTGCGTACAGAGTAAACCGCCTGATCTCTGTTTTGTGCAGGATCAAAGTGAAAGGGTTTTGTAGAATCAAAGATTTAGTATGTCAACATGCGTGTTAAAACTGTGTGTTTACCAGGAAGGGGAAACCGTATAACCTGACATGGATTGAAGTTAATTAAAAAGGCACCTAAGGGGTAAGGGCTGGTCTTGTTAGAAGCTAAAACTCAGGCATTTTGACATGCTGTACTCAGTGTGAGTAAATGAGCCTTCTGTCACGTCTAGTCTGACCTTTGACCTGGTGCGTGTATAGAACATCCCACGGCATTCACATTCCTGTGTATTCCATCGGGTGTTTGCTGAGGGCCGCTTCTGCAGTGCCCCACCTGGGATTCGAACCGCCAACCTCTGGGTTCCAGCCTCACATTCCTCAGAAAACACTGTTATTCTACACTGAGGCCATGTTGAGACTCACTGTCCTCAGAAAACACCGTTATTCTACACGGAGGCTATGTTGAGATTAACGGTCTTCAGAAAACACCGTTATTCTACATTGTGGCCATGTTCAGACTCACTGTCCTCAGAAAACACTGTTATTCTACTCCGAGGCCATGTTGAGACTCACGTTCCACAATTATTCAATGATTAGGATTGTCAGTAGTTTGTGTGCCAATGTGTGTGTGTGTGTATGAGTGTGTACATGTGCATGTCACCACATTTTTTACTTCTAAAACCAAGAAGGGTAAAAAGCACCAATGATGAGCGATGTGTTCTCAGTATATTTCTGTCTGTGAGCGATGTGTTCTCAGTATATTTCTGTCTGTGAGCGATGTGTTCTCAGTATATTTCTGTCTGTGAGCGATGTGTTCTCAGTATATTTCTGTCTGTGTGCGATGTGTTCTCAGTATATTTCTGTCTGTGAGCGATGTGTTCTCAGTATATTTCTGTCTGTGAGCGATGTGTTCTCAGTATATTTCTGTCTGTGAGCGATGTGTTCTCAGTATATTTCTGTCTGTGTGCGATGTGTTCTCAGTATATTTCTGTCTGTGAGCGATGTGTTCTCAGTATATTTCTGTCTGTGTTTCTGATTCTGTAACGGGTTGCCCCTGTCTCCCTCAAACTCACACTGTAGATGCTGTGGTGTGAAATGTCGGAGTTTCTGAAGAAGGTGTTTTTATTTCTAAAGCTGCTGACTGCCAGCAAGCAGGGCGTCATGATTCCTGTGCTTTTGATTGGGACTGGAATTAAGGTCCTTTTTTTAAATAGTTTTTGAGTTATATATAATAACAGCCTATAAAGCTGTAGAATCACAATCTGTGTGTGTTTTGTATCGTAGAATAAATATGTTAGATCCATAATATATTATTATAAGACCTCTTGCTCAGTTTTATACACAGCATGATATATGTGTGTGTGCATCTTTCTGTCTGTGTCTGTGTGTGTACATTTGCATGTGTGTGTGTGCGCGTGTGCATCTACCAAGTGTGCATGCGTGTTTGCATGCATGTGTGTATAATCTAAAACTTGCAGACTATGGTTACAACAACATATTTGTGTGAATATCAGAAAATTCCAATTTAAAAAATAACTTATTTTATCTTGTTGAATTTTGTGAGTGAGATCTTTTTTTAATCGAATGCAAATACATATTTGGAAATGCTTCAGTACATCAAACTATTACATTGATAAAATATAAAAAGTGTTCATTAAGATGAATTAAATTTATATGAGAAACTATGTACATTTGCAACCAATCAATGATCATGGAGCTAAAGCAACTGAGCGACCTCATTATGACTAATTATTTACATTCGCTAGGTTATCATTATTTGAGGTATTGCTTTTGTGTTCGCATACTTTTAACATGCAGTCTTGTAAAGGACATAACATGTATGCTGTAATGCATTATTTCATAACGGCAGCTATATTAATAAACCACTAAATGGCAGTTTGATTAAGAACAGTGGTGGCTATCTCAGGCTAGTGAATATATTATCTTTTTAAATCGATGGAATATTTAATTGGACTATTCATCAAGTGAGATAATTAATAAACACAGTTACTGGATCAAAAATAAATGACCATATTATACATGTGGTTGTAAAAAAAATAAAAAGATGCAAACAAATGAAGACACAAACCCCCCCAACTCCTTTTTCTTACCAACCAACCCGTAAGAGACCTTCTGAGTTCTGTTCTTAAGTTACACTGTTATGTCTTAAGTTCAGAAATAAAGTGCTGTCATGTACCGGATTGTTTATCTTTCATATACATCCCTTTCGTATCTGGTGAACATAATTGTTCCAGATCAAATTCATATGATTTTTATTTAAACAAAAACCATGTGATTTAAATCAGACATTGTGCATTATCATTCCTTATCTTTCCAGTGAAAAAAAGTACACAATCTTTGCTTTGCTTTATGCAGCCAAGCTCTGGCGTGTTTCTGCACATAAACCTGTTTTCCCCCTGCAAAGCTATTTATTTCATTCAAACGTCATGAAATCAAAAGTGCAGCTATTTTGGCAAAAGCTTTAGGTCAAGAATTTAAAAAAACAATGAATTGTGTAATGATGAAGCTTAAAAAAAATTACATTGTGACATCATAGTGGGAAGTGTTCCAGTGGTTTGTGGGAAAATGTAGGAGTGTTCCGGAAAACTTCATGCATTTAAAGGGGTAATGAACACTAAATCAAATATTTTGAGTTATAAAGCCGAGTATTTTGTCTCATTTCATAAATCACATACATCCTATCGTTTAAAAAAACTAAAATGTAATTAAGCCGTGCCACTGCATTTTGTGTCAGAAAAGAGGCATTCACTGAAATCCAAACTGAAACGTTTTGTTTGAGCCACGCCTCTATCCGTGACATGAAAAAAAGGTTAAATCTTTTTTTACACGCAATCAAGTCAACGCCCCCTCTATCCCTCTTCTTGATTGATGGGTATTCAAACTGCGCAAATTAACATTAGCCCTTTCATTTCAAATGGGTTTCCGTTTGAACAGTTTTCATGATGCTGAGACGGATGTGTGCGGGTTGGACCCGTAATGCACGACTCAGAACACTGGCGTAATAATAAATACCCGCAAGGGCTTTATTATGGGGAAATCCAAAATCGTAGTCACACAAGCAAAGTCCAAAAACCAATAAATCCAGCCAGACCAAAGATACAGTACCGAGGGAGAAGGCAGTCTCGAAATCGGTATCCATGCACAAATTCAGTAACCAGAGTAGCTGTCAGCGGAGCAGAAGTAAAAAACAGGGGTAAAGCAAAGTTCGTTGGTCGTGGGGCGTAGCAGGAGTCAGACTGAAGTCCTATCCGTGGGGGAGAGGTACAAAAACAGACAGCAGGCAAAACTCGTGGTCAAAAACAGGCAGTAGAAATGATAGGCAGGCAGTAACGATGGTCAGTAAACAGGCTAGATCAATAACGGTAGACAAACAATGGATACCGCTCAAAAGTGACAGTAGTAAACTAACAGGCAACAATTTCGCAAGGACATGACATGAACACTGATCTTATATGCAGGTGTAGACAGGTGCAGACACTTAGCTTGAGAGCAGCAGGAAATTAACAACAGCTTGAGAAAATGAGACACGTAACGAGGCAATTAGTAAATCGTTAGTAGTTATCCTATCCTAGACCTGACATTAGTAAATTAGTAATTAACATGTACGAGAAACGTAAGGTAAACATGAACACATGGTTAGAGAGTTAGTATTACCAAATCCTGATCTAACGTTAGTAGATTAGTAAGTAGACATGAGAGAATGAAACAATTAGGGAAGCGTGAGCGACAGCAAGAGAAAGAAACAGCGTGAACGCAAGGCTGCGGAAAAACATGGAAATGTGTATGTTAACAATGAACTGCATCGTAACATAAACAGAACACAAGCATGACATGAACAGAAAATAAACTGTGACAAACACTAAACATGAAACGTGGCATAAACATGACATAAACGTAACAGATGCGTTACCGGATGGATCTATCCCCCCTCCTCTATGACCAGTATCATTTACTGGTCATAGCCCCTCCCCCCAACTGTAACTCCTCCCCCTTCCCATCTGTGCTCTCTCACTCGAGCCCAATTTGCGTCTTTTGAAAATGTGAAGTGGGCGGAGACAGAACAGAAGCCGGTGTTTATTAGCTCTTTAACACTGGTTTCTGCTCCATTCACTCTTTCTGCAAGTCCAGTTGTTTCGATTGTTATTTACGATTGACTGTGACACGAGTGACTCGGCATGAGCTCGACAATCTTTCCTAAAACTTCACGTCGGCACTTATCTGTCTCATCATAAATAGGTAACATTTAAAATTGGAAGAGAAGAAAGCATGCTGTTTGATAATGCCAAACAGCGGCTGTTTTTTTCCTGTTTATGTTGGAGCAATGGTGGAACAGTGATGCAGTGTAAATTTAACACCACTGACTGCACAGTTTAAATTTACATTAAGAGCCCCTTCTGTTCTTGCTGCTGTTATTAATTGGCTCTGTCCTGACCCCACCCACTGCACCAAACACTTCTAAGCCCCGCCTCCGCCTAGTTAAAAAGTCATTCTGCCGCACGTCTGAATATTAATGTGACGGCGTTTGACTGGACCCATCACTAACCCCTAATTCCTGTCTTTCAAAGCTTTATTGAGTGCCAAATGAAATGACGGAGACGGCTCTGTTGTAGATTAAAGACACAATGATCTCCTGGCTTTATGTGTTTTATGTATATTGTTGTCAGGAAAGACGCATCAGCATAGCCAAACGTAATTCAGAATAATTTCAGCTTCTGCATTAATATCCTGATGTCTTTCCAGCACTGGAGGGGACGGGATTCAATAACTTTACCGTGAAAATTTTGAAAGCGATAAAGCATTAGGCTAATGCCTTAAGACTTAGCTTATTCCATCAGCCTTAGGGATTAGAGTCCCTCTCTTCTGTGCGCCTCGTTCAGTGCTGTACTGCTCTTCTTTGTATTTCATAAACTGCTGTGCGCTCTTATTTCAGTTTTCCATAGATTTTAGGGTGTGTGTGTGTGTGTGTGTTATGTGTATTTTAAGGCGACGATAAAGTGCAGTGGTTTATTTGATCCATCTGACACCCAGTCTGGTATCACTTTTCATATCTGCCCTGAGAAACGAGGAAGAGGGGAGAGGGAGAGAGGGGGAGAGAAAGCGTGTGTGTGTGTGTGCGAGTTTACGTCTCTAAGAAAGATGTATTGTCCTATAGGCATTCCTCCAGATGGAGGCAAAAAGGCGCGCGCAACCCCCCCCCCCCCTTGGACGCTGTTCAATTATTCATTTCACACCCCCCCCCCCCCCCCCACTCCCCATTCAATCAGATCAGCGAGTCCTCTGGAGAAAGTGCCCATAGGAGAGGCTATATTGTTGGATGTGCTGTTAGCGGGAAGGCGGGTTTTTGGGGGGTTTTTTTTCCTTCAGTGAATGGGTAAAAGAACAGACTTTGTGTAAAAGAATCTGTCTGAGTGCCGGGGTACCCCCCCAAGCGCACACACACACACACACACACACACACACACACACACCCTCCGCCTGGGACCGGCCTTCTTCTTTATGCCCCCTGCATTCCAGGAGACTGGTTTTTGTACACTTGCGGGGACCATTAGCTTGAACACACTGGGAAGTCATAATCCAGCAGTGTAAAGATACCAGCCATCGACACCCTACACCCCCCCCCTCCAACTCCACCTATGCCAGAGGGGATGGGTGTTGGACATCTCTCTCTTTCTCCCCCCTCGCTCTGTGTCTCTCTCCCTCTCACTCCCTCCTCCCTTCACTTTATCTCTCTCTTTCTCTCCCCCCTCCACTTTCTCTCTCTCTCTCTCTCACAGCTGGGAGTAATTGATAACTCCTCATGTTTTAGGGGGATGATTTCTATCTACCCGTGTGTGTGTGTGTGTGTGTGTGTGTTTGTGTGCGTGTGTGCACGCGTGCGTGCTTGCGCGCACGTGTGTGTGTGTGTGTGCGCGTGTGTGTGCGCGTGTGTGTGTGCGCGTGTGTGTGCGTGTGTGTGTGTGCGCGTGCGTGTGCGTGTGTGTGTGTGTGTGTTTGTGTGTGTGCGTGTGTGCATGCGTGCGTGCACGCGTGTGTGTGTGTGTGTGTGCGTGCGCATGTGTGTGTGTGTGTGTGTGGAGATGGAGTAGGTGGTTTACTCTCTCCTAAGAACATTTTTTTTTTTCTGTGGTGTGAGTCTTGCTCCGTGTGAATTACAGAGAAGTGTGTCAGCTCAGCCGAGCGTGAGATCGTTCTAGATCAGAGGGTGTCAAACTTCTCAGTTTCAGATGGCTGCAGTGTCTGCAGGGTTCTGTGGTTTCCGTCCAATCTGGAGCCAAAGTAGGCCTTTGGACATGAGGTGCTGGATTCCTCAGCCAATCACTGTCTGAATTAATTATTCATGAGCTGAAACACATGAAAATCCAGCAGACCCTGTAGGTTTGCAGGACTGGAGTCTAACGGCCTTTTCTAGAGACTTTAAATGTTGTGCATTCATGACCTGTTCTTCTGATACTGTAATACGGTCATGAACTGTGTTCCCTGATCACAACAAAACAAAAGTAGCTTATTTCTGTATTTATTTATGATAAATGTTTTTGGATTATTATTATTACTATGAAGGAGACCTTGTATGGATAAAAGCTAACATCCTACTGGGTGGAGACTGTCCAATGTGACCAGTTCTTTTGGTATTAATCGTCGGTGATGTTTTCAGCGGTATGTTTTGCATTGCCGTCTGGGTATCTGTTGGGCTATTGAAGCTCACGTGTACCATAGTTTGGCGTTGCATCCACATGGGGCATTGGGTGCGGTGTGTCTGTGTGTACGTGTGTGTGTGCTGGTAACTGGTGAAACAGCTTTTTTAGAAAGTGACATTCATTGTCGTCATCGATGAACTTCAGTGGTTAAAGTGTTGCAATTCTCAACAGGACCACCAGGGGCACTATGGAGTGGATGCCATATCAAGAATGCTTAGAATGAGTCAGGTATGCCAAGCGCGTCAAAGTGCATGATTTTCACCCTTAACGATAACTCTCATTCAGCTAACGATCTTCGATACTAACTAATCCAAACCTTCGTTTACCTCTCTCCTCAATCAGAGTCCCACACATAACAAATGACCTTCCCTTCGTTTACCTCTCTCCTCAATCAGAGTCCCAGAGATAACCTTCTCTTCTCTTCTTAACACTTCAGCGCAGCCTCAAAATCCAGAAAGTTCGTTCTTTTTTAGTTTCTCATTTTTTTGTTGGGCTGTGCGGTCATTGCGAATGATTGCATCACCACTCGCGAAACCTTCCGCCTATACGTGTTTTTTGGTGAACCAAAAAAAAAGAGTGTTGGGCCTCCACGGAAAGCTTTAAATTGCCCGGCTCTCTCTCTCGCCTGCTGTCAATCATCCTTGCGCCGTTCCGTCGATCCGTCGTAAGTAATCAGCGTTTTTTTTCTCTTTCTTTTTTCCCGGCAGAAAGTGTTTTGCATAATAAGCAGGTTGTTTTTTTTGTGTGTACTTTAATTACAATGATTGGTGAGTTTATTTGTGGAACTGAGAACCCGGAATCATTTGTACTGTTCCCCCCGCACCGATACCCGCTGTTCGCACCCCGCCACCGGCCTCATTAATCCCCTGGTTTGTGCTTTTGGTGGGGTGGGCCGGGAATGGCGAGGGGGCGGGCCCAACCCCCACATAATTGCGTCAATCTCTGTGTTTATTTTTTGTTTTCGTGGCTGACCAGCTTGTCGTAGCTCCTTTAGTCAAGAATGGGAGATTCACTGTGGTGTTGTTGGTAAAAAAGGAGTTTCGGTGTGGTGTAAAAGTGTTAAAGGTCAAAAGGAGATTTACTGTGGTGTAAAAGTGTTAAAAAGGAGATTCGCCTTGGTGTTAAAGTGTTGTTAGTACAAAAGGAGATTTGTTGTGGTGTAAAAATGTTGTTGGTACTGTCACAAACGGACAAATCCCAGACGAGCCCCCATTTTGTCACGACCCGGCTCGTTGAGCCGTGACAAAACAGAGAGACCACAGAGGGAATTCACTGAGCAGATATACATTTATTTACATTAACCAAAACACATACAAAATAAAGTGAAACATGAGGCGTGGAAGTCTGTAAGTTATCAGTTGCTTGAATGAGTGAAAAGCATCTTAGTGGAGAGACACATACACAAACACATACGTGGAGAGAATCAGAGAGATCTTGGAATAGGAGACAGCGAGTTAAATAGAGCAAAAAGACTTAACAGGTGTGTCTCATAATTAATCGGCTCTCCAAGTCCACCCACCAGCCTACTAACAGCCAGCGGAGCAAGAGAGCCGTAACGGTACAAAAAGGAAATTTACTGTCAGTCATTTAAACAGAATCGAGGGGCTTTAATTTCTTCCAGTCTTCCATAAAGTGCATTCTAAACTGCTCATTGAAAGATGCTTATGTAATCTGTATGTGAACATTCCTTTATTGAAAGAGGTCCGTATGTCATCTTCATGTGAACAGTCTTTATAGTTTAGTTCCGGTATTATCGAAGGCGTGTATGTGGCATGTACGTGTGCGGTTACAGTGTGCACACATGCTTCATGTGTGCTCGGTCCCAGGGTACAAACCAATGGAAGTAAGTGTTGCCGTTTCGCGCACCTCCACCGTGTTTGAGTGTCAAGCCCTCTGAAATGTTGAATGAAAACAGGATGTTTGTGGCAGCCGCTGAGAGCGTGAAATAAAATTTACAGGAAGTGAAGAGTAACGTGAGTAATGCAGAGAGAGAATGAGAGAGAGGGAGAGAGAGGGAGGGAGGGAGAGAGAGAGAAAGAGAAAGGAGGAAGAGATCTGCGCCGGTCGCATGTGAAAAACGTGCGCTTGCCAATCAACACCTTTTGAGCCCTTGCACAGCCGTCCTGAAATCCGTGCTCTGATCATGGTAGGTAGCTCGATACATCTTTGGTTTTTAAAATATTTTCGGTTACTTTTTCTGTCTGGGACGATCTCCGTGTGCCTCTCTGTGGTGAAGCTACACTGGCTCTCTGATCAAGGCCCTCTTCTTAGCTCCACTGTGTAAGATCACAAACATGTGATTCTAATGTTCTGAACTGAACATTCTAATGCTGATGTAACAATCACTACTGCTAAATTGAAGCAATGGAGTTCTAGAACACTGACCTAGAATTCTGGAAAATAAAGAAATAATTGAAAACAATTCCAAAAAGCCGACTCTTCAAAGTGTTAAGAGATGCTGTGCTGTGTCCTAGCTGGATCTGTCAGTCTGTTGTCTGTCTGTCTGGATCTTAGCGCTGAGGCTCTGTGCTTGTGTCAGCGTGGAGATGGAGACGGATGAATCCTTGGGGCTTTAAAGGGTCGCGGGTCGCGGGTCCGTGGTACTGTACGTAGTCCTGCAGACCCTGCGTGGTACGTGAGAGTGTTCCTAACGTGGCGCCAAAAAAGCTTTAAAAGAACTCCCCATGCCGCCGGATGGGTGAGGTGGCAAGATTTTAGTTCTGTTTCATTCATTTATATTTTTGTTTTAATCGTCCCAGAGGAGGAGCTTCACTCATTTCAGAGCGATGTGCTTTCTTGCTTTTTAGTCAGAGTGACGGCACATGCTGGTTATGCGTCTTTCGTCCCATGATGAGTGTCTACAGCGTGCTTTTTTTACACGCATATATCTACGGTATATCTATGGTATTCGCTACGGTGAGACTCACTCCATTGGCCTCGTGTGGGACAGTCCGTAACTCAGAGCAGATGCCCGGTACCTGCAGAGACAGTGTGGTCTCGCTGGTAAAGAGGGGAAGAAAAAGAAAACAGGGAACTTTGTGCCCTGTGAACGGCCTTCTTGTAACGTGTGTGTCAGCGTTTCTCTCACCTGTAACGTGTGTGTGTCAGCGTTTCTCTCACCTGTAATGTGTGTGTGTCAGCGTTTCTCTCACCTGTAACGTGTGTGTGTCAGCATTTCTCTCACCTGTAACGTGTGTATGTCAGCGTTTCTCTCACCTGTAACATGTGTGTGTCAGCGTTTCTCTCACCTGTAACATGTGTGTGTCAGCGTTTCTCTCACCTGTAATGTGTGTGTGTCAGCGTTTCTCTCACCTGTAACATGTGTGTGTCAGCGTTTCTCTCACCTGTAACGTGTGTGTGTCAGCGTTTCTCTCACCTGTAATGTGTGTGTGTCAGCGTTTCTCTCTCCTGTAACGTGTGTGTCAGCGTTTCTCTCTCCTGTAACGTGTGTGTCAGTGTTTCTCTCTCCTGTAACGTGTGTGTCAGCGTTTCTCTCACCTGTAATGTGTGTGTGTCAGCGTTTCTCTCACCTGTAAGGTGTGTGTGTCAGCGTTTCTCTCACCTGTAACGTGTGTGTGTCAGCGTTTCTCTCACCTGTAATGTGTGTGTGTCAGCGTTTCTCTCACCTGTAACGTGTGTGTGTCAGCGTTTCTCTCACCTGTAACGTGTGTGTGTCAGCGTTTCTCTCACCTGTAATGTGTGTGTGTCAGCGTACCATATTAGTTTTTTTTTTAATATGCTTTGTGCTGTATTACAGTGTTTCATTGTCATTATTTACAGTCAGTGTAATTGCTGGATTTTTTCTGATTAACCGCACGGATTACCTCAGCATAAAGTCAGCCATTCATGTCAGAATGTGGTTGCTCTCAATATGAGTATGTGTGTGTGCGTGTGCGTGTGTGTGCGTGTGCGTGCATGCGTGCGTGTGTGCGTGTGTGTGTGTGTGCGTGCGTGTGTGTGTGTGAGCGATATTTAATCACTGATCTACAATTGTGTCTCCGTTACAGCTGACTGACAGTCTGTATATTATTTTGGATTTGGTCCAGTGTGAATCCTGACAGTCTGTATATTATTTTGGATTTTGGTCCAGTGTGAATCCTGACAGTCTGTATATTATTTTGGATTTGGGTCCAGTGTGAATCCTGACAGTCTGTATATTATTTTGGATTTGGGTCCAGTGTGAATCCTGACAGTCTGTATATTATTTTGGATTTGGGTCCAGTGTGAATCCTGACAGTCTGTATATTATTTTGGATTTGGGTCCAGTGTGAATCCTGACAGTCTGTATATGATTTTGGATTTGGGTCCAGTGTGAATCCTGACAGTCTGTATATGATTTTGGATTTGGGTCCAGTGTGAATCCGTTTCGGTCAAAACCTAGAGCTCTGCAGTAGCAAATGTGGCAAAATACAAATAATAATTGAATCCGGCCTCCAGTGAGATCATGGGATCAGCAGAGACGGGATTATGGTGTAATGTGTTGATGGACACTGTAAAGCTCAGTACATGTCGTTACATCTGACTGTACTGTGTCTGTTGATCTGAACCAACAGAAATATTAGGGCCCCCCAGTCAGGGGGTGATGGTAAACCCACGGCAGGCAGTGACTGAAGAGGTTTTTTTTGGGAGGGAATAGAGTTTCTGCAGAGAACGGAGAGCTCTCATGTTGGTTCAGACAAAGGATTGATCGCCTCAACAGGAAGTCCATCCGCTCTGTATCCGGGTGCGGTGAGAGAGTGGCCTAACAGATGTAGGGCACTGCAAGCCGCTCGAGACCACAAACTCCCCCTCTCTCTCTCTCACTTCCTGTTCTTGTTTCACTAATGGCTTCATTAGTGACTACTGACTGGAGGGGAGCATCACCTGTAGTTTCAGTTCCAGGTGTTGGTCAAGTTCTGGTTGGCTGGGAGGTTACCTTTAACTCTGCCCCCCCAGATTTGGGGTTTTTCAGAACAGAGCCATGGTTAACCCCTGCACCTCATCTCCTGCACCCCCCCTACCACACACCCACATGTAATATCGAGGATGAGGGCAAACATCATTGCAGGGCACAGAAGAGAGCAATGCAGCGATCTTTAGGCTTGGCGAGCACCATCTTAGGAAAACAAAAAAACTCAAATAGAGAGTTCTGTGAGCTTACAAGCTCTTCAAAGCTGCAGGAATGAGGTTAAATGGCCGCTAAGTTTAGCCCTCGACGGGGTTGAGCTGTCTGTCCCTCCAGAGAGAACGAACAGCAGGGAAATTCCCCTGACCACGTGTGACCTTTTCTCTGCTGTCTTCAGTGCTCAACGTGTCTACAAACTTATTTGCATATTGAAAAAATATTATTTTCCTCACTTTGGTGTTTTATACCAGTGGCCCTTTATCTCTGGTATGAGTTTAGTTGAAGCCGTCATTAAAACCTGTTCATTGGGATATCGTTGGGCCTGGGAAGCGCTTGCACAGGCTTTGAATTATAGTGTCCTTCCCCTCTTCTCAGCCTTTATAGCTCTTTTAAAACAGCCCTTATAGCTCTTTTAAAACAGCCCCTATAGCTCCTTTAAAACAGCCCTTATAGCTCTTTTAAAACAGCCCCTATAGCTCCTTTAAAACAGCCCTTATAGCTTGTGAGTTCATCTTTTTCATTTTCGGTTGTAATCTTTCGGTAGAGGCCGATTGGTCCAATAACATTTCAGTGACATTTGTCCTTTTAGCATAAGTGCGTGCGTCTGCTTTTATCCGTGCAGAAGCTGTTCTCTGCATTTATTTGCAGTGATTGCTGAATTTTGTACATTTGTAGAAAAAGCAACATTTGCATGATTGAGCAGCTGTGCACCAAAAGGACACACGGTGCGTTTTATTTTCAGCCACACTGGCGCTTCACTTTGTGTCCTAAACCCTTTCCCTCCCCGAGCCTTCTGTTCAAGAGAGTCATCTCTTTCTTTCACTCTTGTTTAAATATAAACTTCAAACTCTCATTTGATGACAAAGGCTATGGCCTGAATTTTGACTTGAAGCACAACTGAACTTTGGGTAGTGTAGTTACCTGGCCATGATATGAGTCCAAATGGTGGCATAATATGTTTGTTAGTTGCTCTGTGCTCCCCTGGGGTGATAATCCAGAATAGGGTATTTGTCGCTCTCCATTCACTTCTATAGGGCAGCTAAAACGGTCTCAAAATGACACTTATAGCACGTATACGAACATGAACGAAGCGGATTCTGTCAATACAAACAATAACCAGAATCACAGAATCACTACAGCTCTACATACTATTACGGGGGTAAGTAAAACCATATCATTTTTTTCAAAATGGGTGAACTATCCTTTTAAGGACAAATGTTGATTGAATTCAGGCCTATAATGACAAAGGCTGTGATTCAATCAACATTTGTTCTTAAGTTTGCCAAACAAATCATTTCTTTCTCTGCACAAGGACAGTTTTCCCAGCTCAGTGATCACTTAAACTAATTTGCCCAAATTCAGTTTGGTGAGCAACTCTAACACTTGGATTTCTTTGGAAGTCAAAGTTAAGGACATATGTTGATGGAACAACAGGCCAAAGCCAGCTAATGCTGCCAAAGATTATTTTCTTTCTGTTTTCTATTTTCTCATTTATTTGTATAAAAGTTGTTTTCTTGTTGTTTTCAGAGTGGCCTGGGGTGCCTTTTTAAATGTGGGAATGTTGACATTGTCTGTGCTGTTTGAGTTTGGGAAAGTCCTGCACCCCCTTCTTGCTCCGATGGGGGGGTTCGGCCATTTGTACCGAAACTGAAGCGCTCTGTCATGGTCCTGAGCCGAGACCCCCCCCCCCCCCTCAAAGTTTAAAACGCGGGGGGCGAGAAGGGAACAGGATGGGGTTGGGAAGGGGTTTTTAACTGTTCATTTGGGAATACCTGGGAGACCAGAGAGACTGGGAGTCGGGCAGTGTGGCTCCTGGCTGGTTTTAGCCTTTGCCACACTCTTGTGTGGTTGTGTTTGAAGCAGCAGGTGGGCTCATGGCCATAGTGTCTCTCCCCTCTCTCTTTCTCTCTCTATCACTCCTCTCTCTCCCTCTTTCTTTCTCTCTCTATCACTCTCTCGCTGTCTCTCTCCTTCAGAGTACTAACCTCTTGACAGTAAATTAAAGGAATGGACCTTAATTGATTAAATTTTTTTGCACGTTGTTCAACACCGTCTTGACCTTACCGGCTCCCAGAATCCGTTTTAACGGCGTGAGATTAAAGGGAAATGGATTTGACACAAGCACCTTTTCCGCTGCCCCGGAACCTTCTCTGAAACCATCACTCAGCCGAGCAAGAGGGATATGGCGACTCGCGTTCTGAAAATGACGGCGTGAAAGATCCAGTCAGCTGCCTAAACGGCGTCCGTCGTACCGTGACTCGTTTATTTTAACCAGATAAAGACGATATTATACATGCATCATTTATTTTATTTATCTCTTATTTATCCAGGCGAGTCCCGCTGAGATGAATAGGACTACTATTTGATTAAATCTAAGCTACAGATGTAAAGTAAACGGCAGCTTCAGTAATATCATCAGGCGTGTTTCTATCGCCTAGCCCTGACCTGGAGGCGGTCTTTTCCCTGGCTGGGGTTCTGGGGGTTTTGGGGTTTAGGGGAAATTAGCTGCTTCATTCTAGTATTTTTTTCCGTGACATTAAAACAGCACGTGGGCAAATTCAAAATGTACGGTGTGCAGTTACATGCAGGAAAAGCAGCCAGTCACACCATTAAAAACACCACACATATTCCATGTATGCCATCCACTATGCTCAGAGGACCGGCTTTATGCTGATAATTAATGTTTTACTGCCTATTCATCGGGCATAAAAAACTAATGATGAGCAGGTATTAAACGGGTAATAACATTTCCACTTTGATCGCTTTGTGCCATAGCAGGAAGGAAACCTTTTCTTTTCTTTTTTATTTTTTTAGTTCGGTGGTTTTTTAACTACTTATCAAAAGGAGCTCATGTGCAGCTATTTATTATAATAATTTATTATCCTTATTTATTATAATCTGTTGTTTTTTTCTAGCAGTGTAAAACCTCTTCTGAAGGTTTTCTTTCTCTCCAGAGTCAAGCAGAAAGATAGTGTAACTGCACCGAGATGGGCCTGCTTCCTGTCCACTCACGACAGCATAAAGGTCATAAACTGTGTTTCCTCTCACAAAGCCCAGCTCTGCTTAGCGTTCAGGCTCTCTTCCTCCAGGCGCCATCTCCAAATGTCAGCGATTCTCTCTGTAAAATACAGCGCGCCTGTTTGCCAGGTTTAACGTCCGCAGCCCATAAACGTTTATGTGAAGGAAGCGGCTTTATTTTCTCAGAGTGAGGATACAAAACCACAACCTCTTCAAAGAAGAAACTACAATTCAAAGCATTTAAAATAAATAAATAACTTATTTCACAGAAGTGGTCATTGTTGGAAGACAGGGCCGATGTCCATCACTGGCGAGATTGAGCGGGTTTACCTTACCAAAGAAATGACAGTAATGTAGGTAATTAAGAAGATTTAAATTCTGGTATCTAATCCATTAATTTTATGATTTTGGAAAATAACTTTTTTGTATATATATTGGAAAGATAAGGCCTGTCTTTTATATGATCATTGGCCTTTCTGGTGCTTCATCGCAGGAGTTACATGTTTAAGATGATTTTGTGTGAGGGCCACGCAGTCCCAGACGGCCTTGTGTGATCAGTGAATAATGGCGGCCCGTTGGAAATGCAGGAACGACAGCAATACTTCAGATATCCCTCTGCCAGCCCATAATGGTGTACTATTAGAGAGTACTAGGCGCAGTCAGTATGATTGGGGTTTTTAATTTTTTTACATTTTTAATTTTGACTATTATAATATTGATAATAGTCACAAGGAGGTAGGGAGGGGTGGAGAGAGGTGCAGCTTGAAGAGGTGAGTCTTTAATCTGCGCTTGAAGGCGGTCAGACTTTCTGCTGTTTCTGACCTCCACGGGGAGCTCATTCCACCACCGTGGGGCCAGGACAGACAGACGTAGAGACCGGGTGCTAGTATGAAGAGGGGGGGGGGTACCAGTCGTCCTGAGGAGGCGGAACGCAGGGATCTGGCAGGTGTGTAGGGTCTGATGAGCTTTTGGAGGTATGGAGGGGCAGATCCTCGGACTGCCTGGAAGGCGAGCACCAATGTTTCGAATTTGATGCGAGCCATCACCGGTAGCCAGTGGAGGTCAATGAGCAGGGGGGTGACATGGGAGTGTCGGGGGAGGTTGAAGACCAGGCGCGCTGCTGCGTTCTGGATAAGCTGAAGGGGTCTAATGGCCGATGCTATTAAGCCAGCCAGGAGAGAGTTGCAATAGTCCAGGCGGGACAGCACCATCGCTTGGACCAGGAGCTGGGTTGAGTGGGTGGTGAGGAAGGGGCGGATTCTCCTGATGTTGTACAGGAAGAACCTGCATGCCCGGGTTACCACTGCGATGTTCTCGGAGAGGGACAGCCTGTTGTCCATCACGACTCCAAGGTTCCTGGCACTGGGCGTTGGGGTCAGTGGGGTGTCTCCTAGGGAAATAGAGAGATTGAGAGGGGGAGAGGTTAGAGCAGGAATGTAGATGAGCTCAGTCTTGCCTGGATTGAGCTTGAGATGGTGGTTGTCCATCCAGCTCTGGATGTCTCTCAGGCAAGCGGAGATGCGGGCTGACACCTGAGTGTCAGAGGGGGAGAAGGAGAGAAAGAGTTGAGTATCGTCAGCATAGCAGTGGTAAGAAAGACCATGAGCAGTGATAACAGGGCCAAGGGATTTGGTGTAGGTGGAGAAAAGGAGGGAACCAAGGACTGAGCCCTGGGGGACTCCTGTGGTAAGGGGACGGGGTGCCGATACTTTACCAGCCCAGGCAACCTGGGAGGAGCGTTCCGAGAGGTAGGACTCAATCCAGGCCAGGGCCGAGCCGCTGATCCCCGATGCAGAAAGGGACAACAGGAGGATGGAGTGATCTACGGTGTCAAAGGCGGCAGAGAGGTCTAGAAGTAGTAGCACAGAGGAGAGGGAGGCGGCCCGAGCTGCATGAAGCATCTCGCTGGCGGAGAGGAGTGTGGTCTCCGTTGAGTGGCCAGGTTTGAAGCCGGACTGGTGGGGGTCTAGCAGGTTGTTCTGGGTAAGGAAAGACGGCAGTTGGTTAGAAACAGCACGTTAAATAGTTTTGGAAAGAAAAGGAAGAAGATGTTGGAGGGGTCCAGCGTAGGTTTTTTCATAAAAAAGGGGGAAGACTATAAACGTTGCAGGATGTTGTTGTCATACTAACGGGAATGATTCGGGAATGATTATAGCAGATCAGTGGGCTTCTTAACCCTTTGTAGAGTAGGTTTTTTTGGAATGTTTTTTTCGAAATTCTAAGTCAGTTATTCTTGAACTCTTTCAGTTACCAGCAGCGATTGTTGCATCGGCATTTGAATGTTCAGTTAAGAACATTCTAATCGGGGGTGTCTCTGTGGCGTAGCTTGTACGAGCCTGTGTCCACATGCTCATTGCAAATCGCTGCATGAGAGCTCACACCAAGTGGCTGTCGAGTGTCGAGCGTCGAGCTCACACCTTACGCTTTATCGACGGTCCCTTGGGAGAAGTGGCTCACAGACGGTGACTGTGTGACAGTGTGTCTGGTCTAGGTTTACTCAGTACTGGTTCAGTACCAGACTCTAACCCGTATAACCTGTCTCTGCCTGACACTGATACGGGCCTATCAAGCCAAGCTGGTGGTCGTTGTTAACAGATGGGTGTACATACATGTAGCTCCGATCAGCCAGGTAGGGGCCTGTCACTGGATCCCGTTCGTTTGTTGAGTTGAGTTTGGTTGGTGCCTGTAGTGTCTGTGAGAAGATGCTTTGGTTTGTCAGGCCAAAGAACACAAAGGCCGGGGTTCATTGGGTTCATGTGTGCATGGGGAGGGGTGTGTGTGTGTGTATGTGTTTGTACATGTCTATGTACATTTGCTTGTACTTGTATATATGTGCGCGCTTGCCTATACGCGTCTGTTTACATGTCTGTGTTTGTACGTGCTTTGTTTGTGTGTGTTTCTGTGTTGCGAGCATGTGTACGTGTTTGTACGTGTCTATGTACATTTGCGTGTATTGTGTATATACATTTGTGTATATGTGTGTGTTTGCCTATATCCGTCCGTTTTTGCACATGTTTGTGTGTGTGTGTGTGTGTGTTTATGCATACAGTTCATATCTGTGTATTAAATGTATTTTCTCTTTTAAAAGAGTGTTTGCTTTTGAAGGAATGTGTGAGTGCTTTGCGGGCCCATGGGAGAGGGTGCAGGTGGGACACATTGGTCATTGGTCTGTGAGCAGAAACATGTGCAGATATCTAATGAGCGCAGGTCTCTCTCTATCGGCTCTAATGAGCGCAGGTCTCTCTCTATCGGCTCTAACGAGCGCAGGTCTCTCTCTATCGGCTCTAACGAGCGCAGGTCTCTCTCTATCGGCTCTAACGAGCGCAGGTCTCTCTGTATCGGCTCTAATGAGCGCAGGTCTCTCTCTATCGGCTCTAATGAGCGCAGGTCTCTCTCTATCGGCTCTAATGAGCGCAGGTCTCTCTCTATCGGCTCTAATGAGCGCAGGTCTCTCTCTATCGGCTCTAACGAGCGCAGGTATCTCTCTATCGGCTCTAACGAGCGCAGGTCTCTCTCTATCGGCTCTAATGAGCGCAGGTCTCTCTCTATCGGCTCTAATGAGCGCAGGTCTCTCTCTATCGGCTCTAATGAGCGCAGGTCTCTCTCTATCGGCTCTAATGAGCGCAGGTCTCTCTCTATCGGCTCTAATGAGCGCAGGTCTCTCTCTATCGGCTCTAACGAGCGCAGGTCTCTCTCTATCGACTCTAACGAGCGCAGGTCTCTCTCTATCGGCTCTAACGAGCGCAGGTCTCTCTCTATCGGCTCTAACGAGCGCAGGTCTCTCTCTATCGGCTCTAACGAGCGCAGGTCTCTCTCTATCGGCTCTAATGAGCGCAGGTCTCTCTCTATCGGCTCTAATGAGCGCAGGTCTCTCTCTATCGGCTCTAATTGGCACATCTGTGGGTAGCTTCATTCCCAATAGCGGCTGTGGTTTTTGGGTGAAATTGGGGCGCACTCGCTGTACCCCTTGTAATGGCTGAGGTTACAGCCTCCGTCTCTAATTTAACAAGTTGTGTTTTTTTTTCATTAATGAAAGTACAAAGCATTTAACCAGGGAACATATTTTGGGTTGTTATTTAAACTAAACAAAATAGGGTGAATTAGAAAAACATAACTAGGCTGTGTAACAATGCTGTGTATGTGTGTGTGTGTGTGTGTGTGTGTCTGTGTGTGTGTAATTGTGTATGCGTGTGTGTGAGTGTGTCTGTGTGTGTGTTTATGTGCATGCGCGCGCGTGTGTGTGTGTGTGTGTGCATGCATGTGTGTGTGTGCATGTGTGCATGCATGTGTGTGTGTGTGCATGTGTGCATGCATGTGTGTGTGTGCAGTTGTGTCTCAGTTCCAGCTGCCAGACAGTTTGTATATTATATTGTATTTGGGCCCAGTGTTAATCAGTTATGGTTCAGCCCTAGAGCTCTGCAGTAACAATAGAGTCAGAACCAGGAGCGTAATCTGTGTCTATGCAACATTCCAATTACCAGGAGCGCAGGTGTATTTGACCTTTGTACAAATCTTATTTTAGAATTTAAAAAATATTTCCGAAACTCAGAGTTTAAAGTTATGACATTCTGGGTTTTTTTTTGAGGATAAACAGAGGTTCACCCCCCAACCTGAGCATTCAGCATTGTTTTGTGCTGTGGCATCTCCAATCCCACCCGAATCCGGAATGTTCAATTTGTGATATATGTGCAAGCGTGCTCATATACGCCCCCTGCTGCCGGCTCCAGAGAGTGAGCACAATCCACGGTTCTCTACCGAAGCAAGTAGAGCTTGTTTACACGCCTCAGCTACAAGCCACACACATGCAGAGCGGGGGTGGAGGACACCCAATCATACGTGTGGGTAAAGACCAAGCCACGGGTGTCTGGAGCGCCAACAGCATTCGATCGAGCAATGAGCACTGCTATCCCCACTGAATCCCTCCCTTATATTTCTTGGGTGACGCAAAGTCAAATGTGCACCATTCAGGGCTGCCAGCCACAGTCAGCGCCGGCATGGGCCGGATTCGATCTGAGAGCGTGGTGTTCAAACGGCTCTGTTACCGAGTGAGCTCTCCTGCAGCCCCCCAGTGCTGTGGCATCTAATTGAGGGTCTGGGTCTCTGGACGCCTGTCCAATCAACTCCACGCAGATATATTTGTTTGGTTTGGCGCATTACATAAAACGTTTCGTCACAGTGCGCTATACAGCGATGGTGCCAAAGAAAATATCTCCCTCGGTGTGATAAGTAGGAAGAAACCTTGGGAGGAAGCTGACTCATATGGCTGGCTCAGGGTGTGTAGTGACCAACAGGCTCAGATATGGCTGGCTCAGGGTGTGTAGTGACCAACAGGCTCAGATATGGCTGGCTCAGGGTGTGTAGTGACCAACAGGCTGACTCATATGGCTGGCTCAGGGTGTGTAGTGACCAACAGGCTCAGTCAGGCAGCTTTCAAATAGAAGTGAAACATTCTATTCTATTCTCAGATCTAGTGTAATGTTCTGCACAAGAGATCCTATAGCTGGCTGGCCTTGAGAAATGGACGGTATTGAATTGATTTGGATTGGGATTGAATTGGATTGTATTTAAATTGGAATTGGAATTAGAATTGGATTTGGATGATGACTTGGTGCTGTGGGTTATGAGGGCCTGGCACCTTTGACGTGCGTTATAGATTGGCCTGGGGGTGTCGTCCAACAACCTGTCTGACCCCCCCCCCCTCCCATTAAACTTTACTGGCCCCTGGTACTAAGAGAAACATTCCCCCAACCTGCGTTGCTTCAGTAAAAATATCCGGCCGGATAAATAGATAGAATTTATACACTGTTAGCTGCTCTGGATTAGAGCTACAGCCTTAATGTAATGCATTTCAGCTTGTGGAGGATGCATTTCAGCTTGTGGAGGATGCATTTCAGCTTGTGGAGGATGCATTTCAGCTTGTGGAGGATGCATTTCAGCTTGTGGAGGATGCATTTCAGAAGCTGAATGAGATAGCTGCACTTGCAGTTCAGAGTGTGGGGAATAAATGGTGTGGCTTCAGCAGAGAAGCTACGCAGACAGGGTTTTACAGTTGTAAGTACAATGTAATAACGTGTACATAAACGGTAGTTACACTCTACCGACAACTGTAATTACAGTGCAATAACACATGCACTGGGGCTACTCAATGTACTTAAGTGCACCCATAATTTATTTACCCAGTAGATCTGTGGTCTCTGTTCAGTGTTTGAAATGTGGCACGCCTGTTCCCAGCAGAAGGAGGTCCTATCCCATCGCCACAGAAACGTTTTCCGTCAGACTGGTGCGCATGTCATCCAAAAACCGCGAAGTCAGCCGCTAGAGCTTCTTTCACCTGCACACTTTTTCAGGCTAAGCTGCACGGCTGCTGCTGCACTGGACTGCGTGTCCTGGGACCAGTTATATCTGCGCATCCTGGGACCAATTATATCTGCGTGTCCTGGGACCAGTTATATCTGCGCGTCCTGGGACCAGTTATATCTGCGCGTCCGGGGACCAGTTATATCTGTGTGTCCTGGGACCAGTTATATCTGCGCGTCCTGGGACCAGTTATATCTGCGCGTCCGGGGACCAGTTATATCTGCGCGTCCTGGGACCAGTTATATCTGCGTGTCCGGGGACCAGTTATATCTGCGCGCAGTTATATATCTCACCCCTGTCGGGGTCGAAGTCGCTGCCGACGTGGTCAGGATTTAACACGGTAGTTCAGAGGAATGCGTTAGCACGTTAGCATGTGAACGTCCACTGCGGAATGTGACGCCACCCCTGGCGAAGCAATAAAAGTGTGTGATTGGTTCCCTTGACTGGGCATCTTGGTCTTTCGCTCAGCTGGCCAATCACAGAGGGGCTGGCAAGGACACTTGGTTCAAATCCAACGTTCAACCTCCTCTCTGTTACAACTGCACTGAGAAAGACAGACAATTTAGACTAATTTAATAATGTCGTATTTCTTTTTAAGATGCTGTTGCTGTGGTGCAATATCTGTTATTTCCATAAACTTTGTGAAATGTGTTTTGTGAGAGACATTTTTCAGGATTTCAGCACCATTGCCTTTTTAAGAGGGCACAAAATTATTTTCCAATTTTTTTCCACTTGAGTCAAATGGGTCTTTTTTTAAATTTACTTGTCAAGCTTTATGAGTTTATTTAGCGACTCTTGACTTGTGACAAATGAGTGGCAGTTAGGAAATTTGTTTACTTGGTTCTAAAGAAAAGCCTGCAAGTCTGTCTCACCAAAGTGTCATTTGAAAGCCTTTTTCATCTCTTCTGGGTGGCTGTTGCGTTCTTTTAAACATTGCTGTCAGCAAGTTAGCATGGGGGCCCATTGATTGGTTAAAAGCAAAGCATTGAAAAGGATAAAAGCCTCATGAATAATTATAGATATTCTCATGTAAATGTAATTTGTCAGCGATCAATGCTCTGCACTGTCTCTTTGCCTTCCACAGCAGCTCTCTGTGACTGTTATTATGATCCCTAATCTACAGCATGCATTCTTTTCTTTCTGCTATATATTGAGCCTGTGCACTATCTGGCAATGAGGTGTCCCCTTGTGTTCCTGCTATATATTGAGCCTGTGCACTATCTGGCAATGAGGTGTCCCCTTGTGTTCCTGCTATATATTGAGCCTGTGGACTATCTGGCAATGAGGTGTCCCCTTGTGTTCCTGCTATATATTGAGCCTGTGGACTATATAGCAATGAGGTGTCTTCTTGTGTTCCTGCTATATATTGAGCCTGTGGACTATATAGCAATGAGGTGTCCCCTTGTGTTCCTGCTATATATTGAGCCTGTGGACTATCTGGCAATGAGGTGTCCCCTTGTGTTCCTGCTATATATTGAGCCTGTGCACTATCTGGCAATGAGGTGTCCCCTTGTGTTCCTGCTATATATTGAGCCTGTGGACTATCTGGCAATGAGGTGTCCCCTTGTGTTCCTGCTATATATTGAGCCTGTGGACTATATAGCAATGAGGTGTCTTCTTGTGTTCCTGCTATATATTGAGCCTGTGGACTATATAGCAATGAGGTGTCCCCTTGTGTTCCTGCTATATATTGAGCCTGTGGACTATCTGGCAATGAGGTGTCCCCTTGTGTTCCTGCTATATATTGAGCCTGTGGACTATCTGGCAATGAGGTGTCCCCTTGTGTTCCTGCTATATATTGAGCCTGTGGACTATATAGCAATGAGGTGTCTTCTTGTGTTCCTGCTATATAATTAGCCTGTGCACTATATGGCAGTAACAAATAATGTTAAAAAGCACACACACACACACACACACACACACACACACACACACACACTCACACACACACTCACACACACACACACACACACACACACACACACACACACACACACACACACACACTCACACACACACACACACACACACACACACACTGAGATTCATAACCGCTTGGTACACCCTTATTAAACACTCGTCTCGGCGTTTTGCTGAGTGAGAGGGGGTCTGGAGGCGTCCCGGTTTGTTTACAGCCAGACGAGTGACACTAACCCGTTTTTCCCCCGCTGTTTCCCTGCTTCTTCTTCAGGTGGCGAGCTGCGAGGCCTCAAAGGAGGGTCACGCCGGCCCCGACGGCCAGTCCTCGGACCAAGTGCCCAACGGCGAGCTGGGGCGTAACACAGGAGGCGCCGCTGCCGCCTCCTCCTCCAAGCAGGTTAGGAACGTTCCGGAGAACGGCGTTTCCCGGGATCAGGGCTCCGGCAGGCTCCTGGAGAACGGACTCCTTACCCCGCCAGACGACCCGGACCAGGAAGAGAAGGACGTCGAGCCGGCCACACCCACACCGCGCAAGAAGCGGGGCCGGCGGAAACTGGAGCATCCCGAGAAACGTGAGTGACGTTCCTCTTTAACTCCGCCCCCCTCGCCTGGTTACCTGTCCCGCATTTACCTGGGTGGGGTGGGGTGCCTGTGAATGTTGAATTTTACATGTAGCCCTTTGGCAGAGGCTCTTATCCAGAGAAACCGAGTGACAGTGTCCGTTCAGCCATTTTGTGTCCACAAGCATGGGATTTGTAGTTTTTTGCAGGCTGCAGATGTAGTTTTCTGTCCCAATGACTGGCTCTGTTTGGAGGCTTTGCATTTTTATTTATTTGCATTTTACATAAGTGCATTAATTTACATAAGTGCATTAATTTACATAAGTGCATTAATTTCAGCCTGTGAATCGATTAGACTTTTACTTACATAAAAATTCTGGGTGGAGCGGATCACTGCTGATCCGCTGTTTTAATTTGCCCTTTTCTGCAGCGTCAGAACTGCGGCTCCCAGCCACAGGCTATGAAAATCAAAGAAAAGTGCTTAAATGCAGATGAATATGCAAAAAAATAAAAAATAAATACAATGCAATATAAGATCAAAGCACACACAACCTGGTTGGTTACCTGCCAAAGTGGCTGCTAGAGTAGAAATCTTACCAGCCACAATCAAAATTGTACCAGCATTTGGCTGGTAGTGGGTGTTAATTCCACGCCCTTGACCTAGCTGATACCTGCGTAGGGATGGGAATTGTTAGATTTTATTGATACCGACGCCATTATCGATTCTGCTTATCGATTCCTTAAATATTATTTGCTTCCAGGCTATTAAAAGAACTATTACTATTACGATCGGATCATCATCTAAAATGGATTCAATGACATAATATTTATTATTCATATTTCACTCATATCATGGAAAATATTTATCTGCTATATTTATGCCTGCAGAAGTGGCAGAGCATCCAATAAAACAGTCCACATTGTATAATGACCTGTAAATTGAGATGGCAGTATAAATGTAATTTGGCTTTCATACGAGTGCTTAAAAATATCAGACATCAAAGAAAATAAGTGACACTGGAAAATAATGAAAAAGGACGCAAGAATAGAGGATAAATGATCACTTTAATGTTTAACGTTATGTAAAAAAAGATGGCTAAAATATTGTTGTTTAACCGCTGCTCTGTGATTGGCATATTTAGGACTTTCATTCTCTAACAAAGATCGCAAACTTTACTTATGAGTTAGTTACGCTCCTAGGCGGGTTTCATAAAGCTGCACCGTAACGTTTGCGTTGGTTTTCTGTATTATCAGAACAGCTTCAACTATCACCATTCTCCCCCCATCTCATTTAGCCTATACATTTACATGGAAGAAAGACGAGATCTTTAACGTTCACTGAACATTTTTTAGGAGGCAAGCTGGCTCCTCTTATTGAAGATGATGAAGATGATGAAGATTATGATTTAGCTAATTTAGGTTAGTTATTCGCTTTTCAAATCGACTTATCTGTGCGTGGCCAAGCAGCCAATCATTGTCAGATTAGGCGGGCGTGCGGCATTAAAACCACGCAGAGCACTGAGCACGCACCGTGCGATGAGCGCATGTGAACGCAGGCACGTTCAGCCACCTTGGCCGTGCGTATGTTCGATTTGAGACCGCTCCTTCCTGATGTTGGAGCCGCGGTGCTTTTCTTGGCCAGGAGACAGGAAGTCGAGTCGAGTGAAAGGGCAGCGCAATGTGCGAAACGTTCTGTGAGCGACTCCGTATTCTGTGCATATGAAAGATGGCATATTAATAACGTTGCGATGCGCGACTGAAGCGGAAGAAGTTGTAACCGTAAAGTCCAGGGCAGGGACGTGCAGAGGATATTAGAGGGGCAGGGGTCTATGTGTGCACGTGCCTGGTCCAGGGCTAAAAGCTTCTGAAAGATTGGTTTTCATAGTCCGCTGTCCTCCGGTGAAAAAGCTCTTATTTTTTGGTTTCTGGAAGGAAAAAAGAAAATGGTTTTTCCGTCAGTGTGAACAGAATTACTGTGTCTCTTTGTTGGGGGACAGATTGATGGAGTTTGCAGAGGCATTGTAGAGCCCCTTTTCACCGTTTGACCCGGGGGGCCTGCTCAAGTCTATTATTCCCAGCTTTTAAAGGTGCACTTTCTCACACAGCCGCCTCTCCACTGCTCAGCTGTGGTGGAGTGAGTGTGTGTGGGCGTACAGTCGTATGTGTTTGTGTGTGTGTGTGTGTGTATGTGTCTGTGTATCGTATGGGCATACAGACACGTGTGTGTGAGTGTGTGTGTGCCTGCATGCATGCGCTAGTGTGTGTGTGTGTGTGGGCATACAGACGTGTGTGTGTGGGCATACAGACGTGTGTGTGTGTGGGCATACAGACGTGTGTGTGTGTGTGTGTGTGTGTGTGTGTGTGTGTGTGGGCATACAGACTTGTCAGACATGCATGCGTGCACCTATGTGTCCACCAGTCTTACTCTGCCACCTGACTCCTGTTGCTTAAGCTTGAGTCACCAGAACAGAGCCCCGCCTCCATCATGAGTCACCAGAACAGAGCCCCGCCCACGCCCACGCCTTTCGGCACAGTGCTGAGCATCAGATAAAACCGGCTGCTTGGCTGGTAGGGTGAATGTCTGGCGCCGTCTCTGTCAAGTGGAAGTTCAGTTTGCGAAAATAACATTAAAAATGTCTTGCAGCCAGCAGAGCCTGAGGGAGTCTGTCTGTCTGTCTGGAGTCAAGACATTTTCTCCAGCTTTAATGGCTCTTTTATAAGCCTTGACACTTTCATAGCTTTGTGTGTTAATGTGGAAAGATGATTTCTCCAGATCTGACCCCAAAAATAAAACTAATGTGTAACGTCAGAGTATTTGTGTTTGTTTGGGGATTTTGGAGCTGACACCTTTTCTCTGGAATTGTGTTGCACTGTAAAATATGACGGCGCTGCAGGGAGTCTCAGGTTTATTCTAAATAGGACAGGCTTTTCTGAGCAGCATCACTGCCCCCCCACCCCAAACATGGCTCCCGCCTGACAACAGACCTACTTTTAAGGACCATCTTTATTTTGTGTAGCAATTAGGCAGACGGGTCAAAGAGATCACACTGTGAGACCTGGCTTCAGTTTAAAAAAATAAATAAAACCTAAATCTTGCTTTGTTTTGTTTATTAGGTTGTTAAGAGACGCGTTCACACGAGTGTGGAGAGTGTGTGCGGTAAGTGTGTACAGTCGCTATGGGAATCGCATCTTTTGGACCATGTAAATCCTGTGAAATCCGGTTATTTTTGCACACGAGGATGACCGGATGAGTTGTGAAATGGCCGGCTAACACCAGAGAATTGCCGCCGTTAGCAAGTGCTGACACGTTGTAGCTCTAAGCTGGAGGGAGGGCCGTCGACCTCCGACTGCTGTGACAACCGTGACTGTAATCATTTTAACGTCTTTCTCAGAGCGAGGCCACATTGGGGAATGTAAACCAAGTTTTTAATTACCCAGCATTCCTTAATTATCGTGCAGAACATGCTTCGTGGTGTTGGAACTTGCTCAAGGACCAGGAACAAGCTGATCTTCAACCGTGTGACTTTAATACAAATCCCCCAAAAAAACTGAGATACGTTCTTGCCTTGTTCTCTTTTATCGTTATTGCTTTCGTGTTGCACTGCGCTGTCGCTGTGTTTTATTTTAAGCTGAGCGATTGTCTGTGCTGTTAAGTCTTAGAGAGATTTCCACCTCCATAGGAGGTAGAAAGTGATTTCCCTTTAAAGGGTAACTACACCCACTGTTTCAGCCTGTTTCCGCCCACGAAACCATTTTGAAAAATACTTTGTGGGGTGAGCGAGGGAGAGGGGTGGGGAGCTGCCATCGTCATTTGCATAAATGAACGTAGCTACATTGTACAAATGATTACGTATAACTCGGATCAAACTGTTAAACTAGACGTTGCACATCAAATATGAATCAAAATTCAGCAACTGCATGGCCTATTTCTCACCTCAAATATCTTCAGAAACATATTTTTGTGGACTATTTAGGTGGAATAAGAGAGCTTATGAACAGGACGTTGTTCCAGTTTAAAAACGTGGAGCCGAAATGAAAGTAACGTAGTGGGTCTAACCAATCAGGTGCCGGCTGTTTCTGTTGTGGGCGACAACAAGTATCCATATGACGTAGAGGTACCTCCAAAGAGGTACTCTGACATCACGATTGGGGCGGGGGCAGTGTGGGGAGCAGAAAATAAATTTCAACCGTTAGGGGCAGCACAAAGACGCTTTTCTACCAGTTTCTCCTGATTTATGTTATTATTTCAGAATTGTTGAAATAACGTAATGGATGAATAACTTTCATAATAAGGTAGGCATACAAACACGTTTACAGCAACAAAAAAAAGTTATCTCGGGCAGGGGTTTTCAAAGTGGGGGCCGCGGCCCAACGGGGGGCCGCCAGGGGGCGCCAGGGGGGCCAATTGGAAGGGAGAGGAAAATGGAAAATGCAAAAAAAAAATATATAATAATAATAAAAAATTTATTCAAAAAATAAATTTCAATTCATAAGATTACTGTGCCGGTTTAAAATAAGATATAAATTGTTATAAATCCTTTCATATCGAAATTAGGTCTTTGCCATGCCCTTCTTTCAATCGAAGCCAATAACTAACCGTCTGCCTGTCAGTCAAAGCGTTACGTTGAGCTGCTAACGGCCCGATTATGGAATCAAAATAGGGTCAAAAGTATTGTGTTGTGTATTAAGAAGCTGTATGTTAGATTTTTAAATATTTGCCAGTGTAATTTAAAAGTTTCTTTTTAAAGCCATTTCGCAATAGGGGGGCCCCAGCCAGAGGCTACGGCTATTTGGGGGTCCTTGGCATGGAAAAGTTTGGGTTACCCTTTAAAAAGATATTTGCATCTCCATGGGACTCGCTTTGATTAAAAACAAGGATAAATGAGATTTTTTTTAAAACATAAAGATATGCCTCTTTGTAAAGCCCTGCATTGTGAGTGAAGCGCTGGCATATGTTAGCAGTGCTAGTTAGCGACTGCGTTTTGGCAGTTGGCGCACTGCTGGCTCCTGGCGCCTCAGCGTGGCATGGCGTGTTCTTCCAAGATGGCCGCGTTTCCACGGAGCGGCATGCGGCCGCCTTTGCTGTTGCCGTGGCATCCCGCGGAAACGCGACGCCTGCACAGGCTCCCAGCGCTTTTAGCGGTAACACTGACGAGTGACAGAGGGAGCGAGGTGGGAGTTTGGCGGGGGGGGGTTGGATATTAAAATGAGTGAGGATTGTGCTTTGGTTACCCGCGTCCCTCTTCCGCACTGCATCTGGAGCTTCCGGAATTGTCTTTCACTTGCAGAGAGAAACGCAAACACGCACGCATGTCTGTTGCCACGGTTGCACTGTAATGGAACCTTTGGAGCATCCGAGGGTAGAGATGTGTGTGTGTGTGTGTGTGTGTGTGTGTTCTGCTGTGGACCGGTACGCACTCACTCTATCTTACGGCCTTACCTACCGTGCGGCCTTGCAGCCTTATTGTATGATCTCTTTGTATTGGAACACACAGCTGAAATGCATTTTGTGTGATAAACTGGTTTCATCTTTCTAGGATATTCCTGTAGGATTTCTGAACACTGTTTCACCCTCACAGAATTTTACTGGCCATTTTAAACCAGCCAGACGACTTTCACATTTTTGGTCCAGGGAGCTGATGTCTGGTGCCATTTATAATTTGTATGGATATGTAATTTATAATTGCATTGGCAAGCACTGTTAATCAATTTCAATATTGTCACTTCATGTCATAAGCTTGCCTTATCCATTAACCACATTTAATAGTTAGCAAAAAATTAAAATCAAAGCTTATCATCTATCTTAGACATAAACACAGGCACACTCTCTTATCGCCTCTTTAAAGCCAGTTTGGCAAAATCATTTTTGCCGATTTGCTGACATGACTTTGTTTTCGAAGGAAAAACTGACACTGGGACGAAGCCAAAGTTGAACAAACAATGACTGAATCCAGGCCACAATCCTCTCAGACTGATGTAGGCGAGAAGCCATCTTGACATTTCCGTCTGTGATGTTAGCGACATTGGACCGTAAAAAAAAGGGTACAGGGGATTCCAAAACAATCTGAAATGGGACAGCGCCAACTTCCTCTCAATGAATCAGTTCAGTCTTCTGTCAGAGCGGCTTGGAAGCTTGAATGGAATTTTTTTTAAATGAAAGTTGAACCTTTTTTGTTCAGGCAGGATAAAGTACCGTAAGATGTGCTACAGTTTCAGAATGTATGGGGCTGTTTGTAACATCATACTCACCCTGAGTTCAGTTTCATCCTGTAAACGAGTGCAGGAGCAGCAGTCGGGCTGCTGGACAGGAAGTACGCCATCTTGTGCCAGTGGCCATCTTGTGCCAGTGGCCTGTCAGAATCATTTTCTTTTGCTCCTCACAAAAAAAGTCTGTTCTAGCATTTCTGAAATAAATTATTTTTTTCATTAAACGAGGCCACCCTGTTGTTATTTTAAAAA
The DNA here is from genome assembly GCA_022702515.1 of Ilyophis sp. 1 JC-2022. Lineage (NCBI taxonomy): Eukaryota > Metazoa > Chordata > Actinopteri > Anguilliformes > Synaphobranchidae > Ilyophis > Ilyophis sp. 1 JC-2022. Next base: position 74,162,642 of record CM040395.1, on the reverse strand, counting down.
CATGTATATCTGACAGATGTTTCTTATTCACTGTTTGTTCATAAAAGGTTAGTATTATTATAATTTTTTTATATGTTTCTGATTTTTAAAGTTTTTCTCCCAATTTGGTAGCCAATTGTACCCCAATGCTATACAATTTCCAATCACCCCCCCCCCCCCCCGTGTCGCAACTGCTTGAGAATTCGCCGCTACACAACCCCGTCAGCCAGTAGTAGGAAGGAGGGCGCCACGCCCTCTTCAGGGCGCGACTTCTCGACGCTCCTGACCGTGATTCCAACTCGCCCTGGGCCGCTTGCGCACGACGATTCTCCCCCGCCGAGTCCCTCCCCCCAGCCAGTTTAGAGAATCCCTTTGGTGTTTGACGGTGAAAGTGGCAGCTTGGCAGCTTGTCTCGCAGTTATTTCTTCTGTGTCACAAAGGTTATGACCTCCAGCAAGACACAACATTTCACCCCCCCCCCC